>CM026220.1:3960367-4560367 GCA_014839995.1 Xenentodon cancila
TCTCTTCTCTTCTCTACCCCTCTCTCTCTCTCTCTACCCAACTACTCTATCTCTCTACTCTAACTCTCTCTCTCTCTCTACCTACCTTCTCTACCCCTCTCTCTCTCTCTCTCTCTCTCTCTCTACCCAACTACTTCTATCTCTCTACTCTAAACCCTCTCTCTCTCTCTCTCTCTCTAACCATCTATCTCACCCACTAACCTTCTCTTACTTACCATGTTGTGTGTATATATTTTCTGAAGGATGAACACTGGCCATTCAGTCCCAGACCAGACTTGGAGTAGAGCTGTTCTAGATCAAGAAGAGCCAGCTGAGGGGGTTTAAGCACGTACTTCTCTTATGATGCTGGAGGCAGGAACCAAGACAAATTGGAGCGATGATGTCCATCAAATGGCCTGGAAACACCTCAGTATCTTCCTGGAGAAGCTGGGAGAGAGAATAAAATTGTGATTTGTCTTTTGAGGTCAAGCAATAAAACACTTGATGGGATGAAGTTGAGCTCTTTGTTTTCTGTTTCTGTTCATTTGATGGTTTAAGTTAGAAGTAAGAAGCCATGACTATATATACTTCATAGGTTAGAGGCAAAGATGCACTAGTTTAGATGTCTTTCCACCCTTAACTAGCCTGAATTTGGCCAAAACATGCACACGCATGCGGGGCTAATATTATCAAAAGCATTTCTCCTGTGCAGCAGCCGACCCTCAGTTTGTTTAAGGCTCTCTGACACAGCAAGCTGTCAGTTCTACTGGAGCTCAGGAGCACCAACAGAGCAGATGGGATACAAACATACATGCTTGGAGGACAAATATGCACCTGTGAAGTGGCATGTAATGTTAAGAGCTCATAAAAACAGCATTCCAGACCGGCAGCAACTAATAGTATACTTCTTTCTTTACATTGGGTTAAGGTCTCTTTTTAGAAGTCATAATTTAGTCCTGTGCAGTATTCCTGATGTCAGCTGGGAATCGTCTCTGCTTTCTCGGTGGTTGTGACGCTCAGCGTTAAAGCTGCCAGTTTGTCTGACTTGACGGAAAACGGTACTTCACTGCCAAAACTGTGTGCTTTTCAACTTCTGGATGTAGAACAGCAGACATCTGTGCACATGGCCAATAACTGTCCGAGCAATGCCTTTTTCCTAATAAGTGATGAATTCTTCTCTCCCTCTTGGCATCGTCCAAAGGGTCAACATGCCAGTTCATCTTTGGAAAGTATAACAATATAAAGAATTATTAACTTTTTTTTCGTCGTTCGGCATCATAACTGAGCATTTTCATGTTTAAATGGCACTACAAGATCAGCAAACTGTTACAATCCTGATCAAAAAGGAGAAACCCAGAGTTTAGAGTACGTTTACTCTAAATGCACCACGACTGTAAACAAAACAATACTGTGACTCATCATTGCAACTCCAAAGTAAGTAAATGCGTCATTTAAATATTTAATTAAACTTCATGTCAGTTCAAGTATAAAAACACGAGTCATACAACTTACCTTGTCGATATTTCATATTTACGTAAAACCCAATCGCATGTCCCAGACTTGGTTTAGTTTTTGGGAAAAGCAAGCCCACTAAGTCCTCCGAGTTGGAAGGCAGGCAGCAGTTAATTCCCAAAGTGAGGACTCTAAAGTCAACTTCTTAAAGTTGGTATGTATTAGGAGAACTGGACAAGCCTCTTTCTCCCTTGTACTGCATAGCCGGTCTGGAAGCCAGCTTAGCTCAAACTGTTCAATATTACTTTATATTGATTCTGATCAAATCTGCACGTAAAACAAGCGCTGCAAGAGCAACAGCAGAAAAGACCCCTACGTTTAGCAGATGTCCTGAGCTTCATCCTTGGATCCTTCCAGGCCGACCTCCAGCGAGTCACGGCGATCTGCAAGTACAACGAACACCAATAAAACACCTTTTCCCCAAACATGAGTGCTGTTAAGTTTTATTCACAGCTCAGAAGTCAAAGTGAATAAAAAGACCACACCCCTAATTATGGATCAGAGGCAACGCAGCAATTTCAAATGAGGATTCAGATCCGGGAAGCTGCCTATTGTTGTGCAACTTACAATTTATGAAACATTTAATGGTTGTAAATACACAGATTTAAAAGCAGCAGTGATGACTAACATCCTGTTCAAATCTGTATTTGCAGTCGTTCATCTTTTTGCCACAAGGAGGTCAAACAGTGTTGATGCTGAAGCTACATTTAATTTGTGCCCCCTCCACAAGCCAGTACACATGCACACACATTTAATTTAATTAGAGCATGCGTCTCCTCCCTCTCTGCCAGTATTGTCGAGCAGCCAACATTATCACTGATTGCTTCCAGATAGGAAGAAATATGATTAGACCACGTGCTGGAGTTTGTGTGTGTAGGAACTGGGAAGAAATCTGATTGTGGTTTTGTTAGTGGTGAGAGCAGAGGTAAGCTGAAGGGTTGAGATGGATGAGGAGATGATTGGATGGAAGGAAACGGGATCCTTCCTCCTCCTGACATTTGTCTTTTTTTTTTTTTTGTTTCTGTTAAAAGGCCTTTTCTTCTACATTTTTATCATCAGTTTGACCTACACAGCACAAGCTGCAGATGCCCTTGAGGACAATCCGTGATTTTTAATATTAGGATTTATTAAAATAAAAAAATAAAAATCTGACTAGACTTGAAGGATAAGACGGCGCACACAGATGTCAATTTTAACAGAAGAATATTATAATTTAGATAGTTACGGTAAACAGATTTGGTCTTTGTAACGTAGTAGGGGTATAGCTGAGTAAAACTTTTACATCACGCCCCTTCTCCTTAAGATCATCACACTGAGTAAAAATGCACAAACACAAGCCAGGATATTTATCCTCCTGTGATCAACACAACACTACCTACTGGTTTTTACCCAAAAGGTCAAGGCTAAAAGACATTTGCAGCATCGGAGAACCCCAGCTGGTACGTAAGGGTCCCGGGTGGCTGTTACGTCTACATTTATAAATTTCAGAATCAACAACTGACCGCTTAGTGGCATCGTTGTTCACTGGAAACTGGAGATTCCTCCATTACAATCAATAAAAGTTTTACATGCGACTTGACAGCAGAAATCAACTGATGGGCGTTGTAAAGTCACACTAGTCTACTACTGTCTGGCTGCACAGATGTACCCCCCCCCCCCCATGTCCACGTACTGTAAGTTTGACGATGTTGAGATGAGCTGGAGAAAATCCTTAACCTCTTGTTATTAATTAGATTTTCGATTGGGAAAGGAGGTAAACATGAACGCTTCAATTCTTTTTGAAATGAGATTAGTGTTATTAAAGAGAAAAGTGGTCGTAAAGAGGAGGGAGAGGAAGGAATGAGAGAATGAAGATGTGACCTTTGAAGAACAAGGTAGTGAGAGGGAGAGAGGAACCCCACCGAGGAGTGCTGAAAGGAGAAAAAGAAACAGGAGGAGAGAAAGGAGGCAGGGTTGGGATGGAGTGACCTAGCGAAAACAGATTAGTCGACCATGAAAAGGATTACCAGCAATGATAGCCCCTCAGAGAGCAGTCAATCCCAGCCAATGCAAACACACACACACACACACACACACACACTCACATGTCCAACCTGTCCGGCTAATGCAATGCTCAGATATCAGAACACAGACACTTAAAATACATGATGGTATATCACAAATCCAGCAGATCACTTTACTTTGTACTGCAGAGTTTTATAGTAAACATTTTAATTATTATTTATTTACACCACCAGGCACAGAGGTAGGTCAAAGCATCTGTGAGGGAAGGACCATGAAATATGATTCAGAAGCTGATCTCTCTTATACTACTTACTCTACACGAAGACTGGAAGCAGTCACGTAAAATAATAATTTCATTCCAAAGTCATGTGGTGACGGTCCTATAAAAACCTTGCAACCTTGTCTTTAGTTAAGCTTTCATAGGAAACTGTGAATTTTTATGTTCCAACTGACAATAAAAGGTAAGACAGCATCTGTTGAACTGCTTTTTAAAATGTAGTTTTTGTGACAGCTCGTGGTTCTTACAGTAACGGAGACAAAGAATTTCAATCGCTTTTTTTGTGTTTGTTTGATTCTTGGCAGATTTTGAAATCAATCCACCCCTTTAGACTTGGAAATGAACAAGCCAAAAGATGAAAACCGGAAGTACAAAAGCCGAGGATACTGAACAGTTGTTTTTCAAGAGATGCAAGAAGACGATTTAACCATATGCTGCTCTGCAAACACAGCCACAACTCTGTCTTCTTGCAAAACAGCAGAGATGAGGGGTGATGGGCGACGCGCTGAGCGGACAGCTCTTTGTGTGTGTGGTTTGTGACACTGACCAAAAACAGCTAATCTCATTCCATCCCATCATCACCACGACTGAGTTTGACCGACGCGTCTGAAAATTGTTCTGTGGACCAGAAAATCCTGTCAGCTGAGGCAGATTCTTTGACACAAAAGCTTCATGTGACAAAAGCCTTCTAACTTTTTCCATATTGACTATGATTATTTTGTTTTCTGTCTTTTTTTTTTCCATCCTCTCTTGATGCATTTATATTTTAAAGACTATAAATGGAAAAAATGCAAGAGTGGTAGAATTTGGAATAATTAATTCCTGCAGAATACATACGAATTTAAATGTGTCACCAAATAATTTAATTAATATTTGGAATGTTCATATTTTGCACATTTCTTTGCACATATTTTGTTTTACATTGGCACCAGAAACCCTACGCACATCATGAAGAATCTAAAACTGCAGAGGGGTTTCACCCTCCCTTATTGATAATGAGTGGCAAACAATAGATTTGGTCAATTTTTTGATTCAACCTAAAAGAAAATCCAGAAAAGGTCAAATGGGCTGGTTAGAAGCACACCCACAAATCAATATCCAAATGACATGATAAAAGACACTAAAGCCTTCCTTCAGACTGACATTTCCTGCTGTGGGGAAGTTTTGATATCAGGGCCCCCCTCGGAGGAGGATGGGGGTCCACTTTTTCCTGGTTTCCCCCTCCTCAGCCTAAAGGAGGGCTTTTTTGCAGCTGTTGCTGGGGGGTGTTGGCTTCAGGAAGAATGAGGACTTCCTGTGGAGAGCCTTTAAGAGTGGTGCTGAGGAGTCTCTCTCTCTCTCTTACACACTTTTCCTCTCAATGTCTCTCGCTCACCCTAAATGGGGTCAAGCTCCAAGCCAGGGACTGGCTGCTTTCAAAGACCCTAAAGAGCAGTTCTCCACCTGCCCCCCCCCCCCCCTCCCTTGGCAACCTTTTCTTCATGGTTCCTTCTCATTTTATTCCTCTCACTTAAATTTCATGTCCTCTTCTTCCTTCCAGCTCTGGCTAATAAATCCATCTGCTCGTCGGTCTTGGGTTTTTCTTTCTACGATCAAAACTTGAGCACAATAATGTGAAATTATCATTTCTCACTTGTACCAGAGGGCAGTTTGGAGCTGGATCGGGTTAACAATTCAAATCTCTTGACCATGCAACATGTCTAGATGACTATCAGGGTGTTTTTTTTATTGGTTTCATCAATAGCAGTTTTAATTAGGTCAACATGACAAGAAGGTCAAAGATTATTTTTACTTAAATGCATTTAAATTGCCACAGATCAGCCTCTGACATAAGCTGCTAACAGCTCATAGATATACCAACCCAGTGCTGATACTGCCATGTATATATTTGTTGTCACAGTTTAAGAAGGTTTCTTTAAATGCTTTGGAAACGTATACTAAAAACAAAAAAAAAAAAAAGATTACATCTCACGTCATAACAATAACATAATACAACTATGCATGTAGTCAAGTGACCCACAGTAATTAAAGGTCGTGCAAAAATAATGAACCCTTACAGCCAAGACTAGAAAAACTAAAAAAAGACACATTTCTCATTGAGTTTTCACATCTGTGAAAGGTTTAGCTGCTATAAATAGTTGCGGTTATATTTCCGTTCAAAATAACCCAGAGGCTTTAATAACTGATCATTTATGCCATTAACGTTTTTCCTCAGTGTCGCGGTCAAGAGATTGTATAAGAACAAGTTTAAGCTGCAGCTTAGAAGCACTTCTGTTGTGTAAAGCAAACGTCTTAAAAAAAGCAAAATTTAACAAATGCATCTTAATTGATAAACCTCAAACACACCCACACACCTTTAAACGATAATAGCCCCTCCCTTTTCTAGCAGCAGCAACATACCTGTCCTAGTTTTACAAGGCGTCCATAAATCCGTGAGATCTCCTTCTTTTCTTCTTGTATCCACCAAATCAGTCCATCAGGGGTAAAGCAAGCTCTATCATGCACACTTTTGAAAACGCACCTTCATCTCCATGAGATGATCTCAGTACTTTATATCTTCCATCAGAGCGCTAAATGCATTGGCCTAGCACAGACAAATTGTCCCACTGCACCTCCTCTGATAAGTCCTGCAGAACTTACTATGTCCATCAATCGCAACAACTAAAAAAAGCATCTAAACTCTGAACTTGCTCTCAGGAACTTTTTTGCTTGCTTCCTTTTCCACAGTGCCTGTCTGGAAAAGTCTCGCCTTTCTTAAATTTTCTCTGGCGCTGCCTTGAATCAGCTCCTCTGGTTTTCCAGTCCCCGCTTCCCCTTCACGGTGTTCCTCCCATTGCTGTCCCTTTCCAACAACTATTGACCAGCCAGGCTCTATGTTTCCCTCCATCCCATACTGGGTTTTATTTAATTTGTCCCTATAATAGACGTGAATGAACCCCAGGGTTTAGGGCTACACAGAGAAAGTAACAGATGAGGGAGGGGCAGGCCGTTCAGCAATGTGTGTCAAAAGAGAAACAATAAGTGCCTTTATTTTTGATTGGCTTCCCCTTTTTAAAAATTACTTCCAAAGTGTGATGCTCCATTGTGGGAGCAGAATGACTCTGAACAAAGCGGCGTGGTTGGGTGGGGGCTAGTCTTATATATCCAGGCTAATATTCACGGGGGCTTTGGCCGATGCTGCCTGGCCTGCACTGGATAACCCTGTAGCGCGGCGACTGGGCCTTGGGTTAGGCTCATAATGGGAGGCATTGAGAGGCCTTTAGCTCCCATTGTGGCAGCTATGTCAACAGAGAGGCCACTGGGAGTTGCCCGGCATGTGGAAGGGGAGGGGGGGGAAGACGACCCTTTATCCCCTGCCTTTTTACACTCGGAATGACAGACAGTATCACAGCATCTCGGCGCAACAAGGTTTTATCTGTCCCTGCAAGTCTGACAGATCATGAAAGAGAACAAAATGCGCCAACGATTAGTACCGAGTTACCGTGGATGCATTCCTGTCTGTAATGACTAACAATCCCAGATCCAATGTTGGAAGTATAAGGTAAATACCTACAAAAACAGGAGGTATGGGATGAACACCGTTTCACAGTGACAGATGCACGTTGTTGGAAATAAGTTCAGCCTTGCTGCCAGCAAGCGTTTGACTCTCCAGGACTGCCAATTCTACCCATAACTTTTACAAACGATGAGCCTTCACTTATCAGGCTCCCAGTTTACGTTCGGGATCAAGACGCCATCTATATACGTACAAGAAGATGTGATATGCGTGTCATTGTTATTGTAGTTAACATTCTTCTGTTTGTGTTTCATAGGGGAAGACCCCTGGGGTAATCCGTGTGTTCGTCATCTCAGACCCTCAGCCTCGGGAGTCAAATGGCCATGCTCCCTCTTAACTAAATATTTTCTTGCTCAGGATGAAGTCTGCACAAACGTGTAGATTTGATGTAGTTTGTTTGATTCCTCAGTTAGGGTGTTTTAGTAGAAGTCTCTCAGCCATCTAGGGAAAGCTATGTAAAATGTGCAATGTGTAGATTATACAAATCAGGACTTAAGAGTTCCTCATTAGTTCTGTTTTTGGAAGACGTAAATAGTCACTGCAGATTTTGCAACCATTAACACTTTTATTGACCTTCCAAATGCTGTTTTATGGGCTCTGGAGCTTCAGCAGAAGATTAAAAACAATATTTCAAACTTTGTTTTATGTGAAGTCTGCTGTCGCGTTGTTAATCGTTTGTAAAACAGCAAGGGAGGGATGTTTTCACCACTCAAACTCCAGGACGGAGCACGAGAGTGAATGACTTCTTAATGTGTCTAAGACCAACAGAGGTTTGCCAGATCGGAAGCATTTTGTAAATGATGGAAAAGGAGTTAATTTGCCAACTTATCACAATATTCGAAGACGTAGACAAGCAAAGGCAGCAAGCTGGAGACCTCGGCTGTATTTCCTAACAGCTAAAAAAAGAATCTAGATGCCTAAACTGAAAATCTGGATATTCGAGTATTCGGGTCCAGCATTTTGACAAATTAGTAATGTTCTAGTACTTTAGTTTTCAAAAACAGCTGCAATCACAATTATGTTTATTCTTAACCTTATTAAATTTGACATTACTCTGTAAACGGATTTTTCCTTTTAATGCTTTACAATGAATAAGGTTATACTGGCACTGAGAAATAGAATAATTATGCCAATTTTAGCTGCAATACAGACAAGACGTCAGTCGTACTGGAGTTTTTGCAGCAGAAAATTATCAAACCATATTTAATTAGAACTACAAAATAGAAAAATATATATATTTTTTCATTCAGAAAAAAATATCTTTGCTTTGGTAATTGCCTGTTAAATTAGTCCCTTTCTGTTCATCCCATGTTCTAGAGTAACACACACACACGCACACACGCGCTCGTCAGTGTCGCCGGATTCGTTCAGCTGAGTCCACCTGTGACACAGGAACACGTCTGTTTACTTTACATTCTTTTCCTCCAGGCAAACACACACACAAACAACTGTATTGTACTCGTCTCCTGGCTGCAATGAGGCAACCTTGAGGAAGCTGAACAAATAGTTCAGTTTCATGCACATAGATGCACTCATGCAGATCTGTAGCACCTAAACAAACAGCAGACGCACCGCCACACGCTAAGCAGCTCTCATTACCAGCAACTACAATAAGCTGATGTCCAAATACACACGGGAACAACTGAGCAAGCGGCCTGCCGGCAGACTTACTGATACTCAAAACTGCGCAGTTAAAATGTATTTTGTGTCTATTAATCGTTGTTTATTTAAGTATTTAAGATTAACTTTAAAACGCCACACAGTGTCTGGGTGGTGTCTAAAAAAAAAAAAAAAAAAAAGAAAAGCCAAGCAGAAAACAGGAGCGCAGTTAGAGCTGAAATGGGAGTCCGGTGGAGCGCTCTGGAGTCAGCTTGTTTACCGCGACTCGGATGGCATCAGCAGTTTCCTACTGGTTCCTATTGTTCAGCTGACAGATAAAGCATAGCGGAGAGCAACTGGTCAGCATGGAAGGCATCAGAAAGGAAAAGCGTGATGGCATAAAGTGCCAGAGTAAATGGAAATCTGTAAATGACGCCCTTTATAGAAATGGAAATTGTAGGCAGACTTCAGTACTCGGCTCGCTGCTGTTGGAGGGGCTCCCCTTCCTTTAGGGTCTCGGGCATTTATTTGATAAAGCTCAAGTTGGACTTTATGGTAAGAGCTTTAACAAACTCAATCCACTGAGTTTAAGAGTATGCACCATAACCATATTGTTCATTATCTAATAAAAAACAAAAAAATACTCTCGTCCTTATAACTGCGGATTTGCACTTGAAATGCTGCAGCTTCTCACAGTGATTATTAAAAGGACTTGTTATCTTGTCTACACCTTTGCGACAGCCTTGAACACTCCCGGCTAATGACAAGTCCTCCAGCTGACCCGCTGACCCTCATCACAGCGACGGGGGTAAATAGTCGCAGTAGCAGGACAATAGGACGAAGAGGTTGCTTAAGGTGACAAGATAAAAGCAGGGACACAACAGCGGAGGTAGATGGAGAGATCAAGAGCACAAAGGGATAAGTGGGGGGAGTGATGGCACTGAACGGAGCTTGGCTTGGCCTTAAAATGAAACACTGAGGATCCGATCAGATCAGAAATGAAGGGGTTGAGGGGGGTTCGAGTGCCAGACTAACGCCAACACACAGCACTCTGATAGTATTCAACTATATGATGGATTTTCTTTAACTGGACAAAACCGTACCTGAAATGTTTCTTAAATTGGAGTGGTCTTTTGTAGATGATCAGTTTCCTGCCTTGATAACTCGCACACCTATTCTTCCTCATACGTGTCAGGCAGGTATTCAAGTCGACTGGATGTATGCAGGGTGAGAAGTGCAGAGCAGCACAGCTCAGCCACTCAAACTGGACGGATGATTAGGATAAGAGCAAGAAACAGCCCTGTCCATCACTCTGTCTGTCTCCAGCATGAGGAACACATATTATCATCCCATCACAGTGCTGTCAGACGTTTACTCCTGGACCACACACACTTTTCCATGTCACAGCACATGCTGTCAGGTTTTTTTCCCCCTCCTGATAAGAGGTCCATTATGCTTCGTTCAGTTTGAAAGACAACATAAGCATATTTTTAGGAACATAAAATCAGGAGTCAACTTTTAGCTCTGCTTTAGTATTCCCTGCATACATGTTCAGAACATTTCTGAACCACATACCTGCTAAATGGGCCCATTAAACTGACATTTGATGATGCTGTGGCCATTGCTCATCAATTTAACATATAATTGAAGTTCAGAGCTGTAGCACTTAACACTTTTAAACATACTTTCCCCACTTGCACATTTTCTGCCTGCTTGTTCTGTCTCTCCTGTAGCAGACCGATCTGAGTCTTTCACCACATCACACTCAATACTTGTTAACGCTGCAAACTTGGACTGTTTTTGAGAGTCAGACAACGTGCTGCACCCAACGCTGTCGTATACGGTGTCACCACACAGAGGAGAAACGTACCCTTATGAAAGCGTCTTCAGGAAGTTGGTCGGATCACAGAGTACCTCTTCTTTGAGCCTCCTTTTATTTGTCCTGCAAAACACAAGTGAAAGAAAAAGGTCAAGTTGGGGACACTAAATCTGTTCAGTGACCGGTGCATTTTACTAGAGCAGTTTCTTTTCAGCTCACACAGGGATTTTCAGTGGCTTAAACGACGAACTGAAAGAACAAAACAGCAGCGAAGATGACACACAAGGGTCAATAAAAAATATTTGACACAAAGCAAAAACATTGTTCTCTGCCATCTGTCTGCCTTAAACACAAGAATTATTTACTCCAACTTGCTTTTCTCATATCATATATTACAGAGAAGACGACGTTCACTCTCTCTATACCTTTTTCTACATGCACAAACAACAATGTTAAAGAAGCAATCCAGGCCAGATCTTTACACGAATCTGTATGTATAATGTTATTGTAGGTGAAGATGAACTCCTCCACTGGAGCCAGGACAAGCATCTCGGGGTCTTGATCACGAGTGAGGGAAAGACGGAGCGTGAGATTGACAGACGGATTGGTGCAGAGTAGTCTACACTCCCACCCTCAGCTATGGTCATGAACGTTGGGTAATGACCGAAAGGACAAGATCACGGATACAAGGGGCCAAAATGAGTTTCCTGGTAAGCTCAGTGACTCAGAAGGAGCTCGGGGTTGAGCCGCTGCTCCTTCACATTGAGAGGAGTCAGCTGAGATGGCTTGGACGTCTCCCTAGAGAGATGTTCCAGTCATGTCCCACTGGGAGGAGACCCCGGGAATGACCCAGGACACACTGGAGCGACTATGACTCTCGGCTGGCCTGGGAACGCCCTGGAATCCCCCCAGAAGAGCTGGAGGAAGTGTCTGGGGTGATGGAAGTCTGGACATCTCTGCTCAGACTGCTGCCACCGCGACCCGGTCCCGGATCAAGCGGATGAAAATGGATGGATGGACGGAGTTCATAGTCTTTATGCACACAATGAGCAGGCAGATAATTATTGGTCATTCATTAGACTTTTTCCACAGTGATTCAACACCATGAAGTGTTCAAACAAAACCTTTTCCACTCGAGCAGCAGAACAACAACTCGACTCCTTATACATCCACAGTAAACTACGGCATATGCCTCACTCTGGACAGTACCGACTCCTGGACATGTCCCTTTTCCTTTTGAGGGGTAAAGAGGGTAAAACTGTGTCCTCATTTCTGGACTAATACTTTTATCTCACATCTCAAAAAAACAAAACGAGCTTTGCCTTACTGATGCAGGCAGCCTGCATATAGTGAATTAGAAGTCACACACAGTCATGTCTGGTACCATCTCAACGGGTCATCTCCCACACCTTCACCTTCATAAACCAACTGTGGAGGAGGAGGCGGGAGTGATCACTGGGAAACACTTTATTGGTAATTTATGCATGTTTGTCGGATTACCATGTTGTAATATTTCAGACTGGCATTTTAGATCAATTTATCAATCAAAAGAAACATCACCAAAACTGAAATGCTTTCATTACCTAGAAAAGACCTGCGGTAAGACACAATACTGGTTTAATGTCATAATTGGCACATATTCAGCTCATCATTAAAAGTCACTACTTTATCCTTCTAATTATACAGTTACCTTGTTTTGACAAGGTCACTGTTCTCCTAACAGAGCCCATTTGGTAATCATGTTATGAACTCATTAACACTCCTCCAATTCTGAACACACAAATGTTGTCCATCCTGGAATAATTTTCTGCACTTCCTGTACAATCTTTTAATCAAGAAATCAGCTGAATTTATGACGAGGGATGTTTTCGGTGCCGACTGTCAACAACAGAGCTCATAAAATCCAGCGCGAGACGCGGAGAAAAGTTGACCAGATGTGTCAATCATCTCGGCCGTGGGAGTTGGTGAAGATGAAAAATAACTAGCTTTTATTTATAAAAAAAAAAAAACACAACAGCCCTAAAACCTATATTGTCTCCCAAACATGTTTGAGCTCCTGTTTCTTCTGTGTGTGTGTGGCAAGTAACAAAACATTAAAAAAAAAAGGGTTTGGTTATATTCAGCAAACAATCTTCTCTCACACACACCAACACATGATCTAGAGCGCTAGAGAGCAACAAAGAGGCCGAGAGGAGGCGACGGTTATCAGCTGCTGTAGGAAATTAAAGGGATGGTCCAGTGTTAATATGCAGATTGTTGATAGAGGCTTCTCACTGTCTGTCAAATGTCCAACCTCCACCCCACACACACCAAAGCCAGGTAGACTGAGTGACGGTGAGTGTGTATCAGTGTGTAACAGCAGATGGGATGAGCAGGTTGATTAAGCTCTGTGACATGAATACCAAATCAGAAGGTAAAAAGTGTGTGTGCGCGCGGATGCTGATGAGAATGATTGAGGCCGTGGTGATGACAATGATGTGTGTGTGTGTGTGTGTGTAGCAAACATCCCTTGTGCAGTTGACAAGTTCACAATTTGGACCTCGTTCTTCTGTAAAATACAAAAATGAGTTCTCCCTCATATTTTGCGATGTATACAGTCCCTTGGACAGAACTGTATTCTGACTGTAATTTGATCTAGTGAAACAGCGTTCTAGTCTGACTATATCTGGATTCTCTACCTCAATTGCAGTGATAAAGGTCCATCGTTAGACTGTTAAAGTGAGGTTATTTAATTTTGCATATGCCGCAACCATTGCAGCCATAACTACTGTTGAACTGCAGAGTGGACTGGAGTGGGTTCACATGAACTATAGAATGTTCTCCAGGAATGAGGGTCTTCTAGGTTTGACTCTCTCTGGCCCCCTACAGTTCCACCTCATGATCAGGGGTTAAGGGACTTCCACCTGTAAAACCATCCCTGATAAGGAGGCAGTACGTCTGAGATCATCCAGAACCGCTGGGTTGGGTTTGCAGTGCTGAAATTGGTCAACTTTTCTCAGTTTCTCAGACTCAAAAAGTAAGACAAAGACGTTTTTGAGTGTCTTTTTATTGTTAGTTTTCAATAAATGGTTTTTCTTCTGTATTGCAATTAAAATCAATTAATAACCATATATTACAGTAGTGCCATTTAAATTTATCACTATTTTTATAGAAATTGATAGTAAAAGAAACTGCATTGAGGATACTGAAAGGAAAGTGGGTGAGGCACATTGTTTTTATGGATTGATATACTCTTCAGGCCGCTTTTATTCAAACGGCTCCCCCCTCAAAACGAGTTGCTCAAAGCTTCTTTGATGACTACTTTGAGCTGCATGAGTTATTACAGGCATTACATGAAATTGTCTGTGTTAGGTGAAGGGGATTGTGGTACATTTGGGTCAATACTTCCTCTGAGCCGTTTGGCTGGTGCAGCTGAGGAAATGATTAGGCCTTTGTCTGTCAATCTAACTTTCAAGAGGTTGTCATCACGTAGCCCCTGGATCAAGCCCTCCCAGCACCCACATGCACACATGCACCCGTGTGATTATGGCCTGAGGTGTATTAGGCTCTTTAAACGTATTGAGGTGTGTCAGATTTAGTGGAGCTTCAATACACTGATTGCTCAGTTGGTGGACAAAAACCGGGCCCTCTTCAGGCATCAAGAAGAACCTGGCACCACCTTTCCTCCAGGTCCCAGTTTGTGAGAGCATTCAGAACTGCACATCTCCAAGAAGTTCTGTTTGTTTGTTTTTTTTTTGGATCAGTAAATGTGTCACGGTACATTGCAGGCCTTAATGCACAATTATGAAATTACTCACATCAAATGCCGAAAGCACAATAAAACATCCACTCGAGGAAGTTAGATCTTTCTCATCATTTGTGATTGCAGACCTGCAGCTGAGGGGCAAAAGATCCCGTTCGTGCACTTGGGACGTGGCTGTAAGTCGTGCACCCTGGACTCTACTGGAAGACATTTGCACCACCTCTGTAATTTAGCCTTTAAAGGTGATTTTTGTTTTTTTTTTTTTGCTCGCTCTAAATCGATCTGACTTTTGACAGTTTGGGAGTAGAGACCAATAAAGTGTATTGACCAGAGCTCATGATTGATCAATTTAAGTTCAGTTACACTCACATGGATGCACACCTCGACTTTGATTGACAGGTGATATTACAAGAAGCACAAATTTGTGGGGCTCCTCAGCTCAGTTTTCATGACCTGATTCCCCCATTTTCATTTGCAAAAGGCAGCACTTTGTTTAAAGTCTGTAGAAAAAGAGGTTTGCCTTGTTCTGATGCAATTTTCGATTATGAAATAAATAAAGAGTTTTTTGTAATCTGGTACACAAAAGGGAGATAGTAGAATTGCCTCTGTTCAGATTTGACGTTATGCATGTCTTCCAAAATCTAAGGTGAGACTGGGAATTTTGCTAATGTTTTTTCCTGGGACTGTTGTAAATTGAGGGGGAAAAAAACAACTGTCTTTTAAGTCTTAAACGCTGCTGTTGAAAGGTAATTGCCACACCTACCGAACCCAATGCCTGCAGTAGGTGTTGTGTTCTTCTTAAGAAAAGATTTCAAGTCAAAAGCACAAATCAGAGCAACCAACTACAGTCTACAGCCCTTTTCATTGTTGTTTTCACCTTTTAACTATTTTAGAAGTTTGATGAGTCTTTATTGGACATCTACGTGAAGTGATAGAATCAAATAAAGCATTTAGACATTGGATTTATTTTACTGTATGATATTTTGTGTAAAAAGCACAGAGCTCGGCTCAGTAAAACTGCTGTACGGACCTGTCACTCCCACATTTAACTTAAGATGTACGTCTTGACCCTTTCGCATCCAAAGTATAAATAAAATAATTCTTTATTTTAGAGTGCTATCACCTTAAGTGGTTACAATGCGTTTACACAGAGGTATTAAATACTTTTTCCACAACATACACACGTGTGTGTGTGTGTATATATACACACACACACATACACATACACAGACAGAACATGCATTGTATATATTTTACAGCAGTAAAAGGCATTTCAAGCTCCTTTTAATCAGTCTATTAATGTTCTGTTTTGAAAGTCTCTTTATTAATACTACACAGGCTGGAACAGACGGATGTTATTAGGGACCTTGCGAGGCTCACAGTAGGAACTGAGCTGACTGTGTGTGGCGATTTCCACTTTACTTTTGTGTGGGCTGATGAAAAAGAAAAAGAAAAGAAAAGAAAACCCTGAGCCTAATGGGATTTGCTGATAAGAAATTACCAGCACCAGGTCCTTCTCCTTTGTCTCTAGCTGGGAGTTCAGAAGCTGAGCCAATAAGAGAGCTAAGGGCCACAGTTACCGTAGAGACGAGAGAACACAGGCCACGCCGTCGCCATGGTAAACAGGCGTGCTGTTTCAGCTGCTTAGGAGTACTTTTGACGGCACACATGTGCACGCACTGTACTGTACGTACAGAGTGCAGTCTGTGTCCAGTGCGCAGAAAAAAGCTATTCAACCGGAGAAGCTTCATTCAGACATGAATGTAAACGGATATATATATAAAGAAAGGGATCTGTTTGGAGTCACAGGCAACAATCAGCTGATCTCAACATTCGCCCCTTCAAAAAGATGTAAGAGGCATTTTCAGAGAACGTATTCGGACAACAATGTTCGTGCATTAGTAGTTGAGCAACTTAACTACAACAAGGATATAAACAAACTCAGTCATTTTCATGTAGCTTTGAGATTCTACACCAGATTCAAAAACTAACTTTTTGAAATGCAATTTTCTACAATATTTTAGGTCAACAGAAGGCAGATGATAGATGTTCCTTATATCTAATTACTATTTTTAACCTATTGCACTTATTATGCAAATTTCCTACATCAAAATCGGTCTCGTAAAAATCTCACATCACCATGTTCGCTTTCATTCAGCAGATGTCATCCTTCCTTGACATTAGGACAGCAGCAATGACCTAGTTGCAGTCCCTGTTTTTCTTTTTTACTCAGAGGCCACAGAGCTTAGCTGAATAACACAATGGCAACAATAGGACAGATCAGATCCACAGCAAATGGGCGAGAGAGCAAGCAAAAAAGGACAAACAGGTAAAAGGAAATGCTGCTTGGCTCGTCTGCTTCTGCAGTGCAGCAGCTCTATAGGAGAATGGAAAACAAGCAAATTACAGAGCACCCCAACAAAAGGCTGTGGTCCTGTCATCTCAACCTGCCACCAAGGATTTCCTAAATTACTAACAACGCACTGGCAGGGCTGCCCTATAGCTTATCTGCCACTCCAGTTAAAGAGACACAGGTAGTGTTCTGTTTATTAAAGTGAGATCGCATCAGACATGGAGCCGGTACAGCATGCATCCTCCAGTCAGTCATGCAACTTTGATCGCCGGGTATCCACAGCTCTTTTGTATTACAGGTCAGGACTGAGTGAGTGGTACAGGAACATAAATAAGTACCGTACATTTACTCAAGTACTTACGATTACAGTCTACTGCATTGACTTCACCTCCTTCAAGGCCACCTACCGTATGGAAGTATCATAAAAAAACCATCAAGTCAGTATACCCATCATTTAAAAACACCTCTGCAACTCTGTCGATATGTATTTTACAGCTATTGACAGTAACTATGTTATTATCTCAACTCTGATACGAGTAGAAACACTGCACATAAAGCTGACACGAAACACACATCAGTGTACTTGAAACAAGTTCACAGACATCTCAAGAAGTTCCCTCCACTATCATTAAAGATGTGCGTGCAGATGGGTTTTGCATTCAGCTGTGGGTGAGCTGTGTTAACATGAGGAAAAAAATAAAGCTGGCAGAATGTTATACACAAAACAATGGAGAATTAATTTTCAAAATAAAACACCACAATGTAACGCGTTTACTGTTACTGTGCTAATGGATGATGCAAAGATAAATACCAGTTCAGATCTTTGTGGTTCTCTTTCTTTTTGAAAGTTCAGTTTGACCTCCCAGGATTATAATCCAATCCGAAAGGGAAGAAAAAAGAGAAAAAATAAATAAATCTTACCAGCTCGCCATCAAGTTTCAGTTGGGGTTTCATTCGGAGGTAGACAACAGAAACCTGACCACTGAGTCAAAGGTTTGCTTATGCATGTCAATGGACTTTGACGAGCATGTAGGTGGTCAGATCTGCTTAGTATTCTGTTATTTAGTTTATTACTTGGAAAGTAATAAAAGGACTAAAGGACAAAAGCTTTAGGTTACAGAGAAAATAAAATATCGATACCTAAGCATAATTACTGTTGCAGCATCAGAAAAAGAGTGCAAGTAATTTCATTTTGCAGGAAACATGACAAGACATGAATAGGCTTGTAAGTGTAATGATCACATGCACGCGTATGCGCACACAAACACACACACACACACCCCTGCAGTAATGACATTTAAATGGCTCGTTTGAAGATAAAAGGCCTGCTAACATCAAATGGATCCTGGTTATCATAACAGCAAACAACTAACAAGAAATGAAGCTGGATAAATATACATGCCTCGCGTTTCTCTCCTTGAACACAATAAGTGAGCAAACAAATATTGTTTGCAAACAGCAATCCCAACTGTCTATTTACACACACACACACACACACACACACACACACACACACACACACACCAATTATACAAGCGTTTGCTTGTTTATGCTTCGCCGATAGCTGAAGGAAATTAGAGTGCATTACAATCAGCTGTTAGAGATTTTCAATTAGTTTCTGAACAAAACACTGTTTCTATAACAAGAGGTCGAATGTTTTTCAACAAACTAAATCTAGATTTAAAAATTAGATTCATGAATTACTGTATTTTGTTGTGAATGAGATCCCAATATCTAAAATGTGATAAATGGGCCCTTTGCTACCATTTACCATCACTCACAGATTCCTTTGGAGGAAGTTGAATATAAGCACTTTTCAAATTAAATACTTTCAACTAAAGGTTCTTCCTTTCACTCCTTCAGGTGAAGATCTTGATCCATGATTAAATGCACGTATCAGTTTAAGGAAAAAGGAAAAAATTATATAGAAAACCTTTAAAACTGTTAAATACCCTAAACCTGGCCAGACTCCACTCCTGTACGACTGCAAATACGTCTTCACTTAGAAATGAGCAACTCCGTTAGGACTAACCCAAATCAAGCTAAAACCTATTTAATAAAGCACATTTTACCAAAAACAGTTTCATTTTAATTCTGAGACTAACATTTTTCTTCCACAAATACGTCCGTCTCATGTTCAACACAGAGACATCGGTGAAGAAGACTTCCAGAGATAAAACTGCTTCATGAAGGTCAACACTTTTTTTTTTATTTATTTCTTTTTTTTAAGGAAGTAGCAAAATGGTAAAATACTGTTTAAGAATTTCAACATTAGTATTTTATCACAATAGATAAATGACTTCTATCTGATTTTGCAAATGTGAAAAGAATCAAAACACCAAAAAAGAACATTTTTATATTTGCATTCCCACTCAGCCTCGCACTCATTTTTATCGTTAATCAGTTCCCTCAGTTCCCATCTTCAACCCACCTTTCACTCTCTTTTTTTTCCCTTCATTCCACCTGCATTCTCCTCCTCTCTTGGAGGGTCTAGCAACGTAATAGGCAGGTAATTTCCCCCTATTACGAGTCAGTACATTAGTCTCTGCCTGCAGTATTTATACAAGTTAGCAGTCCAACCAAGCATTTGCAGCAGAGGATCATTATAGCATATGGTGTCCCAAGATGCCTGGGAATTCCAAGATGAAATGATGGCTCGAATGCATTATCCCGTGTGTGTGTGTGTTCGTTCGGGAGGGTGGAGGAGTGGGTAGCGGTGGGAGGGGGAGATCAAGGCAAGATTTCACAATAGATCCTTGTAAAAGCCCACCTCGAGATTTGATACTATTAAGATTTTTTGAGTACCAATTACACCACCACTACCTTAAGTGTCATTCCATCCATTCAATTTTGATACATTATGAAGATGGTTTCATATATTATACATGTTTTTTTTTTCCCCTTTTTCCTCCAAGAACTTTGGCTGATGGCACAACTTCAAAGTGCTGCTAGCAATTTGACAAAATTATCAATCCTTGGTTCCTGCCCCTTTTTTGGTGAGCAAGATCACCGTAAATAGGTGAATTCCTCTCTCCCACCTGACACTGAACAGCATTTACTGATAACAGTTTAAGATCTACCCTCCCAATCATGTGGTACGGCTGTCTGAAGGATGCCATTAGTGAACAGATGGTGCTGAGCAAAGTCTGACGAGACCAAACTTTCTCTGTGGTATTTAGAGGTAAATATAGAAGTGTACAGTATGTATGAACCAAAATGAAATGTATATATATATTATATATATAGTAAAATGTGAAAAAAGATGAAGTCTGATGGAGGGATTGATTGTTGGTTTTAAATAAACATACATTCTTGCAAGAAAAAGGAAAAAATCCTCCATACCATCTTGTTAATCAGGTTGTCGGCTCTATGTGGCCCTGATGGTAAATGTCTTTTTGTAATCATTACGTCTGCGGGGTTCCCTGCCTATAAGAGATGTTATGAACCCCCCTCACCTCACACACAAACACACACACTGTACACACTGAATAGTCTCACATGGCAGTATCAGTGGGATGTTGTCAGGTCAAACAAAAGACCTTATCTTTCTCCCTCCTTTCAATCTGGGTGATTGGCCACAAGAAAACGAGGAGAAAAGGCCACATCCTCACCTGAGGAATCACAAATGTCAACCACCTTCCTATCTCCACGCAGTCCATGTGTGCATTTGCTTGTGCACACACACAGGAACGCTGCAACTGTCATGCGTCTGCCAAGGCTACAGAGGCCAGCGCAGTCGGAGCGGAGTTTCGAACTTATAAAATCAGACATTTCTAGCAAGTTACAAGTACCGGGGGGCTTGTTGTCACTCAAACACACCACTACCTTTAGATTACGTTAAGCCACTGGTCACAAACATGCCAACTCACTTTAAGGCGTCCGTGAACACCTCGTTCGCTCAAAACTTTTTCTCGTATTTGGTTGAACTGACGGCTTTCAAAACTCATCCCTGCTGCCCATCATGTGATGTTCTCTCTTCATGAGCTTTCCATCACTAATTGAAGGATCATTTTAGCCACAGGATATGGCCGAAGACACCAATCAAGACCTCGTTAAAGACTGTTAAGGGACAATTGCCCATAATTCCTCTAATCAACTGGATATTTAATTAATTAACCACCAATTAGAGCCTAACAGTTGTACAGCTGGCATATTTAAACCAGACAGCCAATTTCAGATTGCCACTGCTGTGCTATTAATTAGCACTGGGAGCAATTTTCAATTACAAATCTGTTAGAGTTATGGATCCTACTGTGTCCAAGTCCAGGAGAACACAATTTAAGTTCAAAGGCTTGATCAGAGCAATCACAGTGCAGGATCCAGGCTGTCTTGGATGCTGCACATCCCAAACCCACTGAGATCGCAGTTCGTAGCGCTTTCAGTTAAAGCCAGCTCAGCAGTGACCGTTTCAATAAAGCAAAGAGAAGAGACTGGTCAAGAGCAGGTTCCTCATGAGCAAACAGTCCATGGATTTGTCCATCAGTTGGTCTACCATCTCCGTCAACATTTCAGACCACGAAGTTCTAAGAAACCCAGGTTCCAGTTATTCAAATTCCAATAATAATGACAAATATCAGATGGAAGAACAAACATTTGTATGTTGTAATTTCAATGACTATAAGATCCCGATCCTGACAGTTATAATATGATTTGGAAAAAAAGTACGAGGATATAAGTATTCCTGAGGCGCTGGATTAAAGGAGGAGAAACAAACCCTGGAAAGACAACAGCAGGAAGAAACCAGGAAACACGAGTCATCCCGGCGTGTTAATAACATGCTCTCTGCCACATGTGAGACATCTATTTGTCATTTTCCAGACGTCTCTCGGCATAAACAAACAAAAGGCAAAAAGTGTGCGAGGTGAAGATGGGATGGATAAAGATGTGCAACAGAACCAATTAGTCTTATCCTGAGTAAGTTCAAGCTCTCTCTCTCTCCGTCTCACCCACAGGCTCTGCCGTGCGGGAAAGGCCCCCCACCGACCACACACCATAACAAAAGAGTGGAGGAGGGTGGAGGTTTACGTCTTAATACACCTCTCCTGCTCTGAATGCTTCGTCAAAGTATGGGCTTCATCAGCCCCCCTGCAGAGATAAATCACCCACATGGTAACACACACACACACAAAATGGACTTCTTAAAAAATATAATAATAAAAAGACTAATTAGCGCCCAGGCCGCCTGCACAATTATTACCAGCCGTGCTCTAATTAGGACTTATTTAAAGAGTGCGTCAATTAGTCTTTAACATTATTGTCTTCTTGAGGGAGCTGGACCGATTAGTACTTCCTGAACCAGACGCAGAACATCGTGTTTCAGCACCAGGTACTTCGACCAGAAATCTTGAAAAGCAGTTAGTTGAATTTTTCATCATATTACATGATTTTCACCAACAAGTAAAGCGTGCCATGATGGTATAAATGTTCATCGTATTGTGTTTTGAATTGTATATGTTTATTTAAAAAAGAAAAAAAAAAGTTCCTAAAATCTCTGAAGACCAAGTGGTTGACCAGTGGTTGTCCCATACCATCATCCGGTTCTCAGAGACTTTATCTTACACCAATATTCAAGATTCAAAAGTAAACTAGTATTGAGTTTAGCCAAAAAAAAAAAAAAAAAAAAAAGAAAGTAAAGTTGAGTCCAGAGACACAGGAGTAAAGACGTGACCGTTCTGCAGAATCAACTGAACTTACAGTATCGGACGGCATCTTACAGGCATAACTGAGGTTGTGTCCTAGTTCTGGGCAGGTCCAACTATGCCCTTTTTCTTCTTACCTAAGCAGCCTTAGTTTTCTTTTATTGGCATCTTAAACTTTCAGTCTCTTTCCAGTTTTAGTTATACTGGAATCTGAATTCTTATTGCTGAGTTTTTAAAAAAAAAAACATGCCATTTACTTAATCTTTACTCGTTTACTCACAAGGCTGAACTGCTATAATCCATAATATACAGTCATACAGTGTGTAAGATAGTTATAAACTCTTTTTGCTTCTGTCTGCCTCCTTTTCTCCTCAGAGCAGTAATCTGTCTGTCAGTGTGTTGCCGGTGGTTCTCTGTGGGCGGCTGGCTGTTTGAGGCTGTTTTAATTAATTTTCAATCAGACCAAAGTAAATTCATTAAGCACTCACAGCTCTGTTTGAAGACACACACGTACACATACAGACCCCCCCAATCTGGTGTGCACATTTAAGGACCTATGAATGAAATATGTACTTCTTTTATGCATTAATATATATGTATGTAAAGGAATGGTAACAAATAAAAACAATATCAAAGATGTGCTTCCACAACAAAATACAACAAATAACGGAAATAAAGCAGCTTTAAATATCACTCTCAAGTTTGGAAAAGGAAAGATATTTAGATATCAATAAAAAGTTCATTGTGTACGAGCACAAGCAGCACTTGCAGAGGCAATTGTCCCAAAATGGCAAATTCTTTTTCTTTAAAAGAAATGGTTGTATTCATTTTGTCACGTTTAGCCTCCAATCTTCACCCTCATTCATATTTACTGACCCTCCATGAGCTCATGCAGAGCAGTAAAGACGTTTTAAAAGGCCAGACTGTTTTGTTTTTTAATGCACTTTCATGATAAGAAGAACTATACAGCAATAATGACAGGAGAGAAGTTCTTGATACAGTTTGGGCTTAAAGGCCTCCACATGCTGTGGAATCTGAAGCTGAACTGCACAAAAGCAGAAAAAACAAAAAACACGAAAAATTATTTGCGGTTATTGTGCGTCTCACTGTGGGGCCAACACCAACAACCAGCCTAGAGTGTTTTTAAGAATAAAAAAGAGAAATGTAATAGGACTGCTGGTTGGAATGCAGATTATTAGAAATCTTGGAGAGCAGGTCTAAATTTTATGGTGCCGTTCGCCAGCTTGAGGTTCATAGTTACCACATCACAGCCAGCCACCTGAACAATATTTGGGCATATGAAGAAAGCCATATTGAGCTCTTTTCTGAGTCTCTGGATATATTGGGACACCTATTCACCATTGTCACTAAGACTCTAATTGAGTCACGCGTACATTTCTTTCCATTCCCTGCAGCAGTACAGCTTCCCAGTGTCAGACACCTGATTGGCTCCCACTAAGCAGCGCCTTTACTCCAGTAACAGCCGTGAATATCACTCTCAAGTTTGGACTCAAACGTTTTAAAATTAAAATTTCAGGACGTGATGAACACCAGTGTATAGACCTAAAAGAAGGTTCATAGAGAGCTGGATGCAGAGTGTAGGTGGGAGGAGGCTGAAGGAGGGAGGATGGTTAGGTTTAAAGAAGGATTTATCAAGCCTAATCTCTCAACAAACCGAGGAGATCAATCTCTACTTAACACATAGATGCACACACTGCTATGTATATTTAGCTCCATGTGCTCTCTCCCTAGCCTTGTCCTTGTCACTAAAAGTGGCACAGAGGAAAAACAATGCTGTCAAGCAAAAGAGAGGAAGAAAAGGAACGGTTGAGAGTCAAAGAAGAATGATTGAAGAAGCGAGCCTGGAAGAGAAAGAGAGAAGAGGAGTCTTCTTAGAGGGCTAAAAGGATTAGCCCTCTCATCTCTCTTGAATCGCAATGTTTCCTGGGCAATGTTTGATCAGAGATGCTGTGTGTGTGTGTGTGTGTGTGTGTGTGTGTGTGTGTGTGTGTGTGTGTGTGTGTGTGTGTGTGTGTGTGTGTGTGTGTGTGTGTGTGTGTGTGTGCGTGCGTGACAGAGAGCGAGTGCGAGATGTTCGCTCCGATACTACGGCTGCCTCATCCTGATCCTATTACACGCCAATAAACATGAGCTACCAACATGGGATTACTGAGTGTGTGTTTGTGTGTGCACAGTTATGGTTTTTGGCTGGACCTTCGCTAATCCTTAAAGAACGTCGTTTTTTCAGCGCCGTACACACAGACATGCACACGCGCGCACACACGATATGGCTTACGTTGTGCGTAATGCCATCCATGTTGGGGTCAGAGTGGCTGAAACACTGCGCACGTGTGTTTAATGTAGGCTTTGTTGCTCCCAGTTGATCGGAACAAGTGCGTACTCGCTGAGGATTTTCCCAAAAAGTTTTCCATTAAAACAAAATAGGATACATTTAAAAAAAAAATAGGATACAGCACCTGCTGTCCTGGTTTGCGAAACATCACTATAACAGATGGATATAACCTTCAAGTTGAATCCCACTGATGGCAGAAAAGATACCTCACAAGCATCTCTGCCTCAGTGGACTGATATATAAAAAGCAAAACAAACTGAAGGAAAATCCCTTTGAAATCCTCAGAATTTTACTCACAAGTCATAATGGTGTCCTGAACCAATCTGAAGTTTAACAAGACGTTTGTCGCAGCCTGGTTTCACGCATCACCATCTGACCAAATATGATTACAAGACAGATCATGGTGACAACCAAAGCACAAACAGGCTTCAAAATGAAAATGAGATCCAGATCTTATGGCAAGAGATGTTTTTTTCCTGTCTTCATCTACAGTGGTATGGAGCTTTGATGTTTGCAAAAACCCTTATCTGCAGTTTGCCCCTGTGGTCATTGTGGGAGAAACGGGTGCAGATTGTTGTAGAAAATGAGTTGCAGCCTTTGAAATGAAGTCACCATTTCACCAAAATGCAAACCAAAACTCTCTCTACACATTTATGTGCTGTAATACTAGTATGAACAGCTATTGCCTTTGCTTAAATTAGACAAACAGACACTATACAAAGCTGCTGTGCTCCATAAGGGTAGCTTTAAGTGTTTGAACAAAAGCTCTCTTAAGAATATGAAACAGGTGGGAATAATAAGCTCTCCCAACATGATGACACTCGATTGTCAAGTAAAACCAGCTGACTCATCATCCTGTGATCCATTTTTGCGAATCTTGACTTTCTGTTGTAACCTTGCTCTTCAGGTTTGCTCGAAATGACAAACAAAATCCAAACAAAAGCCACAATGCTGCTGGTTCCAGCTACGCATCACTTTTTTCTCACCTCTGACACGATCAATCAGATCATAAAGAACTATTATTATAACCGTGATATAAAGAAATGAGTTCTCTGCTCACATATGTGTAGATTATTATAGACGTGATATCAATTTTAGGAAAGTATCGTGAATGTCTCAAGACTTTGAACCATCTGATATAAGAATTTGTTTGATAAAACCCTTTAAATCAATTGTCCATCATCATGCTCCCTCCCTCTATTTGCTTTCCTCCTTTTTTACTCTTTTGCGCCATCCCTCCTCCTCTGCCTCTTGCTTCCAGCCCCCCATCCCCTTTCTTTCTTACAGAAAATCTAAAAGGCTGACATGCAAATGGGGCTTATTAAATCCTATTAGGCCGTCTGTCAACAGCCAGCATAGAAAGCAAGAGAGGAAAAACGGGGAGAGGGAAAGAGAGGGAAAAGGAGCCAGAGACTTTACAGTGAGAGGAAGGAAGAAATAAAATGTAAAAAAAAAAAAAAAAAAAAAAGATTGAAGGTAAGAATGTAAAGAAATGCTTTTTACAATAAGCTCCAAGCCAGGGTGTTCTTATATCTGGGGCAGAACTGTACGTGCCAGCACAAAGTATTCACAGCATGATGAAATGCACCAACTCATGTATATTTTTTTCTAATCTTATTACATTACAAAAATTGTGACTCATTTGCTTAATCTACAGATAAATTACTGCACAATTACATCACAACCAATTTTATATGCATTATGACTTTATATGCGGCAAGATGTAGGCACAAGAAACATCTTATGAATAAAATAAATTTTAAAAAAAAGCTGCTACAAGTCGAGTTCTCATGCGTTTTGGGAATTCTGCCCCATTGAGACGTTAAAATAAAGAGCAGCTGCAACAGTTTTTTTTATGATTTTGCCTTTGAAACCACCACAATGCATTTGGTTGAATGTGTTCAGAGATTTTAACCCGATACACCTCAGAATTCATCTAATTCTGGCAGCAGCCACATGCTCAAACACCCGTGAACCTGTTCCACTGGTAGCCGTACATGCCCAGACCATGACACTGCCTCCACCATGTCTTGACACGTGCTCTGGTCTGCTTTGCTTCATGAGCTGTTTCTTTCCTTCTCCAGACTCTGGTCTGCCTAAAAACGCAGGTCCGAGTCCACTTCAAGTGAAACAAATGCAGAAAGAGGACTTACATGCAGGGCATCGTGGTCCTGCATGACACAATAGATTAGTGTCCACTAAATTGGTCTTTTCACTGAGACAGAACAGACCTAATAAAACAGCTTTGGTCAGAAACAAGTCATCTGTGTCTCTGACGCGACAAGAACAACTCTGACTCGGTGAAAGACAAGAAGCCACATTCTCAGACATGTAACTGGAATGATTGTTTTCATAAAGATGAACATCTAGAGCCTACATTTAATCGTGTCAGCAGCTTCCAGCTGGTAGGAGTAGGAATTGTGACATTCCTGACAGTTTCAATCCCCACAACTGTATTTCCCGTTTCATACACGTGCAGGTCTTTTTGATAAACAGATGTGAATTGGGTAGCGGGGGCCTCTGCTCAGGTGGAGCTTTATGTTCAGCAATACCTCTCACCGTTACTCTTCTCATCTTCTCATCGCTCACTTCCCTTCTTGTCTGTTGCTGCTCCTCTTTGATTTTCTATTTTACATGGTGAAACAGAGAAGAAGGAGGCTGCCTTTCTCCTGCCTGTCAATTATCCCCTCCATCTCTCCATCCAGCTTAATTGGCGTTTGGGAGACGCTAGCGCTGTCCCAACGGGCTCTGCCAGGACAATGGAGGCCCAAATAGCTGACCAGCACTCGGCTCAGCCCAAATTGAATTGGAAATCTTCCATCTTCTCTTTAGCATAACAAAGAGGGTGCAGGGTTTTAGACAAAGGGCCTGTTTTAATGGGGAAAATCAATCTCTAGAAGGAAGCGGCGGCATTGTCTCCCATCATCTGTACAGGTGTGTCTCACCCACAGTGGTCGTAATCAGAGGTGGCACGGGAGAAATCTGGAAGCTACATCTCTGTCATTATGAGGAAGACTGGCAGTAGGGGTGGACGCAGGGAGGAAAGGAGGGATGAAGAGCGACACACGTCTGTGTCCAACCGCAAAATCCCACAGTTCTGGCATGTTGACAAGGCTGACGAGTGCGTCTCCTCTATAATACTGTCAACAAAAGGGAAAAAGTACTTTCAGCTGTCTTTCCACAACAAAGCAAACACCTTAATCTTGACCTTTAACTCACACTCATTCTGAGCTGAACAAGTTTCTTTATCCTCCCTGTGACTGAGACACTCCTGTCATGCCCAAAAACATCAGCAAGGATTATCCATGGAAAAAAAAAAAAAGAAAAAGAAGTCTTCTGCGAGAACGTTTTTATGACGTTGGTTGTTATCCTCAGCTCTCCGTTACTGTAGCTCTTTCCACAACCAACTGCTATGACACTTGCTATAGGTAATATTCAGATAGCAGATATTCCTTCGAATAAAATTGAACCTAATATTTTAACTTTGGGAAAAGAAAACTCTTCCACTCTCTCTCTAGCTTCCCGCTTCCCAAATAAAGTTTGGTTTCCAGCGTGGTCACATTGGGTTGACGCGTAAAGATTCTACACAGAGAAAAAGGAGGAGGCGGCGGATATGTTCTTGCCTGAAACGAGCCCCAGAAAAAACAAACCCATTAACCCTGAAGAAATTTTACAATTTTGGGAAATTAGTGCTTTGCCTCGTGGAGGAACAATTACTGCTGCTCTGTTTTATTGTTGTGCAACTTTTGGTCCTTTTGCTGCGACATGACTTGGAAAAGAGAAGTCGCAGTGGACTGGGATTTGCTTTGCATTGGATTGAAACTACGTATTGGAGTTTATAGGACTGTCTGGTGCAGCTACCGACTGTACACTACACGCTTTTCCATTTGAACGGGAAAATGTGTCCTTACTTCTGTCTTCACACTCTGTTTCTGAGAATTTATTGTAAATTAATTTCAACAGAGAAGGGATTTTGCTTCATCTTGAATTACTTCAGACTTTACTTGCTCTTGCTTTAAAACAACATTGTTCAAATTAACACAATCACTTATGAACATCGCTCTACGATAAGTGTATAAGAATATACATGTTGGTAAAGTCATGCTTGCTTTATTTATTCCTGTTAGACCCCAGTAAACCTGTCATGTGGACCCAGGCTGCCACATCAAAAAAATACTTTCTATTAAAAGGAGGGATATAAAAACCCACAGATCCCAAATTCCCTCAGCATCTTCTTTAGATGAAGCCATAAACAACCCTGATGCCAAAAGAGAAGATTTGGGAAGACACGGGTTTGGTTGCCGAGATTGATGACTGACTACAATGTCGCGAAGGTACAAGTGAAGAGTGGATGGCCTGGGGCGAAGAGGATACTGTGGATTACTGTGGCAGAGAGCTTACCGTCTTCCTGCTCGGTCTTTTCCCTTTTATATGTGCAAACATGGTATTTTTCCATCTTGAGCTGTGAAGTTAGTCAATCAAAAAAAAAAAAAATAAATAAATCTTTGAACTGGAAGGACATGGTGCAAACAGTTGACCGTCTTTTCTCAACTAATCAATCATAGAGACAATTATAAAATCTCCTGGAATAAAGAAGAGGTTGAAAAGTGTATTTGCCTATCCAGCAGTCAAAACTGGTTTTATCATATTCTTAAACAGAGAAAAGCAGCTTTTCTTCACATTTGAGAACCTTCAACACTGGATGTTATTCAGAAAAACAGCAGCTTTACTTTAAAATCTGCTAAAAGTAGACGGAGGATGGTTGACTGGCCTTCATGTCTTCAACATGTCTATATTTGTTTTAATCTTACAATGTTTATTCCCGTCAACATGAGACAAAATCTATTCCAGCAAGTTCTGCATTTGCAAGTCAAGGCTTTAGGAAATCCATGCCGAGAAAGCAAAATGTTGCATAAAAGTGTAAAAATCTGTGTAAATAATGCCTCTTAATCCATTTACAATCAAGGTTGTTCAGTTTGAAAATATCTCTAGACACGTGTGGTTTAAAGAAAAACTGAAGCCAAAGTTTTTATTATTATTAAAAACTTTTACCTTTTGCATTTAAGCATAACTTGAGATTTCATTGTCTGATATTTCCAAATGTGCCCGTCATCCTCCACAGTTAAGTGACATTCCCCGTCCTCGTCTGTTTAAAGTTTCCCATCAGTGTCTCTCAGCCACTCTGTCAGTGCGGTTAAAGAGTTGTCTTTGAGGTCTGGGTGTTTTGATAAGGTGAGTGTTTGTGTTTATCTGCGCACTCCCAGCTCCGTGCATTACCATGAGAATGGTTTAAGCCTTCTGCTAATCCCCTGTGTCTCTGTTGTAATAAATGTCTTCATTTACACACACTGCAGTGGAGAGGGGACAGGAAGACACAGCGAAGGCAAACATATCGCCCTACTAAGGATGATGCAGTCAAATGTCACCTTATTTTCACTAAACATTACAGCAACTCAGACAAACAAATGCCTCCTAAAAAAAAACAAAAAAAAAATATACTTAATAGATGGATCATGTTCAAGTTCATACTTGGCAAAGTGCTGTCACATCAGTGTCAATATTTGACCAGGGTCAATTTGTAGTGTATTTAATAAAAACCTTTGCAAAAATTATGTCACTTATGGTAAAGAATATCTGTCAACTTTTTTTGGCTTCACACAGGCAACAACGTCTTAATATGTTGACAAAATTCTGAGTAATTTTTTTTAGATTTTATTCCCAACATGGAAAATGTTTAATTTGAAAATGAGACACTATTATGTCATGAAGAATATTAGCTCTTGTTGAATTTTATATCAGCAACACATCTAGAAGAACATGTCACAACTAGTGAGGTTACTGGGCAACAGGTCAGAAACAAGCATCAGAGGCAGGAGTTTACCAATCTCAAAAACTGTCTGCACATCTTTAGGCCATTTCAGAATAATGGATCAGAATAAACATCGACTGTTTTATCTAATGTTCATCATTTTATTTTATTTTTAAGTGTGCATTTAGATTATCTCTGGTAACAAAGTAAGAGGCCAAAAATCAATATCGTCAATATTGGATGCCCGTGATCTTCAAGCCCTCAGTGCACTGGGAAAAAAGAAAAGAAAAAGAAAAAACAAACCACACACACAAACAATTCTTTGATGGAAACTCCTGCAAAGACTCAATCGGCATCTGGGAATACAGCTCACTCTGCAATCTACAAATGCAGGTTAAAGCTCTATCATACAAAGAAGAAGCCATTTGTGAACAATATCACATTTCCACCTTCTCTGGGCCTCCAGCCTTTAAAAATGGACTGAAGTGAAGTTGAGACCCATCTGTGTTCAGACTACTTGAAATTTAAAGTTTTGGAAACTATATTCGCTGACATCTTTTGGACTAAAAGAGGAGAGAGACCATTAAAAAAAAAAAAAAAAAAATTCTGCACCTCTACTGGTGAGGACGTGCATCGGGAAGCCTGCACATCTGGATAGGAAAACCAGTGCTGAAAGATTTTAGACCTAAGGGAAGGTCTTGCTTCTTTCAGCAACAATGTAAACTGCATCCACTACAGGAGTATCACTTCAAAGTACAAGAGTTTGGGTGCTGAACTGGCCTGCCTGCATTCAAGCTCGGCCAGTAACAAAGCACTTGGCACCTAATGAAATAAAAGGCAAGACAGTGACAACCATGGACCTTTATCAGACAAGAATGGGACCATATTCCTCTTCCAAAACACCAGAAATTATCATCTTATCAGTTGCCAGATGTATATTGATTGCTAAAAGTGAAATGTGTTACCGTCATCAAATTCAAAATGACCATTTTTTTCTTAAGCGGTTGCATTTCTTCAGTTCCATGTTCGATTACAGACAATATGAGTTTAAATCACGGCATTATGCTTTCTATCAGTTCAGTACTACAGAGGCCAGCACTGATTTTTCTTTCAGTTTTTCAATGAGCCATTCTCACCATCTCACAGCTCCCCCCTCTTCTTCTTCCCCCATATCTCCCATGGGGCCCCCCTGTCACCCAGAGCTTTCCCCACACAAAGCAGTCTATTAAAAAGCCTTTAGCGAGGCCATTCGCTCAGTCTGCTTTCAGAGAGATGAGGAATGGGTTCAGGGTGAAGGTTGAAATGTCGTGTCTGCTGTGTGCGGCTTTGCAGATGTTGATGTTGCATGTAAGGTCTGAGCCTTTGAGCCTTTGTGAATGTCGATGTTACACAAAGTAAAACGTCCCCATCATGCCATATACTACGACACAAAAGTAGAAAATTCTGCTTAATAAATCATCAATTTCATTTGTTCATTTTTTTCCTTCAGTTATTTAAAGAGGATATTATGCAAGAAAATAATTCAAGTAGCTAATTTCACATCATGCAGTGGTTTGTAGAATACTCATTTTACACTCATGGTCATTTTATACAACCAGAGGTTATGTGCAAGGAATAAATCCTAATGAATCCCAAAAATAGTCAATGTGTCCACTGAGGAGCAATCATGGCAACCACATCAGTCCAGCTCTGAGGTCTTTACACTGGCTGCCTGTCCGTCAGAGGACAGACTTTAAACTTCTGATGCTGGTCTACGAAGCTCTGAGTGGTTTAGGACCAAAGTACATTAGTGACCTCCTGACCCAGCGTGAACCTTCCAGACCCCTCAGGTCATCTGGATCTGTTTTTTTTATCAGTTCCCAGAGTCAGAACCAGACGTGGAGAAGCTTCCTTCAGCTTCTCTGCTCCACATGTCTGGAACAAACTCCCAGAAATCCTCAGATCAGCTGAAACACTCAGTTCATTTAAATCCAGGTTGAAGACTCACCTGTTCTCTGCTGCTCCAAATCTGCACTGCTACTTTGAAGTTTGAGTTTCAAAACTTAAATCATACTTAAACTACTGATTTTATCTACTGTTTTTTTCCCCTTTTGTTTTTGTTTAAACTTTAAATCATGCTTTTTTATTTCTACTATGTGATGTTTAGCTGTCTCTGTAAAGCATTTTGAATCACCTTGTTGAGTTATGCTATATAAATAAACTTGCCTTACCAGCCAAAACTTTGGACACCCATCTGTGTACAAACACCTTTGGCTGGTTATGTAAATAAACGTTTACTCTAGTTTGTCATGACTTTGGGGGACAAAACTTTTACCACTACTATTTGCATGATTAAAACCCACGCTGGCTTTACAAATTTGAATTTTACATGACCACTGACACATTTACTGTTGATTAGATGTAGTCTGTTATAAAACTGCATTAATGTGCACTTAATGCACTAAAATGTGTAATTTCCTGCTTCAGAAACATACATTAAAAAAGTAAATTAAAACAGTGGTTTGATAGAGCCTTTTGCACATATCAGCTGGGTTTTGGGTGTTGGGCTTATTGTCACTCAAGTTTTGTTGAAACCATTGTTTTTTTGTTTTATTGTAAAATACTTAATTGTTCAAAAGGCACTGATAATTACTATCTAGCAACAGCAAATCATTACCATCTTTCCCTTATAACAACAAGGGTATTTTCTTAAGAAAAATATTCACTCCTTGAAAACTATCATACTCTCATTGTTATATAATTATGGCTCACAGTTACACAGTGACATACTATGTTAAATTTATCAAAGAAGCCCTTTTTCTCAGTTTTTCACCCCTTATGTCAGCAAACACAAATTGAGATGATTAAACTGAGTAGCAAAGCTGGTGAAAGTCTTGGTATGAAGATCAACTGCTCCTATATAAAGTACATTTCGTTGGTATATTTTGCAAATCATCTCGGCTTGAAAGTGAGTGCAAGACATGGAGCAAAGCAAAATGATGGAAAAGAAGATGTCTGAAACCCACAGTTAGCCTTTGCACTTTCCTCTGTTTGAAGATGATGAAGAGATCTGAGACAGCAAACCTCTTCACCACCTTTGATGCTCAAACGGCAGCAGCAGATCAGAGAAGGGCAGATGGAGTAAGAAAATGCAAGGAAGCACAACAGAATATTGCAAGAAAGGCAGCGAAAGTAGATAGAAGAATGAGTTTAAGTGGTTCAGCAGAAGAAAGAGATGAAGATCCAGGGGAGCAATAATGTCTATATCTAAAATAAGTTTTCATCCCTGTGGTAAGTGCACCATGACTGGAATATGTCGAAGCAGTGGAGTTAGATCTGTGTTGTGTTTTATATTTGCACAGAACACATGAGAGCTGAGCAGTGGTGAAGATCTCCAATGCTGACATTTCTAAGTGCCGTGCATTTACGCTTTAAACGTCTGTGAAATATTCGGTAAATTAGATCGACTCTCACTGCCCTGGATGTCAGCTCCTGATTTAGATGTTAGTGGCTGAGATGCAAAAGCGCACAGAGAGCGATATGAGCGTCATGATCACAGATGGGAGAGTGAGGAGTGAGGAAAACAAAGATGAGCTTGTAGCTTAAAAGAAACAATACGTCCACATAACATGCATAGCACTGTACATGACGTGTTCTTCTACCTTGTATTTCACCTCAACTACATCGCTGTGGGCTGATCCTAAACCGGTTTCTTTGGACAAGACCTTAACATAAAAGTGGACTTTTTCCATTTGTTTTTGTTGTTATATTTTTCACCTAATTCGGTGGTGTCACTTTGTCACCTATAAACTGACTGCAGTACCCTCATATTAACTATTACCCAGCTGGTTTACAAATAACAAAAAAAAAAAAAAAATTAACTTAGAAATGAACGCATTTACCATTTGACATTTTTCCTTAAAAGAAGTATTAAAAATAATAAAGGTGTTGTAACAGAGTTGATTTGAAGGGTGCTCCTAAAACTGCATACGGGTAAGAACACAAGTGAACAAGTGAAAAAAAAAAAAAAAAAGTTAGTCCAGCCAAAAGTCAAAAGGATAAAAATTTTAGATATTCGTTTTATTTTTAGATACCACCTGAGACCAAACGTCACATCAGTTTTTATTATTCGATGCACCCATTTTCACCTAAGTACTAATATGGTGCTTTATATTCAGAGCATGGTTTTCGGAACAAATGTTTATTTTATTCTCTGATGCACCACTTCCTTTTTTGTTGGCTTTTGTACAAAAACCTCTTTGCAAGAACATGAAGAAAACTGTCCTTTAAAATTGCAGGTTACTTGACCTGGAAATTCAAACAAAATTATTTCTAAAATTGTCTTGTATGAAATGCATTCTATTTCTTAGAAGAAGAAAAGAAATGCAAAGTCCAACCTCTTTAAATAAATAAATTAAAAAAAATTCCTACAGAAAATGTACTCAAATTCTCATGTTATCAAATAAGCGGCTTTTGTATTGGTGAACATTTATTTTTTATTATAATTACCACCACCACCACTACTACTACAATATGCAACACAAACTAATATACACAGTTTATCAAGTACACATCCTCGTGGTTTGCAAAGGATGAAAGATGGATGAGCAAATATTGAGCTGTGACAGAGTAAACAATGCCCTGGTAACCAGATGGCTGGACACATACACGCTCATGCATGCAAGCACACACAAACACATCATCGCCTATTAAAACTCAGCATGTTGCTTGAAAGGGAAATGCAGACACTGAGGAGAAAGATAAAATTGTGCTTTTGCAGTGGCAGCTCCTTTTTTTTTTAATTTCTAGAAAGTTTCTTTTTTTTTTTTTTAACCCATTTTGTTTTGCCGTGTTTTTATGGAAGGCCATCTTACTATTTTAGGTTCATTTTTATTATACATACTATTTATAAAACTTATACCGTTTATGAATACAGCACACGAAACTTCCAGTGGTCATCTACAAAAACATATATATAGTGAGAGAGAATCTAACGCTCGTTTTAGAGCATCTAAGCATCTCCAACCCATCTATGATCACCTCTCTCCTCACCTCAAATACTTGTTTCCATCCAAAACTTTGTTCACTTCTCACCTATATTTCTTTATCTCTATCTACCAATTTCATTTCATTCAATTTAACAAATGAATTGAGTAGTAATGGGTTTATCAACAAACAGTAAAGGAATTATCAAAGCATTGGCAGCATGGTACACACACCAGAATTCAGTCCTATGTTGTGTTAAACACGGAGATGGCTGGACAATGTACACCTAAAATAATATAGTGACTTGTTGGAAATACATGGTGTTAACTGTTGACCAGAATCCAAAACGCCCATGCCAGCCTTCTGACTACATAGAGACATTAGAATTCATGTCCAGAACAACAAACTACAAAATGACTTTGTTTAAAAGGCTGCAGTGATAAATCCTGAAGATTACTCCCAGTGCCTGAGACAGACTTCTCAAGGGTTGGGAAGTTAAGATCACCATCATTCATCAGTTGTTATACATTCTCAAAGTGCAGCTAACAGCATGTAAATTATGGCACAGCTATTGTCCAGAATTGAGTCCCGCTTCATTCTGGTGACAGTTCCATTTCAGCACCATGGCCAGCGTATTAAACTTTTCTTCTGTTTTCCAGCCTGCCCTGCCTCAACTTGTCTGCTGTCCTCTCCTACTGTATTCGATCATCGTGTAGAATGCATAAATATATCGACACTATACATACAATATAAGTAATCCATTTTCCACTAGTGAATATATATACACTATATGGCCAAAAGTATTCGCTCACCTGCCTTGATGATAACCCACCAAACTTTACACTTGGCACAATGCAGTCAGACAAGTACCGTTGTCCTGGCAACCGCCAAACATGGCATGGGGGGTGGTTGGGTAATATATATGCGGTTTTTGGTATTCAACATGGCACTGTGCAGTATGACCACCAAGCTTTAGCTTTGCCCTAAATGCCTGAAGGTCATTGCTCCAGAAGTGTTGCATTTTCTTCAGCTGCAACGTTACCCAAGAATGGTCTCCCCTCTGTTTTTTGTCATTTCTCTGAGCATCACACCATCTGATCTTGGCATGATCATGATGAGACACCTACTCCTGGGAAAATTGGCAACCATCTTGAATGATTTCCACTTCTAAGTTATCTTCCTCACAGCAGAATGATGGACCTCTAATCATTTTGGAAATGGCTCTATAATCCTTTCCACATTAACAGGCAGAAACAGCTGCTTCTATGAAATCAATGCGGATCTCTTTCCTCCTTGGCATTATGTTAACACACCTGAATGATCTAAAGCAGGGAGCTGCCGTTTGTCTACTTCCCTAGAGGTGTTTAGACTTGTTGATGATCAATCATGTGTATTTGATTTTAAGCACGTGATTATCATCTGCCCCCTCAGTTCTAAGGGAACCAGTGAATTCTATCCAGGTTTTCACATCATTTCCACCTTTTACGCCTCTTTTTCCTCATGACTTATACACTACAGTATTCATCTTCTCAGTTGTATATTATACCGCCTTAACCAGAACTGTCATTGGTGTTGTGCACATGTGATCATTTTAAGTAGAAGAATGTTTTGAAACAAACAGGACCTTTCTATACACAAGCTATTCTGGCAACAGAAGCACAAGCGCTCATCTGTCAGCTTTTAAATATGCCAACTATTTACCTTCCTGAGGGCAGTGCTCCAGCCCCACCAGTGTCAAATGGAGAGCAGCCTGGTAGACCGTGTCACCTCCGAGCTTGTCCTGATCAGTTTCTCCTCACACCTTTATAGTCTTTTATATTCTCCACCTTCCAGACAGAGTCTCTACAATCCATTTGTCTGAAGCTACTCATGCTTAAATGTTTTGATCCCCTTCAAACCAAATCTGTGTGGTGTTCAACTGTGACAAAATAATTTAAAACAATTCTTCTTTTACATATTTAGGCCACACTAAGATAAAGCCAGGCTCAATTCTGGGTAAAAATCTGCCAATCAGCATCTCTTGAACTCAAAATTATTTTTAAAATAGTTGCCTGATAAGATGACAAATAAAAGCCCCTTTGCCTAATTCGATCAAATGAGTAGCCTCAGCGGAAATATACAAATACACAAGTAAAATGCAATACTTATTATTACTTTCACACCTGCACACTCAACTTAACTCATGCATGGTTTGATGGCTAATGACAACTCATGATTGATGTGTTACCCACCTGAAATACGACAAGCTGTGGATCGCTAGATGTGATGAATATTTGCTCAGAGCGCATGCTTTGTGTTTTCCACATATACGCGCAGCACACCTGCTTGCATGTGCACACTCACCATTACCATATGCTGTTGCTGTGTCTTTGTATTCACGACCTAACCTGTATAATAGGTGTCACATTAGCAAGACAACAAATCAAACCATCCTTCATTTCCCAGGCCTCTCTTCTGTTCCACAGCTGTGGGCCTCTTTGTTGTCAGGGGAGTTTCTAATTAATATGATAAATAAGATGGCGGGTTCGACTCCCTGATGCTTTTTAATTGAAAGAAGCCTTGAATGGCACGCGGGCAGAGGCAGAGATTAGCGGGTTATTTGTGAGTGTTTTCCATGAGAAGGGGAGAGGGATCGGGAGAGAATTTATATCGTTGCAGTGATTTCCTGTTTCATTGTGATGCCCAACTCAATGGTTGTTAACACATACAGCCGGATTCAAGACACAGCTGACAGTCTGATTGCTCGGGTAGCCACACTGGCACTTCCTGAGAATCCAAACCACATTCACGTACAGTAGCTCCATTTCCCCACAATTTTAAAACCATCTGCAAATACAATCTCACAATTGAGAGAAATATTAATGCAATAAAATTAAATGCCAAAAAGTCTCACTTTTTGCCGTTTTTAATGCACGTGGCCCACAGAGAAATTTAAAAACAGAAAATAAAATTTCAGTTGGAGTTGGACATTTCCACCTTATTCTGTTTTCAGTCATCTGTGCAGTGCACAGTTAGTGTACGTTTGTGTGTCTGCATCTCTTTAATGAAGTACTATGCTACACCTACGAAACAGGAAAACTGGTTAAATATCTGACAGCTTTGCCGCAAGCATCGAACATATTTCCAACCCACTTCTCTTCAACACACATATTCTGAAATGCACTACTCTGATCTCCTCATCCTCAACTAATCCTGCTCCATCTAAATAAGAATAAACAGCCCGGAGGGGACAAACCGCTGTTGTTTTGCACCCATCTAATCCTTCCCTCCATCATTCCCATCTCCTTCTTATGTCTGACAAGGCTCCTTAACATTGGTAGAGATCAACAAAACCGCAAAATCAAGTATGTTGAATCAGCCACAGCCATCCACAAAGGTTTTCAATCCAGTTTTTCCTGGCCTGTTTTAGTGTTGCATGTCAGTTAAAAAAAAAAAAAAAAAAAATCCTGTCTGCCTGGATGGTCAAAATCTATTTCTGTGGAAATAAATCACATATTCCCAGAATATCTTCCATGCTTGGATCATTGATGGTTTGAGCCAAGGAAAATAAAAGCAAAAGAAGCAAAAACACTTAGATCTGATATAAAAAATAAAAAATTAGGAAAAATAGGAAAAGTGAACGCTGGATTAAACTGAAGAGAGAAGAGGTGAGGAAAGCGGGACCATACAGAGAACTACAACGTTCATATACTCCATTATTTCTAGTGTTGTATAAGATCATTACATCTCACAGATGTACGACTTGCATCTGCTTCAGGTTGGGTACAATGTCAACAAAGGCATGAGTAGACTCAGACTTCGTGAATGGTAGGCTACAATGGCTCAGCTTGCACCTACGGTAAACAAACAATCAGCAAACCAAGAAAAAAGAAGTGTTTTTTCAGCACACACAAAAGCTACTACTAAAATACAAAGCAGCAAAACAGGGGGGGTTGTGGTAACAGACAATGTTGGGGCAAAGAGGTTTGGGATGCCAGTTCTGCAAAGAAAGCTTGAGGTAAATAAAATAAATATATGTCTTTTTATTTTAATTGGCTAGTCAGCAGACGAAGTCGTAGGATTTCTGTCAGAAATGTTTCCTCAGGCAGTCCTGGTCCTGTGTCCTACAGCTTAGACTGTAGGACACAGGACCAGGAGTTAAAAAAAAGGGGGAAAATTAAATTAAATACAGAAAAAGAGACGGTGATGCAAATATTACGAAGGGTAAGAAGAGACAAGTAACCAATAGTTAGTCTGGTGTAACTGTGAAAGATTCTTCACAAAGATGAACAGGCATTAAAATAAAATGTGTTTTAAGATCTTCAAAAAAATTAAACTTTAATAAATAATAAAAGAAGCTTGCTGAACCTGGAGCATGTTTCATGGAGCATGCATAAAAGAAAAGTTTAACAAGATGAGCCAAAGGACTAAAAATGAAAGATGAAACTTTGATTTTGATTATCATGCTGGAATCTTCCTCTTCTCCAAACTGCAAAAAAAGAAAAAGGAGCCGGATGTGGTCAGTTGACTGACTTGAACCGCTGGAATACCTTTGGGATGTTTTTAAAAAAGAAAACCTAACGTAACAAGAACAAAAAAAAAAGGGGGTTTGAATCTTTAATAAATATATGAAGGTGTATTGAATTTTTATTTATGGCACTCTGAATTTTAACAGTTTTTTTGAAGGAAAAAAAACAACTTTTCCCAATTTCTAGCTTGATCAGGGTGATTTTGTCTTCTATAATTGATTATTTACAGTTTTCATCAGACTAACATTTTTAGAAGAGATGTTTCATATGTTTGACAGTTTCGGCTGTGAACTTTTTTACTGTCACAGGTATCAAACAACTCGTCACATAAAAAGCAACATAAATATTACGTTTTAGCACCCAGATATCTAGGATTGGAAGTATTTTTAAAAATACAAACCTTCAATTACAAGTTATGCTTTGTAATAGAATGGTGCTCCATTTTGTCTAGACTGCGATCTGCAATAATGAGCATTGTAAAAAACCCTTGAAAAAAATAAAAAATAAATTCCTGCCAAGTGATACTTGACCAAAACAGATGACTTACTGCTGCACCAGAGACAAGTGGTGCTGGCAGAGCATGATGTTGCAAAGTCCCTTGAGTCCCAGAAAAGGTTAAATCTGCACCATTGACCACATGATACAGATGCACTACTCTAAACCAGAAATGTACATTTCTCAGCCACAGAGACTTGCACTGCTCTTCCCAAGCTGCATCACGGGATAGAATGTGGTCTGAATGAGGCTGACTAGAGAGGAAGAAGAGAACACGACGGAAAACAGCAAAGCGAAGCATTAGAGGGGGGAAAAAAAAGAGAAAAATGAAAGAAGGGACAACAAGGATGACAGAGGAAAGAAGGAGTAAAGGGAAAGAGGTGCACACATACACACAAACACACAGTTGCCTCTTTGCCACAGCAACATTTAAAGCTGTAATGACAGGCCAGAGAGTGATAAGAGACTGAGTGGAGAGGCCACTATAGCTGCTCTCCTCTGCCTGCTAACAACTGTAATTATCCAAACTCCACACTCACTACTATTGATCTCTCCCTCCGCTCCTCCCCCTCCTCCCCCAGCCACAGAGAGTGTGCGTCTCTCTCTCTTTCTGACAGGGTGACAGCAGAGTGCATCCCTCTCAGCAAAAGAGTTGTTCACACCTGCAACTGTATATTTGAAGAGCAGCGACAAGTACTTGGACAAATATGTGACAGTCGCAAAACACAAATATTGGTGCAGCTTCGATGCTCTCCGCATGGTGTATATATGAAGTATGACATTTAGCCTCTGCTTAGTATTTTACACTACACTTCATTTCATATTATATATATATATATATATATATATATATATATATATATATATATATATATATATATATATATATATATATATATATATATATATATATATATATATATATATATATATATATAAATAAATAAATCATGATGCAGTTTAAGAACCTTAGGAACTTTACTAGACCACATATGTGAAGATCCCAAACATCACAGGGTCATCTTCAAAATCATTATATCAGTATCTTTCAACGAAAAGTGTTTAAAAAAAAAGAAAAGAAAAAAAAATTATACAAACCGAAGGTTGTCTTATGACTATATTCTATCACAAGGTATTCATGGATGGATTTTGCTCTGTTGTCATGGTGATGAATCAGTTGGAATGCATCTCAGAAGGTTCCATGATCCCAGCGACAGCATCCCTGGCCTTTACAGAGAATGGGGGTTAGCTGGGAACAGTGTTCCAACTAAGAACTGCTGTTATGTCTGAATTCTGCTTAGGTGTACATGTTTCATAGACCTCCTGGTGCTATTTATCCACCTGAAATGACGATATATTTAGGGTCACCCATGGCTTCCTTGTGTGATAAGCCAAACTGTCAGATGTGAGAACTTCTACTCTGGTAGCATGCTCATGGGAAAAATGCTGGAACTCAAATCAGGAATGATGTGACGTGTTTACGCTCAAACAAACAAGAACGGAGCAGGGACAGTCTAGGGACAGTCCAGGGATGGCCCAGGGGGGTTTGTTTTTTTAAATTTCTCAAAAGTAGCCTCAAAAGTCATTTAAACTTGCAGCAAATAAAAAAACCTAAATAAACCCAATATATTAAGTTCTGCAGATGAAAATGCAGACTGCAGACCTGAACCAAGGCTACAACAAGCACTCCCTTTTGAAATTAGGGTTTTTAAATTAGTTTTTTACCATAAAGACTCCATCCGCTTGTCAATCACAATGCAGAGTCAGCGGATTAATGAAACTAACTGCAGATGGAAGCTGGGCACAACAACCTATCAAGTTACAATTTGCTTTGTCAAATTCACTTTTTTGCCTTTCAAGATTTAGTCGTTTTACTCACCTCCCATGTGCAAACAGCAGCTCTGAGAAGGTTTTTTTTTTGTCTCTGCACTATGCAGACATTGCAAAGCTCATCTACGAGATCATCATGCTGGTATCAGACTGAAACAACATACGTCCACTACAGACAGAAGTGCAGCAATGTTTAAGGTTTCTCTTAAAGTTATGTTTTATTTAAAAAAAAAAACCAAAAAAAAAAAACCGACCATCTTCTCAAACTGAGCATCGTGTAAGCAGCTGTTCGGCATCAACAGTTTAGCTCTGTTCAGTTTTGCCTGACAGTTACGTGGGAAGTGAATTGTACACACTCAGGCAGCCACGGAGTTAAACCGGCATTTCACATACCACACGAAGACAAAGACGACTGCAGACCGACTGACTCTTCATAGTTGTGCATATTTCTCCGTTTTGAACTGTGAACACATTGTGCCTGGCGGTGGCATTAACCACATACGCAGCTTTGTAAATTCACTTATATGCATCCTTTTAGTTGACAGAATTAAAGGTGTCAAACATCTTTGCCTCTGAAAAAAATACAACGGTGCTGATTTTTTAATTAAAAAAAATTATTCTTTTCTGGCACTCGCCAAAGATGAGGCCAGTTGTTTTCATTTGGAGTAACCTCTTAAAAAAGTACATGCTTAAATATAGAAGCATATTCATCTCTAATTCAATGACCAAAAAAAAGTATAAATGATGCTTTAAAGTTAGTTTTCAATGATAATTACCAACTCTACTAATAAGTCATTATCAAAGAAGATAATATGAGAAAAAAGGTGTTTTCTTATAGTCAGAAAGACCTGAAGAAAAAGAGTAAAACTGAAAATGTCAGGACTTTAAGTGCTGAAACTAATCAGGCGAGCTGTCATTATACAAGCAAGGTTAATAGCAGCTGACAGAATCACCTTCAGCAGACACCAAGATAAGAAAAGGTCTTTTATTAGGGAGCAGATGCACACACACACACACACACACACACGGATACAAACACTCCATGTACTCAGAGAAGATTGATTTGAGAGATCCAGTAGCCGTGCATCTCATGTTGTGGCCATATGTGGACTGTCAGATAGCACCATTCAGCAAAGGGAAGGATTTAGTAGTTGCGCCGTGGCCTTAACAGCCACACAAAAACCTTCTTTTGTTCCTCCATCACCTGGTCCAGATTTATGACGTCCAATTACAAACTGGGATGCTAACAATATTCCCCATTAGCCTATCAAATGCTTTAGTAGCCGTTACTTCAAAGGGTTATCTGGCCTTTCAGCAGGGGTGCAACCAATTTATACCCCCCCAAGAAGATCCGAACAAAGACCTTCCTGGTTCTGCTTTTTGTTTTACTCCACCACTCCCCAAGACAGGTAATTAACAGGGAAGGAGTTTGTGGTTAATTTGTGAGATAATTATCTAAATTAAACTGCCTTTCCTCACACGAGGGCTCCATCATGTTCTCATACCTCCCTGCATGTGTACAATCTCCATCATTTGATGAGAGTGGTCAGGGTTTTGTGCCACTGACGAAACAAAACCAGGAATGACATCTTCCTCTTATCTGCTTTGTTTTGCTTCTCTTCTTTTTAGTTAGAGCAGAAGTAAATAAAGAGGGTAAAAGAGCAAAGAAGGCAGAATGAGGGATACATAAATGGGAAGAATGCGTTTAACTTCGGACTACTGGAGGACAAAAGTGAACAGTGCCACGAACACCTGCACACATCTGATTGGCTGCTGTACTTTATCAGGTAGCTCTGTACAGCAGAACCCGTCGCCGTTTGCTTCTTACTCAGGTGGAGATGGTTCAGGTGACGACATTACTGAGGCAGGATCTGGAGTCCAAATCTAACAGTCACAGGAGTAGCGTCCAACAAGATTCCCTTTGATTTTAAAAGTATTTGATTTTGGTCTCGTTAAAAGTCCACTTAAACTCAAGGTGTCACTCACACCTTTAAGGTCTCTAACACTTATCTGCATAATATTTTAAGCTTTAAATCTAAACCATAATTCAAATGAAAAGCAGATTTAATTAATTTATTTATTGTGCAGTTGAGGTTGGTGACAAAAGTCAAAAATATATATATTTCAAGTAAAAACTGTTTACAGAAGATACATCTCCTCTCTGGACTTTTGGAAATTTGAAATATACTTCTTGAAAAGTTGCATTAAAAAAAAAAAAAATTCAAGTAATGTCCTATGCAAAAAAATAGAAAAAAAAATCCACAGCAATAATTAAAATGTAGCTAAAAAACAAAAAACTGAGTGCTTTGTGAGGAGTGGCTTATACGATATACTGACTGGAAGGATTTAAAAAATAAAATTAAAAAAAACTCGCTATCTTACACCAAACTTTAAAAAAAATAAATAAATAAAACAAAAAACACTTTTTGTGAGAAATTTGTAAGTTACCCATTTTCACGCGGCTTTTAAAATGTGATGCATCATAATTTGCATAAAAATGCTTGGATGGAAACCCAGCTTGTGTTTCTGTCTTACTCTCTCCATCCTCATCCATCCCTCCCCTCTTGCTCCCTCGCTCTGTACTGTATAAAAGACAGATGATCGCTCCCTGTCACATCTGTTGGCACGTTGCCATCAAGCCCTGACAGGAAAATAACACTCTTCAGGGAAAATAATACACTCGTTCTGCCGTCGGCGCTCCCAGACACACGCCTTGCTCTGTGTGTGTATGTGTGTCTAAAAGCCCTCGCTGCTGCTGTCAACCTGAGTACAAAGGATCACTTTATATGATTAGTATGCATCTCTGAAAAACATACCGAACAAAAAGCCCAGCCCCGAATGCTGCTCCATGGCAATTAATGGATTAAGAAATTATTTTGAGGCGAGGCTTGTTGTGAGACAGCTATGATATGTGGCTGAAGAGGCATTTTTGTTGTGGTTATTTCCAGCTATAAGGCCTGAATGTATTTTGATGTACATTTGCCTATACAGTGTAAAAAGACTTTTTTTTTTTTGATACTTAAGTACATTTACTCCAAAAACCTTCCAGATCACTTGATCCATCACACACCATCATCACGGTGGCTCAGTTGAGGGGCCATCAGTCTCTATGGGACACCAAACCTGACAGCACACTGGACCCCTTCAACCCTCGACTCTCACAGTTCTCAGCCCCATTTCAAGACCTGCATTTATAGATTTTATATTTATAGAGACTAAATTTGTAGACAAAAGTCAACAGAATAAACTTCATGGCTCTGTGCAACGTCTCCTACTCATTTATCAACACCAACTCCCGAGTATTTATATAGAGAAAACAAAATTGCTGAATCTTTTAGAGTAATCAACAACACCTAAAAGTGCATATCATACAATCTAACACTCGGGTACAAAAAAAAAAATTATGTAACAAATGAAACTATATCACACCAGATCTGATTCATCAGAATTTGTGACATAAGTAAATACGAGAGAAACATGTGTTCCAAAGAAGTATTATCACTCAGTAAAATTTTAAATTAGGGTATGGCATGTCTAAACAAAACACCAAAATGCCAAGTTTACAAAAGGCAGAGCTATGCAGCAATCCAACCATACTGTTATGGAAGAACATCTCTAGATGCAGGTTTTTATTTAATCATTTGAGAAAAGTGTTGTTAAAAGTGAAAATCTGACTCAAACAGCGTACGTACAGCTCATTGGAAGTTACACAAATAAGTCAACTAAAGTTTTGTCAAGAAACATCCAAAACTTTCCATTGGTACATGCATTACTGACAATTCACAGTTTGGTTTAACCAAGACACAAGGGACGTCCCAATGACATGAGTCTGAGTCATTTGATTTTGAGTATCGGCCGATACAGAGTCCATATCCAATACTTTGGATTGGTTCAAGTTTGCTCTACATTTATGTCAGTCAGTGTTCCCAACTCTCTTACTAAGAAAAGTTGCCATTGGCTTTACAAATTGCATATAACTTTTTTTTTTTTTAATTTATTTAATGTCACAATTCCAACCCTCCTCCTTTGTCCTGACCTCAGGCCAGTGCAGCGCTTTTGAATAGTTATTCTTATTACAGGAATTAGAATCATATATGAATAATGATTATAATGTATTATTCAGTGGCGCTGGGCCAGTGCAAGATCAGCCAGCTTTGGCTTTACGGATTCATTTTCATTCTGGACACCAAGAGATGAATGTCTTCTGCTATGACTACAGTTGAGAGCAGCTGCTGGAGGACAGGGCGCTTCGGTACGGGGAGGGGCCCACAGCAGCACAGGCTGCTCACTGAGAAGAGCCAGAACTATACAAGCCTTCAAATTAGCTTACATTTTTAATGACACCTGAAAAAAAAAATTAATAAAATTGTTTGGTTTGTTTGTTTTTTTTTTTTTTTCTTTTTTAAGTTTCTTGAAAACTCTCAAAATATAGCGACGAAGTCACTAAATTGGCAACACTGGCATCAGCTCTGGTACTCTAGAGTGAAAGTTACACCTACTTTCAGCCACTATAATTGTTAACAGAACTTTTTCATAGAGAAATAAATAATGAATTTAGTGAAATGACAATTAAAAAAAAAAACAAACAAAAATTTCAATCATTTTCATCTCGATCATTTGGAAATCAGGGACATCCCCCAACCCATTTTCATTAATCTTACTAGGAACCATGCTGTATCTGTGAAAAGAACATTTGTAGCATTTAAATTAATGTTACAATACATAGCACTGAAGCAAATCTGACAAATTATAGTTTTACTGGAGGCTGCGTATTGATAAACAGCCAATCAATCAATGTATCACCACATAAAAGTAGTTTGACCTGAACAGCACAAACATGTAACAACACTGCCATCTAAACAGCTCTGCACACTCACTGGTAGATCTAAAAATGTATTTGCTCATATAATTAGAAATACATTAAAAAGACTTTCTAATGGTGTAAGTGCATGATGTGATATGTAGTTACATTAGTCTACTGATTGGTATTTTATCCATTATAGACCCAGAGGAGACCTCAATTCTCAACAACATGGAAAATAGCAGCCCATTTTCCTCCACTAATGCAAGCAACATAGGCCCTCTAAAATCAATGTAATTGGCCAAACCATTTAGTCTGACTGAATATCTTGCGGGATGATGGCAGCATCGTTCCTTCATAGCGAGGGGATGCGAGTAATGAGGGAAGTGCTGTCATAGATGTTGGGAAGTACATACAAAAGGAGGATTAATGTGGACGGTCCTCATCAACCAGCCCAAGTGATGCGTCAATTTTATCATCGATGTTTGTTTTAAAAGTTGGAAAGCACCTTCTTTTACAGGCCAGAACACTTTGGCTTGCAGTAACAATGCACAACAGACACTTGTTCTTCAGGCTTTTCACGCACAATAAAAGCAAAAAGTTCTCATAGATCCGGTCCTTCAAAACATCGGGACTAAAATACATTTTAAAAATTAAACAAATTATAAATAATATGTTTATTTCAAGATAAAAATAAGTCATTTTACTCTTTGTAGTTGACAAAAAAAAATGATGCTCATTTCTCACCTCGACTACTTCAATTCTCTTCTAGCAGGTCAGCCTTCAGGCAGCAGCATATCTGCTCTTTATTCAACAACAACAAAGAATATGTCAGTCCACTACTAAAGGAACTCCACTGGCAACCTGTGGCTGCCCGAATGAATTTCAAGCCATCAGTGCATGCCTACGAAGGAAGCAGCCAGGTGAGCATCCAGCTATTTAAACTCAGTCATGCCGCTATATGCCTCTGCTCGTACAATGAGTTCCTCTCAGGACCCCATCAGACAAGGCGAAGTCAGTCCAGACTGGTTATGAAAGCTGTCAGAGCAGCGGTGCTACCTTCAAGAATCCCCTCAGGAATTTCTCTTTAGATAACACCTCCTGTTCCTCACGTATAAAAAGGTTATGCGCAGTGCTACACAAGTATAAATCTACTAATGTCATTACCAAACCTGGAAATGCAAAGTTAAACAACCGTATACTGATGTCAGAGGTTCCAGCAGACCAGAGGTCAACACTGGGTCACACTGCCAGCACTCGCTATATTCACATTTATTTCAAAAACTTGTCAGATTTTTGTCAACTCCATCCGAAACACATTTGGGGCAAAGCCAGGGAGGGGGGCATGAAAAAACGAGGGCGACTCCAGAAAACATTTGTGTGATATTTACTAAATAACAAGAAATGCTGCAAAGTTTGTCTCTTTACCCTCTAATGGACTGAAGACCGTCTACTTCTATCAGAGAACCTGTTCAGGTTTTAAAGAACAGCATTTTAAACTAAATATTCAGTTATGATCCTTCAATATGTGTTTTTAAATGGAGTATTATAGCCGTTTTCCTTATAAATTATGTTTTTAAAATTCAAGAACAATCCTAAAACAACTGGAAACAGCTTTCAGCTCAGTCACAGAACATAAATCCTAATTTACAACAAATCCCAATGAACCTTAAGGCTGCTTGTTTTTAGAGAATTGCAAAAAATTGGGTGAAAGTGTTTTTGGTTCTTTTTTTTTTTTTAAACAAATAAAAATGTACTTAAACCCAGGCTATATTTGTCAACGCATTAGAGAACGCTCGGTGCAGCAGGCCCTCTCACCAGGACGTGATTGTAAGCTCCTGCGTTTCCTGTATGGAGAATGAATCCAGAACGCTGGAGATCCGTCATATTAACACGGTTTGATGGCGGTCTGGCACCGAGGCAGCTTAGTCCACGGGAAGGCTCCGGTATCCCACTGGTGCCGGCTTTCTCTGCAAATGTTTTGTATCCTCTACATCATTTATGCTCTTGTCTTTTAATTGTTCATTAAAAATAAATTATAATATTGTAAGGATTATTGTAATTCAGGAAAAATTGAAAAAGAGAAAAAAAAAAGGTAAAAAAAGAGAAAAGACTTAACACATTCATATATTTTGGAGCCATTTAAAACCTTTACAATCAGCAGTAATGGTTTGAACTACTTTGTTCCCGGTTCATTAAAACATAAAAGATTTAAAAAGAGTTTCCTTTTGTTATCTAATTAGTGAGAAGGCAAAGTCACTGTCAGGAAAAGTTCAGAAATATTACAACTTGGAGGACAACATAGTTTGCCAATGAATTTAACTCTTTTTTTCATCTCAATGGATGAAATGAATCACAGTTTTACACAAACTAAAGACAGTTTGTGTGAACAAACACTATAATTACAGAACTACAAATCACATGAGAGTGTCCACTGTAATTTCCCTCCTCCTAAACTTGGAGCCCACAGGTGGACGCTGACAAAAAAGATTCGCTCAAAGCTTTTGTAGATTTTAAGCATAGAAAGATAAGCATCCAACTTTCCGTTAACATTTTTGTGACTTTTGATTGATTAACACCCTTTACTTTCCACTGACATATAAATAGAAATGGTTTATGATGAGCAGCATCCCGCTGTGCATCTACATCAACTAAAAGTCATGATTATAAAAATAAATACTACTAATACTGTCATACTGTGTTTAAATGCATACCTAGGTAATGAGTTTAGTCCAACATTCAAGAGATAATTCATAACCTTTGTTTCAGTGCAACAAAGGCATAATGACGCATCAACAGGTTGAGGCTCCAAGCTCACATGGCAGGCTTTTTTCCACTCCAGCTCGTTTCATCATTATGGCACAGTTCATATAAACATCTGAAGAAACGGCATGATGCACACATGGTGAGAGCAAAAGAACGTTCCTACCAACCCATTCCCATTTCAATCCATTTGCCTCCAGAAAAGGAAAAAAATAAAACAAAAAAAACACACAAACAAACACAAACACCCATTCCAGTCTGGTGAGAGGGTTTTCTGACACCATATGATTTTACTTCATGAAAATGCCAGGTTCATTTATTTCTGATCTTGTACTTTAGCGTAAAGCACTTGCAATTAAAAACCTGGTAAAGCCACAACATAATGAAAAATTTGTTTTTCTTCTTCTTTTTTTTTTAATTTCAGAATTATCTTCAGTTGCAAAATAATTAAGACTGTGATAAAATATGTCGAAAAGTAAAACACTTTTACTGTTTTTATACCTGAACACTATTAGGGGTCAATCAACTTTTTAAAAAAATGTTTTTGTTTTGTTTTTTAATGGGATTTAAAACGCAAATAATATAAAATTAAATATAAAATTGTTTAGCCAAACGTTAGTGTATTTTTGTCCCTTTAAAATAAATGATAGTCTCCCACCATAAATCAAAATCTAAGGAACATGCAGAAAAGACCCAACTAATCAAAGTTTGGACGTCCACCGTGTTTCACCAGACATTAAACCATCCAGCCGTTTGCTTTACCGTTAGAGGAGCAGCATCCAGCTGTGGACGTTGTTGAACGTACTCAGTGGAGACAACTACAGATGATACGCCGTTTATAATTATTAAAACATGAAGACACAAGTTTATATCAAAAGCTGAAAACATTCTGTCACGACTTCAGCGGCCGACAACGAATTTAAACTGAGTTTGAAAGGTGGATACCAGGCTCCCTCTGGTGGAGGGTTTGTGGAGGGACGACTGGACAGGTGTCCATCGTTATCCTCTTGCTTTCTCTGCTGTAGTCTCATATATTATTAATTATTTCTCGTATATGTTTAAGCTGCGCCTACTTTTCATATGACTACTGATGCTGAAAGTCCAAGGAGTCTGAGGAGTGTTTCTTTATTCTCACAAGACGATTAAACTCCTGTCATTTCAATCATTTGTACAGTATGCAAATACATTTGACTTGGACAGTGTATCCTGCTCATGTACATGTGGATGTCAGACACAAAGAACAGAGTTACAGAAAACTCTGAATTTAATGTCCTGGCTGTAGAGCAACAACATATCACCAAGTTAAAGTTATTACATATTAGCCATTTACTGTTAGTTCAAAGTAAATGTTTTTATTTAGGCTCCAAGTACAACAGAAATCAGAAAAGGTTTCAAATTGCGGCAAAAAGAGGTTAATTTACATGTATACTGCTGTTAGGCATTAATTACATCAATTATGTCTAATAATTTTTCTGTGTATGTATTCAAATTGTACAGCTTTGCTTCAATAATTAAAAAAAAAAAAAAAAAAAACAGACACGACATTGGTTTCCATCTAATGGGATGACGTCAAATCCGTCCCCAGCCTGTCACGTGTCAAAGTGCCACCAGGTAGGAGCCTGAACCCACCTTTGCCCCCATAAAAAAGGGAAGGGTGGTGTTAGGAAGCGATTCATCATAAAACTTATTCCAAACGAAAAACACAATGACCCCTAAAAATAAACAAATACATTTAAACAAGCTGCCACAGTAAGTAATTTGGTGTCACAAGGTCTTTAGAGATGCACGTTAAGGAAAATCATGCTCATAAAATTGTAGATATAAAAGTCTTTTATTTCTACCAACAAGCATGGGAACCGAAGTTAAAATAAAAAGCTGACGTCTACAGCCGGACCAGCGCTGGTTTCAGTTTGTTGGACTGTGCTGCCACCTAGTGGGCTGAGCAGGACCTTTTCCATCAGTCACGTCATTGAAGCTCGTTCTCCACGATTCAGAAACTAGATCTCTGTTCTAATATCTTGCACCAGCTTAATATTTGTTTGGTCAATTAAATAAGTTGCATTGTAAACTAAATGTGTAAAACTCATACATCATCCTCTATTAAGCAAAGAGGGCCTCCAGGAAACAATAGCTGTTTGGAAAGAAGAAAAAAGAAGCAGCAGGAATTGTTCAAAAACAATAAAATAAAAAAATACAACTACTTTCTTGACCATATCAAGAAAGTAGAGTAAATTTTTATATTGCTGCAAAGTTTTAACAACAGATACTTGTACCACACTCTTTTGCTGGATGTTTGATTGACAGATGTCAAGGACGTTGACACTGTTGTAATTCACACATAAAAGCTGTGAAATCTAATAATCCCTGATGACAATCATTTACTCCCAACATAGTTGCCTTCACCCACAGGAGACGCTGTTGTGAAGCTGCTGTAAGAAAGTCCATCTGTCCTGAAGGAAGAACCCGTGTTTCACGTTCCTCCATTAAGTTTCGTCCGTTTTTCCCCCCTCGCTGAAGTGTTTTGGGATAATTGAAGGCTGAAGAATTGCTTCACATGAAATTGTTTTGGCCTCCACTGTAACGATGAGCCGTTAATAACATTCGTTTGATTACTGTATTGTTGGCACCACAGTTAATCGCAGACATTCAGCAGACTGTGGAAACAATAAAAGTACTTTTACACAGAGACAAAGATGAGTTGTGAGCTGAAGCAACGGGAATATTAACAAAAATCTACAGGCTGAACATCATTTTAACTCTTAGGAAGAAAAAAATAAACATAACCACTGGAATTGTTATAGTTTTAACTGGTAAAAGCATACACCCAACTGGTTTTTATCCGGCTAGATGTCAGACACATGAACACATTCAAAAGTCCCAATTAGAAACAATGTGATATCTCATACCTGCCTACCTGGAGCCGAGTCCACCAAACTGTTGCCTCCTTCATAAGTAACAACTTCTTCCAGGTGAATTCAGACTTCAGCTGGTGTAATTAGTCCTAAATCAAATTCTACCTCTGTTGGTTTCCTTGGGAACAGCACTAAGCCCGTTATAAAGGAATCCATGTCATCATTCCACACACACTTATCCCATCACAAAAATATAAAAAAACTACTAAATTCTTGGCAGAGTTTGGAACAACTGGAAGTTTGCTTGTTTGTGTTTTTAAAAAGCATTTAAGTGACGTGTCTGATATAAAAAAGTGAAAAAAATCAAAAATGTAGGTAAATAAAAGACAACGGTAGCTCACAGTTGTAAAATAAACTTCAGTAACTGCTCAGTTTTATACCAGTGATGCATAGATGTGGGTTTCATCAGCATCGAAATGCAAATGCACATCAGCACATCATGTTTTCACATGACAGAAATGTAAAGAGAAAGAAAGACATGCAGCACTGACCTCCAACAAGACATTGGTCGCTTTGATAAGTGTTTTCTTATTACGTCGTGCTCTGGAGGCAAATAATGCTTCATACAAACCGTGGTTCCAAAAATTAGCAGTTATTTCTTTTGAGACATGATTTTCAAAGATGTCTAAACATAATTTTTTTTTTTTAAAGTTTAGATTTTGTTTCCTATAAAAAGTAGGATGGTCAGTGTTTTTGTTTTTATTTGCTGAAAACAAAAAAAAAATTGCAGCTCGATTAAAAGGCCTGTGGTCAATAATGGGATCAGTCGAAAGATCTACAGGAGAGAGAGAGTGTAAATGGGATCAGAAACATTCCCCCATCACCTCTACAATTTCACCAAGAGGGGGAAAAAAGATAAAAACAATAAAAAAGTAAATATGTGACATGTGTCTGTCCAGTAAAAACACAGGTTTGATGCACCGGGTCAAAAATGGTCAGAACATGATAATATTATAGGTCATAATAATAAAGTATGGGCTGATGTGGATTTTAAATCACATACGATGGAACTGAAAAATAGTCACGCGAAAAGTTGAGTTTAAGTGTCTTAAAAGAAAAAAGAAAAATAAAACGCACTGCCTCCATAAGTAGACGTTTCTGCTGATCAAATGCACTTAATAAATCAATTAACAGCAAGTGAGACTACTTCTATAGATGTTTTATCAGTCTGCTGCTCTGGAGCATTCAGACATGCTGACACAATGCCATGGTGGAAAGACATCAGCACTTGTTTTAGAGAACCACTTGTTAAATCAATCTGAAAAAGATTTTCTAACTAACTTTGACTCTAGATATTGTGATTCACAAGTGACAAACTATTTAGGACAGTTGACAGTCATTCAAAGGGTGAGTTCATCCCAGGGTTAGAACGTGCAAATGTAAAATTAATTCCAAATAACAAATTGTTAAAAGAAACAGGACTACAACTCAGGACTCTACAGACATCAGCAATGGAACAGTCCACAACAGCATATATGCAGATGTTAGAAAATGGTTTCTGAATCACTCTCCACTGGGTTAAAAGTGGCCTAAATTATGTCATCCAACACCCCAATGATCCCAAGTATACCAGCAAATCTATTCAAGAACAGCTGAAAAGGGCTGAATTGATCAAACTGTCCCACGTCCAGGCCTCAAACCAACGTGAATCTGGAGGTGAGAAGGTAAGAGCCACGCGTGAATGAACGCTTGCAAACCTCAATTAACTAAAGAGAAAAACTTGACACTGATAGTGTCATTCAGGAAATAACAACCTCACATTATTACTGCTAAAGATATTTGTGAAAGCTACTGAATCATACAAATCAGAACCAGCATGATAAATGCTGTGTGATGTGTAAAAGGCTTATATAAACCCGTGTCTTGAATGTAAGCGTTTTCAAACAGCCACATAGGAAGAAACATGTCGCAATACCTTCTGTCTTGAGATTCCTCCCACTAAGGAAAGTTGCACCAGCACGTTAGCCAAGTGGATTTCCAGGTATTAGAAGAAGAAAAAAATAAAATCTTGTGCGATCAGTCAGAAGTGAACTTCTTGTACACGTGTTAAAAATACTGTAAATACTTTACTGATGCCTCAAACATCCATACAAAGGTCCAGTACCATCCTCTGTAGTGATCCTGGTCCATTTCATGCTGTCACACACTAAACAGCAGGTCCTCTGTTCAACTTCACTCTTCTTTATTTCTCCACCACTTTATTTTATATAAATAAGCCTCATTTTGTGCTCAGCTGAACTTCAGAGATGTTCCATCCCTTCTGAGCTGCATCACTCGTTTCACGTCCACCTTCTTTTGCTTCTCGTGATCCTCAAAGTTTTAGAAGTAAATTAAAAAGACAAAAAATCCAGAGAAGGAAAAAAAAAAAAAGAAGGTGTTTGAGGTAGTAACTGTGCTGCACTCGGAGACATGACCGAGTCACACCTGTTACCTGACTAAAATCATCTCCATGAAAGATATTTTTTCATCCTGGCAAAAAGTCAAAAAAGCGTGAGGCGAATTAAGTGATTTAAATGGGCAGAGAGGCAAAGTCTGATAGATTGACAGAGTGATGGAAGATGGAGAGCGGATCAGTTGGGCATCCTGACATCCCTCAGCCAGAAGGACGAATGCAAACTCTGCTTCTCTGCCTCCTTTTATACTGCCTCTTTCTCTCTTCCCCTGCTACCTCTCTTTGGCTTTTACCCTGGCTTCAATGTGTGTGTGTGTGTGTGCGTGTGTGTGTGTGTGCGCGTGTGTGTGTCGAGAGAGACCTCTTTTAGAGCAGCAGGAATATATTATAATCCAAACAAAAGGAGCTAGCGTATTGTTTATGAATTACCAGCCTTCCAAAGCCAACAAAGGCCTCTATTTTCATAGAAAACTCCATTTTCATTTCAGCTCCATTTGATTACCAGAGCAAAGAAAATATAAAGGCCTCTCTGGTCACAACGTCCCAAAGGGATTCATTCCTCCTTTCCCTCATTCAACTCAACTGAAAAGGTTTTTTTTATTGCTTTCTTTTCAGGACTGACATCAAAATGGGCTTTTAGGAGTAAACCAATGACAAAAATTATTGCTCGGCTATTTAGCAGAATAACAGGGAAAGGGGAAGAAAGAGGACCTGTGTTGTATTCTCTCTCTACCTTTTCTTCTGCTCCTTTCTCCTGCTGGAGAGGAAAATTGCAGGGGCTGAAAATGAATGCCAAGGCTTTGGAGAAGGAAGAGCAGGACAAAGCAATAATGCAAGTCATTTATAAATTATCACCGCTATTGGACACAGCGGAGAGACAAAAAAGTTTCAGTACCGCTGAAGAGCGGGTATGCTGTGGGGACTACCCATCTCAAAAGAGACACCCGATGACTCCATGGTCAGAGACAAAGTCATGTCATTTACTGAAAAGTGTGTTTTCTAAATCTGCAGGTGTGTAAAGGCACAGAGGAGGCTGAGATGATCCATTCACAGCAAAACTCACCTCTCAAGTGTCTAAGCTTCATGTTCACCATCGTTAAGTTTCACCTTGACAGCAAATATCTCTAATACTGGTCCGCCTTTCCTCCTGCAGGAACCTCTTCACTTCCCGTCTGCCCAGTCCATGACAGACAACATCTTCCAAACGTGTGTAGGTGAAACTGACGCCTGCAGAGTCCCCAGTTAAATGCAAGAAAATCCTAAAACATTTTGCGGAAGAAACGTGTCAAACAACGTTGACTGCTAAGTTGAAGATGCTCTTTCATCTTCCATTTTTCCTCCTACATTTCTGTCTTCATGTAGGAATATTTGGCTCAAGACAAAAGGAGAACTAATCAATTATTCCTTTTGCGGGGCTCTGGTGAAAAGCGTTGACATTTGAGCTTTCCAGAAGACATCTGCAAATTTATATGCCTTCTATTGTGAGAGGCAGCCAGCCTGTATCAAAGGCTGTAAAAGGCCTTGTCAATTTCGTAGGGACAACTCCACAAAGACTCCTTTCTTCTCTGTTGTTACAGGAATAATGCTTTTCATTGGTGTCCTGCCAAAACCCCCTGACAATCTGGGCATTTGATGTAATTGATTGCAATGATAACAGATATCTACCATGGAAACCATGATGCATTGTGAAACATTACAGGACGTGCATATTTGGTGACCTTATTTGACAAAAACTTATCAATCAAGCATGTGTACAGCAGATCTTTCAACTTTACTGCAGCTGCCTGAAAGCAGTCGTCGTCATGGTCAAATTACCTGCAGTTTATGATAAAATGAGGCCTTTTTCTCAAGCATCTATACAACAGTTGCACACCTGCTCCCTCTAATTAACTCTAAGCAGCAAATGTTTCAGATTTCATTCGTGGATTTCTGAGACTTCTGCTAATCCATCACCAAAACTCTCTTCCAAAAGACTATTGTGCACAATAACTTAAAAAAAAAAAAGAAGAAAGGTTCTAAACTGTCATAAATGCCCTATTTGTGAAGGAATGGGTCGCTCTCAGGAGCTCAGTGAATTCCAGCGTGGAACTGGGATAGGATGCCGCCTGTGCAACAAATCCAGTCGTGAAATTTCCTCACTCCTAAATATTCCACAGTTTTCCACAGGGGGAGATTATGGTGTGGGGTGCTTTTTCAGGAGCTGGGCTTGGCCCCTTAGTTCCAGTAAAAGGAACTCTGAATGCTTCAGCATACCAAGACATTTTGGACGATTCCAGTTTGGAGCTGGCCCGTTCCTCTTCCTAAAGGAAGAGGAAACATGACTGTGCACCAGTGCACGAAGCAGGTCCATAAAGACCTGGATGACAGAGTCTGGTGTGGATGAACTTGACTGGCCTGCACAGAGTCCTGACCTCAACCTGACAGAACACCTTTGGGATGAATCAGATCGGAGACTGAGAGCCAGACCTTCTGGTCCAACATCAGTGTGACCTCACAAATGTCTTTCTGGAATAATGGCCAGAAATTCCCATAAACACACCCTTAAACCTTGTGGACAGTCTTCCCAGAAGAGTTACAGCTGTTATAGCTGCAAAGGGTGGACCGACGTCATATATATATATATATATATATATATATATATATATATAAATAAACGTGCAAAATAATTTTTTCTCAGTGACAGTTGCATAATGACCCTGCTCCTTCAAGTTTTCACAGTTCTCCACATGATTCATTGCCTCTGCAGCATATTTAACAAGTTAAGCAGATATAAATATGCATAATGACATTATAGAAAGATGCATTAACCACACAGCCAAACATGAATGGTAAAAAGATGAAAAGAACTAGTGTGATACCAGAGAAATTATCTGTTGAGGACAGCATGTGTCAACTTAAATAAACCACACAAAAGCATAAACTCGGGGTATTTAGATGGAGCCTGCTTGTGCTCACATCACAACCCCACCAGCCCTGACTGCATCAACACATCTGTACACAGAGACATCTCTCCACAAAACTGCGTTAACACAACGTGCTGCAAAATGTGGATTACTGAGAAACACTATTGTTGTTGGAGGTATGCCAAATTAAAAGGTTTTTTCACTAAAAGATCAGGTTCATTATCTATCCAGAAAGAGCAGCCCGCATTCACAAAATAAAAACGTTTTAAAACTAGAATTCAACTGGTTTCTCGTGTAATGTTACATCATCATACTTCATACATTTATTTGCACCAGGTGTCTTTACACAATTAATTGGTGCCTTTTGTCCTCAAAATGTCATATAATCTCCGCCAGCTTACACAAACTGACTTTGTCAAATTTCTCAGTCTTTTCTTTTGAAATTTATGAAGTGAACTTATGGAAAAAAATAAACAACGTCTTCACCATTTTTCTTCAGACTATCAAATTATGAACACATTTAATAAAGTTCTGCATGTCCCAATTGACGGAAAAACATCCGTAGAAACTTTATCACAATTTATTATTGCATGCAAACACTGCATGACTTTCCTTGGTCTTGGAAACCTACAAATGTCTGATAACTCCAGTAAATTCCTTAATTTACATCTTATGTTAGGAACTTCACCTGAACTGAATCCTGGTTTACCCGACGTTATGTGACGCCTTAATAGACCACCGCGTTTCACCAAATAAACCTGCTCTCCTCTTTCCAATATCTACCAGCGCTAAAAAAAAAAACAAACAAAAAAAACAGCCAAACAAAAAACAAAAACATAACAGTATGACAGTTGACTTACTTTTGCTGTCAAGGTTCGTCCTTTTCCCACCAAGTTGTCGTTTGTAGACAGAAAATGCCTCCTTGCATTGCTGCAAACTCTTCAACGACGCTAAAAAAAAAAAAAAAAAAAAAAAAAAAAAAAAAAAAGAAATAAAAAGTCGTGTTGGGTTGAACAATTTGAATAAATTCTGTTACTTAACGTGACTTACACAATACTTTAATCCATTTTCCAAAGAAATGTTTCTTCAATTTTTCTCTGAATTTCGTCCGTGTCGGTTATTCTAAACAACTATTTTAATCAGGACGTGTTTACTTTCAGCTGCGTGTTTTGTCAGGATGCAATACCCTTTTCTACCACTATCATTGAAATACATGACGTAGCCCTTGAAACCAAGAGGGGCGCTGTTTTAGTTTCATATATATATATATATATATATATATATATATATATATATATATATATATATTTTTTTTTTTTTTATATAAATTAAAAAATAAAGAGAGATCGAGAAAAAAATGAAAAATACCTTTCCCAGACCTGAGACATAGAAAAATATTACTTAAGAATTTATAAATATTATCACTCTCTTTTCCAATCATTTGAAATATTCTTACCAAATGAAAAAACATTGATTTCCATTAGTTTTATACATTTGTTAGTAATGACTCCAAACTATAAGCCTTTTTGCCCGAATTTACATCTAAACTAAATATTTATTCTCGTCTCATGCAAACTGTTTTGTTACATTAATTACTAACCATAACCAACAGGAATGTTGTTTGTTACTTATAGTCGTTTAAGTTGAGACAAAACAAGATCCCTAAATCTTTAGCCTGCAATTTAAAACTGTGGCATTAAGTCTTATGTGTGAATCTTTCCAAAGTTGGCATAAGTGTGTGTAAACATCTCTCTTGGAATAAATTAATAATAATTACCATGAAAACATGGGGTGGCCATAAACCATAGACCGTGACGTGGGGCATCCGGGTTCTTCCCCAAGAACATGCATTTGTGAGTTTGGTCCCAGACTGTGGAGGTATGACATCGACACTAGTTGAAGAATCTCATCTCCATATCTCTGCATTGATGTTGCCTCCAATAATGACGAGCTTTGTTTTACCAGGGAGGAAGATGCTGCCTGCACCATCAACTGCCTCCACCAGAAGATGTTCCTCTGTCGGTGCAGCAGTCAGCACGACCTTCTCCGCATCATCTCCACACTTTGATCCTATGATCCAACTGCCGTAGGCAGAATCTGGACTCATCGCTGAACATAATTAACTTTATTATAAATCCACCACCCACCCAAAAAAAAAAAAAAAAAAAAATTAAAATTGACTGTAGACTGAGATCTAAGTTTGATTCAACATTTTATTTACTTACAGACATGAAATAAATAGAGGGTTCTTGTCATGGTAACTACTGCAATCATCTTAAAAAAAAACTATCAAAACAAAACAAAAAAAATTACAGTCAGGTCCAGTTAAATACATAACTTAAAGAAAAAAAAAATTTGGCATACTTTATTTTATAGCTTATAGAAATCTGGCTCTACGTTTAGTAATATATCATTTGCAGGTTACGTTTTAAAGCCGAAAGCTTTAAAAGAGGAATGTTTTTACCACATTCCTCTGGTTTCTATGAGGAATATGTTGCTTCTCTGTACAAATGATCTCCACGAAGTACAAAATAAGTGTTGCATATCAAAGCCACAGTAAAAACAAGATGCTATGTTTATAACAAAAATGATTTTACATACGGACGTAATAAGAAGTCAAAAGGTTTCCAGTGTAATATTGCTTTAACTTTGGTCTTGAGAGCAATGAGCATCCTATCGTGAATATCTAGATCTGGAAAAGTTGAGGTTAAATGAGTGCAATAGTATCTGGACATCATTTAGGTGACTAGAGGTCTTCTACGGGCAACCACAGACCACAGACCAGAGACCACAGACCAGAGACCAGAGACAGTGGCATCAGTTCAGTGCAGCTTAATTGCTTTGATTGATCGACCAAAAGTAACAACCTCTGCCTCAGACTATGAGCTCCTTTCAGCAGTCCATGAATAGTGTAATACATCTCAGAAACATCTCGGAAACAGTTCAGCATCCATAGTCGATCATGTACTCTGCATTTTTGTTAATGTATAAAAACAAACCCAATTTAACCCCCTTCTTCGCTCTTTCTTGGGAGTTTATATAACTTTTATATTACAGTACGCATGACATACGAGATCTGAACAATACTCTAATGTACATTATTATATCACACATTGAACTTATTTTGAAATCCATCTGGAAATTACAATATTGAAAATAGTAGCAAAAAGTGTTGATCGTTGTACCACAAGTTCAGAAAAGTTTAAAGCACATAGAACTTAAAATTGTGAATTTGCAACTTAACACGCAGTGTTTGTAGTGATGTCATGTGTCAGCTTTTAAAAATATCACTTCATTCTAATCATGCTGTTTCACATCTAATAAATGCACTTTATGTACTTCCCAAGTGGACGCCGTCGATGGATGATGGGAGAGTATTTCACTCCGGCCCTTTCATGCATGAGGTGGGAATGTTAGGATCAGCATTGATCAGCAGGTCCAGCTGAAGCCTTTGATTTATCATATAACATTATTCATTTATTTAATCACCTACAACACTGTACGTGAAGTAATCATGTCAAGAGATGTTGGCTGGATTTAAATTGTAATCAAATTAGACGTAAAGCTGCTTTTCAGATCAAAATCCAGTTGATATGTTTAGTATGGAGCGTTTGAAGCGCAGACATGGTTACAGAGGCTGCGCTGAGACCAGGATCTGACCTGGATTTGAGGCCAGCATGACACAAAACAACGATAAAATGGAGCAGCTATCCTTTCCAGATCTCCTAGTTTTCAAAATCAGCCCTCTTCCTGACTCGGATGATAAGGAAATCATTTTTGATCAACTGATCAGACCTCTGTTAGTTAAGGAGGATTACTCAAAAGTTCACAGCTTTTTACATTTTTTGTTAACTCAATCATGCATGAAAGAGCGTGGAAAATACACAAAAACACACTTTTAAAAGCCTTATTCCAAGTGACGAAGGATATTCCTGGGTAGCACAAAATCTTCAGAACCTGATATAAAGATAAACAAAAGGCAGTGTAGCACCTTGAATGCTGGGATTTTTATCGATCTCCAAGGCAATTTCATTTCAAGTTCTGTGCACCGTTAAATATTGCTTCGATCGTGAAATTTGAAATTAATGTTTAATTCGGAGCTGAAAACGTGAACTTTCTGGGTCCTGAGAAATTCCTCATCCAATTCTTGTTATTGAATCGTATCTTTGCCAAAAGTCTATAATTTTTTTTTATTTTAGCCTTCAAACATTAATTTGTATGAAGTAATAAAAACACCCATCTAGAAAATAATAATTTTTTTTTTTAAAAAGTCCAGTCACTTTTGTTTCCATAAAGTACTTTGGCGCTCTGCTTTAAAATATTTACCGGAAGGTCATCACAGCTGGAATAATTCTGAAATCGCTCTAAAATGTTCTCCTCTTCCTGATGGGATTAAAACTAAAAGTGCTGGTAAATTTAGCTTTAATGCGAGACATAAGATTTACAAGGAAAATAGTTCATATTATTATTATAATTACAGAAGATTTCCTTTATCGACTGCTCTCCGTCTCTTGGAATTGTACAAACTGCATACTCATGCACCCTGATGGCAAACAAACGGACTTTTGTGTATACTGGTGTACTAATGGTTACATTTTACACAAAAACGGGAAAAAGACGCAAATACAAGAGTAAATGAACCAACAGTCACTTCAAAGACAGTCGATTGGGAAAAGTAAAAGTAGTGTGACAGCAATGATGCATTCATGCCTACCAGCTGTCATGGCTTCACAGCTTTATGGTCACTTAGGATGGCGTCGCTGATGGCGGGCAGGCATCTCCTCTTGGTCCACAATTTGGCACACGGAGCGCTGAGTTATGGTGAAGAGCAGCGTGAACGATTGGCTGCTTCGTTCCACAAAGGTTGAAGAGTTGTTCTTGTTTGATCGTGTAAAGGTCAGAAACTGGTCCCTGGTTCAGTTATGTGTTATTTCAGAGGTTAGTCTCATCCCAGGTTGGGTCATTCATGTTCTTCAGGACTCTCCTGACAATCCTCTCCAGCTCTTTTCTCGCGCGCTGTTCTTCCTCCAGTGTCTTCTTCATCCTCTTGTTGTCCTGAAGACAGATTTATTTATTTATTATTTATTTAAGAACGAGGATGTTACAAAGGTAACGTGATTATAATCACATTACATCCTCGTTCTTTAAAATCTGCTAAACTCTTCCCACTCTCCTATTTGTTGGATTTATTGAGTTTAAAGCAGCAAGTACTACTTTTTAATTCAGAATCAGTTTCAAGGATCCATCACGAATATTAAGCAGCTCTTTTTAAAAAAAAGAAAAGAAGATTGCTGTGATATAAAGGAGGAAAGGAAAACCTGCTGAAAAGAACAATTTTTCACTCTCACTTATTTAGGCCCCCATGTGACCTCATGACTGCCTTGAAAACAGGAAATGAGAACACTTGGGCCCAATTCTGAACCCTTAAATGGGTCATTTGCAGTAGAAAATTGATGACGGTAAGAAAACCCGTTTAAGAATAGACAGAAAAATGCAATCTCGCCTGTTTGAGCTCCTGGACCTCATCTTTGAGACTGTACACGGTGTCCACCAGACTCCTGCAGAAACACATTTAACTGCCATATTTAATAAATGTATGAAAACCTCCTTAACTTTCTTAAATGTCATGTATTAGGTTTTTGTTTTGCTTCACATGCACATATTTGTGCGTGTGACTTTAACACCGTCACCTCTCACCTCTCCTCCACCACAGTTTGTCCATTGCTCCTGGTTTCCTCAACTATAATCTTCTCCTCCTCCGGGAACAGCACTTGAACGTCCTTCCTGCTGGACCCTGCGCAAACGGAGGAAGCAGCGTCACACTGTTGTTGACCCGCAATGACATTCAGAAACACGCTCGCGCTCTCTCCTTCCACTCGGAAAACGGGATTCACAGTCAAAACATAAAAGAGGGAGTTGAGGGCTTTGCAAACTACAAACAAGCCAAGGCCTTTCATAAAAAAAAGATCAAATCTGTGAATGTTCCTCCGGTTATTCTGGATGTGTTTAAAGCCACCCTTCACTGTCTCACTCCGTAAATTTGAATATTTTGTGTCATTACATCATCTACACTGGAAAGTTAATTAACGTGGTGTGATTGTACTCTTCACTGGTGCCCAGCTTGTTTGTTTTGTTTGCATGTACGTTTAACACAATACTGAGAAGAACTGCAGCGCCATCGTAGGAACACACAGGGTTATACAAAAGGAGGTGCAACTCAAAAAACAGACGGGCAAGTGAACAACTTGAGGCAGCATACAGATGTGAACACACACACACACACACACACACTTCTACCACTGAATCGAAGCTATCTGGGTTCAGGAGCATGCCGGTGGTTTGCAACACCAGTTCCTTACGAGAAAATGAGGCAGTCCTGTGACTGTGAGCAGTCCAGACACTGTCATAATCCGATTCCTCTGACTGGTCAGAACATGGCAGGTTGCCAGGGAAACCAACTGCGGTGAGGTTGGAGTCAGCGAGCACATGGTTGTGCATGAGGTCAGTTCCTTGCCAGGCTTTACAGAACCATGAAGTAACCAGCAATTTGGGGAAGATATGATGAGTAATTTAAACCCGTATTAGATAATGGACGAAGGTGTCGGACAAACCGTGTTGTAGGTGCAGGGAGTAATTAAAAAGAAGATTTTTTTTTAAATTGCGTTACATGGTATAAATAGGAAAAGATGATGACACAACCAAGCACGGGAACACAAACGAAATAAAGAGATGAAGATGAATGGAGGTACAGCATGAAAAGAGAAGAAAGAGAAAAACATCGTTAGGGTGAAAAAGCCAAGAATGAACAAAGACACACTAGTGTTCGCGCGTGTGTGTGTGAAAACTCACTGGAGTTGAGCGTCTGCCGGGTCTTGGCGCTGGTACAATATGCTTCTATCACCTTCAGTATCTGGGCGTCCTCCTCCAGAGCCGCAGTACCTAAAAACACAAAGATGTGACGGGAGTGAACCCATCAGAGCCGAGGAATCAACCGCCGGCAAGACGGAACCAATGACGTGCAACTGCACCCCCGGCGAAACTCTCACGAAAATGTATGTCGTCTATCACACATAAAAATACATAGACTTGACTACATAAGTCCACTTCAGACTGCAGCAAAAGACATTTCACTTGCCGCGCTGTACTCACTCTTTCTGACCGTGAAGTCCTCCTCTGAAGGTTTCCTTTCTGGTTTCCTTTTAGGGAGCAGCTTCTTCATGTTCTTAGGACTCTTGCTCATATCCTTTAATTAAAAAAGAAATACAGAAATCTATTTAGGATAAAATCTAGGACCAATAAAAATAAGAAAGTAGTAATGAGTCAGGAAAAATGAAGGAATATGGACAAGTCCTTTTAAGTCTTGACTCATTTTAGCAGGATGTTGTTCAGCACCTCCTTGAAGCACAGAGCAGCAGAGGGCCGCAGAGGAGGAGCAGGGCGAAGGCAGCTCAGGCTCCAGGGTTTGGGGGTGCTCAGTGGCTCCAGGGGGCCCCACACGGGACTGCTACTGTGGCTCATTTCGTACGAGGAGAGATGAGGAAGGGTGTGGTAAGAGTTTCCACTGCTCCCTCCCCGAGAGTATCTGGAGGGGGTGATGGCGTGAGAGGGTAACTGGAAAACAGCAGACGGAGAGATGAGATGCAGATGAGGGCAGTGAGACGGAAGAAGATCGACCGACTTCACTTTCAAATGCAGTTACTCCTCAGAACGGATGGAAGCTTACTGTGTGACAGACGGACTGAGGCTTGGGCAAGTGTGCAGGTGGAGTAGTGTGTGTGTGTTTGGTGAGAAGGTCCAGCCAGTCCTGTAGATCGCGCTGACTGTTGCAGGCAACCTGCATCCGCTCACACTGACCGCCTGTGACACACAAGCACAGCTGTAGATGAGCACCTTTTTTAATAAACTCTTCCTACAGTAATGCAGGTAGGATGTAATAATTTCACAGAATTCATCATATTTCATACCACAAATACAGAGCTATGGATAATTAATGATAAAATTAATTTCTGTATCTAATGTTTCAGCTTAAATGACAACTTCAGGGCGTTAAAAACCAAACTAACTGTCCCAGAAACATTTTATTTCCCGTTTTTCAGCATATCCTCTGGACAGCTTAGAGGAAAATATTAACTGAAGCGAATGAAAAGTGACCTGATATTTCAAAAGCCATCCTCAAGTTTTCTCCATCCTCAATCCTGGAGATGAGAATTCCTGAAAAAGGAATCCTCCCCTGCAGACACAAACGCAAACAGTACAAAAAGCAACCGATTATTTAATGACATGTTTGAGACCATAAAGAACAAACGCAAGCGTTCCGCTCACGCATGTTTGTATTCAATAACGGTTACTAGACCGTTACATAAGAGTGTAAATGACTGACACAAAGACGGCGTTTCAAATCGCATCTACAGATATCTTACTTGGTAGATGAATCCACTCATTCTCAAGCTGGCGGAGAGCATGATCAGCGTGTGAGGGAAGAGGACGAGGTAGCGTTCGTTTGACTCCTGGAAGACGAGACAGCGGTTGTAGACTCTTATGAAGTCGAGCATTTTTTCGTTTTAGACAGCGTCGGTGCGTAGTTAACCCGATCGCCGCTCACCTGACAGTTCTGCGTGTGGACCGTGACCTGGGACATGTGAATAACTGGACCGAGAGTTTTGATATCATCCCCCTCCCAGTTTCTGATGGGCTCTGTTAAAATCTGCAGCTCAAGGTCCTTCTTTTTCCTCACCTCCTGACACTGAGCCTGAATACGAGCACAAGCAGTCACATAGACGTGTAGGAGATGCAGGAACTGGTATGACTGCTGATCAAAGCCAGATCAGCTCAAACTCTAAATAATATCTTAATCAATCTGAAAAGATGAACATTATCTTACTGCAAGGTCTTTAAAGGCCGTCATGGCAGCATGGAGGTCAGCTCTGTCAGGATGTTGCTCCTGTAAGTCAAACATTTAAACACAAGATTATTTGTTTTTCTCATCATACTTGTTTGGAGTAAAAGGAAAAAAATTAATAGTTTTTATCCATAGCATTTGTCATCTTACTTCCATGTGTCTGTCTAGTTCTTTCAGCAATGCTGGGTATCTCTCCAGTCTGGTAAAGGGTTTACTCAGACTAGTAGTCAGCGTTAAAATCCCAGGACTGGATGCTCCTTTTGACTCCATGTACTCCCCCAGCTTCTCACTGTGATACACAGACAAAAAAAAAAAAAAAAAACTAAACTAAATGACAACATTGCAGTTTTTTCTGGCATGAATACAGACGGTTTCCATCTGACCGTACCTGTGCTGTGTGAGAACGCTGACAGCAGACGGGTGATTGGAGCAGTAAGCCACGTAGATGACCTTCATCTGCGGCATCAGGTTCAGGAAGAACCCCCCAATCCTCTGCTGGTTCTCGGGAAGTCTATGCAGTTGTTCACAATATTGCATTACATAATGCTGCATCAAAGAGGTATGATGAACAGGATAAAGGAAAAAAAATAATTCTAATAAAACAAAAGGTGGGCTCAGCAGAGAAAGTTTGGGAACCATTGTGTTAACCAAACTGGGAAAGACTGCGTTACTCCACTTGGCCACTAGGTGTCGCAGTTGCAACAATTACTGCTTTTATGAAACACTACGACGGAACTGTGGTCTGACAGCAAGCATAAACACGATGGAGGATGTTTTTTTATTTAGGATATAGGTTAGTCCAGCAGACTGTGCAGGCATGAAAGACTACAGCTATAAATGCAAATTTGATACTTTTTAAATCAGTCATTAATCAGTCCAATCACAAACATCTCAGTCCAGCCACTATTTTTTTATACTCAACTAACACACAGTACATTGCATTGCTGGGTGATGTTTAAGTATCACTCTGCAACACAGCATTTCAGTGCATGTCTAACAGTTTAAGCGGGAATAAATATACTGACTTGGTCTGGTCATCCAAGGACTGAACCAACATCTGCTGAAAGGTGGAGATCTCCTCCAGATTTCCTTGAATGTGGCTGATGTCAACATTGCTGAGTCTGCAGAAGACAACAGAATCAAATGTGAGTGCAGAGAAATAAATGAATGCGTTTTCATTGCTCTAGTATGTACAGAAATAGTTACTCGTTTAATATGCATGAGTTTTAGAGGTAAAATATCTGGATGCTGCTTCTTCTAAGGGTGGAATAGATATACTTGTGCGTGCTGGACAGGTTCTCCTTTGCTTCTGTTGAAGAAATCAGATTTCTAACAAGGTTAAAATAAAAACTACCTGTCTGTGGGGTGAAGTGAGCGAAGGTATGATCCAAGGAGACTCTGCAGCTCCCTTGAATATTCAGTCTCTGCTTCCAGGATGTTCTGCAGGACCTGGCAGAGATGTCACACACACACAGACACACACACTTTAACCACTTCCTGTGAGTAAGCAGTATGTTGTCCCATAATGTTGATATTTTCAGCAGAATTTCGTAGAAAAGGTCAAGACAGAAATTCTGTTCAGAGCAGAAAACTTGCGTTTTGAAACACAAACTCCAAATGCTGTGGGGAGGATTTTAGAAGAAAAGCTTTTATCTAAAGCATCTCCTGTACCTCTGTCTGGGAACGACACTGACTTTAGGCAGGATGTCTGCGTTTCCACTTGCGTATAAAAGAGACTTAGGTGGCCCAACCCAGGACGGACTGTCTGAGGAGGCTGTAACATGTTGCTACATTATTGAAATGCTTATAAAAACACTCACGGACGCTCCCACCAGAAAGAGCCGAGCCTTGGGCAGGGCTGCCCCAGAAACTACTGAAATGGAAGAAATAACCTAGATTACATGCGCCGCACTCCCTCCATCTCTCCCCCACACACGGACGTGGCACATGCAGAGATCCGCAGATTATTGCATGTAAACACACACAGCTATGCCAACGCTAATTAGACATGTGGGGGGAAAAATAATCGATTGTGACAGTCCACAAAGGCATGAACACATGCGACGAGCATCTATTACGCCTGGTCACTCTACCAGTCTGACCTTAATAGCTGCAAAAAGCTACATTTATTATCCTCTGGCTAATGATGCACATTTAAAGCTTAACGTGCACTCTAAATTAGAATATACTAAGTCTTTTCTATCACATATTGGAATCAGCTGTCAATTGAGGTGAATAAACAATTAAAAAAAAAAAATCGGTTTCTTGGGATCGTGATGCTTACCACATTGTAGTAGGTTTTACTGATGATGGTGGTGTCGAAGCCTTTGGGTGGACTTTTTAGTGTCCCAGACTTTGGCTTGTCTGTCGTTTTATCTGAAAGTAAATAAGAAATTAAGGTTAAAGACCCAAATTGAAACAATCAAGTAAGGCTACCAAATTAATGACCATACAGAGTGAATATATTTGTAGCTCATGTATTTCGCTGCAGAGATGAAAATGCCAAACCTCATCAAGTCTCCGGTTTGTCTCTGGGTTTTTGTTTTCTTTACCCCCCCGCCTCAACAAAATGTCAAGAAAAATTTGCATGATGAGTTCAACAATTTCCCATCTGTAGGGCAGTGATGTGATCTTTGAAATACGTTCACATGATTAAATGTAATAAAATCAATGACTCCTCAGTGTCATGTCATTGTCCTGCACAGGTATATAATCTTTATAATCCCTTGCTTTTTCTGTAGGTCTGGACAAAGACTGAGTTTTAGGAGCAAATATTTATGCAGAGCAAACCGAGATAAGCCATGTTCACCACTGCTTATGCCCCAAAACGTCACGCCTCGCAGGACTAAACCTGCGCTTTCAAACACCTCCGGCTGACCATCTGAACACAACCGTGTAACGGTTGTAGTTGTCGTTTTCTGCTGCGAGTTTGAACTCAGGAAGTTTCTTTTTCACCCAGCAGCTCTGGAACTTCCTGTCTTTGTGTCCTTGGGACGTTTCCTGCCTTCCCTCCTCCAAGAGCAGCGCAACTAACCAAGACAATTAGAGCAAACGCCTCTCAAAAGCAGCAAGCTGCTTCACGCGACCGCATTTTCATGTAAAAACAAACAGTCAACAGCAAGAAGTAAAGTTGTAAGAAGCACGAATGTTCTGACAGTCTTGAGATTTTACTGCAGCTGCACAAAACAAAGCAGTGTTTCACAGTAGCTGCGGTCTTATTTTCTTTGAATGCTTCATTTTTGCATCTGAACATAGAGCTGATGCAACTTGCCAAAAAGCTTCAGTCGTCTCATCCGTCCAAAAGGACTTTCCCCCAAAGCTTCGTGATTTGTCAATTTTGCATTTTGACAAATTCCATTCTGGCTCTTTCACGATTTGCTTCCAACAGTTGAGTCCTCTTCACTTCAGTTGTCCACTTTGGTTCCAACAGTGATGGATGATGGGATCTGACACTGATGGACCCTGACCTTGGAGTTCACCTTGAATCTCTTTGGAAGTTGTTCTGGCCTCTTTGGTTACCATTCTCTCTGATGTCCTCAGACATATTCTCTCCCTGCAACATGTAACTATGAAAATAATTCAGTCTTTTCTACGATAACCATTATTCAGGTTTTCTTCCTTGGAAATTAACCAACAAATTTGTGCACATTTTGCACCCAATACAAAATCAAAGATACATGTGAAGCAGCATGTCCAAACCACTAGTGGATTCAGTCTTCATTTGTAAGTTCAGCAACCACATGGATTAAAAGTGAAAGACCATTACAGACCACTCTTGATTCATGCAATCAAATCAAATGCTGCAGAAAGGTTTCAGGAGATTTCACTTTGACTGGTTTAGATGGGAAAAAAATAAAAGAAATGACAATAAAAATCACACTGCTACTTGTGTTTGTGTGGTTGGCCTTTGCACCGATTTTAAAAATTAAATGTTGCTCTTTTTACACCGTTATACTAAATACTCCCATCTACTCCAATGTTCGTTTATTCAGGTCGATTCAATTATACTGTATTACTTCTGGAAGCTAAATCATATTATAAAAGGCGGCTCCATTAGTCTGTATTATGAAGTCACTACAAGGCCCTTTTCAAGAAGGTTATATATTATTTTACTGCATTTACACAAACATCAAAACTACAAAACCACATTAGCAGCTCTTATCTCGTAGCCAACAATATTGCAAGTTGCATGTGTTGGATGCTAAACCATCAACTGTTACCTAAATAATGAAAAACAGCAGCGTGTACAACATCAGCTGCACCCACCGCTTCCTTTCAACTCCCGAACATAGTTACTGGGGAACCACCCCGTCTTGCCGTTCAGTGAGCCTTCCCACCAGCCCCCCTCCTCCTGCCTGTTCACGATGATGATGTCACCCTTGGAGAAGGAGAGCTCATCCTCGTTGGTCTTCTGGAAGGGGAAGCGTGCTTTGACCAGCATCTGGCCACACCCACTCCCCTCTGACATGTCCTGAGAACGAGGAGAACGAGAAGCGGCGGCATGAGAGCAGGTAGATGGAAACATCTGTGTCTGTGCCGGCATTGCTCGGGTTGCGTTGCTGTCACTGTCACGGTGACTCACCAGGCTGCGGTACTGAGGCTGCAGCAGTTTAGAGGAGCGACCCTGCGTGTTCAGAGATTCAAACGACTTGATCCTCAAAGCTGAGGAGTGGGGGACACACACCGTGTCTCCAGAAATGCCCAAATCTGCAAAGACATGACGCTTTAACTGGTAACAGTTATGCTTAAAAACATAGACAAACAGGCAGCCAAACTAATTCTATTAAAATAAATAAATGTATATACATTTAAAGAAATATATGTACACATTTGAAGGACAAAAAAGACAAGTTCCAATAAAATAACAGCACAATAAAGCTTACCTTCAGTAGCTTTGTTAAGAGCAACCAAGGAGTTCAGCACCTTGGGGAAGTTCAGTCCCTGCAGCAGGTCACTGACCTCAAAAGCCTTGAAGGAAGGAAACCAAGGAAAGAAGAAGGAGAATGATGCATGGAGAGGGTATGTGGTAAGTTGTCTTTCTGAAATAGTTGTGCATTTTAAAAACATGTGCACCCAAATCTCGTGAAACAAGGAAAGCACCTCTTAACTGTCTCCAACTCATATTTGTGTATTTTCTTTTATCCTTTGATTTGAGCTCACCTACTGCTTTTATTAACAGCTGGAATCACTACAAATCTGCATCCTGAAGAAGTCATTTAACTAAAAAAAAAAAAAAAATCAGTTCAGTAGGTCTTTGCATCCCTGCTCCAACTGCAGTCTGGAGCAGGATTAGCCAGAGTCTGAGCCGCCCCCTGTAATCTCCCAATCACACACATGCGGGTAAGTGGCGACACACACTGCCATAATCAAAATACCTCTGAAGCTCCTAATCTTGTGTTTACCACACACACACACACACACACACACACACACACACACACACACACACACACACACACACACACACACACACACACACACACACACACACACACACACACACACACACACACACACACACACACACACACACACACACACACTCACACAGACAGACGGACGGACTTCTGTACTTTAATGGCGTGAAGGTGAAGCGATTCGAATTGCAGAAACAAAGCCACACTAATTTACTCAGATTCTTTTAAGGATGTTTATCAACCAGAGAGATATGGACATTTAGGAATAATAATAATAATAATAATAATAATGATGCTGATACCTTTCTTGCTGGAATTGGCTCTGGACGGACTATTGACAGTTCCTATTAGATCCTGCAGCGGTGTTACGACTGCATCAGCTCACATTTTAGGCTTTTACTGCAACTGTTACTGATCCGGGTTCAATAATGTCAATACCTAAATTTGGTACTGTGAACTACATACAGAAGAGAAACAAGACAAACCGAATTAGAACTAAAAAGAAGTTAAATAATGTATAATAATGTTAATTTTGCAATGGAAGCAACTGGGACGGACATGCATGAATGCATGTAATCATTCAAGCCGTTTACCTGATTAAATATGGCAATGAAGGCACTTTAAAAAACCCAATTTATTTTAATCAGAAAAGAGATCAAATTCATGGCTGTGGTTGTTTTTTGACCGATCGTGTGGTTCTCGTGAATCCCCGCCACATTTCCGTGCTGCCGCTCGTCCTCCCTGTAATCCTCCTCCCCCTGGACACTCGCTCTGGCCCGTCCTCCGCCTGCCCAACCACTGAGTGAATTACAACCGAATCCTCGTTATAGGGACCTTGGCTTCCAGCGGCACGTCTGACATGGCTCTAATCAACCTGATTGGAAAATACACCGGCTGCCTGGCAGAGTGCATTAAATCAGTCCCCTGATCTACTCTCGCTCATTTCATCTTTTTAACCTTTCTTTATTGCTCCTTTGGGAGTCAAGATTTTCTTAAAAGCCCCCACTTCTCGTATCAATTTACAAAGTCTAGAGCAAAACCTTGTTATACGTCTACAGCCTGGCATTTTCCATTATGGCATTTTCCGAGGCTAGGATCAATACCGTCTGTGTGAGCGCTGGAATTGTGTACATTATCCACTAGATCCATTTTCACAGCCACCATGGGGCAGGTCATAGCCTGACATAACCCACTTTAGAGCAAACAGACACGTAACAGTGATGAGCTGTTGATGTCAGAAAGCAATATAGAAACTTGAAGTGAATAAGAGCCCAGTAATCAAACCATTTCTGTACTTCCAGCTTCATATTTGCCTGTTTATGTGCCATAAAAATGGTTTAATGATTTTCCCAGATTTGCTTTAAAAACAAAAACAGAAAATGACAGCCACTGTAAGATGAATCAAAACATAGAAACTCATCCATACAACACATGTCCTGAGTTCTCAAACAAGCATTGCACAACAACATATCCCATCTGTCTCATATCACTTATCTAAAAAGACGCGACCATAATGATCTTCGATTTAAACCTACTTACCCACACATTTGTTGGTCCTTTCCACAGACATAAAACTACTGCCAACTCAGAAATGAGAATAACATACCCATGTGAGCCTCTGCCTCCTGTTTCCATAACTACGAATGAACCACAAGTAGCAGTACATCAATACAACCCCGCAGCTCCAAATACATCTTTTGGAAACAGCAAAAATGCAGACAAAAATAAACTCTCGTTTTCCTGTTTTTAAATGTGCTACTGGTAACAAAAACAAGGTCGTTAATGTCACAGCTAGGAAAAACAAGAACCATGCCCCGTCTATTGTACATCTGCTGGGATACAATTCAAGTTTTTTCCCCAGTCTATTTTAACCCTTCATTTAATTAAAAATAATGCAAATATACAACATGTTAAATGCTGCTAGTGAAATAAATAGGAAGAGGAAGGTCCTGAACTCTATGGGATACAGCAACTGGTCACATCGGAGTACGGAGCGCTGTCATAAAGGTAATGGGGACAAGGAAACTCCCTGAAGGAAAACATGCTTTTATGGCCTTTTTATTTATTTATTTATTATTTTTTTTTGGTCTCTTTCAGCAATCCAGAAAGGAAAGCTGGAGCAATGTGACAGCAAGCCATGGTTCATCAAGTGGTAGTGGTAGTATCATCAACATGCATTCATAGGAGCGCTGCTGAATGACTGTTGCTGGCTTTGTAGTAAAAACCATGTTGATCCAAACAATCCTGCAGTCCCGATCCATGCTGCACCGGGACTGGGTTGGGTCAATCGCTGAACTCGTCGCTGTACTTTATGTGTTATTTGTCTGTCCAATAAATCACTCATTAAACGTCACCTGTGAGTGTCTAAGGAGAGTTTTAAGAATTTCTGGCGGCTTAAAGTCTTGTTGCAGTAATAAAAATCAACCAAAAATAACTCAACATAAGCAAACTAATTAAAAAAAAAATAAAAAAATGTGCAGGTCTCGTGTATAAATAGAGTAAATGCACCCTGTCACCCCTGCAGTAACAGAAGTATTGGCTCAACCAGAGTCTCTACGGCTCTGGGCTCAACGGCATTACAGTTTAAAGGCGTCATTAACAGAAAACTGCTCCATATCTCACGTTTACAGGAGGCTGTAACGTAATTTGTATTCTGAGCCACCACACAACCTGTGTAAATCTGTTTTTGACAGGCGGACTTACCTCCACACCGAAGGCGCCACAGCCTTTGATAAACTCGGCAATGTTCCTCTGACACTCGCTGTCGCTCTTGGGTTCCTGGAAGAACTACCAAACAAAAGGAAAAAAAAAAACATTTTAGCTTCACATAGTAGCTCAAAACATAAACCAAGTTACAATAAGTAAAGGAGACTCTTCTGCTTGCAAACAATCTTATCCCAGGCGTTGCTACAGGTGCACTTGCTGCTTTCCAGGATCAAGCAACGTAAAAGATCCGACTTCCGGTTTTACCTTTCAATCTAAAGCAAACATGTTAGATGCGTGTTTTTTTTTAGTAAAGCGATAAAAACAACATCAAATTTATGCAGTAAGTAATTTAATAATTATCAGCTAGAAACGACTCCAAAGCATTCAGAGAGGTAACGCGCCAAAGCTGTGAAGATAAAAGGCCAGAGAATAGTAGAAGATGTATTGGAGCGCAGGTGACGCGTCTGTGCTTTTATTTTGTAGGATCCTCTGTCTAACTATACTGTTCTGCGTTTTGTGCGTTAACGGAGATCAGTTTGAAACAAGTCCGTCTTCGGTCTCCTTAGGAGGCAGGATAAGCCAAGAGAGGATGTGACGTTGGCAGATTCATGCTCCATTGTTTGACCATCCTACACTGCGAAGTAATTGATTTCTTACACAAAAACACACTGTATCATCATAAACTCACTGCTTTAGAACTCATTTTATGACGATATGGTTGCATTATAGTTCACTGGTATTAACGGCATTAAAGCAATACGTGGTCTCTTTCTTTTGATAGTAGAGGACATGAAAACAACAGTTGAGCAACACACATCATGCAATGTTGATCATAAATTGCACAGGAAATTAAAAAATAAAATACAAAATGAAGACTTCCAGATCCCTTTTTATCATACAATGAACACTAGTATTTTGTGAAACAAAGGGCCCCTGGGCACAAACATAAAAGGCCTTGACCTATGACTAAGAGACAGAAATAAAATGACCACCAACCTCAGAGGCACATTAGTTTCTATTGTGAGTTACCAGCTGCGTTTCATGATTTTTTTAATACAGATTTGTGTAACTTAAAGATATTTTTATATCTGTTAATGTTACAACTCCTTGCGGATGCATCATACCCTTATTTTAACTGACATTTTTACTTTTCACATGACAGTTGTCTTTTGTGTACCTGTATGTGGACTTTTACATTGAATTTACCTTGTTTAATATTTCCGTGTTTGTAAGGGTTTCATTTGTCTAGATTATTTGGCGTTTTATCTCTTTTTGTGCCACATTTTGAGACATTTTTTATTCAATTTTTCCCTTATTGTTAGTTACCAAGCTGAGGTAGATTTTGCGTTTTTTGTATGGTTTACACGTCTTAAACTTTGGTCTTATATGGTTGTTTCTCATTATTATACATATAGCTTCAGGATAAGACTGGAAGTCCCCTGACTAATTGAGGTTTGGGACTCATGTGACAGATTTTCTTTTTCTTAACAGACCGTGATACTAAAAACAACTTCATTTATGATTGATTTTTATTTTGCTTATTTATTTTTACAGTGGACTGAAATTAATTCTCTTTTGGAGCCCAAAGGCTGGCTTGTTCCTGTAAAACAGTCCGTCCACTTACCTTGTCCACCGTCCCGGGTCTGAGTCGCTCCAACAGCTTGCACAACACCGCTCCATCCTGCAGAGACGCCTGGAGGAAAGCTTCTGGATCCGAGATGCTCTTCTTGGGGGACTCCAGGACCCCCAGAGTAATGAGCCATGTCACAGTCTGCTCGGCTGAATTCATGTTCGGGTCTGAAATGATCATAAAACAGCAGAGGCAGCGGCAGGACTCCCGCTCCTACAGTGTCTGGCCGCCCTGCTGGTGGCTCATCCAAAATGATGAAGTACGTTCAGCTGCGCCTCATCTGAATATTACAATCAAAGAGGTTGGATCTTTAACTTGTTTGCCAACCTAAAGGGGGGATTTGGAACTGATAAATAAGCTTGTTGATTCCTCTAACCCCCCACAATGTCCCGCACTTCCCTCTGTCAAAGGATGTCTGCATCACCTTGGCTTCTGCACAGCTGTGGCAGCAGCTCCGTAGTCAAGACGGCTGCTGTAACGACAAAACTTCCTTTGACACTACAAATTAAAAGCATGATGCGAAACAATTTGTGGTTTCATGCCAATTGACTTAGCAAAAGTCAGTTGCTTGGTTATCACAAATATATTTGCCTTTTACGACATCTAAGGCCTAAGTGCAATACAGAATGGTTACATCGTAACTTGGTGCAGCTGTTGGCCTGTCCACAATCTGTCCAGGTCTTCATTTCTTTTCAGTCTCTTTATTGTCCATTTTATTTATTTCAGCGACAAATATGTGTCCATGCATTAAAAATAATCAAACCGAACTATCTCAGCTACCATGGGAGTGAAATCACGACATAGTTTTGTTTTGTTTTAATATAGTCAAAACGTCTCACCTTTATTTTGAAGTTTACCCTTCCTACTTCCGTCTTCTGTCAGTATTTCATATTAGCGCCTCGACAGGACCGTCCCATCAAAATAGAGCTCCAGCAATATGTTGAAAAATACGTTAGGTACTTGATTCAAAAACTCCTAAAATATACGATCCGTACTTGTTTTATTAAGTTAATTCAGTAATGTACAGTGTTATGAAGGAATCTTACTGTAGTTGAGAAGGAAGCCTCTTGGTTTAAAACGCGCTTGAACAATATTTACGGCTTGAAAAATGCTTATAACAGGTTAAAAAGAAGCTATATATACAGTTAATGTCTTGAAGTTGACTACTTTACACCACGTTAAGTCGATGCTATCCTGTGACGTAAAGAAATTAGGTTTATGGTTTATTAATATATTCACTGGAAAAACCTTTTTTTAAGCATCAGCTACGTCATACTGGCCCCTATCGCCCCCTGCTGGACAGCTGGCTTTACAACATATCAACTGTGTGTGTGTGTGTGTGTGTGTGTGTATATATATATATATATACATATATATATATATATATATATATATATATATATATATATATATATATATATATATATATATATATATATATAAAAAAATATAAATTATATATATGAATTATGTTATAAGATTAATTTAAAACAAGCTTATTAGTTCTGTTCCAACAAATTAATTTCTGATAGAAATGTCATGTTTTTCATGATGTCCACCACAGACGACTTAAGTGTCTGTAATGCCCAGAACACGCCTCCATTTCTGGGCTTTCACCCAAGAAAATTGTGTCCTTGAGCAGCACGTTGTAAAAAGCATCTTCTCTTTTTACCCATCTTTACTGGAAACTTAATTTGGGTGTATTAGATTTACCAAAACTGCTTCACTTCCTCACCTTTAGAAAAAAAAAGGTCAGGTTCATGCTGCTGCTTTTGCTGAGTTTTTAGTGTTAAATATGGATATAAAATGCATAAATCACAACAGGATATCACACCCATAGTTTAAAGAGCACAGAAATATCCCGTCGCATTAATGTGTGAAATGTTGCAGCATCAAAGGGATGTTTCCTCGGTTTCTGTTTAGGTGAGAGCAGCATCTCCCAGCGTTTGGAACCAGACACCTTCTCTACCTCATTGTCTTTCCTTTACATGTATTTACTTTATGAGCTACAACTCAGCTCAGTTTTATTTACATAGACCTTTAAAAACAACACAGTTAAATAAAGTACTAAACACAAACATGGATTCAGAGAAAAACATTAAAAAAACATATAACATAAAAGCATAACACAGAAAAAATAAATAAAATGAAACACTTAAAACCCAGATAAACTGAGTTTAAAAAAAACAAAATAAACTTTTTAAACTGAGCTAAAAGCCAAAGTGAAAAAGCATGTTTTAAGGGAAGATTTAAAAATGGGAAGTGAGTCGGTCTAAGTGATGTGTGAAGGTAGCTCGTTCCACAATTTTTAACCCCAGTGACTAAAACAGCGCAGGCACCTCTAAGCTTCCTCTTAGTCTTAGACGACTAACAATTATTGATCTGCCAAAGATGAAGGAGGTGAAACGGGTCAGACAGCAACACAGTGAAGACATTTAAAAACAAATATAATTATTTAAAAATCACTGCATAAATGAACTGGGAGCCAATGAATATTGGAGAGATGTGCTCTTGTTGCCCCTGTTGACGGCGGTGTTTTGTTTTTCTTGGCTCTCGTCTTCAAACAAATGCATGGATCCTTGTTTCACTAACGCAGCGTTTGAGTTCCTTTACAAGAAACTGATACAATACAGTGAGCATTGTGGACTGTTTTGTGGTAGTTTTAAAGAACTACTGTTACCGGTAAAGACAATGCATGTTCATACTCCGTCTACATTCATGCCCAAACCCAAACCCACACACATTCAGAGCGCCATCGGACTTCATCTCAGAGGCAGCAAATGCAGAAAAACGAAAAACCTCAGAAGTGGAATCTGAAACTTGAGGACTAAAGTGCTCTCCATCCACATCCTCTTGTTCACACAGGTCCAAACAGGTTCAGGTACTTTCATGCTACTGCTTTGCATGATTGATTTGTCTTGAAGACGGCACTGATGTCATTTAGAGATAAAATAAAGAGAAAAACCCCTGCCTGCTATCACTTTTATGAACGTCAAATAAGATGGACAAGACTGTGTATAAGAGACAAAAACACCCACAGGGCTAACCTCTGAGCCATAATCAAAACTTCACATTTATTAAGTAGCTCTCATGAAACCTTTTGACAAAAGGCATGTACTTATACTGTGACGCTAACGCAGAGGAAGTGGGTTAAGAGTGGGACATGCTTCTTCACATGGTGGCACTTTTGGTGTCACTCTGTGCCACCACGGACACACAAGTTTCATCAGTCATGTCAGTTGCTCTGTTGCTGCTCTTCAACTTCCTTATTCACGCGCCAGTCCCGTTTCCTCTTTCAGTCACTGATCGTATTCTTCTACTGCTAAATGCTTTGGGATAAGTCTGCTATTTAGCCCTGAGAAAGCAAGACAAATCTGCATTTTATGAGGCGATGTGAATGAAACAAGCCGTTGGGATTAAGCCGTGTTCAGTTTTAAAGACCGACGGAGTATTTGTGAGCCGCGGAGCTTCTGCAAGACTGGTGAGTACAACAGGAACAGATCACAAGGCAAATGTGCTGCCTTGTAAATGTTCTTGAAAGCTCACAACAGGCTCCTTTTGCTGCGTCTTCAGCGTTAATGCACCCTGTTCAGGGGGGGAGACGCCGCAGAGCGAAATGGTGATGGTCACGTACGTCTTCGTGCAGTAGCGTACGAGTCGTGTGTGTTCGGGCGTCCGTGATGTCGGATGACAACATGACCCTGTCCTGGAGGAGCATGTCTCCCACAAGCCCGTTGGATTCCCCGAAAATGTCTCCCTTAGCAATCATCGGCAAGGAAAGCATCTTACCAGTGAAGATCATCAAAGTGTGTTTCCTTAGCAACAGCTCCAACCTGGGCAAGAACTTCAAACTGGTCCGCTGTGAGGAGGGGTGGACGGTCAAGGTACGACATAGTCTACTCTACTCCTAACAGTACACACTTATACTCTCCTAACACATACAACATGCACTTATGTGTACTTTTTACTACAGTTTAGAGTACTGCACGTTACTCTGCTCTGCCTCCACTGCACTCTTCTGTACTTAAATGTTCGTCACCACATTAAAAATGGTTCTCTGAAGGGATAGAATCATTTTTAACTTAAACTCAGTAACTCATTTAAAACAAACGTAGGAAAGGAGCGACAACAGGCAGGGTAAGTTGCGTAATGCTCAACAACAGAGGAACATCTGATATCTGGTTGGCCAATTGAAAACAAGTCAGTAACATGATTAGTCATGAATAAAACTGTCACAGAGAGGCCGGGGCTTTTAGAAAGATAAAAAAGGTGTTAAATTAAGTAAGAATCATGTTCCTCAGTATAAAAAGTAAAATAATTTGAGGGTTTACTGCATCTAAACTCCTATGATTGGCCGTTGTGAAGTAGAACAGTTAAAATTTAAATCATTTTTTAGAAGTCATGAGCAAAACATCCTTCATGCTGAAGAGGACAGGTTACCAGCTTATAGCTCAAAGGTTAGCAGACGTGAACGTTTAGGAGTGTTAATGAAGCACATCTGTGCAAGATGCACATCAGTGAAAGCACCATTATAGCTGAGCCATATCTACAGGTTTTAATGGCCTTTTCAGCAACACCATGCCACACCACATTCTGCACATCTGGCAACATGTCTGCACTTTATTTTTCCATACTTTGTACTTTGTGTACTATAGTACTGTGCTATATAGATAGTATGCCTGTGTCAAGAGGATGTGCTGGTGAAGATTTCCAAAAGAAAACAGCAGGACGTGTCAGCAAGGATACCTGAATGTCTGCAGAGAAGATTGTTGCTGAACTGGCTTCTTCTGGACTTGATATTTCACACAGGACTGTTAGGGTTTCAGTGAGATGGTCTCAAGGTCATCGTAGAGGAAGATCAGCACAGGGTGAACCTCTGAAACATAAAGATGATTTATGAACACTTGCGTTTGGTCTGATGAGATTAAACTTGAGCCGGCCGGGCATCCGGAGGCTGTTTCTGTCTGGTAAAGGAAGACAGAGGCCCCCACCTCCACCAAAATAGCACCTTGAGTTGAAGGCACAGTTTGGGGCTGTTTCGCTGCTTCAGGCACCAAATTCAAGGTCCTGGATTGGTCCGCTCAGACTCCAGATTTCAGCACTACTGACAATGTGTAAAGTGCTGTAGTATTGGCAGAGATAGAGTTGCTTAAAATAAGATAATTTTGACTAGATTTATAGAATATGAGACTTATTATCTTTGCAAAGTTGCCTCTTGTGCGTCTCCTTCTTCAGCTTTATTCCCATCATGTTTTCAGCATTCTCAGCTGTGCATCATTTAAATTACACTTTAACAATGCTTTTCTCGGCTGCCCTTTTTATTTAAATACTCTTTAAAAAGTCCGCTTTAGATTAAAAGCAGAGCTTTTGTAAAAGAGGAGCCTTTCAGAGACATCATTGCAGAATTGTTCTGCACACGAGTCAAGTCACAACCAGCTATGTGGTGACGCGTCAATTCTTTCTGTCCTAGACTGTCATCAACACGGTGCTTTCCAGCGGCTGCGTGGGTCCAAACATAAAACACAACCTCTGCTTCGGCCTTCTCCTCAAACACCTCAAGTCTTCAGAGATGCACTGGCTGCACCTCGACATGACTGTGTCTGACCTCACGCAGCGCTACGAGCAGCAGCACCTTGAGGCCGAGTGGAGGTCATCACCTGCTTTAACCTTCCTTATTGTCGTTTGGCTCCAGTGGCAACAATTAAAAAATATTCAGAAAATACGTAAGAACTGAGAAAAACTCACGTTGAAGCTTTTTTTTCTCCCCAGATATGACCTGAGGATTAGATACATCCCATCAGACTTCATGAAGTCCTTCAAAGACGACAGTACCACCTTGCTCTATTTCTACTTGCAGGTCAGGTCCTATTTTTGCATGTTAAATTTAATGAGGTGATTTTGCTCTGATCTCGACTGGTTTAAGAATCATGATTGGGTTAAGTCAAGGCTAAGCGTCTATCGTGGCTTTAATCAGACAATATCGTGTGCTTACCAACAGGTACGGAGTGATTATATGCAACAGTATGCCTCCAAAGTCAGTGATGGGATGGCCCTACAGCTCGGCTGTCTGGAAATTAGGTAACATGCAACTACTCCCTGACAGAGGCAAGAAGCTCCGCGAGTCTTTATGAGAAACCTAAAACTGTTGTTGTGCATGCAGGAGATTCTACAAAGACATGAATCCTAACGGGCTGGAGAAAAAGTCCAACTTTGAACTGCTGGAGTAAGTCAAGTGTGATTTTTCATGTTTCAAATCAGTCCTTCTTGGGCAGGTAACACACACATACTGTATGTCTCCACCTAATGGTGGAGGTGTTAATAATCAATTAAATGTACTGTTAATATATAGCAGTCATGAGAAAGTGAATTGATGTTTCTCTGCACCGTTCAGGAAGGATGTAGGTCTGGACCTGTTCTTTCCCAGAGAGCTTATAGACAGCATGAAGGTACAGACAGACGAAAACAGCTGCTTTACAGGCTTTCTGTCTGTAATTTGATGTTTTAAAGTGTGCTGTGGTTGTGTGTCAGCCCAAGCAGTTACGTCGGATGATCCAGCAGACGTTTCAGGGCTACTCAACTTTGCAGCAGGACCAGTGCATGGTCAAGTTTTTCAATACTCTCGCTCAGTGCTACAGCTTCACGCAAGAAAGATATGCCTGCCAGTTAGTGGTGAGCATCCTCACATGTGCATTGTGCATTTATTCATAGTTATAAAAGAGCGCACACACACACCTCACCACTAAGTTCTCGTTGTCTACAGCACAGCTGGAATCTTGCCATTGACCTGGTCATTGGGGCTGACGGGATCAGCCAACAAACTGACAACTCATTAGTAAGCTTGAACCTTCCGTCATGCTCACATTTTGTTTATTACATCCTTATGTCAGCGTGAGTAAGTGTGAAAGGGTACCTTCCTGTTTTAATTGTTTTTGTTTTTAAAGCTGTTGTCTTCCTTCGCAGCCCACTTGTTTGGCCAAGTTTTCGCAGGTGCGGGGTATTTCTTGTAAAGCAGAAAGTGACGGCCGCGCACTTCTCAATGTGCACATAGAAGGAGCCGAACAGGTAACACTAAGCTCACACGTTCATTCACTTTTTGCTGAGAGTGTGATGAGGAAATCAACACGATGACCACCAACAAGTCACGCCGAGACCTCCCTAAATATCAGCATGTCAGCAGTTTTTGTGCAAGTAAGGCAGGGGGCGGGCCTTATGCAACGACTCATACACGAGGCACTATTCAGAAAGTCCACGATGGCATGCAGACTTGTTGACAACACCTTGGATCAACAGCTGATTTTTTGCACCAGTTGCACCTTAAAGTGTGAAGCTTTGTATTTCCAGACTGATGATCTGGTGTTTTCAATCCTGCAGCCACTCTCGGTCAACATCTCCTCTCTGGCGGTAGCAGAAAACCTGGCAGACTTGATTGACGGGTACTGTCGACTGGAAGGAAGCGCTGCGAGCTCGCTCATCACCAGACCCGGCAAAGGTACGGCAACTAAAATGGACCAACAGGTGAAAAAAACGTGTGTTGTGATGAACCAGTATAGCAAAAACACATCGCCACAACCTAAAAGTGAAGGTAGTTCTTGGTATATATATTTTTTGCAACCTTGAATCTAATTTTGCACGAACATTTTTACTTACGTTCTCATTTTAAATAAATGTTGTCAGGCTTCTCACATAACTGCAACTATAAACCCAAATACTGTGTAACCATTAAAGCTATAGCACAGTGTGACCAAGTTCACATCCTGACCACAACCAAAGCGGTGCAACGGAGAACATCTCGTTTCTTGTTGTGGTTGTAAACTTTTTACCGTTTATCGTAAAGGAGTCGCATTACTCATGTAATTTTCTGGAGAAGACTTAAAACAGCAACTGCCTCTCCCACCAGAGCTAAAGGAGGTCCAGCAGTCAGTGTGGCTTTTATTTATTTATTTATTTATTTATTCATTTTTTAACCAGGCGGCGTATGACCTAACACAATATTAATCAAACATCTTGTTCTTACAGGAAGAGACGCAAGAACGAAACTTCCTGACATCCCAAAATGGTGAGTTATTGAGTCATGTTGGAAAGTCATGCATCTAAAATGTTGAAGAGGTTGAACACAAACTTTTTTCCATTGTGATAAGAGACTCAGCTGCGGGGGTGGCTCTAGCTTTTTGAATCATTTTACTCCCTCCTACTTCTTGTTGAAGGTTTAAAGTTTTTTTTTCATAGTTTGTGTCTGTTTGATCGAAGTTTTGCTGATTGTAAAACATTTTCAAAGTCTTTGACAGCTTGCTTTAAGGACATTTGTTTCCTTTTTTTGCAGCAGCAGCAGCCCCAGTGGTCCTGATAGAGGTTTGAGTAAGTCGAATTAATCACATCAGATGTTGGGGTTTTAGGGTTTCAACTCTAGTTTTGAAAACAGCTGATTAAATTCTAAACAAAAACGTGCCGTTTTCAAGTTTCTTTTCTTCAAACTCCAGGTTCAGATATTTATGCTGAGATTCCAGACGGGAACGTAGACTGTGATTGTGAGTTGAACAAAAATCCTCAGTTTGCCACTCAGTTTCTCAAACCCAGACCATTACCTGCAACTTACTGCAGCTCTATTTCTATTTGGAAAGAAAGTAAAACTCTGTGTGTTTAGACAAGCAGAAAATCTCCAGAGATGACATTGTTGTCGGTAGGATCCTGGGCGAGGGATTCTTTGGAGAGGTGCATGAGGGAGTTTATAAAAGCCCGGTGAGTTCATCTGTAATCAAAGCATCAAATAACGATACTGAAATACAGAAACTTCACTTTTATGACGAATGAATGCACGTGTGTGTTCGCAGGGTGGAATTAAGATCCAGGTGGCCATCAAAACGTGCAAAGACTGCTCCGCTAACGTAAAGGAGAAGTTTCTCAGTGAAGCCGGTGAGTGCGAGGCTGCTGCCGTGAGTTTTTATTACCGAAGAACTGTTATGGGAGCTTCTCCGTCACTCATCATTAGTTGCTGATGTAACTGCAAAAGCCTCTTCTACTGATAATATGGGAATCCCGTTTTAGCAGAAATATGTTGTATGAAGATGTGTCACACTTGTTGCAGTATGAAACAGAAAGTGATGCCTTTGTAGAAAAGCTGGTTGAGAACGTTTTGAGGTTTTACATGTCTGAGCTCGGCTGCAGTCAGCTTCCTGTTTTCCTTGTGACTTTGTGTGATGGCTCAGACCGAACGCTGCGGCAGTCTAGAGGTCAGCATGTTCATACTAATGATGCTGAAGTTTGGGGTGCAGGAAAACAAGGAACAATCATTTGTGGACGTAACAAGGCAATAAACAATCCTTTATCTGCTTTATATCATAGTAGCGCTGGTGTCTGATTTACAGTACCATCCAGTGTTGGACCCAGAACCTACAGAGCTTGAACGTGCAGCCACTTTTCAGTCCATATTCACCTTTTCAGCTGCATCACCGTCTGTTCCAGCTAGATCCTAAAAGCATGTGTGTAACTTGTTGGTAGGCAGGTTTCACATGGTGAACACCTGCAAACTATGAAAGAAGTATAAAAAAGCTACCATGTTCATGATAAAACTGTGTTCGTCTGTCCGTTGCAGATTTGATGAAAAACCTGGACCATCCTCACATCGTGCGTCTCATTGGAGTCGTCAAGGGGGATCCCGTCTGGATTGTCATGGAGCTCTATGAGCATGGAGAGGTTTGTTTGATGTGTTTTTAAGTGTAAAAGTTGTTCTCAATTTGTCACATCCATTCACAGACAGTTAAGCAAACTTATGATAACATTACAGTCTCTGTTTCTGTTTCTGTTCTGTGCCATTTAAAAGTAGATGTCGTTTTGTTTTCTCTAAGCTGGGGAACTATCTCGTAGAGCAACAGCACACCCTGACCACACTGACATTAACCCTGTACTGTCTACAAATCTGCAAGGCCTTGGCTTACCTGGAAGGACTCAATATGGTGCACAGGTAACACAGCCTCACTTCCCAACACCAGGCTGTGCAAACAATCTTGCAGAAACGGTCAAAGTTCTGCAAATATTTATGAAGATATTCTATATTTGAATATTTATATGTGTGATGATCTAGTTTTGTTTGTTCCCTTTGGCGTACTTTTGCCCTGTATGGGCTGCAGAGACATAGCGGTGAGAAACATCCTGGTGGCCTCGCCTGATTGTGTTAAGCTTGGTGACTTTGGCCTGTCTCGCTACGTCGATGAACACGAGTATTATAAAGGTAAACACACACAAATTATTCATTTAGGGTGTAAACATTAACCATCCAGCACTTATGTTGATGTATCTCACCTCTCTGCGCAGCTTCAGTTACTCGATTACCGATCAAATGGATGGCGCCAGAATCGATCAACTTTAGACGCTTCACCACGGCCAGTGATGTCTGGATGTTTGGTGAGAGATAAAAAAAAATACTTCACTTTAAATGTCAAGTGTCTATTTTCTTGTACTCTGAAAAAGGAAGAAGATTGGCAAGAAGTTTAAGATGTCTCCTTTTGAACAAGCATCTATTTTAAACTCAGACCTAACAGAAGATTACTGCAGACAAACATGAACCAGAATTTATAAAAATAGGCACAAATCCGCTGTCTTTATGTGCTGCTGCACACTGTCACCATTTTAACGGTCTTATATTTTAACCAGAACTTGTCTTTGAAAACACTTCCATACAAGCAACTCAGTAAGCGTCCTTCCCAGTGGTCCACATCCAAGTGTAGGTGGTTAAAACAACAGCGGTTCTTCTCAGGACGATGTAAATCAACTCCGTCTGTGTGTTCAACCAGGTGTGTGCGTGTGGGAGATCTTCTCAGTGGCCCAGCAGCCTTTTTTCTGGATGGAGAACGGTGAAGTGATCAACCAACTGGAGTCTGGGGTTCGTCTCCACAAACCGAAGCGCTGCCCCCCCGCCATGTACGCCCTGCTCACCCGCTGCTGGGCCTACGATCCATACAGCCGGCCCACCTTCAGCCAGGTCGTCTGCTCCCTCAGGTACATGCACACCTGAATGCACCACACATGCCTTGCACATTTTGCGCATCGCTTGTTTATAGATGTTAAAAGGGATTTGTACATTTTTTTATGCACTTTGGGGATGCTTTTCTAATCCTGGTTGACGTGTGCCAACAGCTGCCTCCTCAAGACCATTGCTTATGTCTTTCCCTCTTTGCACTCCTAACTAGTGTTTGCATATGACAGTCTAACTGTGTTTTGTGTCTGATAGCGAGATCCACAGGATGGAGGTGGCGCAGGAGAGGGATGGAAAGCGGGACAGGTCCCTCTCGATCCCGTTCATATTTGACCCCAGCCTCACAGATCCTCCGCCCAAGGTACCACACACACATCAGCGTGGAGTGACAGAAATGTCCATCTTTTTGGGCCGTACGGCATTTTAAATGTTACATATCATGAAAAAGTCACGCTTTTCAAGTAGATCCAGCTTCCATCAGAGATCAGCATCAGCATCACCGCTGAATTAAAATAACAGCTCATGGGATTCCTGGCACTGAAGAGGGTCTAAAGAGATAATAAATACATTTCCCAACAATAGTGAGTCAAAGCAGACCATCGTTAATAAACTGTATCTCCGGTTTGCTTCTTTCTCTCTCCTATCAGCCTTCCCGATCACAAGGCAACACCCTCCCTTGGGCCAAGTACATAAAGGTGTCCAAACACACACAAACACACACAACAGGCATTCACACATTTGTTTCATAGTTTACAGAAGTTTGACTTTTCTAAGATACTTTACTCGATTTTAGTTCTGTAAATTAAATACTCTCAAGTTACATCACAGGACAAAAAGGAAGTCTTTTGTTGAGTTGAGTTGAGTTGTGTGTGTGTGTGTGTGTGTGTGTAGGCACCAGAAGCAGACAGCAGGCCTGTGTGGGAAAAAGAAAGAGTGGAAGACACATTAAAAAGACAAAGAAAAGAGATGCTGATGGACAAAGAGTGGCTGGAGCAAGAGGAGAGACATCTGGTAGGAACCACACACCCACGCTGATATATTTCTGTAAACCACAAGTGGTAGTTTCTGCTTTTATCAGTAAGTGAGAGAACAGGCAGTATGAGATCTATGAACAACACGTATATGTGGGCTTGCAGATTTTTCCACTGCTCGTCGCTGCCGTCACTGACCCCTGACTGCTAATATGTTTTTGTGCAGGATCCTGCCGTACGACTGGAACCACAAATAAAAGTAAGCTTTCTTTTTGTTCCCCTAAAAGACAGAAACGTTGATGGAAATGTATCACTTTCAGTATTTGACAGGAGTGTCCAAGTGTGTCCAAGTCTGCTATTTCTAGTTTGGCTCACAATTAAGAAAAAAGTCTGATTTTTCTCCACCCAATGACAAAACAGAGCAGAATCCATCTTTCTTTCCCAAACAAAGCACACTGATATCCTGTCAATCTCTCTGTCCGAATCCTTTGCAGCCATGTGAAAAAAGCCCAGAAGCTGGTAAGTTTAGTTTCATCTAACAGCATTTCCAACCACACTTCAGCTTTTCTAGGCTTTAACTTTCAGACTTTTGAAACATTACGCTATGCTGGGTAAATATTCGAGGGGTTTCTGCTCATAATTCTGGCACATCTGTCATAAAACAATGAAAAAAAAACAAGTAAAGGTGGTTAAGATATAATAAAACTATTAAATAAATTGGTCCAAAATCTTGCAATGTGCATATTAAGAGGTAACTTTTTTTATGTTCTGTTTACACTTCAGCTCCTCCAAAGAAGCCCCCGATGCCTCCCGCAGTCTCCCAGGTAAAAGTCACAAAACCGCAAACATGATCAGTGATTTGCGATGTGGAAAGGTTTGGCACACTAAAGAAAATACGGTCTGGTACTGTCGTAGCCTCGACCCACGGCCGAGCTGGACCGATCCGGCGATCAGGTCTACACCGGCGTCATGGCGATGGTGAAGGAGGTGGTCCAGCTGAAGAACAATGTCCACACACTGCCTGCCTCTGAGTATCCCAATGCTGTGAAGGTAGCTGCATCACTCTGCATGAGTCATAAACTTGTCATGTGCAAAATAAAGCCAAAAAAAAAAAAAATCAATAAAACATAAGATAGTTGCTAATCTGGATCATGTGACTTGTAACAGGCAACGATCCAAAATGCACCAGCAAATATATAACATTTACAACAAAGGACCTTCACCAGATTTAATCTCCCGTCCCTTAACCCTCACCCTTCTCCCTCTTCCTCCCTCCTTCCCTCACCCTCGTGTCCACCTGCAGGCAGTAGGCATCATCCTCCGCAGCCTGATTCAAAGTGTCGATGAGATCCTCCCATCGCTGCACAGTTCTGTCACCACAGAGGTGGGCTGAAGTCATCGTCTGCTGAAAAAACTTCATTAGATTAGAGCATCTAAGAAGTGAATGCGTAAAATAAAAATGTTTGGTAGATTTGGTAGGTTAAGCAGTAACTCAAGGTTGATGAAAGTCTATCATGTGATCTCCGCATGTCTCAGATCGAGGGCACCAAGAAACTGCTGAACAAGGATTTAAGCGAGCTGATCAACAAGATGAGGCTGGCGCAGCAGAACTGTGTAACATCTCTGAAGGAGGACTGTCAGCGGCAGATGTTGGCAGCGGCTCACACTCTGGCACTGGACTCCAAAAACCTGCTGGACGCCGTGGACCAGGCTCGAGTCCGGGCTAACCTGGCCAATCCGAAACCTGACTCACAAGGGGCAGACAGTTTAGATGAATGAAAGAAACAATGCACATAAAGGGAACAACTTTACCTGGTGGTGACAAGTGCATGACCTGAAGGATGCGTGTCTCTCCTCCGGACGTGTAGACGGGATTCAGGTTTGACTCTCTAAGTTTAGTTAAACTGAACCAAACCTGGATGAAATACCAAATAATGTTGACAATGTTGAATGTGAAAATCTGCACCTCTTGTTCTCTTTTTATAACCTGTAAGAAAACATGTTTTTTGGAATATAAATGCATTAGAGCAAATTCTAAAATGTGCAACCCTCTGAGTTTTCAGCAACAATGTGGAAGACGTTTTTCTTCTTTCGCTACTTTGCTTCAGGAACCCTTGAAAATCTGAAATCATGTGTGAAAATCGGTAACAAGCCGCTTAAAATACAGCCGTGCTTGCAGCATAAACGAGACGCGAGGAGACGTGGGAGGGTGGAGGCTTTGAGCCACTGAAGACGAGCCATGAGCAGTCAAATCAAGCTTTTGGTTTCTTGTCTTGCTCTGCTTTCGTTTTTGGATCATGTGGTTGGTATTTGTACGAGCGAGTGAGTTGTCACGAATCCAGCCACCGTTTGTTCAAAGATATAACTGTAAGAATCATTTTTATTTATACGGTCTCAGGGTTTATAGATTTTTTTAAGTCCATTATTTACTCGTCAAGCGTTTGCCTTTTCTTTTGGATTTCAGTGTTTCATATTTTAGCTTTATTTCCTTTTTATTTAATTTCTTTTTGTTTCCCGTTATTGACCGTCTCTGTTTATACTCCTAGAAGTCCTCTTTTCAGTAACTTTTCTTTATCCATGGATATCCTGCTGTTTTAGGATATTTTTTAATATCTTCCTTGAATTTGTTTTCTGTTAGTAAGTAAATAAAGTTCTTTTTATTTTATAACAACCTGTTAAGTTTGACATATGAATTTAACCTGCTCCATCTATTTAGTCCCTTTATTTTTATTTTTACACCATTATCGTAAATGAAACTACCTTTTTAGGATGTTTTGTAGTCCTGGGTGCAGATGAAAACACAAAGTGAACAAGGATGTTCGTCTCTGAAGCGACGATGATGCCTGTAGCAGCGCTGGGGCAGGCGACCAATCTGCATTAAAAAAAAGACATCTACAAACTGTGAGACAATTTCAGAATAATGTTCAGAATTATATTTCAACATCTGCAGTACATAATGCCAATGCTAAAAGGTAAATACGCTTTGGAGTAATGTCTGGTCCCATCCAGACGCATCTTTCAGGGAAAGTCTTGCATCTTCCAGCAAGACAATGCTAAAACATATACACCACATCCATTATAAAACCAGTCGAGGTGCAGAACTGGACTGCCAGCAGTCCCAGACCTTTCACCAACTAAGAACGTTTGGCACATCACAAAACACTGAAACACAAGAAAGAAGATCCGGCATTGCTGAGCTGCTCAAATCCAGACAAGAATGGGACAGCGTTATTCTCCAGAAGAGTCCAGGACATGGTTTGTCAGTTCTACACAGAGGTAAACATCCCCTCGTCCCAACTTCTTTGAGATGTCTTCAAACATTTGATATTGTAAAATATGGTTTTCTGACATTTGCATTCTCCTTATATTCCCATTTTAAACCGTGTTCTAGCTTTTTTGGAATAAGGGTTGTACGACACAGCAAACACAACAGAATATTTTATGTGGTAGTATGCACATGGGTTCCTGCACAAGTATTTAAGAGGCTTTGCACGAACTGAATCCATCTGGCCCATATAAATACAATTAAAAGAAAAGCATGATATGCACGAACCAGAAACATATATCACATTATCATCAAATAGTGATCAGAGCGTTTAAACTCAGATGCAGCCAATAAGCAGAAAAAAGCCGTTTTTAGGCCCTCTAGTGGTCACTCTTCACCTAACAGAAACAAAACATTAAAAAGCATCCAGGGTTACCCTCTCTGCAGAAAACAATCAGCTGATTATCAGATAACTGCGGAAACGGTTCAATCTGTACACAATGGAGAGTAATAAGGTCAGCCTCTACCACTTCTACAAATACATTTAAAATCAAAGCTTAATCGGACTGGTTCGTCTTGCAGGCCACAGTCACCATACAGCTGGAAGCCACCCACATCTGAGCTGTGACGTTACTGGAGCTGCTGAGGAAGCACAAGAAACATTGATTCAAAGAAATTAAAGCAAATGCTCATGAATGAACTCAAGCAAAGGTGGATGAGGCAGTCTCAGTGAAATAGTTTATAGCTTATGTAAAACAGGGACGCTGCAGAATAAACACCAGAGATGTAAGGAGACATTTTCAGCTACTGCCCAAATCAGACCTGATAAACCAGTTTCACTTTGGGTTTGCTTATTTGATGTTGTAGTTTCAAGCGTTGGTGGTCAGATATTTTCATTCAAGTAGTCGCCCACATGCAGCACATTTCAAAAAACGCTGTGTTCAGGTTGAGAGATGGATTTGGAGAGCTGGCGTCTCATCTTCCTCCGGTTTCCCTCATCATCAAGTCACTTATTTAAAACCTATCCCATATTTTTTATTGACAGTTTTATGTTTTATTAACTAGGGGGTGGATTTTTTTTTAATATAAATTGATGTTTTTTTTTTGGTTCTCTGCTGCTAAAAAACAGAAAAAACATTGGTGTTTTTTCTTTCAGAGATTTAAATCGTCAGTTTAAGTTAATAAAACCCTTTATTGAAAGTGCATTGGAATGTACATCTAAGAAATAAAAAAAACAAACAAAGAAGTCTGCATACGTTTCTCTGCTTTTCCTTTTTCACTTCAACAAGCACACTTAGATTTTCTTTTTTTAAAAAGGGAAACTCAAAGCAAACTCTTCTTCAAAAACAATCCTTTGTATATATTACAACCCACCATTGCACTATTTACAAATCGTACAAAAGGAACGATGATGAAAGCGGCGTCTCATCTGTCTCCTTGTTTCTGCCGTTAGTCCGAACGCATCCACGTTTACCACGGGTGGAACTCCAGCCCAGCGAGAGTCAGAAAAAATCAAAAAGAGTTGAGCAACAGACGGACAGCTTTGCACCCATGGACCCGGAGCCCCATTTTCCCGAGTCATCCAGAAGTCCCTCTTAACCAGTCGTTGATCAAAAGCAGCTGGAAACGGATTCATTGTCGCACAGGTGGAAGTTAAGGACAAGTTTAATGTTGACTTAGGGCCAGCTAGTGTCCAACCTGACCGCCTTCTACTGGACGCGGTATTTGTAAAACCAGCAGAGGCCCTGAGTGAAGTTCCAGCCCACCGAGACAGAGAGGATATAGATGAGCCCGAGGAGAGCGAAGGGGTAGAGGAGCACCACAGTGTTCGTCAGGAAGGGTAGAGCTGTGAGGATTAAAACAAACAAAAAAATAAATAAAAAGGGCGATGATGACAAGCAGGCCCTTTCCCAGGTAGCAGTTTTTTTTTTATTGAGTCGGTCTGAACTTAAAAAAGAAAAATTAAAAATTAGGAAACTACACAAATTTGCTTATTGATGACACGTCTTGATGGTTTAATGATAATGATAAAGCACCAAAATAATCCAATACTATATACTATATATAATAAAGTAATGATCGTCATCAGCTTGTCATTAAAGTCTGCACAAGTCTGTTAATGACACAGTCATTAGTATCAGGGTTCATTGAAGCAGGGAAACATCTAAAACATGCAGGACAGTGTGTCCTGAGGACCAGGGTTGGGAAACACTGGTTTAGAGGAACAGGCTCCAAATACAAACTAAAAATAAATAAATAAATCTTTAAATGAATAAGTGGAAGTTTCTTGCATGGATGCCCTTTTAAAACATGTATTTAGTGTTCAGTCACTTAAAAGTCCCAGCTAGAAAGTCTGAAACTGGTTATTTTACAATTTAAGTCAATTTAGAAACGTTGAAAGTCAAGAAAACAAAATATGGAGATCACACCAAGTCCCTTGGTGTGATTTTTTTTTTTTTGTTGGAAAGAAAACTATATATTATTAAATGTGTTCAAGTTGACTCCCACTTAAACTATAAATCGGAGAAATGCTTCTGTCCAGTAGATGGAAGCAAGAACAACATTAACAGTTTAGATTCTGATTTTATAAGAGCACATACCAAAAAAAAAATAAAAAATACTGGTAACATACAGAGACTGGTTTATTGGCCACATCCAAAGTAGGTGTAGGCTTGTATTATATAATCCTAAACCACATAAAAAGAAATATATACATACATATATATATGTACAAGCTAATATACCAATATACCACCACCAATCTGTAAATGGCTTTTTGCAGTTAAATTATTCCTTATCCGATCAGGATAGTGTAAATATGCTGATCTCACTTTCCAAAAATCTCAGCAGATGTTTTATCAGATTGAAATCAAAAGTCACAATGAGTGATTATTTGAAGTGATTTGAATCTAGAAATTGTCACTTCACAACAAAATTCTTTTTTTTTTTTTTTAATGTGGAGGAACAATCTTGAGTTTTTTTATTGTGTCATGAACTTACCATTGTACCCCAAGAATGTTATGTAGAGATAATAACCAATGGCTATCAGCCACAAAGTGTTCCCAACAAAAGATCCCAGGAACCATGGTGAATTAATCACCACAATATCTGAAACGTAGCAAAAGAAGAAGAGAAAAAAAAAGTGAATTTAGTGTTTAACATTATCTTTATTCCAGACCACAACTTCCACAGGAATACCGTGCACTCACGATTAATAAAGAAAAGCTGCAGGAAGTGCAGGATGACTAGAAGTGGGTAGAAAGCATTGAGGTGCACGTCGAACGCGTAACCCCACTCAACATCAAAGCTTCTGCTGGGATGTTTCAGCAGGTACTTGTTGGTGATCAACCTGGTAAAAAAAATAAAAAAATAGAGTCTAGCTTTGAAAAGTCGGACACATAAGGGGCTAAAGGAAGCTATGCAATTTGTTAGTTGAATATCATTGATATTATCATTAAGGAAAAACTATAACTTGCCACATAAGTGTTGATATGAGCAGGCCGACTCCTATACAGTCAACAAAGACCACCCAGAGCAGCAGTTTCAGGGTTTCCAGGACTCCCATGTCCAGCACAAGACCAAAGCCTATCGTTGACACTGCAAAGTAGGACATGAAGTCTTCAGTTATCACAGTGCAGTAACAACGGTAAGAGTTTTACTTGCAATATCACAGTCTTCTGTTGTTCAGTTAAAACCATACTTAATTGTAATTAAGAGTAAACCAATAAAATGGATAAATGGACCATGACTTTAGATTTACCACATAGCCAGATGCTGAGCAGGACCAGAAAAGCAGGGTCGTCCCTGGCCCACTGATCCTTGGTCTGTTTCCTGTAGTGAAAGTTTCTGTAGACTCTCTGTGGTGACGTAAACAGGTAAAGCATCTGCCACAGAGCAAATTCGAAGTCCATCTGCCTGAAATGAAGCAACCGCCGTAGGTATTTGTAGCGCTTGGCACCCGCTGTGTGACGTGCAGCATCCCTGGAACTGAGGGTCCCGTTGGTTTGTGGCGAGGTCGTCGGCAACATGGCGCTGAAAACAAATTAATAAACCACATAAAAAAACAACAAAAAAAACCAGATAATCAGTAAACACAACCTTATAAATGCAGATTATTATTGCAACAATTGGGACTTTTATGTGATCAGTTTAAACTACTAATTCTTTTAACTTTAGTCTTTGTATGTTCAGCGAAAAGCATAAACTAGCTGATATAAGATATGGATGTGAAGGTTACTGACAAGCGTCTAAAGTTTTAAAACAAATGAGACAAACGGTTAAGTTTGGTGCATTTGACGTCAGAAAATAACTTAAGTCATTTAAATACAAACCAACAATCATAGCACTATCGTCATATAAAATTTGTTTATAACATGTCATCAACCTGTCAATAACACATACAATTTTTGTACAAAACACTTTATGAGGCATTTATCGCTGAAGAGTGGAAAACGTTGCTAAGTTTGTTACATGTGACACATAAACAAATATGACCCAGTCGCTTAAAATTCATATAAAATCATCATGCATACACACTAGTTAAATAGGTTACCTACTGCGTCGTAACATTTAATCTCTCTACAAAAGGTTTTAGATTCAATTGTCGTTTTTGTTGTCGTTATTTGTTAGCAAATATAGTTAGCATGTAGCTAACAAGTCTAATTGCGTGAAAAAACCGCACCGTCACATCAGCTACATATGTAAAATAAACACGGCGGTTACAGCACCTCTGAAAAATAACCACACATCTTATCCCGAAAGGAAAATTACCTTTATTTGTTGCCTCGTTCACTAGAAAACGCAAAAACTCCTGCTCGTTTTCTGGAGCTAATTTCTCGAAGTGTAGCGAAATTCACACGTAGATACTTCCGGTTTAAGTGCGGGTCATCATGGGAAATGTAGTCATCTTTCGTTAAATTTCAAACTATTTCAAACAGCGAATCTTAAAAGTATATACATTTACTAAAGCCCTGTTATATCGTAATAGAGCCTATAAGTCAGCCTATATGTAAACCCTGCAACAAGACCATGTGAGAATGTCAAGCAGACGGTCTTCATGCAAGCACTTTTTGATTAGTCAAATTCCTGGAGGCTTGTTTAAGAGCTGTAATTTTCTTTCCATATAGTACAGTTTAGAAGCAAAGAAATAAATAAAATACAATTGCTGCAAAGCTACTTTTACAATTTCTTCCCGACGAGGCTCCTATTTTGAAACGACAGATCTCTACGTCATTTCCGCTAATCCCGTAGCAGCTTCACTAGTGGTGTAACACAAATCACCGCTGTTCTGGTCAAGAAGGCCAAATAGCAAAAGGTAAGAACTAGATTTTACATGGTGCATTTATACAGACACATACATCTGCCATGTTTATGAAACACGGGAATGAAGCAGCGGCGTTTGGGCCGCGTGACTTCAGTTACCGCCACACATCTGGTCGTGTCCTTGAGTGGCGCTGTTAGCTAACAGTGCTAGCCAGTAAGCAAGCTGTCCTCACCTGAACCTCCTGCAAAGTCCTCCCTGCAGGTAAAACATGCAGATAAATCTGTCCAGCAGATTGTACCTGGGCTTTCACCACTTCTTTCTGGGTATTTCCGTTGAAGGTTACCTTGCTGGGCAGCAGTGGCAGTTATTGTTATTGTTGACAGCCGGCGGGGGCTGCTAAGCTCCGGGTCTAATTCTGTTAGTATTTTATGTAAAACTATAACATCCAAGTTGCTGTTTGCGAGGTTTTTTTAATCTGAGGATGTTAATACGATACATTAAAGTGCTTTAGATGTTTTAGTTTCTGATAGGTTATATGTCTGACATTATAAGGAGAGAACTTCAACTTCGTCTCTAACTCTGGAATATTGTTATTACATATGTCTGTTACAGTGTGCAGGTACTGAGAGTTGAAGGCTTGATGCCTTTGGAATTGTTCAGATCACATTTATGAATAGATAAATCATTAAACCACTGATAAATAATAGTGTGTGACCTGTCAAACTGAGGTTAGTTTGTTTTGTCTTCACAGCATCATGTTACGACTGCCAACGGTTGGCCGAGCTCTAGCCGGAGCTGCCAAGGGCAGTCTGGCGCCTTCCAACCCTGGTAAGACCCATGCATGTCTGTTATAGTTATATCTTTTTAGAAATCTCCAGATGTAGAGGGTATATATTAGGAAGAAAAAAATAAATTCAGATTTTGACTTTTTGACAATTTATTCTTGTTAGACTTTTGGGAGTTTTGGTTGATTTATGTTAAATTCATCACAATAGAATTTTGAAACTTTTTATTAATATAGTAAGCAAATAGTTCTACATTTAAAACACTATTTTCAGTGAGCACTCATGTGCGTGCTGCCAGCAACATGGTGGAAGTGTTTGTGGATGGGAAACCAGTGGAGGTGGAGGCTGGAACGACAGTTTTGCAGGTAAGAAACTGCAAACAGATGAGGACTAAATTAAACAGACATCTGTGTTTTCTGCAGTGCTTTACTCTGGATGTAGAGTGGACTCTGGATTTACAGTGCAGTGACTACATGTCACATTTTGACAAGTGACAAAATCTGAAAATAGTTAATTCTCATTGTTGTTCCTCTGCTGATCTGGACTTCTTGTATGTCTCCTTGTAAAGGTGACATATACATCGATTAATTTCTGTATATATATTCTGCATACATAAAGTTAAAAGACCCAAGAACCTACGAATACTGAAGAACTAAACATTGGACTATTCTGAAGAGGATATCTATCAGTCTTAATCTAAATCCTTTCGAACATCTGGAGAAGAAACCCTTCAGACCTGAGACAGCAGGAGATGCTTCCAAATGGAGAGTGGACCAAAATACCTGTTAACATGTGCAGAAGTGCATGTCTGTATATATCAGTTTCTGTTTCCCTTCTCCATCAGGCCTGCGAGAAAGCAGGAATTCAGATCCCCAGGTTCTGCTACCATGAACGTCTCTCAGTAGCGGGAAACTGCCGCATGTGTCTTGTGGAGATTGAGAAAGCTCCAAAGGTATTTCTCAGCGATTACATCTTGCTGACATACATCAAACTACATAATACATATCGAGATGCCTGAGGACAGAAAATCTTGGAAATGTCTTAAGTAATTGAGGCGTGTCCTCTGCAGCCGGTAGCGGCCTGTGCCATGCCTGTCATGAAAGGTTGGAACATCCTCACCAACTCGGAGAAAACACGCAGAGCCAGGTAGACAACATAGTGATCACTTTGTTGTTCAGTTTGAATGTGACTTAAACTTTAGCCAATCTTTTAAGATATCTTGTTTAATGTATAATTAAGAGGCTTGTTGAATGTGTGTCCTCATCAGAGAGGGTGTGATGGAGTTCCTGTTGGCAAACCATCCACTGGACTGCCCCATTTGTGATCAGGGAGGAGAATGTGACCTGCAGGTAACTATGGAGCCAATAAGATACCAGTCAGTTAATGTATGAATCTCACGAAAAACTCACTTATGTTCTCAGGACCAGTCCATGCAGTTTGGTTCAGACCGCAGCCGTTTCACAGAAGGAAAGAGGGCAGTGGAGGACAAAAACATCGGGCCTCTCATTAAAACCATCATGACCCGCTGTATCCAGTGCACGCGTTGCGTCCGGTGAGTCGGTTGATTGATTATTAATATTTTGTTTACTATGGTGAAAGAGTTGCATGTCAACGTCTTAGTTTTGTGTGTGTTCAGTTTTGCCAGTGAGATCGCCGGCGTTGAAGACCTGGGAACAACGGGGAGAGGAAACAACTTGCAGATCGGGACATATGTGGAAAAGATGTTCATGTCAGAGCTTTCGGGCAACGTCATTGACGTCTGTCCTGTCGGAGCACTTACCTCCAAACCGTACGCTTTCACCGCACGACCGTGGGAGACCAGGTACGAACGGGTTTGATGTGTGATGTTTACTTATCAAGGATCTTGAAGGATCTTATTTTTCTGGGTGTGATTTCTTCCCCACAGCTCTGTTTAGCTCATGGTTAGTGCAGTGGAAATGAGGATCCCCTATAAAACCCAGTTTCCTGGAAAAGTCGAAATGCAGCACATTCCTCACCGCTTTTTTACCTCTGTCTCCTGTTGTCTTTTTGCAGAAAAACTGAGTCAGTTGACGTGTTGGACGCTGTCGGCAGCAATATCGTGGTGAGCACAAGAGGAGGGGAGGTGATGAGGGTGATGCCCAGGCTCAATGAAGACATCAACGAAGAATGGATCTCCGATAAGACCAGGTAAGGCGACCCATTTCTAAAAAAAATGACAATGCATTAGTTTAGCTGAGACTTTTATCCTGAGTGACTTGCAAGTGAGTAACGTATTACTGGCAAAGTGGGGTTCATTGTTTTGACATGTAGACACAGAAGTTGGGATTCTGACTGAAGGACAAATACTACACTACCTCCTGTGCTAAAGCTGCATTTACCAAATAAATATATGATTAAGTGAAGTACCTGTGACTTATTGTGTCTTCAGGTTTGCATATGATGGTCTGAAGAGGCAGAGGCTGACCCAACCACTGGTGAAAGACGACTCCGGTCAGCTGACACCAACCACCTGGGAGGATGCTCTGACTCGTGTTGCCGGAGCAGTAAGTGTATTACTGTCTTTACCGGATCAGTTTCAGTCTTACGTTTTTCTGGTGGTTTCTTGCAGCTGTCCATTTGTGGACGTTGTCTCAGTGGCGTTTTCATCCTCAAGTTAACAGATGCTAATGTGCATGTGTGTGTGCAGCTTCAGAGCGTGCAGGGTGATGAAGTAGCAGCCATAGCCGGGGGGATGGTGGATGCTGAGGCTCTGATTTCCCTCAAAGATCTCCTCAACAGACTCAACTCTGAGAACCTCTGCACAGAGGAACTGTTCCCCATGGCCGGGGCGGGGTAAGGGATGCTCTCATCTTTCCATCATTCCTTAGGTGACCACTAGCTGACTGTTTTTCTTTTTTTTTTCCTCCCTCCTCAGCACCGACCTGCGCTCCAACTACCTGCTGAACACTCGCATCGCCGGCATTGAAGACTGTGATCTGCTCCTGCTCGTGGGAACAAATCCACGATACGAAGCTCCGCTGTTCAACGCCAGAATCCGCAAGAGGTATTTTCACACAACTGCAGAAAAATAATCACGTTGTTTTCTTCTATCGCATGACTTGAATCTCCCCTCTCACCAGCTGGCTTCACAATGAGCTGCGTGTTGCCATGGTTGGTCACAACATTGACCTCAGCTACACATACGACCACCTGGGAGAGGAGACGTCTGTGCTGAAGGAGCTGGCGAATGGCACACATCCCTTCTGCCAGGTGATGGACGCACACCCACAGCCTGATCATCGTGTGAGGGGAGTTTCAATCATTTGGTACTTAGATTTTTGGTTCTCTCGCTGTTTGTAGGTCATTGCTGCTGCAAAGCGTCCAGTGGTGGTTGTCGGCAGCACTGCTCTACAGCGAGAAGACGGAGCAGCCATCTTAACCGCCGTCTCCACCATCGCTCAGAATGCCAGAACCAGCAGTGGAGTGGAAGACGGGTGGAAGGTTCTGAATGTCCTGCACAGGTACAACAGTGCAGCGTTCTCAGTGGATTTTAGTTGTTTAACTGGGTGTGATGATCTACATGCTTGTTCTTGTATGTTTTCATTTCTACAAGGGTGGCCAGTCAGGTGGCCGCATTGGATCTGGGCTACAAGCCCGGCGTGGATGCCATCAGGAAGAAACCACCCAAGGTTCTGTTCCTGCTGGGAGCTGATGCGGGCTGCATCACTAGAGCGGACCTGCCCAAAGAGAGCCTTGTCATCTACCAGGGTACGCACGTAAAGAAAGAGAGGCCGTTTAAGTTTCTGGACATGTATTAATATTAATTTTGAATTTGTGTAGGTCATCACGGTGACGTGGGAGCACCAATGGCAGATATCATTCTACCTGGTGCTGCATACACAGAGAAAAACGGGACCTACGTGAACACTGAAGGCAGGAGCCAGCACACCAAAGTGGCTGTCACTCCTCCTGGGATGGCTAGAGAGGACTGGAAGATCATCAGAGCTGTATCTGAGGTCAGGAGGAAGTCCTTCACACAGCCTGTTCCACTTTGTACACTCAGTCGTTGAAAGTAACGTTTACATGTGATTGCAGCTGGCTGGAGTGAACCTGCCGTACGACTCGCTGGATGAGGTCCGTTCCAGGCTTGCCGAGGTGTCTCCTAACCTGATCCGTTACGATGATGTAGAGGAGGCAAACTACTTCAAACAGGCCAATGAACTTACTAAGGTAGACACACAGTCAGTGTGACCTCATCACATCCGAGTATCTGTTGTCTCAACTGTCTCCTCTTTGTTCCTGTCAGAATGTGAACCAGGACCTTCTAGCAGCTCCTCTGGTGCCTCCTCAAATCACAGCTAAAGACTTCTACATGACAGGTAACTGTATGGTCATTTATAAGCACAAACAAACAAAAATCTAAATGCCAGACTCGTTATTAATAATCTGCTCTTGTCTAGACCCCATCAGCAGGGCTTCCCAGACGATGGCGAAGTGCGTCAAAGCCCTCACAGAGGGAGCTGCCGCCGTGGACGAGCCATCCGTTTGCTAAACGCCTGATAAAACCTCAGAAACTGTCCTGCGTATCCGCAAATAAAACACTTGGTGTCACTCTATAATTTAAAGTTTTCCTCGTTGCTTGTTGTATACTTTGAAATTGTTTTCACTCTGGGATCTGGCATTGTTGAATAACCCTGAGACATAAAATATAAATAAAATCATATGTAAGAGCCTTTACTCTGCTTTAAGTGGTTTTTAGTGTTGAAATGGTATAGAATAACCTTTTAATCACAACTACTTCTGTAAAAAAACAAGATGCATCTATTTCACATGTGTCGTAGTCATATTAGAAAAAAAAACAAAGATTTTTCCAGCATGATGCACTAAGGAGAAACTCAGACCGAGCAGAAAAACTATTTAGGAAATTGAAGGTGTTTTTGGTCAAGTGCTGGCTTCAGACTCATATAATTTACACAGTGAACTGAGCAGGAATATCACATACGGCAAGAAGAACGCTTGTATAATTTATAAATGAGGCAGTATTTCTCACATTAAGTTATTAAATTCCATAGAGATAATCAAAGTGAAGCTGTGTAAGTAAAAGCCTCCCGACTGTTCTGCAGTGAGACATGGTGGAGGTATTATCATGCTGCGGGCCCGTTGTCTTTTTCTTTTAATGGTCAAAAAAGGAAGTCAGAAGATCACCAAGGTGTTTCAGCACAAAATACAGTTCTGCAACAACATAAAATTGTATGTTTATCCTTTTAAGAGCCTTGTAAGTTGATCAATGAAATTGGATATTTAATAAAATCATTTTGATGCTCTGAATTATAGTTTTTTCCTGAAATTCAGTGCCAGTAAATTAGCCTGTATGGCTTCACTGCTTTGTTTTTTCTGGGGTTTTAAACGCATTTCTCCCAAAGTTATAAATATATTTTATGCACTAACCGTGTCATGTCTTTTAAATCCCTCTCCACTCCTTTATCTTGACATAAAAAGCTAATTTGAGTAAAGTGTTACTCCTCAAGCAATAAAATGTCTGATTTGCAAACGTTCCAGGCGGCTCTTGGCTGCCGCAGTGCAGAAAGAAGCCGGTCCGGACATAATTCACGGTCACAGCAAGAACTAATGAGCGAAGACACTTGCGGCATGACTGTCTTGAATTGTTCACAACACATTTCCAACAGTTTCCTGAGTGTGTCGGTCCAGAAGACGGCCCCGTTGTTTATTAAGAAACACTTGAAACTGCTTCTGGGTCTTTAGCTCTACACAAACATCTTCACAGTGATGAAAGGTCTATTTGTTCTATTATTTACAACTTTGTTAATAAACAAGTAAAATTAACATGTTCAAAAAAACTAAATCAACTTAAAATTGTATTTAGGTGAACTGATAAGTTCAAGACCTAAAGAGTGGCTTCAGGACGGTTCCAAGTCATTGAAAAAGCCAATATGTGTCCTGAATGTATCTGAAATGGGAGTTGTGCATGGACCTGGCCTCTTTCCTCCAGATAAATGGCTCTTGTCACCCACCGTTCCCAAAGAAAGAAGCTCTTATAACCAAACACGAACAGAGTCGCACAGAGTCACAAGAAGAGAGAAGACGGTCTCATCTCTCCTTTCACTGACTGCTCAATGTCTGACACGGGACAGTGAGTTGATTATTTCACTCCTTTAGATTTCTGGATTTTATTTTATTCTGTTTTCCCTCTTGCTTTAAGATTACTATTATTTCACATAAGTGTTGTTTTGGATTCAGTTATTGTTCCATAACACTACATTTGTGTGCAAACGATAATCGGGTGCTGCTTGGTCCTGGAGGGCTGCTTGTACAAATGTTTTGCATCTGCACCATTGACTTTGATCTCCTCTGGGCTTTCATGAAGGTGCAGACAGCGTTCGAACAGTGGCTCCAGCAAGAAAATGGTTCCAGTAAAGCTCCTTATTCTGGGAGCTCAGAACACTGGAAAAACAGGTAAAGAAGAGATGAGCAATTTGATGTTTGCACACAGTTTGAAAAATGGAAACCTTGAAAAGGTCTGAGGTTGAACCTCTTTCCTGAGCAATGTTGTTGTAAATCACACGTTGACATACAAAGAGATCATTTGGCATCTCTTTCTAATTTGATCGTGTAGTCATGGTTGTTTTGTGCATCTTTGCTTTCAGTCTGTGCTCCTTTTGCTGTTGTTTAGTCAAATTGCACCCATATCTGCTCTTTTTGTGTCAATTTTTGGTCATTTTGGATTTATTTGTTTTGATTTTGCATGTTTTTGACCAACACGTTTTGTCTTTCTGGTCATTTTATCTCTGTGATCCTTGTTGAGCCACTCCATTGCTTCTTTTGCATCTAAACTGTATACACCCCTTTTGGGCCCATGTCCATTCACGACCCACATACCTCAGCATGGAGTCAACATGGACAACCCTAAAGGATGCATGTCAGAGGGGGATGGACCGTGTAATAGTGGACCATGTCTGTTTTCTGTCTCCAGCACTCTGTGTTCGTTTCATAACCAAACGCTTTATAGGCGAATACGACCATAAAAAAGGTGAGCTTTTAATAAATATTTTTTCAGTGGTGACACGGAGAAATGTTTGGACTATCATGGATTAGTGGCAGGATTTAATCAGTAGGGTGTTTCCACAGAGGTGACATACAGATGTACTCGGATGTTGGACCAAGAGGCAGTCGATGTGGAGATTTTGGACTTGCCTTGTAAGGTACATTTTGGACCCCATTTCTGATGATTTACAACCATAAAAGAGATCAACACTGACACTATTCTTATTTATACACTAAAAATGTAGAATTACACCTGTATAACGAATGTAATATTTCACGTGGCATAATAAAAAAACACAAATGTAGCAATTATGTTTTAATAATGACTAAATAAGCGTCTTTTCTATTATATGCCAATAAATATAATGTTTTGATGGTAGGCAAAGTTACGTTTTAAATATTCGCTCCCCAGGAGAGTCCTATGTCTTCCCTGGAGTCCTCCATCCGCTGGGCGGATGGCTTCCTGCTGCTCTACTCCATCACACAACGCCTCAGCTTCCTGGAGCTTCCTCCACTCAAGACGCTCATTGACAAAACCAAACAGAACCTCGGTAGGCAGACACTTCACCCATCCCCAAATGAAACCTTCCTTGTTTAACGTAGCACAAAAATTAATGCTTTTTTTTAAACCATTGTCACACTATAGAGGATTTTGACAACTTCCCCTTCACAGTATGGCTGCAAACAATCGCCGTGAACTGCGAGTTCACCGAGTTCACTCATCCAGTTGACTCTATTGTCTGACATCTGTCTATTGTCACTCTCACACATGGAGCTGACGTGCATTCCTTGTTTGGAAGCCGGTCCAAGCTGCGCGCCACAACATCGTCCTGTTGCTTTATTGTCGTTTCTCTGTGTGTGTCAGTTGTTCCTGCAGTGCTGGTAGCCAATAAGTCAGATCTGGAAATTGGCAGGGAAGTGACAACTGAGGAAGGACAGAAACTTGCCAAAGATTTAAGGTTTGTATGCCTGTGATTGAATAGCTGTGGGGTGGTTACTGCTTTTTGTAATATAAACATTTTAATTTTCTGTCTCTCTCTGTGTATAGATGTGGTTTCAAAGAGCTCTCTGTGGCTGAAGCAGTTCTAGCAGTTGAAGCAGCAGTGATGCAGCTCATTAGGTTTGATCCTGTTGAATTGGATTTTGGAACATAATGCGCGGTAACCAACGGATTTGTCTTGATCGTATTATATTTGAATATTCCAAGTTGACACAACACAGGAGATGCAGCCTTTTTTACACTCGTTCTCATGAGACGAGATTCACTAACAGTACGCTGTGAAAAATCTAAATTAACTTATGTACAGACTCCAGTTAAAAGTAGTAAAGGTACATATTGAAATTAAGAAATTGGATTAGAGCTTTAGTATCCCTTTTTTTATTCCTATTGTTTTTTTCTATTAAAAAAAAAAAGATAAGTAAAAACCATCTGATCATAGTAGCTCTCAAATGGCATCACATAACTATCTATATGGTCTTTATGACTTTATCAGTCCTTCACATTGTTGTGGAGGAACTTTGGTCCAATCTTCCTTGAACACTGCTTCAGTTCACGGAGGTTTCATTTATGCAGAGCTCTTTTAAAAGGTCCCATCACAGAACCCCAGTAAGGTTGAATTCTGGACTTTGTCATTGGACCACTGCAACTCTGATTAGTTGTCTTGATGATTTGTTTGGGAGCTGCTGCATGACCCAGTTTCAGCTTTCAAGATTTAGCTGTATTTAGAATACTCTGGTATGCAGAGTATCACGATCTATTCAAAGACTCCAAGGTCATTATTTGTTCAAAGCACATTGTTCCATATGTCTTGTGGTTTGTTTGAATGTTATTAAGAGGTTTTCTACCGACACCCTCTAAATAAGCTGTACTTGGTTAATCTTCTAAATGTGCCGTCATGGACATTAACATTTTACAGCAATGATTGCTTCTCTAAAACCACTGCTTATGACTTTCCTCCTCTGGCATTGTGTTAACATACACCCTAATGCTCCAGACATCTGAGCACCTGCCAGCGATCAATTCACCGAGGCCTGATGATTAGCAGTGCCTGGTGTTAACATCCGATGGAGGGTAGGGGTACTTAGTATTACCCACATGTTTTTCTTGATTTCCCTTTTTTTGTTAGGTTTTTTTTTTTGTTAAATATATATAAAAAAAAACATGGTGAAAAAGTTATTTTATTTACTTGAAGTTGCTTTTGCCAACTACTAAGAACCACTATGACTGATGATTTTGTAATGTTTTTACACAAAAATACACAGAATTAAATGCTTTATGCTAAATTTGAAATTTTGTCCTCTCCTGCCTTACGTGAATCAGATTAGAAGGCTTTGCAAACCTGCTGTGTATTATCTGGTGTGTGACAGGCTGGTGATGGATCAGCAGCACCCTCTTCCCGACCGTCGCTCCTACATGCTGACTGTTCGCCACGCTCTGACCAGGAAACTGACCAGGTCGAAGACCATGCAGTGGTGACCGCAGCTGATAAACAATTCATTTTGACTATTTTGATGGTAGGATGTTTGAGAAAAAAACAGGTATTTTGGGGAATTGTTGCAGTAAGGACTTGTTAATGAAGGCATATTGATAAGTTTGCATGGAATAAAATGTTTAAAAGTAAATTCAGGGCAGTAATATTTCTGAAAGCTTGGGACACAGCTGCACACCTTCAGCTCAGTTGATGGTATTCCAGAAAGGAATTTAAGGAGGGCGAGTTGAATAAGGGGAGATAATGTGTCATCAGGTTGAGAGCTGAGAGCTGAGAGCTTCAATAATGGGAAATCATATCAGCTCCACTCATCTCTTTTTGAAAGCAAACAAGTTTCATGGTTCGGGATCAGAGTTCGGGGCAGTTAAAGAGGACAATCCAGAGAAAGCAGGAACATCATATCTTTTTCAGAATTATTTTTTGAGACGTTCAAATAAGTGAAATCAATATTTGTGCAACTGGGGTAGAAATGCAGAAATATAACCTAAATCACAAATAAAATATGTCTCACCCGGCATTAATAATATTATTGCAATAACAGTGTATGAACTGTGTGTTATTTGATGTAGCCGCCAATAGGGGGCAGCATAGTCACGACACAATTTTGAAAGGTACAGTGCAGCCAGACTCTTAAACTACTTTTGCGTGTAAGAAGTTGAGTGTCCTGACATCAACCCCAGTCAAAGTTTTTGCATCAGTGAAATCCAAAATCTCATGGAAAACTTAAAAAAAAAAAAAAAAAAAAAAAAAAAAGGTAAGAGAGCTGTTAATAGCAGGACATTAATATCACACATTTGGATTTTGATGCTTAAATTTGAGTAGCATTCAAATGAACTCCACACGTCTACATTTATCTTTGCAAAAATTATTTAAAAAAAAAGAAATCCCAAAGCCTCAGCGCTCAATCAGGAATTGATTTACTGAAGTTCATCATTCGGTTTGTGATTAAAACAGCTGCTGGAGAGTGTAGATGATGTAAGAGAGTGTAAAGAATGAGGCTGACTTTCATTACCGTCTTGGCGTTAGTCGCCCATGCCCCTGCCGTTCTCCACATGCAACTCACTTTTCTTTGAACTTCTCAACTTTATGATCAACAGGAGAAATCCGAAAAAACAGAGCAAGACACTGAGAGACAGAAAATAAATCAGACTGTGACAGGGAAGGAAAAACACTGGGGCTTCTTCAGTATCTTAATAGTCTGGAAGGAGCAGGAAAGAAAAAGAGAATTTGAGCTGTATTGTTTCAGATATGCTGAGTATACCGCTTCCAATTATTTGCAAAGACATTATGGAAAATTGGATGTGTGCTTACTCACCGTCCCTCCACTCTGTCCACCCCCATGACCGTGTATTATACATCAATTACTCCACCCTGCTACCACCAACCAACTAACCACAGATCCCCGAGGGCTTTATATACAAACACAGATGTCGAGAGTCTGCAGACAGTTACAGACCACTCATTTTTATTGATATTTTATTGTATCATTTTCATATACTTACTCTATACTTTCAGTGCTCCCGTTGAGGAGGCTGCTTGTACCCTCTATTATCATTTGATTATAGAAAAGTGACTGCAAAATGTATTAATTTTAAACTGATATACACCAACACGAGTGGATGCTCAGGTGAATTCATTAAAGCCTGTTAGCAGGGTCGTCACAGTCACTGCAAAAGAGCGATGCGTTGTGGGGGTTAATAGCAACTGTCTGCTCGTGACTGTGAGATGTCGGAGGGAAACTGTCTTTGACTCTCAAAGACACACGCAAACTCTGCATCCTTTGCGTCTCTGAGCCTTGATTTTACTGCTCCTTTCGCCTGTGATGCCAACAAACTTGAGTGGATTAGTAAGACGAATAGAGGGGGGAACAGAAGAGGCTGATGTTGATAAGGTTGAGGTGATGACATCACCCTGGTCACCAAGGAGACAAAAGGTCAGGACCCCATGCCGGCTTTTTTGGCTCAGAATAGAAGATGAGTCAGACCTGCATCACTGCAGCGACAGCCAATCAGAAGCTGACAGTCAGAACATGCATCAAAAGATGAGTAGCCAATCATCAGATGATCCCACTCAAACAAGCGAAAAGCCTCGGGATGTCTTATAACTCCATACAAAACAATTATTTTATTAGATACAAACGAGATACATTTCTGTTCGACCTAATGAGGTTCTAGAGTTAATAAGTATGGTGAATGTTAAGTAAGCACGAACGCCTTTTCACAATATCTTTTTATGCATCGTTTTGTTCTGAGAGCCAAAAGAGAACAAGTGAAGCTGAATGCTGGTTTAAATCTCCAGACCAGCTCTAGTTATGATCTAAATTTCTCCATATTCCACAAATGTCTTATATCTTATTCATTCAGGTTCTGCTGGGGGGGGGGGGGGCTGGAGTCTCTCCCAGCTGTCACTGGATATGAGGCAGGTCACATCCAGATGCGCAAAGACAAGCAGCCATGCATGTTTACACTCACTCATAAGGAATATTAATGTGGGCGGAAGCTAAAGTACCGGAAGTAACGGAAATCCATGTAAGCATGGGGGGGAAACACGTAAACTCCAAACAGAAAGGCTCCAATTGGGCTTCAAATGGAAACCTTCTCGCTGTGAGGTGGCATTGCAAACCTCCTCATAACCATGCTACGTCTGCATTTTTTCCATCTGTACCATCAAAATTTAGTAACTTCATTAAAAATGCAATAGAAATCAGAAATAATCAGTATGCACGGCGGGCAAAATGTTGGAGTGCCAAGAAAAAAAAAGGTATGCTTAAGACTAAGGAATCATGACGTCTCGCTGCATCTGACTCTATAAGTGACTTTAGTGTCTTTGAGCACATTGTTTTGGTTTAAACGATCTCCTCCACGAGTTTTGCACGTCAGTATTTTGTGGGAAAAAACAACAAAACACACGAGTTATTGATGAACTGGTGAACACAGCGAAAGATATGGAAAATTCTCCCAGACGCTGGTGGAAACCAAAGTAGTGTGATGAGTGACTCAAAATGAATGCTAATGTTCTCCATATGTGCTGAATTGGCGACTGTTTTGAAAAAGGAGTTTTGAGATAATTTCGGGTTTCATATCAAAGGTAGTTTGTTTTATTCATACTAGCATTCAAACATTCCTCTCTGTGTTTAAACGAGGTGCAAACAGTCAAAATCTTGCAAAACTCAGACTTCTTTCTTGAAAACTCTGAAACTTGAGTGGTTCCTCATCTCTCAGCTCCTTATTTTCTCCTTCTTCCTCATCGTTGGTACATTACTTCATTGTTGTTGCCACATTATCAGAGTATTCAGTTGGAACGGTTGAAGGGGCTGCATGCTTGTGTTTTATTCTGGGACTCTACTTAAGTATCCCTGCATGATTTGTAGTATAAAATCTTGAGTAATCTACCTTAACTATCCCTTTACTTAATCCTTTATTAAAACAAGAGATTTTAGCTCTTTATTTTAATTGGTCAGTTTCCATACGCTTTATGACGTGTTTGTGAAGGCCAATTTATGGCCGCATGTTGTCATTTGTTTTGTATTATTCCCATTTTATGCATAGATGATTATTTAACCAATGCACAGACTTTAAGTATGGACAGTTTATGAACGCGCCAACAGCCTGTAGTAATATTGTTACGCACAGGTCAATGCCAATTGGCTGGAAAATTGGTTTAAACCAAACCTCAGTAGGGATTTTCTTTAAGAGAAGAAAAAAAAAAGAAAACTATAAAAAATGTCCAAAAAATATTAGAAGAGGAGCTTGTAGAAATGTTATAGTTTGAGTAACACTTTTGGCTTTATTTTGGCTGTAATTCAACACCTTCAATTTTTCTTTAGGATTTATTATGTCTTAGTGGGAAATACAGTAGAAAGTAAAAGGTCACTTCAGTTACACAACACTGATGTGTGTGCAAGAAAAGAAGGGACAATTTGTCCCTTGGGATGAGACACCTCCGTAAATTGATATGTGGAGGGAGAACGAAGACCCAGATGAGGTGAAAGCAGACAAGGGGAGGGGGGATGTGACAGACAGGGAAAAGGTAGAAAAAGGGGAAGAAAACAAGGCGGGAATAAGAAGCCAGGAGAAAAAAAAAAAAAAAAAGAGCATGATGAGTAAGAGGGGACTATTACATAACAAGCTATTGTTTAAATCTGAGTCTAAAACTTATAATACATACAAAAACCTGATGGTTATCCATAATGCGGAAGAGTTCTGTCACTTAACCCCCACCACACCCTCCAAAATGACCTTAATATGAACAATGCAGTCACAGACCTGAATGTGCACTCGCAAGCCTCAAATCTGAATGAAGTCCTTGTGCCAGGTGGACTCTGGAGTCCTCATATCAGTTTTCTGATCTAGAATTGAGCCTCACAGTGCACCACACAAATCTAACAGTCTTGAGATGAACAAATAAATACTTGGAAATACCTTGTTTGCATACTTTGTTCACATGAATTTACTTTTTGTAATTAATTTACTTGATTGATCATTTGTTCTTGTGAGTAATGGTTAGACAGCAGTACAGTGTGTGTTAAAACACAATCAGCATATGTTACAAAAGAGAGTGGTTCAGGCAATGCCAGCAATATCCATAACGCAAAAGTTCACATTTTACCTTCAGGGCAGGCTTTGAAGACCTTTAAAGGCATTCGAAGAAGGGAGCGTTCCTCAGGTTGCCATTCCGGCAGCTCAACCAGTGCATTAAAAGCAAGAGTACTTTCAACAAATGATCTAAAGTAATACAAGTTGTAGATAATGGTATGATGGAAATAAAAGGATGGAGAAATAAATAGGTAGTTCTATAGTATCTGTTGACATTTTACAGCATTACGTGTATTTTTCTCCTCTGGAATAGAGAGCACAATCCTTAAGATTCATATGAAATGAAGTGGTGAAGGTGTTGTCTGTGGTTAAGTGTAATGCAGCAGAATTAAGTGTTTTAATTAGAAATGAAGACCCATGCATATGAATGACATTACCTTTGTCCTGGCCCTCTTTATTTCTTTATTTGATGAACACTAGAATAGGCAACCATAATTAAATGCAGAGATGAAAGATGTGCAAATATCTGCTACTCTAATTCTGCAAAGAAGCCTGACAGTCCCCAAATCACATGGTTATGCAAGTAAAAAGTATTTATTCGCAAAATCTACTTACGGTATCAAAGAAAAACATTTTGCAAAATGCCTTAATGCTGGTGTCACTCGTTTATAGATTATTGATAAATTAAAACAAAAAGGCACTAGCATATTTGAATAGTTTTCTGGGCTCCTATTTTTTTCAAATTGTAGCATTCATCTCAAATGTAAATTAAATAATGTGACTTTTGGTAAATATGGTTACATGCAGTATTACATTTTACGATGGACTGATGTAACGCCTCAAACTCTATTTAGCAATTCCATCCGTGACCACATAGGGTCAGCATTTTACAAGCGCTTTTTTCCTAAAGCCTCTTAGTCAAAACGCAATTAATGATGTAAGAGCATCTCTAGTTGGGAAAACGTTGTATTAGACGACGTGCCGGATGTGCACACGGGGTCAGTGGACATGGACTTACCTTTGGAGCAAGCCTCCAGTGGTCTGTTGATGAACTGCAATTGTTGTGACTTCCTGGTTGCTTCCACCTGGAACTTGGCACTTGGCTTAAACTCACATGACATGCTGAATTTGAGCTGCTGCCATTACCACGGCATGGTTGTGTCTCAGGAAACACCTGAGGCTACAGCACTGCAGAAAAAAGTGGCACCACATCAAGCATTTGGTGGTGTAATAATAAGGAGACACAAAAAACAACTAACAAACTCACCTATGATGTCGGTCCGGTGCGTAGGCTATGACCATGTATCCTCTTCTCTATTACTGATATAACAATTATTTTGTTACAGGTAAAAATGAAGGAAAATAAAACATCTTTATGCTAACGATATCAATGGGCTGGATGCATATTTATTTCTATTGAATATTTCAATAGTTGGGTACAATAAGTTTCACGAAAATGTAATGGAGCATAATTTAAAACGTACTACAAACCTTGTTTCAGCCCACTTGTTCAGTAGTACTATAGTAGAACAGTTTTACGATTTATTTTGTGTTTAGCTTTGTAGCAAACACATTTACAGGAGAACCCTGGTGTTTGTGGGCGCGGCTTCTAGTTGACATCGGGGGCGGGGTTTGTTGAATATTCATTGGCGCGTGGCTGGGAGCGCACGCGAGTGCCGCACGGACCATCTGAACAGCAACGACTCTTCTACAGTGAGGAGAAGAAGGATGTGTAACTCCAAAATAATTCACATTTGACACTGAAAAAAATAAATAGAAAAAAGCACCAACTGGATTCACGCAGTCTCATCGGGTTTTACACACGGGAGGTGTGAACAACGAGACGATTGAAAACAAACCGCCTCATTTTAATGAACTGATTTTAGGACTTGCGCCAGCGACCGGTCCAGAAAGCTGCTGCACATCTGTCTAAACAGCTACGGACAGTCATGATGGAGTCTATCTTAGACAGTTTAACGGCAGAGAAACTCTATCCTTCCGGAGGGACCAACCTGTTGGACCTTGAGGAACTGACCGACGGCGATTTCCTTACTAACGTGGTAAGTCCGCACCATTCAATTTTCATTATTGCCCCATTTAAATGACTGCGAGCGACCATCCTCCTGTTGGAAACCAGTTGTCTTCGTTGTTAATTAAACAAACGTACCCCCAACTCAGCTGATCCGCCCGGAGCCGGACCTCAGGAGAGCGGTGTATACATCAGATCCTGGCACACATCCGGGGCTTGCTCTGTGTTTGTGCGTTTCATTGTGTAAACTAGTGCGTGAGCGTGGAAACGCGGACACGAATCTGACAGGTTACTGGTTAACATTCGTGTTCATGTCCCAGGTGTTGCAGTGGTCGGCAACACATCTGGGTGTTAACTGTCTGTCATTGTCTTATCAGATGTTAAATTTACCATTCTGAGTTTTTTTCTCACCCTAATCCAAGCGTTTTTATGAGCTCAAGCCTAATTATTTTTCACATGTGACATCTAATATACCCTGTTCTCAAGTTCAAGATGTGATCATGCAAAATCATGTTTGTTAATCAGTATTATCATCACACGCTGGTTAAGAAAGCAAAAGTGGTGCAACAGGAAGCTCCAAACCACTCTGTAAACAGTGATGTGTTATGCAAAATTAACTTTTTTTTTTTTTTTGGTAATAATGACAGTACAGCTGCATGTAAACGCGAATCAAACATTGACTTGATTGATCATAGCACCTGGGGCATAACAGTTCTGTTTGCAGCGTGCTCAGGGTATTCAGTTTACCTCACAAGGTGCATCCCATGCTTGACTGAACTTTGCAACCTTAATTAATAGCAACAAGCTGAAGAGCTTGTGCTGCACACCCAGAGGTTAATTTATGCAGGAATGCCTCTTGTTGTCTCAGTTTCTTTTTTCTCTCTCTCTTTCTGCACTTTGTGTTGCCCTGTCTTTCTTTCTTTTCTTTTTTTTAAAGGATGCAAGCTTTTTTAAGCAGACCTCTATTCTAGTCAGTGAGTCAGCCGGGCAGTCTGCTTGTGGTTGAAACCTCCCCTGTCTGTTCTAAATAAAGTAGTCCTCTCTGCTGTGAAGCGGCTAGGCTGGGCCGTACCACTGAGGACATGGGAAAGGATGACTGATTATTAGTATTGCAGGATGGCATGGTTTAAGTACGGTTTAAGTACAGCGAACCTGCCAATTTTTAATTTCCTCTTAGGCATATGGGCAGATTTCTGTTATTTTCTTCTCATAAAACACAATTAAACAGCAGATATTATGAAATGACTATTAATTTGTCTCTATATCCAGCTAATAATGAAACACTATTCATAAAGCTATCATAAAAGTTAGGGCAGAGTCGGAGACTTTAAAGAGTCTACCATTTCTGTGGTAATTGACATCCAGCGGTACATTATGCAGCAATGTGAATTTCCAATAATTATTTCTAAGCAAGGACATTTAACTGAGTATTGCACAGTTTTTATCTAAAAACACTGACATTTACAGGCACAGTTTGCTTGAGCTGCAGCTTCACTACACCATTCAACCATTTCCTTTGTCCCAATATACTTGCATGCACATTTATCAATCAGGGTTTGTCAAACTCCACCACAATAGGTGGCGATAGCACCCACGTTCAGCTTGTTAGTAAAGGTCTTTTCTGGTTGACCTGTTATGCCACACACCAAAACATCAGATAGGTATCTGATTTGGTTTAGCTGGTTGTAGCAAATAAGAACCATGGTGAACTCGACAGCTCTGTACATTTTGTGATTCTTCTACACTTAATTATTTTTCAGTGTATTCGCACCTTTCAGTACTTACTCCAGTACTTCTGTCTTGCAGATGTGACCTGCATTGAAGTTTCATAATGCATGATGTTGCACAGAAGTGGGTTAAGATCAAAATCTGCTTTTATCGCAATCCTTCCCCTGGATTTAACAGAAGTCATGTCATTGTACAAATAATTGTGCATGTGGCTGCCTCTATACTTTACTACAGAGCTCCTGCTTGAATGGTTTCCAAGTGATGTTGTGCATCTTTACCCACAAAATAGAAGATGTGCACAAGATGGTATGTTTGTGCACAGATGCATACTGAGTATAGTTTTCCTGGCTTCCTGCAGTTGAATATTTTGGTAAACAGCAGAGCTCATGGTTGACTCAGTAACTGAAAGTTGCCCAGGACTTATGGCTGCAAAACAAGCCTGAATCATCCCTCCACCACTGTGCTGGACAGTTGGCATGAGGTATTTGCACCTACATGTGTTTGGTTTTCACTAAATGTGGCGTTGAGCATTATGGCCAGACATCTCCACTTTATACTCATCTGTCCAGAGAACATTGTTCCAGAAGTCTTGTGGTTTGCTCAGACACAAATTGGCAAATGCTGCCATTCTGCCATGTTCTTTTTAGAGAAGAAGCTTTCTTTTGGCAACCTCGTCAAACAAGTCATACTTGTCGAGCCTTTTTCCAGTCGTACTGCCATGAACATGCTCAGTGAGGCCTGTCGAGTCTGAGATGTAGCTCTTGGGTCTTTTTCTTTTGCATTGCACCATCTGACCTTGGGATGAACTTGCTGAGACATCCTCTCCTGGAATGATTAGAAACTGTGCTGAACTTTTTCCACTTTCTTACTGTACAATGATTAAGTACATTTTTGGACTATAATAACCCCTCCCTGATTAATGGGCAACTATAGTTGCTTCTCTTATTATGTGTTCACACACACAATAAGATAATTCTCCCGTTCTGAACGCTGCAAAATATTTTTTAAATAAATATTTAAACGGTGTTACATACATGTTCCCAGGCTGAAATAAACTGGTAAAATTGAAATTGGTACCTCTTCCAGCACAGAGCATGCCCCGTTGATACCCAGAGGGAATACAATTGAGCTTATTAGGGCAAGTTTATAAATGGTTATTAATAAGAGAGTGTACTACAAATTGTTCCTCACAAAAAGAATCAGCACTTGTTCTTGATTTCAAGGAAATAATGGTGACATAGCTCTTAAAAGACTCATTTATCACAGCATCTCTGAATATGTGTCAGGAATCTGTCTGAAAGTTCAGCAAAAACTAAAAAAAAATCCCTCGAGGCACATGTCAGCTTTGCTTTATAAACTTCAGTCTTGAGTGAATCACATTAGCAACACTAAAAACCTGTGTGTGTGTGTGTGTGTGTGTGTGTGTGTGTGTGTGTGTGTGTGTGTGTGTGTGTGTGTGTGTGTGTGTGTGTGATTAGCAATTCAAATGCGAGCTTGCCATGTTAAACCTGAACAGATGCTTTGACTCTTTGACTCCAGTCGGTAAGGATTTGCACAGCTGCTTGACTGCTGGATGAATATATCATAGATTGATAATAAAGTTTATCACCTACCATGAGCTCATTGCATGTTGGAGCAAGTCATGTCCTAAAGCCAGAAGGAAGTCACACTGGGGCACTAACGAGTTTTTGTTTTAAAAAAAGGAAATACAAACGCGTTAAAATAGTCTATTAATCATTCAGTCTGCTGAACACCCCACCATTGAACAGTCTAAATGAATGTTTGCAGCTGCAGTCGATGTAACCATGGTAACAACAATGTTATCTTTAACGTCTGATGAACTAGCAGCTGAAGGGGCCAGTATCAACTGTTTCTAATATGAAAAATATGGGTAAAATGGACATCTAAAACGCTGCGCTCCATTGAAAACAGTTGGACCCTTTTCAACAGGGAAAAATGGTGCAAGATTAATTTGTGAAGTCTTGTTTTATTTGACCAACATCTTTAGAACCTAGAGGTGTTCTTAATACACGCCACATGTTGACGGAAAGCATAAAATTCTCAAATTTATAAAAGCTGGCGCTCGAGAATGTTTGTTTACTTTTTAACTGAAAGATGATCTAGTTCTGTGTCATTATATATCAGTTTTAAATCAGCATTTCTCTCACTCATCATCCATAATCTGTTCTGTTCTATTTTATCCAGTTCTACTCTCCATTCAGACCCTGTACTCCAGTTGTGAAAAGCCACACCCATCTAATTTGCATGCCTACCACTGATTGGCTCCACAGCTGCCAGAAAGAATGTGTGCAGGCATGCAGCAGTGTGTGTGAGAAGGAAAAATACTCTTCTGCTGTTTTATTGGGAACTATAACTCAGTTAACTTCTGTCTCCATGTCCCTCACACAGAAACCACCTCAGCTCTCTGCTCTCAATCTAAATGCAGCTGAAGTAAAGACAAATCCAGGCAACCCACTGCACCCATATGGGGGTATATTACCCTCCTCTTTGTGTACTGCTTGATTTGAAAGTACACTTAGATATTGTACTGCAGTCCTTCAAAGATCCTTTGGATGTGCTGATTTTATGATTGTTGGTCATCTGGGCTGAGCAAGTCACTTTCCAACATGGAACACCCAACCACTTAATGAAGTCCACGTATCATCTGTTTGGTGCTGTTCGGAAGCTTATCTTCATCTTTATCTATGACATGCATTTACTGGAACATCTTTTGATAAGGTTATGTAATGTCATAACATTCCCGCCACTTGTTGCAAACATTTTCCACCTGGATCTTGTGTTGATGATGGGAGAGTCAGACCGCTGCGTGAACCTTTCTAAGAGATTCTCCGTGGGGTTGTGGTCTGGGCTCTGTGGTGGCCAATCCATGTGTGACGATGTCTTATTCTCCATGAAACACTGTTTAATCATTTCGACCTGATGAATCCTGGTATCATCAGCATGGAAAATTCCCATACCATCATGGAAGAAATGAATCTACTGTTGGAAAAACCTGGTTATTCGTTTATTCAACTAATCAGCTGAATTACTTTTTTAGGTGGGGGGTACTTCTTGTTGAATGTAGACTGGAAGAAACCCAATATCATAATCCTGCCCCCCATAGGTTTGCATGGTGGGGACCAGGCATGAAGGGTGCATCACTTCATCCGCTGTTCCTCCTACCCTGATGCTCCAGTTACTCTGGAACATAGTAAATCTGGATTTATTAGACCATATGACCTTTCTCCATCACTTCAGAGTTAAATCTTTATGCCCTTTTTTACAGAGAGTACCAGTTAAGTGGAACCAATATGAAACCTTAAGAACACTAAGGGCCAAACCTTCAGCCAATATGTTTGTGTGTAATAAAAAGGCTGAAACACAGCCTCCATGTGGAATAGTCCACAGGTTCCATATGTCACACAGTTAATTTTCAATATCGGTTATACTTGGGTACTTGACTACTGGGTGATTCTGAGTTAACTACATGGGGAAAAACCCATGTGGGCTGCCTGTGTAATGGATAACTATCAAACATAGGAGGGTTTATGGGCAGCTAATGGCAGGTCAGTATGGACGCCATGAGCGATCTTGCACTGAGACAGTTTTTAAGGTGTGTGTTGCGCAGAAATTGTGAAATGGCAAAAAAAAAAAAAAGAAAAAAGAAGCTATTGTGAAAACCACAGTAGTGATGTACCACAACGTTATCTCTGTGAGAAAACAGTCCTATGCTGAAATGTGGTCCCTCTAACATCCTTGTGTAATAATGCTGCAGGTCTGGTGCCTTCATGCTTAGCTGTTTTAATTCTGGGATTAATTATTGAGAACTTTGTTTGAGAGCATGATAAAAAGTTATTTTGTTTTTAACAATCAAACCAATAATATTGACAACAGCATAAATCTGCTGTCAACATTTGTTTGATCAACTATAAAAGATCGCCAATGATTGTCACAAAGGCAAAATGTGAGATTGTATTGCATTGCAGTATTCATCTCATAATTACATGCAGTTGGGACTATGGTTTCTGTAATCCATTTTTTATCCATTTGCTTGTCCTTAATAGATGGATTTTCTCCACATCCATGAGAACATGATTAATTACTGCATGGCTGTTCACTTGCAGGAGGTGGTCCCTCTTCTTCATGAGCTTCTACTACTTACTGGTGGATAAGCACCTTTTTAATCCTGATGATCCTCATGAAACCAACAGTGTCATATCTTTTCTGCCTGTTTCACCTGAACCGGTAAAAAGGAAGCCGACTGAAAGAAGAGAAGAGAGATGTGTTAAAGCTCAACACGGCTGATTACAGGCATAACGCAGTCACTCTCTGCATTTCTAATTACCCCTTGCATGCATCTTTCCCAGCTCTCTTTGTGTGGTTTACATCTCAGATCCGTCCCCCTTAATAACACACCAGCACAGAAATAAGCTACAAAAACTGTCAACTGCTTTTTAACACAGTTTTCCTGTCCTAATGCAACTCCTTTCCCAGCAGAATGGGAAGGGTTTGGTTTGATTGCAGGTCCACTTGTCAGTCCTGCAGCTGTTTGCAGCATCAACCCACCACACACGTCCTCGTCCTAATGTTGCCGGGGCAGGTTTTTTACCATACAAACTCTCCCTCAAACCTGTTCTACGTAATGGCTTACCAGACAGATAACTAAACAATTACAAAGAAGACATTTAGGAGAAAATACAATCTTCCTGTAACATTTACCAGCAGTGAATGTCAGGTAGTGCAGGTGTGGTGCAGATTAGCATCAGCATCAGCATTGCATTCAGTCACAGAAAATAGGCTACTGAATGGTGACCTTTCGTCTGCGTAACGGTGTGGTGGGACACAAAAACATCAAATTATGTTGTCTGCATACATAATTAGTGTATCCCTGATGAATCAACTCCACCTAATCTAAAGCAACTCTTATTAACGACTTGATAGGCTTAATCATTCCTTAACAGTTTGCATAATCATTGATTTGTCAGTAGTATAACATCAAAAAATTAACTTGTTCTTTTTTTTATTGCATTGAAAAATGACCCATCTCTTGAAATAAGAAAATAAAAGCCTATGGAATGGTTCAGGCCATGTCACTGCACGAGCTGCACCGCCAGGTACAAACGACTTCAGAGAGGGACTTTGCTGGTGCTGGGTTAATTATAAGAGGCAAGGAATGTTTGGAGTCTCTGATCATTTTAATGATTGCTTTACGGCACGGTCTGGCCTCCCACAGCACCATCTGTAATGACATTTATTACCATTTTAATGGGAGATGGACTCCATTCAAGGATGTCCAAAGCAACTTCTTTTGCTTTGCTCACCACAGCCGATCATTGTCCTCCACATTTTGATGTGGCATAGGTTTAATCTTGGATGCCCTTCATGACACCTTGCTCCCAATTTATCAAAATCTCGCAACCAGCACCACGAGTGGGTGTGACAATGTGGGCAATGTGATGTTCAGAGTCCTGCCCAGGGGTGCTATAGCATGTGACGGGGCTGGGGATTGATCTGGAAACCTTCCAGCTGGAGGGTAACCAACTTGACCTCGATGCATGTGAAATCCGCTTCCAGGTTTTAGTCAACGCGATAAGTTACTGCAAAGTTTGTCTGCAGATTTCTGTTTGGTTAATAATCTAAAATAGGCATATACTTTACTCCACTGAAATGTTGCACATCAAGGCCACTGCTGCTGCTGAAAGGTCCATTTCAGGAGGATTTAAGTGGTGTTTATGTTATTCTAACGTTAATACTGCAACTAGAGCTACACATGAGCTAATACTGGTGGACTGTCGCAGCCTTTGAAGATCATTTCAGATCCTTCATAATGTGTTTCAGTTATTTCTTTTTTTCCCCCCATTCCTCCCATTATGAAACCAATTAGGAAATTTCTTTCACTGTGTATTTTTGAGCAGGCCAGTTTAAATATGACCTATATTCACATAGTTAAAGGGGCAGTGTCAAGGTGAGATATTGTTTTGACATTTAGTGCAGCAGGAGAACAAGGCTGCTCTGTCAGGAAAAATTGACTTTTCCTGCATGTGGGTGTTCTTTATATATAAGTGAGCATTGCCTGCAGAGTGATTGAGGTTTGTTGGAGAGCCAGTTAATGTGTTTTCCAGTTTTCCAGACTCCCATGTCACTTTACAGGTGGATGCAAAAGATGGATGTGCCCAACTAAACAGATTATTACAACTCACACTAGTGTCCTGGATGTTTAGAAAAAATGTTTTCCTGCTATTAGAACTGAAATTGCATCTTTAAAGACATCAAATCCCAAAACTTCCTCTTGGCTGCACGCAGCATTTGTTCAGTGGTCTTTTTTGTGGTAATTCTTTTGCTTATTTTGCAAGCATCTGTGCTTATTCCCCGTGTGTGTGTGTGTGTGTGTGTGTGTGTGTGTGTGTGTGTGTGTGTGTGTGTGTGTGTGTGTGTGTGTGTGTGTGTGTGTGTGTGTGTGTGTGTGTGTGTGTGTGTGTTGTTTTCATCAGGCAGCTGCATGCTTCCCTGAGTTTCACCACAAACAAAATTGACCTCTCACACTTCACTCACAAATATGGAGGTGCATACGCTTACACAATACATGTGTGAATGCTTTCAAGTTGACTTGCCTGAACCTACACACACCACTGGCGATTTCCATGAGTCACACAGAACATATGGTCTTTTAAAATCTTAAATCTAGCCTTAGTGTGCCGTCTTTTACCAAACGTTCACGTGCAGTTACTGACACTGCAGCAGAGCTTCTAGCAGTAACATTAAAAAGCCAAGGAAATAAAAGTCTAAAGTGCCTGTTATCATTTTTGCATGTCAAAATAAATTATTATCTCAGTCATCTGGCTTCTAAACTGTCTGCTATCTGCTCTGACATTTCTGGCATTTATTGTAAGAAATGTGGAATTTAAGTCCACAAGTAAATCATCAAAACTGATTACTTCACTTGTTACTAATATGATCAAGTAATTTCTGTCACTGTGTTTATTCGAGGAGCCTTGAAACGAGTAGATTTGGGTTCTGACCAACGTGTGTGTGTGTGTGTGTGTGTGTGTGTGTGTGTGTGTGTGTGTGTGTGTGTGTGTGTGTGTGTGTGTGTGTGTGTGTTCTGCTTTCTCCATGTTTGTTCAAGAACAGAGTGACTCATATTTTGGTGTGTGTATGTTTGTGTGTGTAAACCAGAGCACCGTGCTGTCCCAGGCTTCCAGAACACTGACTCCCAGCCCCGTGACTCATTCACTGAGGCTGAGGATTAATATGTTGATTCTGTTTCTCATTGATTGACTCTTCATGTCATCGACAGACTTTAGATTGTTTAGTTTCTGGCACTGGGAGATAATTTCTAGTAGAGCTGAAACAATAGCTTGATTTTTGATAACTTCATTTTTTTTCTTGTCTGTTCATTTGGGTTATTGAGTTTTGGTTTTAGAAAACCCAAACATTTTAGGATAATGTTGTTTTATATTGCAGTTACAGCTGTCTAATATGTAAAACCCCATTTTTTCAAGATTGAATAATTGTAATTGGGTCAAACTAGAAATACATTTTAACACAAACATTGTCTTTACAATATGAGATGAGTTGAAGGAGATGAGATGATCCATCCATCCATCCATCCATCCATCCATCCATCCATCCATCCATCCATCCATCCATCCATCCATCCATCCATCCATCCATCCATCCATCCATCCATCATCCATCCATCCATTTATTACCACTTATCTGAGGTTAGATTTGAGGTCCAGGAGCCTAAGCAGATAGGTCCAGACTTAACTATACCCAGGAAAGGTTTGAGGATGTGACCCAGCTAAGAGATATATCTCCAGCATATCCTGGGTCTGCCCCGGGGCCTCCTCCTGATAGGACATGCCCCAAATACCTGTCCCGTCCTGGAGCAGGACGCCCGAACCACCTGAGCTGGCTCCTCTCGATGCAGAGGAGCACTGATTCTAGTCTCCTAAATGACACAACTGCTCACGTTTTGTCTAAGGAAGAGTGGGGCTACCCTGCGGAGGAACCTCGTTTCGGCTGCTTGTACCCATGATCTTGTTCTTTTGGTCACTAAAGGAACGGGAACGAATGGTGAACAGAGTCTAATGGGCTGTGTGTGTGTCAAATGACCAATCACAATAATGGGTCTGAACCTGCATATTTAAAAATAAACAAATACATCAAAAGACTAATTTTTAACTATGAAGAAAACTCAGTTTTAACAGCACACTGAAAGCAGAACAGCAGCCAAAGCAGCAGGGAAAGCTGGCCAAAAAGAAAAAAGCGTAGATAAAGTGAACGTCTACATTAATAAGCTTATCGGTATCACAGCCACATCATTAAAGCACAAGAAGTTATTACGATTTACGATTGTTTATCTTGTTAATGTGTTGCAGGTGTAGCCTGTTCGCATGTCAGTCTCATTTCAGATGAAACACTGGCTATTTTATATTCTTTCTATATTTAATGAAAACAATTCAAATTTATGAGTAGGATTTCAGCAAATGTTTCAGTTAATTTGTTGTCATCCAAGCTTTTAGATGGTAAATGCAAAGGATTTACTTTGTCCAGAGTTATTATTTTTAAATAGAAAAATGTGGATATGAATATGACTGGGATGATATAATTTGATGCAATTTATTGAGAAGAATATGCTGCATTTGCTTTACGCTGCATGGGAAAACAAGGACTTTTTTTTTTCAATTTTAGAATTAAGGTTGGTTTAACATTTCTTTTAATCAGTCAACAGAAACTGGAAGCAATCGGCTGTGCTTTAGGCTCCATGAGCATTCCTTTTTGTTGAGATAACTTCTCATAAAGATGCTTTTTAGTAAAAGCCAAACAGGGTCTAAAGAACAAAAGAAGGGGAGATTTTCCCACCGTCTACGTTTTCATAGATATAATTAATTGATACAAAACCAATACTATTACAAGTGCTGATGTCTTATCCTAAAACTCGACCTGCTCCAGAGCAGTTCAGGGTCCCAGTATGAGTTGCTATGGCGACACACCCCACGGAGAGGGTAAGCAGTGTGTGACACTGAAAACCCAGAGCTGAACCTGAAGCTTCATCACTAAGTTTAACTGTTTGGCTTTTTCATCTTAACTGACCAATGTTTGATGGTTTTCAGCTGCTTGTTGTGTCTTTGTTTTATAAATGTAAAAAATGCACAAGGAATCCTGAAACACTGAAAACGATGGTACTGTAATTCTGAACACGTTGATCAATTTGTGTTTAAGTGGAAATACAATAAGTGATCTAATCCAAATATTTCTTACCATCTCCATTTCTTTCCTCATGCCCCAGCCTTTTTCAGGTGACCAGATGGATGATTTCAGCAGCGAGTTATTCAACAGTTTCTTTGACGACCATCTATTAGAGCGACCCCTACTCGCAGACAGGCCTGCACTTCTGCACCTCGACATGGACAGCAGCCCAGGTGGGTTCAGCTCAATCATGAGAAGATTATGCATGCCACGCTCTACACGACTCCTCACGGGTCTGGAAGATTAATTTATTACAAAGCAAATTCACCAGAGGCAGGATCACAACTCCAAGAGTTTTCCTCACTGCATCTTATTTTCTGTTGAAACAACATATTTGTTTCTCTGGATAATTATGACAGCGCTGCAGCCAGTTGCCTCACTGCAACACTTTACTTAGAAATCTCCAATCAAAGTCCAGTGACCAACAGTTACTTTTCACTGAGATCAACTCTGGCCTCTTCCACACCGTAGAGGTCAGATAATGTGATGTAAGAGGCAGCCTCTTTTGCCAAGTTCATGACTTGCAAACCTTTAAATCCGAGGGAAACTTGTTAGTCCCACTCATTTCTGGATCCTGTTATATCTACTCTGAAGGCTCACTCAACCTGTTCAGGCTGCCGTCATCTAGCTGCACTGTGAGCCAGACTCATCACTTCAAATCAGTGTCCCTGTCAGGCGTTGCCATGGCCACAAAGATATCAAAATGACTGGAGAAAGGGATGAAAACTGAACTGTATGTTTTGCTATTATCATGCGCCTGAGTCACTTCTTATGTCTCAAAAGCCCTCTCGCTGGGTTGGGTGAATTCATTTTTTCCAGAACAATTGCACGCTAGAAGTCGGAATCAAATGATGCCAAACGGACATGAAGGCCACAGCAGACAAGGTCAAATATGCACAGGTGGAATTTAAATGTGCATCAATTTAACCCTGTGCATTTTGTAAAATGATCAGCTGGATGGATCCATTTATGAATATCAAGGAAAAATACTCTGTTAGCAGATGTGTGAGTCTTAGCAGAGGGAGCTGAAACCATGACAGTGTCAGGTTATATTTGCTGTGCACCTGCATGCATATGTTTGGCTTTTACCAGTGATTCCAGCAAGCCAATATAAGCACAACTCCACAGCTATGCCTGACTTAAATCTTCATTATTGCAGACAGGTGAAGCCAGCACTGTTACATTTTCCATCCTTCTGAGAAGGGCTTTTTAATCTCACAGATATTCAAGCAGAGCACAGCTACTCTTTAAGTGAAGACTCCGCCCCCCAGAGCCCAGCCCTGTCAATCAAAATGGACCAAGAGTCTGGTGGGTCACTAACTTTGATATTTTTTTCTTGGTTTTTAAATCTTTTGGGGAAAAAAATCTACGGAGCCAGATAAAACTCTGCTGCTGCTGCTATCTGTCCCCTGGTTATCTGGTTGGCTCATTTTTCTGTCGGGCATAACTCTTTTTGGCTGGATCTACTTCTATCATATCACATGTATGTTGATAAGCTTTATCTGTTATCTATAATATTCTTCACATACAGAAAGCGACTCCTTTATGAAAGCAAATCTCTGAGAAATGCACAATAGCTCAACTTTGCCGGTCTTTCTCTCTCTTTATGACTCATCTTCCTCATTGCCTCCTGCCATCCAATCAGTCTCTGTCTCTACCCACATGTCTATCTCTCTGTCTGTCTACTTCTCCGTTTGTCCTAGGGATCCTGCTGTCTGAGCAGCAGGATCACGGTCTGAGCAGCTCTCCTCCAGCTAAGCCCTGCCCACCTAACACACACACCCTCAGAAACGCACACAGACTCACACAATGCTGTGACAAGCATATGGTTTTAAGTCTGCAGCTTTAGCCAAAGCCAGCGGAAACTCTTTCTCTCCTCTGTCAGGTTATCTCTCGCTCGCTCTCTCTCTCTCTTCTGTTTTCTATCGCTTTGCCTCTCAGTCTCCCTTAATCACACTAAATCCACCTTATTGATGCGAGTATCAAATTTATGCTTTTCCATAATAGCATGCTGAGCAAAAAAGTTTAGCTCTCATTAAAAATAAAAGTCTAACTTGATTATTATTATTTTAAAGCACTATGCATCATCACTACATAAACCTAATTAAAGAAAACCCCTTTGACATCAAAGCAGTTAGTTTTATTTTTGTGTACTTTTCTCGTTCACTGCATATACATTCACCTGTTTTTTAATAATATAGATATGGTTTAGTTTTTATTTATTTTTTATATTCAACAGCTGTGTTTCCCGGCTTTGTAAAACATGCCTGAAAATTGAACAAAGTTATCGTTAATAATGGCATTTTTCAATAGAAGTGAAGAGGGGGGGGGAAGGGGGGGGAACAATGGAATCATAAACCACAAAAGTTGGAAAATCACATTTTGTTCTCTGCTGCTCTCCTCTAGCTTTTATAACAGCTTTAATTCGTTGATGCATCGCTTCGCAAATGAAAAACAGTTTTTATCAATCACGTTCCCACTTTTATATCTTTGTACGTGTCATAGCTGGAGACGGGTCAACTTTGAAGGTTTGATGTTTGTCATAGAGAGTCACTTTAAATCAAACTTAAGTTTGGTAACCTGCAAAACTTCTGTTTTGTGAAAGGGGACTGGTACCGCTCCCATTCACAGCCCTCTCCACACAGAGTACAGAACGCAGCGGATCAATCAGGACAGAGCGCGCTTTGTGGAGTAACTCATACGGGAGGATCCAAAAGATACTACTCAAAACAACCAAGACGGCTGCAGAATTGCTAACAACACCTTTGGTTCAATGAGTATTTACTACAAAACCGGCAACAGTCATTAACCAGAGTTTGGACTCCACTGGACACTATTTTAGATGTCTTTTAGTTGATACTGGTCTGGTTGTTGCTCTGCCTACGTTACAAGCTTCATTTCTCTGATTGGATGTATGCCCATCCAGTGGTGTCCTCCGTTGGTTCTGCCACCTAGAAATTACATTAAAATCCAGAGAAACCAAAGTATTTCTTTGTGTCAAAGAGGAAATAATAATAATAATAAGATAAATGACCAAGCTAGAAATCTGGACTGGCTGTGCCATTGAGTTCAAACGTCTTTCCTGCAGAAACCTAACCTAACCTACCTAAAACACCAAATCTAGGTTCAGTTGATGGAAAGAGAGCAATGTCCAGATTTTCAGTGTAGGCTTGTACAGTTGATGATTGCCAAGACATACAGCCCCACATCCTCATGTGAGGCCTGAACCAAACAAACGTTCCAGCATTCAACTCCCTGCTTTGATATTATCACTAAAATTCCCTTAATCTCATCATCCATAGTCCACGACAGCCCCACTGTAAGCTTGTGTTCTTTGTTTTGTCTCTCATTTTATTTTATTTTCAAGGCATTTATATTTGAGTGTTTGATCCAGATGGTTTGACATTTGCCTTGATCAGCTTTATTCCCCCTTTCTTTTTGCAAAATTTTTGAAAAAGAATTTAGATGAACCAACATTTTTTTGTCACACAGCCGTAAATTAACTGTCTTCTATCAATCAGCCAGGTGCAACAACAAATTAGTCTTCAATTCACTTTACCTGCAGATTAATTTGCATGTTTAGACTGATGCAGGAATTTGTTAAGAAATACAAGTAATTCCATATTTTTTCCATTAACTATAGCAATTTTAATTACCTCTTTTTGAATAGTGTTTTGAATAACCAGAAGGTTCTGATCCTAAACAAATCTCCAAACTGTGATTTCTTTTTCCTGCAAAATAAAACGGCTGAATGAATATCAGTCCAGAGTATTCAAAGGTTTCCAAGGAGATGTGTATACCTGAATAATTTACATGTGAATGATATTGTAGATAAAATTAAATAATAAACTGTGATCCTTTTTTTTTGCTTTCACTAGTTGCATGGATAATGCATGGATAGATGGACTTTAATCCCATATTGGAGAATTTAGACATACTCAAAAAGCAGACAGAGACATTTTCCTGCATATTTTTTTTAAACCTTGACATGGTTATTTTAAAATTATTTGATTAGGAAAAACTGTTTTTCATGTCGCCATTGTCAGATTTTGTGTCAGTATCCAGGGGCATTAAAGGTTAGTTGTAAGGTTTAGGTCTTCTTCGGTCACCCTTCCATCTCATGAATGCAGCTTAGTGGTCTGTTGAACAGATGAACAGTTTATCTGATGAAGCCATTTGCTGCATAGTTTTCATTTTCAGACTTTGGAAAATATCTGCCGTTTTGGCATCAAACGTATGTTGCATCTGAAATGTTACAGTATCACTGTATTAAAAGCATTTCAGGGCTGGTTCTATAGCTGAGTTTAGTCTTCGGAAACATACATACGAATGCGGTACACAGTCTACAAGAAGTAATGCTATAAGTCAGGAGTCTCAAACATTTTGTATACAACTAATGATAAATTAAATACAGGTGTCTCGGTGTGTGGTTTTGTCCTCTTTGGATCTCCGGTGAGGCTCATTACAAACCTGAGAGCAGTCAATGATCCTCGTGCATGCTGTCTTTTTACAGACCCTCTCAGCATCCAGTGACGACATAACAGAAGGAACAGATGCTTGTTTGTCATGATAAGTCACGGTAATTAGACACCTACGGATGTCGGGGGTTCTTGACCTTTTACAAACCCAGTCTGCTCACAGTGAAGGGATTTGTGAATCTCATTATGTGTATTTGGACAAGAATGCTCACAGCAGCTTGCATGTTGATGCTTCCGTGCGTGTGCGTGTGCGTGTGTGTGTGTGTATATGTATATGTTATGCTTTACTATACAAGGTCTTACCTGAAAGAGACACTGTCTGGCAGCAGATGTTAAACTAAAACCTCTGTCATTTCCAGCATTGATGCCTTCTGGAAATCTGGAAAGCCATCTGATGCCTTTCCAGATTTGTAAGCCTCCAACGCCATAGGCACTACCACAACCTCATACCATCAAAGATCCGGGCTTTTGAACTAAGCGCTGATAACAAGCTGGAGTGTTCTTCTCTTCTGTTGTCCATGGTTTCCTAATAGAATTTAAAATTTTGATCCATCTGACCACAGAACAGTTTTCCGTTTTGGCTTAGACCGATTTAAATGTGCTTTGGCCAGGAGAAGACGTTGGCATTGTCAGGTGTGTTCACAAATGGCTCCTAGTTTGCATGATGGCGCTGTAAGCTTGATTTGTGGGTTGCACAGCAAACTGTTCACAGGCAGATCTCTGGACGTGCTCCTGAGTCCATTTGAATTAAACTACAAATCCAAACGGTTTTACTTCAAAACTTCACCACATTTTAACCACTGATTTTATCTATTGTTCTTTTTTCTTTCTTTGCTTTTGTTTACATTTTAAATCATGCTTTTTGCATGCTTTTTTTGGAGCAATTGCTCCCTTTATACCCACTCCTGGTAATGTCCTGTTGCCAAATAACCAAATTATTTGTCAAATTCTCCTCTAGTTTTTATTTTCTATTACTTTTCCAGCCTTTTGTTGCTCCAGGTTCAACTTTTTTGAGACATGTTGCTGCCATCACTTTCAAAATGAGCTTATATTTTACATGAAATGGCAAATTATTCGATTTTAAACATCTTATATGTTGTTTTTGATCTATTGAGAATAAAATATGGCTTTATGAGATTTGCAAATCATTGCATTCTGCTTTTATTGGTTTTGGTATAGGTGCATTATTGAATTTACATTCAAACTCAACACACACACTCTCACACATCTATACAAAGATTTAAATTTATTACAATGTTTAGGCAAATGTTCTAACCAAGAGTAGTAATGTGATCAAAAATGACTTTATTTAGAGAAATGCACCACATGGACAGGAACAGTGAAGGTTTTTGGGCGTATTGAAAGCAGTTATAGAACAACAATACCTTAACAGATCATAAAAGAATGGGATAGCTTTATGATAGAGTTATTATTAGAGTATTATTTTTCTTTGTGCAGTCAAATGAACAACAAACCATTGACATTGGTCCTGTGTAGCTTTTTGTATGTTTTTTTTTTTGTTTGTTTTACTTCTTGTTTACTGCTGGACATGTTCAAAACTTTAGTCATGGAAAGTAAAAACATACTTCAAAAAACATCATTAGTCATAGTGCTGACGGGACCACATGGAATTTTCCAGGAGTATGAAGATAATTAAAGATTTAGATCATATCTGGTGCCATGTGCTTTGTGGTCCTGGTCATATATTGTATTCTCAATAGGTGTTTGGGTTTTTTCTCTCCCTTTTAGCCTCTAATCTTCAATGTAGTTGTTCTTATCCAGTCAAAGAGAAGCTTTGTGTTTTACAGTGCTGATTCATCTAATGTTTTAATGTTTCTGCTGGCCAGCTGAGATCAAACGCAGTCGCCACCTCTCCTCCATTAGCCCCCTGTGATGACGGCCTGGAGCTTTGCTCATTAACACAGGTATTCCTACCTGTGCTTGCAGCATTTTACCCACACAGGAAGACTGGCTTTTATAACCAACATCCAGCAAAATCCCATAAACTAAGAGGAGAGAGCATCAGGCTTTACTTTTATCACCTTCATTCACGTCACCTTTAACACCAAATTACACAAATGCCGTTTAAGACACACAGAATTAGCGCATATTATGGTTTAGTCAAACTACTTCACAACACTTTTGACAGCCTGCCACTGTTTTTGTGAAAATGCGAGCGCGACTACGCTTGTATGTGCCGGGTTTCCTCTGCATCAGCTATCAGCTGAGAGCTCCTGGTATTCATTAGAAATGCTGGTAGAGGGCTTCCAATCAGGGTCTGGCTTAACGAGGGCAGGGGGCTTAACGAGGCTTAGGCGAGCAGCAGGACTGACCTCATTAGGAGACTTGCTCTGCTAGCTCGCCTTTGCAGCCATAGCAAAACTAAATTTCTATCATTTTTATTTCGTTATTAGCCATTGATTTCAATTAACCGTAATGTCTTTTTTGCATTTACTGATTCTCCTAAAAGATTTCAGGCCTGCTGCAGCAGTGACACTAGTGATGAATTAGTCCTGATAAGTGGCTGCAATGAATGTAACTTAAAGCAGCTAAAGGGTTCAGATGACCATCTGCGGATGTTGATAAATGTGCCTGACAATGTGAGTGAACATGTGTCCAGCTACGTTGTCCCGATAGTGATTGTGATATATCTTCACTGTCTCTACAGTGCTTTTTTTTTTTTTTATTTTCTCTGTGATGGGACTGCTGTTCAAGACGATGCAGCGCAGTCATTTCATTCGCAGCCTTGAAGGATGTGCAAAAGAGTGAATTCATTGTATACAAATCGACCGCAACATCAAAACCACAAGCAAGTACAGACCATTTATTATATCGAGGCAGTCGCAATGACATGTGTTGGAAGCAGGAGGAATGTGCAAACACAAGGATCAGAGCAACTCAAAGGGCAAGGTCATCTGTGTTGGAGCAGCTCCTCCACGACGTGGGGTCACTGAGGGCACTGAGATGTCTAATGTGGATAAAGTGGAAGCTGGTCTACGTATCCCACAGAGTGGTCACAAGTTAAAACATCAGAAACTGTTCAGAATAAGCTTGAGCTACATGACAAAGAGTCAACATGTCAGCCCGTCTAAAGAGCCATCTGTAGGATGTACAGGAACAAAAAAAAAGAGAAAAGAATAGGGCTGATCTGTTGCACACCTCAAAAATGAAAGGTCTTAAAGGATCTGCTGCTAACATCTTGGTGCCTCATAGCACAGGAAACTATCAGAGTCCACGCCTCTGCGGCTTCGAGCTGTTTGGCAGCATAAGAAAGGACCGCTACAATACTGGGCAGGTGGTTTTAATGTTGTAGATGATTGGTTTATAGTAATATAGTTCTTATTGATTTGGAACTTGGCTAAAATACGCATCATAGAGCAATGACTTTGGCAGCTCACGACCTGTCATTCATGTCCGCTGGGCTCTAACTGTTGGGCTCAAACGTACAACAGATGTGGAATTAATTGCAGCTGATAATAATAAACGGCTCAATTGACTCCAGGGCTCATCTTGAAAATCACGTTATTTTTTTGGCAGCTTCAGAGATGCTGTTTGTTCCTGATACTTGCACGGCGTGTTGCAGCGTTTGAGTCTGCAGCTATTGACTTTGAGCAGCAGAAAGGAGCCACGGGGACTTGTTTTTAAGATGGATTTGCGCCGTGTTGATCCCCACTGTAGTGATGGACTGAATGACGAGGCAATCTACTCGCTGTCTCTGATTTTTTAACCCGGCAGACACACACACACACACACACACAGCTTGTAAACTTACCAGCACAACGTTGCTAGGAAACCAGGATGTGATTAGTATGACGTTCACTCCAAACACACAAACAGCAATTGCTTTCTTGCAGTGCACCTTGGGAGCCTTTTGGTTGTGTGTGTGTGTGTTCTGACAAACATCAAAGTGTTTGGCTTAATTAAACATACTTCCTTTCTACCTGGAGTTACCTTGTGCATGCTTTTTAACTTTTCAAAAGTTATGCTGCAGTTTCACTTTTAAAGGTGAACTTAAAAAGGCTTTATGTACACACTTTTTTGTTTTTTTCTTTTCTAATGAGGTTCCTTTGGAGCAGCTCACCTTTTAAAGGCTTCTTAACTCAGAGCAGATGCTATTTGCCCCCAACTCTGGGAGACACATTTATTTGTCTGTCATAATAAGGTAAATGGGATATTGTTTTGTGAATACTTAAAAAAATAATAACGGTCCCATTCATTCATTCATTCATTCATTCATTCATTCATTCATTCATTCATTCATTCATTCATTCATTCATTCATTCATTCATTCATTCAGTAGACATCTTATATCTGACTAAAGGACTATTCATAGGCTGAGTAATAACTTTATGTAAGGTGAACTTTAAAATAGATGGCAAACATAATGAGAAACCTAATGCAAAGATCAGAGCTGAGCTGCTAAAAGAAAGGCCCCCTAGGTGTTTAACTTTGGATTATTTAACACTTTTGATTATAGTGCTGATACCCTGATTCTCAAAGAGGAGTTTAGTGCCCAGGGAACTGGGGAAACAACCAAATCTGGCGCATGTCGTGAAAAACAGCTGTTTCTGTGCTGGCCATCTCATTTCATGAGACTGTTTCTCTTGTAAAAGCAGAATGATGTCCTTTATTGTCAGAGCTGTGTTTGCATGATGCTCTCACTTGGGTTAGTGTGCATGTCAGATGACATATAAAGGGTTTGGGTATCTCTGAAGTGTCAACTAGCCTTTCCGCATCCTCGCAGGTACACTTAAATGCCTAAAAATACCTCCTGAAGTCCACAGTAGACTAAACAATGAAGTATCTATGAGATGCCCTCGGGAATATATCCACATTGTGTTTAGGAAGTCCTCCTTTGAACTGCTCCTCAACCTCATTGTTGGGTCACTTGATTATGCATATTTTCTGCAGTGTTTAAAGGCGGCAACCGTTTTCTTTTTCTCAGGAAGGATAATGAAGACAAGTAGCTGGTTCAGCCCATCTTTTATTTCAGGATCCATACACGCTCACTCAAGACAAATTATGCACCACAGTTGCCAAAGCGATGTTGTCCAGCAGTCTGTAATAACCAGCCTAGTCAGGAAGTGCTCAAATATTCTGGGGAAGCTCTTTCAAAGTGGGATTTATAAGCAGCGTCTTTTTTCTTATTGGCAGACCTACAGCAAAGCCTCCCTGAGGAGAAATGTGGTGGGTTTACTGAAGTTGCTCAGTGGATTGGTAGTTCTTTACACTCTTTTTGGTGAGGACAGGAACTGTTTTTGGGCTCAAATAGAGGTTTATGTTTTTCAGTGACTGTAGTTTAATACTTTTTTTTTTTCCCATAAAGTAGTTTTACAAGTGTATCTTATAATTTTTAAGAGAGTTGTAACACAGTTGAAAGAAAAATCTGATTTAAGTGTGTGAAACAGATCGTTCTCACTCTCATAGGTCCTTTTTAATTACTGTAAAATAAGACATTTATTGTGCTCTCTTCTTTTTTCTTCTTCTTCTTCAGAGTTTGAATGGAACTTCAGTCAGGATCTGTCAGCCATCCTGGTGAAACAGGAGGAGCCTGATGTTGGTCAAAGGTTAGATCCTCAGCCTATGGAGGGCCCTCCGCTCATATTAAGCCCTGCACCTCCACACAGAGGATCACCATGGAAACACACGGTAAGCATCCTTCCACCCATGTCTCTTCAGCGAAATGCTACAAAGGATGTTATTGATGTGACGTTGATGTCACTGTTCGTGTGTCTGTAGGAACGCAGCAGCGATGAAGTGAAGCCAGTCGCCATAAAGGACGAACCCAGAGAGATGGGCCAGTTCCTCAGCCTCCCCAGCGGTACCAGACAGACGCATGGACACGCCCACATGTTGCAGCGTTAACCCACTTTCATTTAGCAATTCAGCTTGTACAGTTTCGCATTTTTGTCTCTACAATGTTTGTCCTAAAATGATCAGTTATTGCAAGGAAAAATCTAATCAAATCCAACAAGTCTCAAGGATAGTTGTTTTTTTTTTTTTTTGTTTTTGAACATGAGGGCGGTTAACCTCTGAGCTTGTCTTGTCAGACACAGACACAGTTTATGTTTAGATCAGGAAGAACTCTCTACACACTATAACTGATACAGATTTTCTTATTAAACGTCGGTGTGCTCAGAGGTTTTGCTACAGAAAACACCAAACACAGTCGATGGTAAACGCCCAACTTCTTTGGCAGCCTCTGCGTGTGTCTGCTTTCTATCATCTTTTTTGTTTTTTAACCGTTCCTCATAAAATGATCTTCTGTGATTAAACGTTTTTAAGCTTAAGTAATCATTCACTGTTTTTCTGCTTTAGATGATGCTCTACAGCTCCCGCCCACCCCTCCCAGCAGTAACCACGGTGACAGTGATGGCTCACTCCCACCCTCGTCCCCACACCTCCCTCTGCCACCATCTTCCCCTCAACCACACCAGAGGCCAGTAGGTCGTGCCTCGTCCTCCTCCTCCTCTTCAGCCATCTCCTCCTCACCTCTCCTCACTGCACCACATGTGAGTTCAAGCACATCTGCCGTCATCTCCTCGCTACATCTCTCTTTGCTTCCAGCCTGATTCACAAATTTTACTTAGACGTCCAAAGAAAATGTAGTGGTCACTGCTCTTCTCAGCTGACGCGGCCAAACTAACTAGACCGAGCAGCGCTCTCTGCACACACCTGGCGATGCTGCACAGAAACCCGTCTGCAGCCTGGAAGTACAACTTATGGAAGTGTGCAATTTTAAGATATGGTGTTTGTTGCAAGCTGTCTGCTGTTTTTGTGGCTGAATCTGTCCTTGAGTTTGCTGCTGTAATGGAGGCTGCTCAGTGCTGTCAGAAAATTAATATCTTTTCTCTGGCCAAGTGAAAACATATTTGCACCAAACTAGTGTCAGAAATATTTTTGATTTGATGATAACGCATCTGAAACCTCTAATCCACTGCAAAGTATTGTAATCTTTCCAGGATGTAACAGCATCCTATTTTGACTTTTTGTTTTTTCCCCCCAAACAGTAAAAGGACCATTAATCGAAGCAGGAATTCAGTTTTGGAATTTGCATGTGCTGTGAACACGTTATAAAACACCTGTGATCTCCTTTCTGAAGTGAAAGACTTTCTCTTAAGTGTGCTTGAAAACAAACCTGTGTGGGAAAAGGCAAATTTCAAGAGAAACAATGATTAGTACTCCTTAATGAAATGCTTTTGTTCATTATTCAGAAGCTGCAGGGTTCAGGACCCCTCATGCTGACGGAGGAAGAGAAGAGGACTTTGGTTGCTGAGGGTTACCCAGTACCTAACAAGCTCCCCCTCACTAAGAGTGAGGAAAAGGCACTGAAGAGAGTCAGACGAAAGATTAAAAATAAGGTGAACTTTGCGCCTTTTACATTGTTTCTTCCTGCAGTACTGCAAACTAAAGGTCAAAAGAGTGCTTTCTGGTGACAAATGGTCCAAAAATTGATAGTGATGTTTGTATTTTTGTTCAGATCTCAGCTCAGGAGAGCCGGAGGAAGAAGAAAGAATATGTGGAATGTCTGGAGAAAAAGTAAGGCTTGGCAAAAATCTTTATCTTTCCATTCCTTTCTTACTTCTTTCGGTTCAGTTTTGTCTGGAGGTCGCCTCTTTACTACTTTCCTTTTCTCTTTTCTCCTTGTAGTTTCCTCACTTGTAAATCAGCAGTCATTATTGTTGAAAGACTCAACGCAGCTGAAATATCAGGACTTCTGTCCATCCACACCTAAATCTACCAAGACTGTGAGCTGTTTCATGATTGTCCAGCTGCTGGAAATGCTTTTACAGCCAGTGACATATCAGTGAAAGGAATACACAAGTTTTCCTCCCCTGTATTTAAGAGTGTTGAATTCGGTCCAAGAAGGCAGCCTTTTTAGAGACTGAGGTTTTCCCTCAGTTGACTCAAACCAAAGGCTTTTTTTCTTTTTTTTTTTTTTTTACGTACAACTCGTACGCTTTTGACAAGGACAGAAAAAAAATTCAACTAACCAAAGAAAGATAGAGTTGTGTAATGTTGAAGTGAATTTGGCAGTAGCTGTTCAGTCAGGAGCCAGTTTTTGTATTTAGAGGTTTTCCCAACTGCTGTGGAGCTGTGTGAGGCATAAAAGCTCTGCCGGGTATTAAACCAGAGGCAAACTCGGGTCCATGTGGGGTCAGAAATGTCAAAAATACCCACAGGATGAAGATTTCATCCGCAGTCATCTTCTCCATACTTTTCTGATTCATCAAAGAACAGCAACTGTTAACATTTTTCCTCTCCTCTTTCCTCAAACTCTGCCTGTTTTCTTTTTTTTTTCTTTTCTTTTTTTTTTTGGGAATGGCAGGATTCCAGTAACCTGCTGAACACATGGAGCAGATTCACTGACTCTCCTGTCGTGGACAGCGAGACACAGATAAAAATATGCGTCTGCTTCGACATTCCTTTCATCACAACAAGAAACAATAATCATAACCCAGAAAGGGTCATACAGATGGTCACAAAATGTCCCGTTAATCCCGTCAAGTGCAGCTTCTTGTAACTGAATCAACATAACAAAAAGAAAAGAAGGGGGGAAAAAAACAGATCTATCTCTCCATTATCCGCTTTATATTTTTGTTTCTTTTTTTAGACATAAAAGCAGGATTGATGGAAGATTCCCCAGAAAGAAAACAGCAGGAAAACTGGCAGAAATCAACGTGAATGAATGAGCCATATTCAAACCACACAGAGGAGATCAGGAGGATTAACGGCTAAAAGATGAAGAGATCAGAAAAATCTTGGGGTTATAATAGAGATCAATAAGATTAGTAGAAGGTGACAGACGAAGGGATAAACCGATTAAAAAAATAATAATAAAAAAGGATGAGGTTCATCTTTTGGCGTCTATCTTTTATTTTACTCTTCAACTGTGTCCATCGCTGTGTATTTTGTGCATCTTTGATCTAAAAAACATTTGAATACTTATAAAGTTCTCAAATGTTTCACTTATTATAGGTGTTAGGAATTATAAAGTAAGTTTAAAAGACTAGATTTCAGCATGAGAGCAGCTGTGTTATTGTTTTCTTGAGATGGTCAGATGATTGAAGCTTGTTAAATTTACTTCTCGTACTAACTGAACTCATAAATCTGCATCAGCATCCAAGACGTTTGTGAAAAGATCCAGCTGTTTAACATCTCCGATTAACAGCAAATCAAGTTTATTTACAAAGCATCTGTAAACACAGTAAAAGTATTGAAGCCAAAAATCAAGAAAGAAATGAAGCGGATCAAATCCACAAAAAAAAGCAAGTTACAACATTACCTAAATGCGAATTGTTGGTTAAAAATGCTCTACTTGAGTGCAGAGTAGTGGACTAAGTCACGACGGACAGTAGTTTCAGGAACATTCGTCCCTCCAGGAGATCCTGAAACCAGCACGATAGAATAACCCTTCCTGCTTCAGGTGTCCTTTTGACAAGGAAGACACACGGTGAAGCTCGCTCTTTTGCAGCGGTAAACAAACATACATGCAGAGATAACACTCGCATTGTTGTCTGTGTCCATCAGGGTGGAGAGTTACACGTCAGAAAACAGCGACCTGTGGAGAAAAGTAGAAAACCTGGAGACTGCCAACAGGTGGGTTTTCCCCTCTCGCTCTCTCGCTCTCTCTCTCTCTCTCTCTCTCTCTCTCTCTCTCACACACACACACACACACACACACACACACACACACACACACACACACTTGCAGTTAAAACTTTCTGAACAGACTGAAGCTGTAGTGTGCTGGCTCAAATATTGTTACCACAGGACACCATTCGCACAGCATTGTTTTGATTATCAACACTGAAGGCTGCAATGTGTTTCAGAAAAATGCAGCCTGATAAAGTCAAAGCGGATGTGTTGCAGGAAGTGGATCTTAATTTTCTTGCCTGCGAGCACCTCAAACCACAGCCACACTGCATTTATGTGCTGCTTTAGTATTAATATTGTGTACATAAACCCCGTCGCAGCACACCATATACTTTCTATCCAGAGTGTGACACTGAGAGATTTATAGGATTGTAAACTGAAATTGATCTGCTCCCTGCGCAGCGTAGCCTCACCAAGCGGGCTGTCGTCTCCTCTGTTATTATAACAATATGAAACCAATCTGCTATTATCCTGGAGTGGGTTGGTTAGATGGGTGGCTGGGTGTGGAGGGGTAGAGGGTCTGTCTCTGTCTGTCTGTGGCGGCCTCAGCCTGTCATTAAAGCGGCGAGTTAACAGTAGCTTTCATCATGGAAGGCAGCCCCCTCCGTTCTCGCTGCACACGCTGATGAATATGTTAAACCACCACGCTGAGGAACAATGAGTTGGCACAAAGTGGGGAAAAATGAGTCAGCAACACAGCTCGCTCACTCTCATTAAAATCCAGAAAAGGTTTTAAATTAGCTAACTAAATTTAAGCTCAGAGTTCCTAAAAAAATGCCCCAAATGCAGTTATCAGGGGTCATTTTGTCCCATTTTTCTTGCCATGCTTTATTAGTTGCACAAGAATACCGCCTCTCATTTAACATAGCTTAGATTTAAATCAGGCGGGTTTATTTTTGCCTGTCCAAATTGTTAATAAAGTCACGTGGGTCTGTCCAGGTAAAAGAGAAAACAACCTGGATGCAGATTTAGTTTGGCTTTGTGCAGAACCTGGAAACAGTCGGGGGATTGTTATTATAGCCCAGAAAAGGTAAATGCATCTAAATTCGAGCTGGTAATTCAAAGTTTACACACTTGTCCTGAATATTTACTTACTGTCTCTGGGAACTAGGGTAACATTTTTACATTTTTTGTGTATTTTAAGCAGCAGTAAGTTTAGCTGTAAATCATTGTGGTAGGACTTCAAAGGCTTGGTGGAGTGACGCTGGTCAGTATTATCCCATGTGAGTTTATTACAGTTGGCAGTTCCTCCGCTCCGTCCTGGAGGATGCCACAAACTTCAGCATGGAAATTTGAAACATTAGATGAAGCAGCACAAAGACTAGATTGTTTTAGTTTGCCACCTGAGAGTCTGGTTGGGTGCTGCACCAGCTTTTAAAGCCTGGTGTAGTTTCTTGGATTGCAGAAAGTGGTTCTCTGTCTCCACTTAGTGGCTCTGTTGAGTCCTCGCAGCCGAAGAAGGCTCATACCATCAGAGCCCTGCTCTCCAGATCCCAGTGGAGCGCTCTTTTCCAGTGGTTTCTGCTGTGCTTTTTACTTGCTTTGGCTGACGGGCGAAGCAGCAATAAATCAGGTGGTTGAAGTGTATTTTGACGTACGGTAAACCCAATAATGAAAGCCGTGCTCTGTGGGGGCGTTTAGCTGAAACAGACTGTAAGCATGACTTTTATTGTGGCCTGGTGGGTGGAGAGTGGAGCCATGTGTGTCCACAGCAGGGGCACAAAGATATTCATTAAGGAAAATAGACTACCTGAATGCTCTTTTTCCACTCCTTCTCAAAAACAAAATCATCCTGAAGTCAAGCGTCTTAAAAGTTCCACTCCTGCATCCACCAGCAAGGCCCGCTCGGCTCTTATTTTCTCTAACGTCTCCCTCTTTATCTCTCCAGGTCTCTCCTACAGCAGCTGCAGAAGCTTCAGTCGCTGATTTCAGGGAAAGTCATCCCTCGTTCTTGTAAAATAGCCTCGACTCAAACAGGAACATGCCTCATGGTAAAACGTTACTGTTGATATTTAACTCTTTATGCACACACGGGCCAATATTTTCGGGTTTTGTGCAATTTGCATTCATCTATTCAGTTCTTCACTGAAGCCTTATGATGTTTACACACACAAGTACAGTTCCTTGTAACGTAATCCTATTTGACTACGTTTTAAATGTTGGATTGTAGTCTGAACTACTGTACAACGATGAACAAAGTGTAGATGCACAAAATCAGTTTGTAAAAATTGTACTAAGCAAAAGAGAGATGAGAGCACCTCCTGTGTAGTCGGTTAATGTGGATGTTTTTCTTTATTTTTCTACTTCTGTGTAGATGATGGCCCTGTGTTTCGTCCTGGTGTTGGGCTCCTTCTCTCCCTGCATCTCTCCTCTCTCCTTGCTCTCTCACACCTCCTCTTCCTCTCTGTCCTCCACTTCCTCCCAGCCTTCCCCGTCAGCGGACCTCTACACGACCAGTCAGGGTAAGTATACAGACACGTTCACCATGCAGCATCCTGAAGAGGAGCAAATACCCTTTTAGTTAAGAAAGGTGTCACATTTTAGAAAAGAAACCAACAGTCACAGTCTCTGGGAACTGGACACAACTTTTGACTTTCATTCTCGCTGCATTCTCCTTCCCTATAAATTCACTTCCTCTGACCACTCACTCCTGGGAAACCCCTGCTGAAACCAGACGCCAGGCTGCCATCATGTAAAGTACCACTCCCTTCTGCCAACGGCCATCATCTCAGTGGCGAGGGAAAAGACTTGAATGACTGCAACCATTTAAATGTGACCATACTGCCCTGCCACTGTCTGGGAAGAAAAAAGAAAAACCTAGACTCTAAAGTTATTTATAGTCTAAAGCCTTTGTGGCATCCAGAGACCACAATATTCATCACAATCTAACAACAAATCTTCACATGGAAAAAAACTTAAAATAGGAAATATTTGAAGGGAAAGGTCCACGAGGCTCAAAAGATAATAAAAAAGCAAAAGCAGGGGGGTTGTAAATGCAGGAAATCAAATGTGCACATGAATGAAAGCCTGTGTTTGTGTGTTGTAGTCCGCTCCCGCAGCCTGCTCTTCTATGATGAACAGGCTCCGCTGGAGGACAGTTTGGTGCCATCAGACGGGGAGAGGCTACAGTCAGAAGGCCACTCTCACATCCAAACGCGTCGACATACAGTTGACGCCGCCAGCAACCAGACAAGCGAGCCAAAGTTAGACCAAAGGTACAGGCGAGCTCCACTCGGCTGTCGTCTTTACGCTGCGTGTCAAATGTTAACCAGCTGTCTCTCTCTGCCTCTCCTCAGAGAAGCCAAACCAGGCACCGTCTCGTAATTTCTCACCTCTGACCCACTGAAAAGCCCCAGTCGCTCCCGTTTGCCAGGATCATCTGGTTCCAAGTCATCAACCAGTTGGACCAAAACGTGTGTGTGTGTGCGTGTGTGTGTGTGTGTCTATCAGTCAGTGAACCACCCCCTTCAGTGAGCTTTGAACGAGGCTTTAGATGCTGCAGTCCTCCCAACCTCTACATCTGGCATCCCTCAGTTCTCTGACAGTTTCTGTTCAACTTAAATAATGTGTTGATTTATAGATGCATGAATGGCCTTTTTTTTCATTTTTTTGGGGTGCACTTAACAATCTTGTGTGATTTAACTAACTTTATAGTTTAATTCTCAAGACATGTTGCGTTTAGAACTATAAGGATTAATAACTTGAAGATTGGATTAAAGATATTTCAAAACTGAACATCTTTTTAAACAGTTGACCGAAAAATATTTAAAGTCAAGTGCAAAACTTAGTTCCCCTTTTCTTAATCTGATGTTTGAAAATAAGATAAACATCATTATGGCTCTCTGTTGGGCAAATAGATAATCTTGAAAATAACAAAATATATCAGCATTTACAGAGGTCTGCATACCTGTTGATGATTACCAGTCAGGAAGTTCTTAGTATTGCCCACATGAATTTTTTTTTTTTTTCATTTTGGCTTATTTATTAATTAATAGATAATGGCCCAGTGGTCAAAGTTATATTTCATTGTTCGTCCTAGGTTTTTTCAATACTAACGCCCACGACGGATCACTTCATCTTCATTTTGTTTTGAAAAGAAGAAAAATAAAGATTAAAAGAGAGGGTTCTGACGTTTGCATATGACTGTATATATGACACAGTGAGGTTGTTTTCCATTTCAGTCTTCAGTTTCTCATCACAGAAAATCCATAAAGCGTTTTAGGAAATGATGGGAACTAAACAGACCGCCACTGTGGGATTCTGGTTTTTGTTTTATACTTCTAAGGCAATGTCGGTGCTCCTAGTTGAATCAGAACTTTTTTGAACACTTACATCAATCATTAACAAAGGGCTGCTCCTTAAATTATTTTCCACAATAATTTTTCATACTTTTTTTTTCACTGACACAAATTAGTAGAAAGTAATCAAAAGGGCCACAAATATGTTTTTAAATTACAGCAAATACTGAATAACTCACATTTTTTTTTTGTTTTGAGATCATAAAAAATACATAAGAGGTTAAAAAAACCAAACCTAAACAAACAAAAAGTTTTAACAAAATTGACGTGTTAAAAATTACGGATGCTGGGCCACTTTAAAAGTGCCTTCAAGATATTTCAGCCCAATGTGACTGACTTGGCTTCACACCTACTGCATCATATATTTCTGAATTACTCACCAAGATGTACATTTCTTTTAGGACATTTCGCTCTTTCTATCAGAATTTATTTCAGTTGCTTTTTAATGTATTTGGGAGCTCAGCAGTAACAGTTTTATTGCAAACTCTGTGACTCCAGACGAACTTTTCTTTAAATTTTGTCTTTCAATCCATCTGTTTAAATCTTTGCTTTTTTACTTAAAAAAAAAAAAAACTGCAATTTTTTTTTTTTATTTAGACCATATTTTCATGGGATGGGATCATAAGGAGTGTGGGGAAAGGGGCATAAAATTATTTTTATGGAAATAAAATTGTATATGTAATATATTTTGCAGCATCAAAAAAAGGGCATATTTAATTTATGCAACAAAAAAAATGCTGAACTTTTTTAAAGTTTATCATATTGTTTCGATTTTTTAAAATAATGTTTAAAAAACGACAAAAATATAACTTTTAATATATTCTGAGCATCAAAAAAGAGCATATTTATTTTATGCAAAAAAAAAAAAAGGAAGCACGAGTTCTTTTGGCATTTAAGATGATGTGAAGTTTTACATGATGGTGTGCAGTTCATTAAAAGTAAAGCTTTAACATGATCTGTTTGTGTTTTAACTGTAATACAGTGTTGATGTTTCACTGCTGCCACATGAAAAACTAAACTAAATGAATCTACTCTTCATCTGATCCGTCATGACTTAAAAATGTAATTTTTTTTTTGTAAAATTAAACCACAAAAAAAAAAAAAAAATTCTTCTCTAAACTTGTGTTCCTCAGTCCAAAACGCCAGGAACAAAATATAAAACAATCACAGAAAAATTAAACTTATCCTGTTTTTAATTTAATGTGGAAATCAACATCAACACTGGTACTAAATGTGCTCATGTGACAGCAGTGTGTGTTGTATTTATTCCTTATCTGTAGAAAGTTTGTATATATTGATGACGCCAATCAGGGGACTGGTACATTCCAGGAAGTATAACACCACTAGTTATAGCTTGATTGAACACTATAACATTTAAAAGTCTTGATTGTATCACCACTATTCTGACAACTTGATAAAACTGATGTTCCCCTGAAAATAAAAAAACTTAAATGTCATAGTATTCCTTCAAAATAAAAGCTATAAGCAGACTCCGTTCAAAGACTTTTAGGAAGCATTCAAACACACAACTTTACAGTTATCATAGATTTTCTACTTTGCTTACTCATGTTTGCATTCTGTTGACTTTTGTTCACATTTTGTCATATCAAGTGTACACAACAACATCCTGTGACTGCAGCCCATCACACAAACACCAAACCGTTTTCTCCCGTAAGTCTTAACGCACCGGTGTATATAAACGATGACGACTTCATGTGCAATTGTTGTAAATAAGGGCCTTGTTTTTTCTTCTTTCTTTTTGTATTGTGACATAATCCAAGATTTTAACCTGTGGAATATCATGTGGGAAGGGTAAAAAAAATATTTTAAAAAATAAATAAAAAACACTGGGGTTTTTTTGGAGGGTGGGGGGACTAAAAAATGACCAGGAGGAGCTTGATTATTAATGTTTAGATTTTATTTGAATGTCCCAAGAGAATAATCAAGCACTTCCCAGTGAGCTCAGATGTCTGAATTGTGTTTGGACGTGTTGTTGTCTTGGTTTGTTGTATATTGTCCTGCATGTTCCTCCATATACAAGTATGTTATCTTAGCATAGTCAGTAGAGTAGAAACAAGCAAAATATTAAAAAACTGCATCAGCAACACAGTGTCCTGGACTTTCTTGCTTTCAGTGCAACAGCGGTGGTGTTTAATGTAAAAATGAGAAGCTGTTTTGTCCCAGTCTTCACTGACACGAACTTAGCTGAAGTGTTTAAGCATGAGCCGCTTGCGCAGTTCCTCTGCCTGGTTGTCGCGGTCCTCCGGCCTCTGTTTAAGGCTCCTGTGCTGCTCGAGTGGCTCCGTCCTCTCTAGAGTCCAGGCGTCCAATCCTGACTGCAAGGAGGCGTTGTGGAGAACGCAACAGGCCAGAAGGATGGACGAGCTCCTCTCTGGAGAATACTGCACACGGGAGAGAAGAGATGACGACACAGGCCTTAATTACCATACTGTTTGGACAGTAATGAGATCATCCTAATATTTATTTGACATAAGTACCTGTAGGTATCCTTTGGTGCCATCTAAACATCTGAATCTGGTTTGGATGGCTCTGAAGGTTCTGTCTACAATCTCATGTGTAGCTGTGTGGGCCAGATTATATCGAAACTCTGCAGGAGAGTCAGGACTCTCAACTGGGGTCATCAACCACTTCTTTAACGGGTAACGACCATCACCTAGGGAACAACAAACATTAATCTCTGTCCTCTCTGTCACAAATATCTGCCTGGTAGTCACGCCACATCTCACCCAGCAGCCACCCGTCCTCGTAGTCCTGCATCTGTTTGTAGAGGGCCGATCTTTCCAGAACAGCTGTGTCTTGAAGTCCACCTGGCCAGTGTGTCTCTGCGCTGAGCAACAACCCTCGGGCATCACAAACCAGCTGACAGGCCACCGAGTGAAACCCCTTCTTGTTTACATACGAGGAGTCTTCGCTGTTTGGAGCTTTGATGGCAACCTGGGGGGAGAAAAATGGATCACTTATGTCCTGTAGACACTTGTTCTATAAGGAAGGGTGCACATATAAGCGTTAATATAATTTAAATGTACCTGAACACAATCCAGCACCCCGAGAACTCCAGGAAATCCTGCCACCCTTTGAAAATCCTGGAAGGACTGCTCTCTGGTGGAGGAATCTCTGTTTGGACAACATGCTTTTAACTGTAGTGACAAACACCTGAGTTCTCCACCGCAATATTTTCACCATAACTGCATGACATTAAGAGAAAAGTCCTACGTGGGATCCTAGACAACAGCATGGCATACCTAGTGAAGGAGATGAACTGGGGAGCTTTCTCTACCAAAGCTTTGGTCACATTGGACACGCATCTCGACATGGACGCCTGGCTGATCCCTATCGTATCGCCCATAGAGGTCTGGAATGAACCAGATGTGTAGAAGCCCAATGCAGCTAAGACCTGCACCTCAGGACTAATGGCTCTGGACCTCTGGGTTCGTCTGCACAGAGACTGACACAAAGAAGTAACAAGAGAGAGTTGCTATGAAGTCGTGCATGTAGTTTTCAAATAGCGCATTTGAAACTGAATATGAGCACATGCATACCTCTCTGAGTAATTCCACTAGATACAGGATGAAGTCTCTGGGAAAGCCGAAATGTGAGAAGAGGAAGTCATCCGAGACTGAATCCAGGTCAAAGCGGTCCAGCGTCTTGTGTCCTCGACCGTGTAAGAGAAGATCGCAGTCTAAGATGGCTATAGGGATGGCCATGCTGGGGGCGGGAAAGCCTCCACGTCCATACAGCTCAGGTGTCCTTTATTCTAGATTCCCATGGGTCCAACACTGACCAGACTTGAGGACACGTCCAGGGCCAAAGGAGTCAAAGGAGTCAGGAGGCCCCTGCTTTACCTACAGATACAGTTTAGCACAAGTAAAACCACAAAATCAAGAAATCAACCAGAATGACATAATTAACAAAAAACATATATATATATATACACACACACACATATATATATATATATATATATATATATATATATATATATATATATAAATAAAACATAAAACCTTATTTATCTTTTGTAAACAAAGACTTAGCAGTTGAAACCATGATGCTAACTGGCTACCTTCCTGCCATTGAACTCACTCTAACTCCTGTTTTGGCAGCTCACGGTAATGATGTTAGAGCATATGGCAGGACAGCTGTAAATTGAATAGTAACTGTTTTAATTTGCCTAATTGCGGATAAGTTCTTACCTTAGGAAAAGAAATGCAGCATGATCTTTCATCCAAAACAAGTCACGTCACGTTAACTTGGTGTAGTCATTCGCAGATTCGTTACAAAAGAGTTGAGTTTTGTCATTTGCGCATACTTAAACGGCTTTAAGCAGTTTTTCTTTGTTTTTTTTTATTAGTAACCCTATGTGTTAAAAAAGTGTGTTCATACCTCTCTTGAGACTAAATTTATCCGACCTATAATAAAAAAACCCTTTAAGGAAAGTGCGACGGCGAACGCGTCTCCACATAAACACGTCGACATGGAGAAAATAAACAGAAAAGTAGCACAGTTGACGTGTTTGAAAACCTGAATATTGACGTGTAAATGTTGGTGGGGCACGTCGCGGGGTGTCGTATTTATTAACCTGATTAGGGTGTTATTGGATGATCACCGTTTAGGAAACGGCTAATGTAAGTTTGACCGTTTTTTGCGTTGGTAGAGTTTAAGTATACGTTGTCCAGCTCTTGAGCTAACATTAGCCACAGGCTAACGCTAAATGACCAGTCACAATCCAGCACCTTTAATGTAATTATTCATGAAAAATACTTAACTGTCTCCTCATAATATGCATGTTGTAATTATAGTGAGACATTTAAAGTGGGCGTCCGTGTCTTTAAATCGCCTCCAGTTTTCATATCAACGACGAGGCCCAAGTGTCACAACAACATGTTTTTGTTGTCAATATCAAAGAAATATTCCTCATTATCGTTTTTTTTTATTGGTGCCTGATAGAAACTGTTGAATCTTGCAGCCAAACACTTTCCGTGAAAAATCGTGAATCTGGGTCAATCATGTTTTATTCACGAATTAATAATTTTAACGTTTTGTCGCTGCGGGTCGCGTTTAACTGGACGAACACGTTCATCGATGTCCTGGATCTATTTTCCCTTCTTGGGATAAATCAATAAGACGTTTCTGGTTTGATCGCAGGTTTCTGAGAACATGGAGAGTGACCTGAGTCCACAGGATAAAAAAGACTTGGACAAGTTCATTAAATTCTTTGCTTTGAAGGTGAGAAACTGGTAAAATGTTCATGTCTGTGACTAGAAGCACGTGTCCTGGTTGTTTTTGTTTTTGTTTTTTTGTTTGGTCACCATGCTGCTGTGTAGTCTTTTCTAAGAGCATCATATAACACCAGAAACTGTCATATGACACTGTGTCAGTAGCCTTAATGCCGCTCTTACTAAAGTATCTTAAATATGTATGTCTTTGGGTGTTGGGGTTTATGCTGATTTACTGACATACATGCAGATGCTGTGCATGTATGGATTCATACCAGTGTCACAACAAGGCTTGTGGAAGACTTGGAATATGGTTATGCATCCCAACACGGTGGCACACGCCAAAACACATAAAGATGCAGGACATAAAGACCCCAGTTTGGGGTCACTTTTGTTCTAGATAGGCGTGTTAACAGGTTTTATATGCATGTTGCTGTGTGATATGTCCATTATTGCTGGTCTAACCCATTTTTTGTTTATGTAGACTGTCCAGGTGATAGTACAAGCTCGCCTCGGAGAAAAGATCTGCACCCGCTCATCTTCATCCCCCACTGGCTCTGACTGGGTAAAATAGATAACTCATTTAGGAGCCTACAGAAATGTAATGCTTGTTTGCTTGTAAAGTTTACTGTAAATCTAAAGAATTCTGTATTTTTCTTTTACAAACTAAGATTATATAGATTTCTTTCATTTAACATTTATTGTAGTTTAATTTGGCCATCAAAGACATACCAGAGGTCACCCATGAAGCCAAAAAGGCTCTGGCTGGACAGCTTCCAGGCATCGGGCGCTCCATGTGTGTTGAGATCTCCCTTAAGACGTCAGAGGTAAAAACCACCCTGTCATCTTCTATTTTTTTTTTAAAACTACCTCTGGCTCAGGAAAAAACAATGCTTTGGCTGTTGCTCACTTTTGTTGACCACAAAATGAAATGCTGAGTGACAGAAGAAAACACAGAGACTGAAAATAATAATTATTACATATATTATTATACTTTGATGTCTTTAATGCTTTAAATACAGATATTTTGCTGTCCACTTTAACGTCTCTGCATTTGTTTTTCTGTCTGTTTTCACCATCAAGGGGGACTCAATGGAGTTAGAGACCTGGTGCTTGGAGATGAATGAAAAGTCAGTCATTTTACATTTTTATTTTAATTTTTTTTGAGCAGCCAAATTTTCAAGAATAACATGCAAACACTCCAACCTGCAAAATGATCGAAGAAATGAAGAGAAAATCTTCTAGTCTCCATTGCGCAACTCATTGTAACTTCTCTCTCTCTCTGAAGGTGCGATAAGGACATCAAGGTGTCTTACACCGTGTATAATCGTCTGTCTGTCCTTCTGAAGTCTCTGATGGCCATCACCAGAGTAACACCTGCCTACAAACTGTCCAGAAAGCAGGGACACGACTACGTCATATTGTACAGGTCATCTGTCTCCTGCAGCCAGTAAACGTTCAGTCCTGCTATTGAAATCTAAATATTTTAATCAACAGCGTCTCTTTTTTTTCTCTAGGATCTACTTTGGGGAGGTCCAGCTGAGTGGATTAGGAGAAGGTAACATCAGCTCTGCTCTGTGACTGACATGTCTGGAGACTTTAAAACCTCAGCAGCTGGTCTCTGTATGCCGCCTGCTCCTGTTAGATTAGTTTACCTTACAGTTTTAGTCAAGACAGAAATTCAGTATTAGATAATTGACCAATCATTGTTCTGTCTCTGGAGGTTTCCAGACGGTGCGCGTTGGCATTGTCGGCACTCCTGTTGGCACGGTTACCCTCTCTTGCGCCTACCGCACCAACCTGGCATTCATGTCCAACAGGTGATCAGCGCACTTTTAAACAGGATGTTTTCATAATTTGCTTGTTTGCTCAGAAGTAAAATTGGCACAACATCTCACCTGCTCCACAGACAGTTTGAAAGGTCTGCTCCCATCATGGGAATCATTGTGGATCACTTTGTGGACGCCCCCTGCAGCAGCCAGCGTCAAGCAAACATGGGACAGCCCTGCAACTACAGGTGCTTTCAAAATCTCTGGAGATACAAGCTGAGCTTTATCTTAAAATGATAAATATCCAAGTGAAACATGAGAGATGCTGCTACCATGTTCATCGTGACTTTCAATCCTTGGAAGCAACAACTTGAACTGTAGCCTTTCTGTGTGCATGCAGAGCCCCAGGTGAAGAGGACGGCGGGGCATTTGCAGGAGTCCAGGACTCTCAGGAGGTCTGCACCACCTCCTTCTCCACCTCTCCTCCCTCTCAGGTAATAGAGCGCTCCCTCTTCTTCTTTTGATCTCATTCTTATCCTGTGACAACCCTCCATTTTTCTCATCTGTTTATTATTTCGCTCTCTCTCTTTTCTCTCTTTGTCTGTCTTTCTTTTTTTATTTTAATCTGTTTGGGCACATGTTTGCATGGTCTCAGTGCGTATGCACACTGAGTCCGTCTCCTTCTAAACTGTCCAAGCCCCTCCCTTTGGACAGTCTGCAGCTCCCATTGGCTCCTGGACTTGTCACTCACAATGTGAGTCTATACTGGCCATTGATGGAGTGTGACTGTGTGTTAGACCCCCTTAAATGTCACCGATCCTATTTTACCATCTTGCTTTTGGGTGTGCTCTCATCAGGATTCTGTTTTTCTAAGTTCCCAGAACTTTTTGTGTTTGTGTGGATCCACTGTGCTGCTGTCTGACATTGTCGCTGCAGTTTTAATCACCCCCCTCACTTATACCAGAGTAGTAAATCCTGTTAATGGTTGACACACCTCATACACCGCCTCACATCACCTTGTTTGTTTTGTGGTTAATATTTCCTCTCGTGTCCTCCTCTTCAGCTGTATACCTCCAGGTTATCCTACCAGCCTGAGTTCTGTCACCCTGCGGCGCATCCAACCCAGGTAATACACCATCTTAGTCGATTTAGGCCTTGAATGATGGATCTCTTTGTTCTATTTTATTTTTTTGGTTTTAGAACAAATGTAGCAGCATATATACAGTTACTGGAGCTGTTTATTAGCTGTTTCAGCTCAAATTGAATCATCTAATGGTTTAGGTATTGCATGCTGGGAAAGAAGGTGTGCCAGTTCCTTCTCAGGCTCCTCAGGGAGCTGATGTCCATATGACAGTAGAGCACGCCGCCAACACACCCAGCAGCAGGTACTTTACTCCCGACATTCCTGCGTATTTAGTTACAAACTGGAAAGTGTGTATATTTCTTAATGTAATGGGCTCACTCTCACGTTGCTGTTTTATTCGTGATCTCTCCTAACAGTGGCGATGATGAAGGTCTGTCACCGAGTGGCGAGGGGAGGAGTGTGTCTCCCTCTGACCCCGTGGAGTCTCTCAACGCCTTCACGAGGAAAGTGGGAGCTTTTGTAAACAAACCCAGCACTCAGGTGAACAACACACCTCACTTTGAGAGCCTGTTTGTTAAGGTGGTGTTAGTTTTTCTCAGCGTACCTGATGTTCCTGTCTGTGTAGATAACAGCGGGCAGTATGGACCTGCCGTTCGCTGCATTTGCCCCGCGAGGCCTGGAGTCTGAGCAGAATGATCCCATGGTAATTGCAGTCAAAACATTGCCTCGGAGTATTTGATAACCAAATAGGTGTTTTAGGCTGCAGTGGAGGTTATTGTTGTGTTTTGTGTTGGGTTCAGGTGCAGCCTCCAGACTCCCCTCCCTGCCAGTCCCCCCTCCAGGCCAGCCTTCACTCTCAGGGCTCAGAGGGATCAGGGCAGCCGGATGACTTTGTCATGGTCGACTTTGTAAGCAGCAACGCTTGCGTTGTATGACGTTGTAGTTCAGTTAAACAATATCAATATATCCATTTGTGCATGCAGCGTCCAGCTTTCTCCAAAGACGACTTGATGCCGATGGATCTGGGAACCTTCTACCGAGAGTTTCAGAACCCTCCGCAGTTGGCCAGCGTGTCGCTTCACATCAGCTCCCAGTCCATGGCCGACGACCTGGTAACTTTACAGCCATTTACTTTTCATTATTTCGACAATAAACCTCACTCAGTCAAAATAATGATTCTTGTCTGCAGGATTCGCTGCCGGAAAAACTGCGCGTCTACGAAAAAAACATAGACGAGTTTGACGCTTTTGTGGAAACACTTCAGTAGGATGGAAAGAGAAAAGGACTACTGGTGACTAAAGTCATGATCACAGAAGAATGAAAGAATCAAACTGGAGCCTCTCTGGTCATTTGTCAACGAGAATAACTCAGAAGACATCATGGTTTATTGTGAAGCTCATTGTGACTCAGATTTCCTCTTCTTCCTCTTACCAGCTCAAAGTCTTCTTCACTGTAAATACTGTATCTTCTACACTGGCACTCACACCCGTCTCTGATCTGGTAATCAAACCGACTACCTTGATTTTGTGACTTCAGCCATGCAAATGCTACCGTAGACTGCCATAGCACGTAGTGATTGATCATTTCTCCCAGCTACTGAACACTAGAGTTGAAGGTTTCTTTTACATGATGGTGAAAGCTTGGCCATGTTCTTTAGAAGTGAACTCTTAAAAAGCTGGTCTTGAAAGTTGCACATAGCCTTGGAGGATACTCACCCTGCATTTCTATTTTGAATGTCCTGGTTATAGTGGAGCAGGGATAGAAAAAAATTATCGTTCCCAGCTGGTTTGGGAATATAAGTTTTGGCAAATCTAAATGAAGTTTAACTGCATCCCCTTTGTGTACAGTTTAGAAATGATACAAGCTGAGAAAATGTGAAAATGCAGTTTGTTAGAAGGCTAAAATTAATACGACGTCCCTGCAATAAAAACATGCACACTGTTGAGATGATCTTGAGGCCAAACAGGTCGTGTAGTTGAGCTGCGTCACGAACTGTGGCTAAACATTTCTTGCTGTTTCACAGAAGGTATTCATGGCCATTTGCATTTTAAGCTTTAATTTAAAAAAAAAAAAAAAAAATAATCAAAATCATTCTGTTGGTGTTGATGTCCCAATAAAAGCATGGCTACTCAGTTTACTGTCTGGTGTTAATGGTGTAATCTAAACTCTCTCTCTCTATATATACACACACACACACACACACACACACACACACACACACACACACACACACACACACACACACACACACGACCGAAAGTATTCGCTCACCTGCTTTGACTCGGATATGAACTTCAGTGACCTCCCGTTCCTGATCCAGAGGGTTCAATAAAACATCGGTCCTCCTTTGCAGCTATAACAGCTTCAACTCTACTGGGAAGGCTGTCCACATGGTTTAGGAGTGTGTTTATGGAAATTTCTGACCATTCTTCTAGAAGCACATTTGTGAGGTCACACTGATGTTGGACCAGGTTTGGCTCTCAGTCTCCGCTCCAATTCATCCCAAAGGTGTTCTGTCGGGTTGTGGTCAGGACTCTGTGCAGGCCAGTCAGGTTCATCCACACCAGACTGTCATCCAGGTCTTTATGGACCTTGTCTTGTGCACAGTCATGTTGGAAGAGGAAGGGGCCGGCTCCGAACTGTTCCCACAAAGTTGGGAGCATGGAATTCCAGGAAAAACCGGAACTTCTCCAAGCCCCTTAGTTCGCACCACAACCCCCCCCCCCCCCCACCACCAAACTTTACACTTGGCACAATGCAGTTGGACAAGTACCGTCGTCCAAGCAACTGCCAAACCCAGACTCGTCTATCAGATTGCCAAGTGCCATTCATCACTCCAGAGAAGGCATCTCCACAGCTCGAGTCCAGTGGCGGCGGTCTTTACACCACGGCATCTGACGCTGTACGGCTGGGATGCAGCTGCTCTTTGTGCATTGTTCATGAGCTAATCTGAAGACCACATGAAGTTTGGAGGTGTGTAGTGACATATGCAGAAAGTCACCTCTTTTCACCATGCACCCCAGCATTCACTGACCCTGCTCAGTCAGTTGCAGTTGTTCCCAAACACTTCCATGTTTTTATAATACAGCTGCCAGTGGAATATTTAGGAGCGAGGAAATTTTACTACATGATTTGTTGCACAGGTGGCATCCTATCACAGCTCCATGCTGGAATTCACTGAGCTCCGGAGAGAGAATTATTCTTTCACAAATAGTTGTCTTCCATGGCCACAGGTGTATAAATTCACCTTGCCATGCAGTGACTAGAACACCTGATTTACAATATTTGGATGGGTGAGCAAATACTTTTGGCAATATAGTGTATTACTGTCGAAACAAACTTATGTGGTGGGGGGTAAATTAAAGCTTTGGAATGGAGAAGGTTTCCTTATTCATCATTCCTGTATTTGTCAACTTTGAGTTCCTGCAAAATCTTTTCTGCATATTTAACACAAGTGACACTGAACCACCAAGGTGACACATTCCTGTTTAAAAATCAAAATCCAGTTTACCAGAATTCACAAATGTTAACTTTATTGTTAGTTTCTGGAATTTCATTTCATACCTGCAGAACTGCAAAGAGTCAAAACCGTGGAGTTGTAAGGTAGCACTCCTTTTACAGATTTTCTATGTCATGTTCCTCCAACTTGTACCCTTTGGGGCTGTAACCAACTACAGATTATTGCGCTTTTCAGAAAACCCCTTTTCTTGAAGCTGCTACCTAGAAAAGGGGTCGTGATCTGTTCAGTAACATGTCATTTCCTGTGAACAGCTGTCTGGAAGGCTATGGAGAAAAAAAAGCTGTTTAGATCAATGTCAACGCTCCCAGACAACAGTGACGTCATGTCTCAACTATGAACATTTTCTAAAGTTAGCCACAACAAACATGCTGTTACTTCTATATGCCCTCTGAGCTGTGGCAGGCAGAGGCCGATTCTCCCAGGTACGACTGGAAACGTGGAACAATACAAAAAAAAAAAAAAAAAATTCACAGAAACAGGCAGTAGTCGCCCAGTGTGCACGTTCACATCTTTTAGCAGCTCAGTCCACCAGAAAGTCCTGTCCCTCATTTCCCAATATGGCCCTCCTGAGCCCGACGTCCAATGAGCTGGGCGACTGAATTAATCCTTCTGGGTGCGGCGAGACAAGGCCAACATTGGGGAACGGTTGGAAAAAAAACGTCCAGATAGACATGTAACACTGATCAAACAGGGATGACTGTTAGACTCGCTCTTATTCCACTTCCTTGATGCATGGTGAGTCTTGAAGTTGGATGGCCAATGTCCTCCACTTTCAATATCCATCCTGCTCCCCCCTCCAAAAAAAAAAAAAAAAAAAAAAAAAAAAAAAAAAAAAAAGCTGAATGTGGGTGGACTTCTATAATAGTAGGGCAGGGGTGGTGATGGGAGTCAAGCCGGCATCCACACACACTACAGAGCAGGAGGAAGGAGTGTTTGGAGGTCCAGGAGCTTGACTTTTCTTCATGGGATTTTTAGAGAGCGGGAAGGCGATGGGGGTTCAGATTCAGGCAGTGTTCAGTAGGTCCTGTATGGCTTTCTGCTGCGTCTCGTTCAGCGTCGATACACACTGCGTCCATAATCCTGCAGACACCTGGAAGAAGGAACGCCATTAGTTTTAGTATTCACATGTATACCTTCAACATCGACTATCATTTATTGTGGTTCTGATTAGTCTCCAAATACACCCCTGTAAAATGTTCATATACACTAAAAATAGAAACAGTCTTTGCTTTTCAGGTTTAATTGGCACCAACTGGTTTCGCGTTTGCTGTAAAGTAAAGTAACCTTCTCGTCTACGGCCTCAACAGTGACGGCTCACCTGTACTTGACGGATGACATTTGCAAGTCGTTTGCTGCATGCGTCTTCACTCTTAATAGATTCATTTGCAACCCCGTCGGCTATGATGAGGAAAATTTTAGGGAGGTTGGAATTGTCTGGCCCAAGAATGATAGGGTTGTTGCTGTAGAGGGGAAAAACAAAAAAGACAAAATGTCTGGATTTACTCTGTCAAATTGAGTCCACCCAGAAGGTTGTGGAATCAGATGGTCCCCGCTTACCTCTCAATGAGGTCACACAAGAAGTCAAACGTGTGGACGGCTTCTTCTTTGTCTTCCTTGAGCGGCAGCCAGCCGAGCCAGTGAGGAAGGACCTCATTAACAACGACGCACTCGGGCCGAAACCTCATCAGCTTTCCAACAGCAGAGATGCAGTTCTCTGTAGCATTGACGTTTTCTTTTGAGCGTGAATCAGCAGCCTGGACGACACTGACCAGCAGGGGGAGGGCCTCTGTGTCCAGAAAAAAAAAAAAAAAAAAAAAAAAAATCCTATCATGCAACTTTCAAATAAAACCAATGCTTCTACAACTTTAAAATGTGCAATTAGTGTCATACCTGTGCAAAACGGCCGATAGTTCTCCCCACCAAACTGACCCATGACACCGACACCGTAAGCGGCCGCCTGACGGACCTCCGGGCTCGAGTCACACAGTGACTGCAACATTGGTCGCAGAAAATACTCTGCATATTTGAAGGAGGAGGGGCTGCAGTGCTCCACCACATCATCAAAAATGCACAAACCCCACTGTCTGTCAGCCCAAGGCCTGTTGGGACACTAAACAAAAAGATACAGGGTAAGAAAACAGTCAGCAAAGTACACAAAGCAAGCTATGGTTTTACACAACACATCAAAATGTGATCAGTTTACCAATCAGATGTTCCAAAAAGGGAACTTATTCATCCAAAAAACAGTCTCCACTTACAATTAGCTGAACGATGAGCTGCAGCAGCTGCTCAAACCAAGGAAGCACCTTTTCTTTGTAGCTGCTGAACACCGAGTGCAGGATGTCTGACACTTTGGTCAGGATGTACACGTCGTTCTCATCCTGACAAAAACAAAATGAGCATTGGAGTCAGACAGGCTTTTAACTCTTTAGATATACAAATTTCTGCAACATTTATTTATTTATTTTAAGTACCTCGTCCTGTAGCGTTTCTTCTACCTGCTCATCGTAGTCTTCATCCTGTCTTTTGGCTGTCAAAGCACAATTAACTGTTCGTTAGGGTTTGATAATATTTTAAGTTTTTGCTTGTGTGTTGATTGCATTAAAAAAAAAATAAAAATAAAATAAACAGTTAATGAGGCTTTACCATGTCTGAGCTCCTGGTTCTTAAAATGTTCCTCCAACTTTCCTTTTAGGATCCCTCCCAGCTCCTCAAAATGCTCGTTGTTCAGACAGCCATCTCCCATCAGCTCGATGCACTTTAAAATAAATAAAAATAAAAAAAAATCCAGTCCAGCTGTGTTTTTTTTAATCCGATGGTACTGTAAATTCCTAACTATTCTACTACGATTTCACAGACATTATTTAACGGGGAAAAAAAAAACAAAAAAAAAAAACAAAAGTACCAAAAAAGGAGAAGTTAAATCCTCTGAACTAAATACTCGAGTTAATCACCTTGGCAAAAGAATGCATGATTTCTGACAGGACGTCCGAGTCTGGCTCGGTGCCGATAGCCTTGATGAGGGCGTCGCACATGAAGTGCCACATCTGGGTGAGGTACTCCGGTCCTCGGACCCGAGCACACTCCAAAAGCAGGGGCATCGACTCGGCTGCCGCCACTCGCACACCATCATGAAAGTAGAACTTGAGCAGGGGAACCATCAGCTTCACCACCTGCTCGGTGTAATCTACAAAACCCTCCTTTAGCTCTTTGGCATAGCACACCTAAAAATGAACAGACGTCTTACAAAACAGGACAGAGCACGACCAACATTCACTTATTGTAGATGCCTTCATTTGCTCACCAGCATCTGGCAGGCTGTGGCCTTCTCCTCCAGGCCAGCGGTCTTGATTCCAAAGCTCTGCTGGTCTCCCAAGTTGACAAACTCCCAGCCATCATCCTCCGATATGTTCTCCATGTCCTGGGCTATGGAGCAGATACTATTTAGTAATGTGAAATGAAGCAGGACTAAAAGTTTAAGTGTAGCATGGGATCTGGGGGCAGTTTCTGAAGTTAAAAATAATAAAAACAGCAACAACACCTCGGAAAAACCTAGTCCTAGTTAACCGCTCCATCGTGTTGAGGATCTTAAATGCTTACTGTCAAGGAGAGCCACTTCAGGCTTAATGGAGGCCGTCTTCATCAGGGGGCCCATAACTACTGGCAGGTATTGCTGAAACTCCTTCCCAAGGATCTTACACATCCTGGCCCAGGCTGAAATCATGTACGAGATCTAGACCACAAAAACACGGAAGGTTCACCAGAAAGCAGAAGCTACGGACTACATGGTTTTTAGATCATGTTCCACATCTACCTGAGGATCATCATCCTCCAGGTCATTGAAGTCTGTCTGGGTCTTGAGGAGCAGCTGCATGACGGCAGAGGCATCTGGCATGAACTAGTACAGGAGAGGATAGGAGAAGATGACGTCTACATTCAGTCTTCAGGCAGTTTCCTTTATGCTGAATCCCATGTTCAAAACGTACCTTCTCCTTGCCGACGGCCAGGCCAATGAGGCTGATGCACTCTATGGTCTTGCCACGAAGAAGTCGAAGCTCCTTTTGCACTGCATTTTCAACTATGTGTTTGAGCGAGGGCATGAACAGGTCGTAATATGGCACAAACTTCTCCTCTGCAGTGTCGGCAACAGATGCAATGGATGTCACCACCTGCTCCAGGACCAGTTTGGTGCCCTTCTGGATCAGCTGGCAGAGAGAAAGGAAGGAGAAGAGAGAAAAATAAAAAACAATTTGTAAATTTAAAAACAGCCGATTTGTAGGAGTAGTTGAATGGTGTTAACATGTTTGGGGGGGCCTCCCATTACCTCCTGCAGTTTGGCAACCATGATGACATGAAGGTGTTGCACCAAGCTGTCCAGATATGGGATGAGCAGGGATTTGGGACAGTCCTCAGTGAAATTAATGAGGGCTGCAGCAGCATGGGCCTGCACCCGAGGGTTGTCCTGATCCTTCATAGTCTGAAGCAAAGCTGAGATCACCTGAAATAAATTAGACATAAATAAACTGAGTTTGCAATAAATAGCCAAGCTTTCCAATCACTTGTTTGATTTTATTCCCAAATGAAGATAAAATTACATTTCCTAGTTAAGTTTTTCCGGCCCAAAAAACAACACATGCAAAATTGTCATCTAGTTAAAACAGAACACGCAGCCATAAAAATGTTACTTCTGGTACCTTATCATGGAATTTCTTTTGAAACGTTGGTGCAAAGTCTGTGGCCATCTGGCCAATGGCGTTGCAGGCAGCATAGCGGACCCTCGGGTGCTAACGGGAAAGAAGGAAGCCAAACTCAACCAGCATACAAGATGGCACCTGCTTTGCACACACACACCCTTTAACATTAACGACCAAGTCACTGAGACAAAATGCTTTCATGTCATCAAAAAGAAGGGGCTCTGTAATCTGAGATCGAATTCATCCAGAGCTGCACATTTCTATAACCGTTTGATTTCTTACAGGGTCGGCGCAGAACAGGAGGACAAAGCTGACGATCTCCTGGAGGATGGCCTCCATCTGCTGATGGCAGCCCTCGCCGATGGCAGACAGCGCCATCAGTCCAGCATGGCGGTACTTCCAGTCGGCTAGAAGCAGACAGGGATGACTTAAGTTCACACAACTCAAGAAACCAACACATGGAAACCTTGTGAAGTTGGAGTAAATACAAGCCAAGTGTAGGCTGTCTGTTGACAAGCTCCTGAACGGTTACATCAAATTTTTAAACTAAAGAATAATGTCATCTGGTTTAGATCAGTACACGGCTGCACACTCACAGTTCTGCAGCATTTGCATGATGTGCTGTTTGATCATGGGCAAGATTATCTTCCCACCAAGACCACAGGCGATTCTATCCAGAGCGCTCTCTCCAGCCACAGCATTGCTATTGAGGCAGATGACACAAATCAGAAGTAGGTCTGCTAGTAGGAACATTAAAACATCATTTCTGGAGAGGGACATGACCCAATGTTCAGATTCCAAAAGACATACCTGTCAAAGTCATCGTCCTCTAGCTCATCAGCCATGGCCCACTCGTCGTCGTCCTCGAGGTCCACCATCATAGCCAGCATCTGGGGCACTGATAAGACATGCGACAAGTTAAACACCTCATGTTATGATTACCACCCCCCCTACAAGAGCACAAACCAAATCCTTACCACTCTGAGCTACAAGAACTGTGTGTTTCCTCAGCATGGCGGCTGCGGTCTCCGATAACGTTACGACGACTTCCAACGCCAACTGCCTCTGCATGTTTGTCAGATTAGTGTCGGCACACAACTGAGGAGACAGGACACTTTGTGTTAGCCAACCGTTCCACAAGTGCATCATTCTGAGCCCAAAGTCAATGAGAAAGGTGATGTGGCACATCAGGATGTCCAGACATACCTTCAGGCAGAGCTGCAGCGTGGCCTCCAGGTTGGGTCTCAGGTATTTGGGGGCCGTGTCCGCAATTTCCACTAACGATTTGAGTACTGCATCGTCGCCTTGATAGCACGACTCGTTCACCGCCTGACCAAAACAGTTATGTTTATGGTAAAAGCATATTTCTGTGCATAAATATTAATTTATACCACTGCCAGGAAAAAAAAAAAAAAAAAAAAACATTTAAATGTGAGGGAGGTTTACAGAATTAAAAAGTTAGAAAACAAAACAAGTGCTGGGGACCTGTGGCGTACAAGATGAGCTTCCCCAGAAGTTCATCAACATTAAACTTTCAGTAATTTTCTTTAAAGGTTTCCCTCTTTTGCACTGTTCACAATTTAAAAAAAAAAAAAAAAAAAAAAAAAAAACAAATTTAAAAAAAATCTGGATCTGACCTGCAGGATTCCTGGTAGCAGGTCAGCGAAGTGCTTCAGCAGAGCTGTGTTGCCTTCATTGGACAGAACAAAGGACGCTGCGGCCCGAGCTGCCAGGGTACGAATCTACGGGAGTTTCACATTTAGAGGACCATTCACACAACTGACAGAAAATCCAAGAAAAACAGGACAATTTGAGGTGTGATATGATACCACAGATCAAACTGTTAGTTTATTAATGTCATCTTTGATATTTACCTGCGGGTTTGCCTGGTCCTGCATGCACTGAACAAGCATGCGCTTGATCACCTCCAGATAATGCTGCTGCTGGTTTCCAAAGATTCCAGGGAAGTTCCTGAAGAACAGGCAAGACACACACTGGTCAGCTAAGATAGGGGCACCTGTCTGAACAGATGAGCAGCTGCGTCGTAACTGAACCTCACCAGAATATGTGTAGAGCGGCTTCTCGCAGGCCAACGTTGTCCGAGTTAACAGAGTCAAACAGAAACTTGAGCACCTCTGGCCACTGGTTATTTCCATCGTCATCTAGGATTTAAATAAGATTTCATGCATTCATTGAAAAACTACAGTATCCCACACGAGAAGGTCAATCAATGCCTCATAAATTTTAATTTTGTTTGTTCAGCCATTCATTCCACTTAATATGCATGAAATATTGTACACATTTAAAGCTTAAAAAAAAAAAAAAAAAAAAAAAAAAAAAAAAAAAAAACTTTACCAATGAGATTGCGGGAGAGCTCAGCTGCAATGTCGGAGACTTTCTTTCTGATATTTTGCGAACTCTCCTGCTGGATGCTGCTCAGCAGCTCTGTTTTGACGGCCGTCTGCATCTCCATGGTCAATCCTGGATAGATTTCCTCAAACGACGATGACAGCAGCCTCCGCAATAGGACGGCAGCCATCTGTCTGACCTATGGAGAAACAGATTCAAACAAACATCAATTTTCCAAACAAATATTTGTGATAAGGCAAAGATGCCTTTGTACCATCTTTGCACATATTTCTAAACTAACGCCATGAATCTAGATATCAATATGATTTCAGCTGGAGGGAAAAAAAAAAAAAAAAAAAAAAAAAAAAAAAAAAAAAAAAAAAAAAAAAAAAAAAAAAAAACCACGAACAAAGTTGCCTGATAATCTGCAGCATTTTAGAAAAGTCACTCTCTGGGTCACGCACCTCCCTGCTTGCTCTCATTTTCACAATTCTAAAAATATCAGGCTTGAGGTAAAATATAAAAAAGGGGAGGAAGATGGGTCACTGAGCAGCTGGTGGACGCTCAGTAAACTTAACAGACCAAATTATAACTGTCACATGAGTCGCATCTCAACTCTAAAGCCCAAACAGATTCTTAAAATGCCGCCAACTTTTCAAAAACATGTCAGTGATATAAACTACGTTTTTTCCCTGTCACAGTTGGAGGGAGAGAGACAGAAAAAAAAAAGAAAGAAGAGAAGGTTCCTATTGACAAGTCACAGCTGAAGATGGACTTCACAAGTTCTATGCTGCAGATTTAAAGAGTTTAACACATCGTGCCAAAGATATGTACAAACCTCCTCCGCAGCAGACGCATCTCTGACGGCCTGCAGCAGGAATGTGATCTTGTTCTGGCCTGGAATAGTGTCATAGGTCTCCTGCAAAAAAAACAAAACAATCAGTCAGAAACATGACACTATGACTACCTGAAAATTTGTATTTATGAAAACGCTTTATGCAAGTGTCACCAATTGGTTTTGCTCTCAAAGCTTAAGTATGACTACTTGATTAAAATACAAAAAAATAAAAATAAAATCTGAAGACTCCTCCACCAAAGTGTGGAGACGTATGTGTCTCAATATAGATTTAGAAATTCCAGGATTAAAATGTGAAAGACACTACACTAAATTAAGTGGATTTCACTTTATAACACTGGCAGATAAATACTCAGGTATAGACAATGCAAATGGTAAACAAAGTGATGTAATCATGTCAGGATGGATGATTTAAAATAAAACCAGGTAGGTTCCAGCAGGACAAGATTAGATGAAAGCAACAAACCCTTCATCTGACTTCTGGGCTTTGTAAAGTACCATAAATATTTTTGCATTGCAATAGTAAAACAGGGAAGAGCATCCTTGTGGTGTGCTCTGTGTGGTATAATTAGATTACTTGACAAATGGGTAGCATTTGAATGAAAAGGCATTCACACTGTTCATGTAATCAAAATGGGGAAACTCCCACAGAAATCCAATCAGTGGTAGTCTGATACCAGCTTATCAAAAGGACAGTGCTGGTTTAGATAGCAGGATGCAAATTTAATAAATAAAAACAGATTTGTACTAAAATAAAGACCGGTTTCAGTCCACGTCTGTATTATCTCTGCATACTGTACTCTACTGTAAATGAGTCTACACCCAGATGTTTTTTTAGAACAGAGAAAAAAAGTCTGGACAATGAAAATTGGTTTTAAAAATATAAATGAACCTCAAACGGGGCAAAGTCATTTTTAATATGCATTCAACTGTCAGTTAATCCACCTAGATGTAGTGTTCTTCTTAATCCATATACCATGTCCAGCAAGTTTGAAATCCCCCTCCAATAAAAGAGGAACAAGACAGCATCAGTAAACTGTATCCAATTACCTCTTCTTGCATAAATAAGATGTGGGATTACTTTCAGTTTGATCTCTACACAACTTCAAGACTTGATCTGGCCCTCATATCACACAATCTGCCTACAGGTCAGATATGCCACTTTTAAGTCTGGATTTAGGTCCTTTTAACAAATGGATCAATTCCCATTGTGTGCACGGCATAAAATAGGGGGATTTGTTAGGAATGAATTCCAATGAGCTTAACATCCCGGCAGACAGTCTGTGGTTTATAAAGGAAACCGCTGACTACCGGGGCGTGTGTGAGATAAGATTCAACCACCTCATCCAAAGTTGGGTGCTGGAGAGGAAAACTGGGGACAATTCTTTGCCTCCACTAGAGGTTAATCAGGGAAGGTTGTGAGTGTGTGTGTTTAACCCAGATACACAAGCTAAACAAATCCTCGGAGAAATTAATCCTCGTTAGGGAGAACCAGTGTCTGAAACAGACGATTAGCTCCATGACTTACAAAGTGGGAAATCTGGAGGGATTGACTCGCTCAGTTTAAACCAAGGCCACGTTGGTACTCCGCTACAACGAGCCGGTTATACCGGGGTCGTTTTGTGAACCATGACAGCACCACGTCCCCGTGGACGTCCAAACGTCGCCCCTGAAGTGCAGAGTTTGATCCGTCAGGGGGGATTAAGTTAACGTCCGCGGCGCGAGCTCGCAGGCTGGCTAACGACGTTAGCGGCGACGCGGAGGCTGCTTAGCTCCGCGCGCGCTACTTCCTGTATCCCGGCGGCTAAACCACTAGCTCGGCGATCAGCTGGAGTTGTGACCCGACAAAAACAAACAGCCGCAGCATTTCACTTTCCACCACCGAGCCCGGACGTCACACGGACACGCCAACACGCGAGCCCGCACAGTGTCACGACGCGCTCCGCGTGGATTTGACGTGTCCGTTAACTACGCAACACGGCGGTAGTTAGCGTTAGCTGACTAGTACTCGGCTTCGCGGCGCACGTGGGCTCCCGACTCTGACGTGAGAGCTCGCGGCGCGCGCGGACACCTCTGTTAGCTGGGCGGCTTCGGCGAGCAAACTGACTAACCAGACCGCCCGGCGTCTCCTGCGGTCGTCTAACTGCGTCGGCCGCGAAATCGGCGCCCGCTCTTACCTCTGACTGCTTTCTGACATTGTTGTCAGAGCTCATGAGATTCCCCAGCAAGAGGTAGAACTGCTGCTGCTCCGCCATTGCAGTGCGATGAAAAAAGACCAGCCGGGTGGAGAAGCGGCGAAATGAGCCCGGCAGACTTTGCTTCGGTCACACTGCCCTGCTCACTCGCCATTGGCTGGTTAAATCAATCCTTCTCGGGGTTCATTGGACTACGGGGTGGCGGCAGGCGCACGTCATTACTCAATGACCATTCCCCTCGCTTATTGGATGAAATCTAGGCAGGAAAGTGAATTCCGTTTTCCTATTGGCTACTAGAGCACAGCGAAAGCGCGGGAGTTTCTGACCTCGCTGATAAACACAATGCTAACAATATAATGATATTTTACTTCAAATACTCCAGTCAGTACTATGTTTATATATTTCTACAATAAATATTTTCTTAAAGTGAGAAAATAAAAATCAGTATCTTAGATTGTATGGGAGTACAGTGATATGGCTAAATTAGTGAAGGCACCATTAATTCATATGCTGCCCTCAACCTAAGACTTTTTATTTATTTCAGAAAGAAATTGCCAAAGCATATTCTGCATGTGTTATGGCATCATGGCTTAGTGTCTGCTTCGGTCTAGGCCTGACATAAAGCAGTAGAAATAAAAGTGAAAACATGACATTTTTTAATAAAAGTAGATAAAACATGTGCACAACTCCTTAAGAAAACACAGCACATTTCACACTATACGCACATAACTCAAGTTTGTGTAGCCTAATCGCTGCTGGATGTCCTTTCTGCCACTAGATGGCAGCAGAACATTTTTACCGATTTACCTTGTCACCTGTCCTCAGCTGAGTCCTGATAGCTCCCCCTGCTGGTCCGAGCTGTAACCGGCTCCCGTTCCTATCCGCATGCCTACAGCTGTTAACAGCTGTGAGTCCGCTCCAGCTGCTTCGGAGCCCACACACCTCAAATCTGCGGGAATCCCGGGATGACTCAAGGGTGAAAGGTAAGCTCTAGATTCGTTTTAAATGACCACATTGCAGATGTAGGTTACTAATTTTATTTGACGGAGAAGTTAATGAAGCTCGTTGCTTTTTGCTGCTTTTATTGACAGTGTTGTGGGAATTAACGCCAGACTCCTTTGAAAAAAACATTTAGATTGTTAATATCTTTGTTAAAAAAGGACTTTTAACTTTAAAGAAATGTATTGTTAGGGTCCTAGAGACCACAAATAATTTAAATCCAATACAACATAGCTGTAACAACAGTAATTAAAGCTGCTTTAAACAAAAATCACAGAAACTTTAATACCAAGCACCCAACTCCTAGGTTTTGTTCATAAATATACTTTATATGTATTCCTGTGTTAGAACTGGATTTTGGTTTGGTATGTATGCAAGACACATTCATATGTTAAAGAAAACAAACTTTAGTTTGAAAATAGCAAGGTTTATTCCTCGTTTGATGCTGCAGCACCACATTCTTCTGTACAGTTAGTATCTCTTAAGGGCTTAATTTCACAGTTTTTGAAAATACCTATTGTAAGTTACTTATAGCTGCGTAAATAAAACCTTCAGAAATGCACAATATGTGTTGGGCTTCATTTGCCAGCTTAGTGATGGGCAACACAATAGAGAGTAAACGATTTGAGGTGAAATTACATACATTTATCAGTTTTCCTGGATATCATGGGGAAAATACACAAGCTCTCTCCTTTGACATGTATAAAAAGGTGGTCTTTTGATACCTGTTTTAAGATTTATTATAACCAGGCTTGACATTTTAGTTATGTGGGAGTCGATGAGACCTGAGACGTTTGCAGGGGTTGGAGGTCCTGTGTGGTTCAGATGTGGTTCCACATCTGTGGAGGCCACTAAGCATTGCCAAAATTTACTCTAATAAATCAATACTATATTCAATGAAATTAAAAAAAGAATTATTTAAAAATATTTAATTATATGTTGTTTCAAAACAAAACAAAGCAAAAAGAAAACATATAAAAGTAAGGATGCACTTCACATTTAAACCACGTGGGGGCGCAGCGAATTACTGTAGAAGCCGCCTGAAATTACAAAAATGCAATTTTCTTTTCTTTTTAGCCAAATTTAGAGTAATGAACAGTTTTCTATTGTGAGGAAATATTATAACCTCATTTAGTATACTGCCATACAGTCATTATATTGTCATTACTTATCTTTTAGACTTGTTATTAAAATGCATTTATAAACATTTATCTCAGACAAACCAAAGAACGTCATTGTACCTACTGGTTTTACTTCTAAGGGATATTTATCACACATTAGTTGTGTGTGCTGATAGGTTTTGTCGGTTATATTGTTATTGACATTATGATCATATAAACTGAAACCATCATGTATGCAAAATGGTTCAAAATGTTAAATGTAGAATCTCTGGAAATGTTGACACATGCATGGTCAGATTGGTTGATACGCTGGAGATATGTTCACTGATACTTAAAAGGTAGGCATATACTACAAATATACAGCAATTTAGTTATTTCAGTCTTTACCAAACGGACATCAGTTTCCACTCTCATTGCATGCAACATCTTCTCAGCTGCACATCTACAACCCTCTTAATGGAAGTGGCATTAACTCATTAAACTTCCCAGACCACAAACATTCAGACGGGTCACTCTGACTGTGTGCGTAAATTGTGTTTGCACATAATAAATATACATGATAGAACTTTTTTTTTTCCTTAAAAATTGTTGAAAATAGTTTCAATGTAGGCATAAGAGCAGTTAGGATTTACACACAGTTGTGTGACAGTATTTGCTGGGGAGCTGCAGGGAGTAACACCAGCTATTAATATTATTAATAAACTATTTCAGTGGAATTAAGTGACAACTATGACCAACTTTTAATCTTGTTCAAGAAATAGCTAAAGCCGTAAACGTCTCCAAAGCCACTGTCCCTCAGTTTTGCATTTCTATTTCTATATGAGCAAATCAATAAACTCTGAAGTGTAAATGAGATATTCTGGGGCACTCAGACCAAACTTTTTTCCCCCCTCTTTGACAGCTTTATTTTAAGCTGGTTAATCCTTGTTATTTTAGCACATTTCCCAGACTTTTCAGATCAGCCCATTCCTCAGAATGTTAAGCAGTTTAATTTACGATTCACCATAAGTGTCACTGAGCTGCTTCTCGAAGCTCTAAACTGTGTAAACAACATGTATGTGTGTGTCTGACACTTCTGTAAGCAGATTTTTATTGCACGAGTGGAAAGGTGAACCTCAGTGACTGCTGGGTTTTTAAAAGATCAGCACAGCCAGTCTTTAAAACGGAGCGAGCTGCATGTTTGAAGTATTGAAAGTCAATATTTTTCTGTCACACGTAGACCTGTTCAACAGTGGAGCTCTATGTGCAGCACAAGGCATCCATTGAGGCTGTGACGTGGGGGTGGAGGGTGGAGATTCTGTTTTTGGGGGGGTTAAGAGTTGTCGGGTAACCACTGCAGACCTCCACCGCTGCCAGTCATAGATTCACCAGACCCGACTGAGACTGACTGATGAGCTTTTTCAATTCATTAGTAAAGACAAACAAGGCTTTGGAGTGTATCAGCAAGATATTTTTTTCAGAAATATTGTCTTGACGCAAAAGAACGTAGTTGAGGAAATTCACGAAAGAGTTTTTAAAGTTTGGGAAAATGATTAATAATTGAGAATTTGCATTAAACCCTGTCATTTTGTCTGTATCTCAGCCTGATTATGAAAACAACCACTGAGCCAAATTTAATGAAACTTGTTGCAGATGTGGCGCGTTGGTAAATAAAAATCCATGTAATGATTACAAGTGGATGCAGTGAAAATAGATGCACTAAAGTTAAAAGCCTCTGAAAAGATGTTGACGATTACGTGACTGAAGAAGCTCTAAAGCAGTGCTGATTTATTATCCTAACCTGAAAAGATGTTATTGATGTTACATATCCAGTTGTTTAGTTGACAGCTTATCAGCAGTATATCAACCCCGCTGAAGTCCACCGGTCTTTATAAAGCCGACCATCTTTCATTGATCTTTCTTTGGCTTTTGCCCAACTGTCCCCTGCGTCTCACTGCGCCTGTAATCTTTCAGCGGCTGCGGTGACAGGAGAGCCGTAAAAATGGAGCTGGAGGAGGTCATCCTGAGCCATTCATCCTCTGAGGGGGACTCTGGTACTCTGCTGTGGTGGGACCAAGGCAGAGAGAGATGAATATCCTGCGCTGTGAAGGCAGGGGATGAGGCCTAGAAGTGTTATTTGTCTCTTATGGTCTGCTGGGCACATGGGAAGCTAAATGAGCCTGTCGTATGTCAGTACATATGATTTATTGCTGCCATTAATTTCTGAATGGTAGGTCACCCCTGCATGTTATCAGACTGGCAGATACCAGCGGGCCTGACTGCTGTCTCAGATGACAACACGAGGGGCTGTCACACTTCCCAACAGGTCGATAGAGTATGTCCACACAAACATCCATTTAATCCTAATAGAACGTATCCAGTCAGGTCCAAAAATCTGATCCTGAACATTCAGACTGTGCTAAATGTTTTAAAAGGAACCTCTGGATTGTTTGATTGTTGTCTGACTTCATGTCCATTGATAGAGGTGCAAAAAGATGCAGATCAGTCAAGAGTATTTGCACAATCGCCACTCCTGTCACAGCCATGTCTGTCGGCGCTGGATGAAGTGGCTGGTGAGGGGGAAGTCTGGGCTTCCCTGCTTAGGCTACTGACTGACCACCTGTTGATCAGTGGAACAGCGTGAAACATATTACATGTGCGCATCCTTATGTTTCCACAGGGTGGACACCAAACAAACGATCCCAGTCAAACCTTTGCTCTACGACTCTTCTGGAAACTAAGCAGGGAACGTGTATAAGTAGCAGAATTTGTGTTTACATTAACTAGGTGGGAGCTGTATGCGGTCAGTTTGCTCGCCGTCAGCTTAAACTGCACTCAGTCTCAGAGAGGTATTAGTTTACAGAGATAAGAGTGCAGAGAAAATTGCAGCAAAGTAAATTCACGGGGGAAACGGCACAGTGCTGACTGTGTGAGATCCAGCAGGAACAAACACGAGTGGTTCAAATGTTTCAGGCTGGTAACAACTTTAATGTGACCTCATTTTTACTTGAATTTAAAACTGGATCACACACAGGGTAGAACATCCCCCTCTACTGAGAGAGTTAGCAGTTTGCTGTGTGTGCACCTCCCCTCAGTCTCCCCCTTACACCCCCGTCCATGCACACTCACACACACACACACACACACACACACACACACACACACACACACACACACACATGCACCCCATCTCCCTGCACACTCTGGTCAGCGTGCTGCTGTGTGTCGATGTGTAACAAGTTCTCTCCCTCTTGTTTTTCATGCCTCTCTCCTCTACTCCCGCCATGTGACGCGCCAGGATCCTCTCGTTTTTCTACCGACTCCGCTTGGTGGTGATGTTGAAGAAGTAAGTGATTTCCTTTTTTATTTTTTTTTTTATTTTTTCAGTAATAACTGTACTTTGTGTAAGCTTGGACATATCCCGTGGAGAGGCTGGCTGTGTCAGTGCAGATTATTTACTCCCTTGGTGGCCTTTCAGCTTTTCTGGGTAACTCTCCTACTTTTTGTAGCTGTTTCTGCTCGTGTGAAAATGCTTGTTTATTCCTTTCCTTTTCATTTCTTCTGTAATGATCTATAATATGACCTGCCTTCTTTTTGTTTTGCTTTATTTTTTTATTTTTTATTTTTTGTCCTCGTCATCCTGTTTCTGACTCAGGAGACAACATGTGGTACAGATAACCAGTTGTCAACAGCTCCGGTAGTGGTTACCGGTGGTACGTGAGAGAGGTGAATCAGGGAGGCTTTCAAACCTAGATCAGCATCCCCTGTTTGGATTTTAAAAGTTATGTCTTTGCACCGTAGAGTTGAGTTGATCTTTTGTTAGGGAAGAGCCACGTGTTGCAGTGAGTCTAAGATATGACGATGTGTCCTTCTGTCTACTGAAAGAAGGGATTGAGTTGGGATGCTGATGCTGACATGTCTCGACCAGATGCTACCTGAATATTGGTATCACTTAGTGTCAAGAAGTAGCTTGTTTTTTTGCTGTTTTTTATTTTTTTTACTTCGTGATATGAGTTAATGCAGTGTTCAGTGTACAGTCCAACATGCCCATGTTCACTTATGGGTACTTTAAATATTCCCAAACATCTACAGAAGCTTGAAAACGTGTGCCCATTTGCGGGAGGTAATGTGTTGCCCCCGTGAATCCTCCTAGATGGTAACAATAGTTCTCAGAGTTTGCTCATATGTCGCATCAATATTGCAGGACCTACACATGAAAGATCAGTCACGTGGTGACAGGTTTTTTTTAAATAGTTTACTTAGTCTCTGAATGATGCTGATGCCTGCTTTGTTCTGTTCATGTTGGGTCAGTATGTTGAAGGGGTAGCAGCGGTTAGAGAGGCGTGAGTCAGGAGACGTTTGGCAGCAGCGCATATGTAGTATCAAATATGCATGAACTGGATGTGGCTTTCAGCAGAAGGCTACTTGGACATGGTGCCTCATTTCTAGATGATCTATTTTGCTTAAGGGTAAAATACAAATATCTTGTTACTGTTAAAAAAATTGCACTGGAAGTTGAAAAAAAAAAGAAAAGAAACAAAAGACAATAATTATGTATATTGTTGTGGCTTTATGTGTTCTTACTTGATTGAATGAATTTATTTATCCATTCATTTATTTATTTTTGAGCAGGCTGTGAGTATACTTAGCTCTGCTGTAGGTTTGGACGTTTTAACACGTGGGTCGGTGATGGTTCCAAACTTGCTTTTGGAACCAGCAACTAGTGGTCATTCAAGGAACTGCACATCCCCGTCAGCCTTAAAGACAGAAACCTGACGTTGCTCTTCGCCCTCGACCAGTCCTTTATAATCTATCGATCCTTTTAAACCATTGTCTTTCACTGTCACTTACTGTTTGGTTGAGCTTAAACTTGTTTAAGTTGGGGTTAGGCATTTCAACCGTATGGGTTGGGGTTAGGACAACATCCCAGCTTGGCTCTGTGCACTTTCTCCATTTTCTACTGATGAACCATGAAGATTTCCTGTAGTTGGTATAATGGTATTGACAGGGAGAGAATTTGCTTAAACATCGTGGTTGTATCATTAAGGACAGAGGGATGAGGGAGATCAGCGCAGCTGTGCGCCTCTTTAGGATTCCTGCTCTCTACCTCCTCTCGCCGGCGCCAAACCGGCATCATTAGGTTTGGCACACCACCCGAGCAGCCATTGTTGGAACAGCCATGGCACGTTAGTGTGTCTTTTTAACTGTGGCTAAACTCAGTCTATTCACTTGTAAAAGAGAGCAGCCATTGGCAGATAGTTGGCAGGGTGCACAGAGAGGCCTTTCACTCTGGTAGGAAGGAGCTTAGAACGCCGCCTCGGAAATGGTCCTCTCTGAATATTTTGAAGGAGAGACTTTGGGTGCCCTCTTCATGTCTATTTGCTCCATCTAACAAATTTCCATGAACTGACTTCATTGGTAATTAATATTACTACTCTTTTTAGATGAAGGTTTCCTTGCTGCCAAGTTGGAGGACTCAAAGGGAGAATGTTGGGAATCTACTTTTGGTGTTTAAAAAGCCTTTCCTTTTAATTTAGGGAGGAATCTGGTGTTTGGAATCTCATGTTCAGGGGTGGAGGGAAGTGTATGTGTGTGTATATGTGTGTGTTGTTGGAAAGGGGGGGGGTCACTATTTCCTTTCATGACATTTGGATCAAGTCCAATTACTCATACTGGTCGGCTGGAGAGCGTTTATACAAGAGGCTGATATGCAGGGGTCAGATGCTGGACCTCTCTTTTTATTTATGATGCCGGGTTGGAACAAATTACAGGGCTTCTGAATGCACAAATAATTGCTTGTTATTAATTTCCCTGCCATATGCCCCCCCCTATTGAAGAGGTTTAGTCTAAATTTTAATGAAGCACACTTAACAAGCTTATTTTTTACCCTGTAAAATCCCTGGTATCTGCATCTTTTTCCAGTCACATATAGCACTGCGTTCACGTGTTCAACTAATCACCAAATATCACTAAAGATCTCACTAATGTTGGGAAAGCACATGACTTCAAAGTCAAACGAAGAAAGAGCCATTTGGCGGACCTGCATGGAGTCACCTACAAGGGTGACTATTTAACAAGCCTTTATAAATCAAGTAGCAGCAATAAACAGCAAAGTAAAACAAAATTGCAGGTGGACTGCCTGTATGTGGCCATTGACTAAAACATTTCTGCAGTTTTTGTTAGAACTTAGTTTAGATGTGAGGAGATGACGCACCACAGACCCCTTACTCAAGGTGAAGATGCCTTTACAGTCAATGCTTACAGTAACAGCCTTTGTTGTTACACAATTTGAAATGACTCTCAGAAAAATCTCAGGCAGAAGAGGTGGTGGGAGGAAGAGGTTAGTCTGAAGAAAAAACCCAGACAATCCCAGCTATGATGGATTAAAAGATACACCTGTCTTCCACTGGTGCTTTGAAAGGTTGACTTTTATGTGTTGTAGCTACTGGGAGCGGGCCTCTAGGTTAAATCTTGGCAGAGATCCTCCAGTGTGGAGGTCACATGTTTGGTTCCTGTTCCTGGGTCTCTTTTTTTCCCCCCTCAATCCAAAAACACACCGGTCACATGAATCAGAGTCTCTGTATTTCTAATCTGCTCACAAGTTGTCGCGGCTTTGCTGTGTTTTTCCAGCACAGGCAACTACATGAATTAGTGAAAGCTCTGACAAGCTTGTGGCTGGAGGGAAACTGTGCTAATCTTGACTCTTTGCTGCTTTTTCCTCCTACTTTTCAATCTATGCTGGTCTCTGACCAAATCCAAGAGTCTTGGCAGCCACTTGTGGCTCGTCCGAATAAACACAAGAATATGTTTGACAGTTTAAGTCACACTTAGACCACAGGAGGAACGTCATTATGGACAATTCCTATGATCGTGTTTCTAATATTTATGATTAATTGAAATTTGAAACATGCTCTTTTGTGACACGATGCTTGTTCTTGTCACATTATAATGACTTGCAGATCTGAAAGTACGTTTGGATCCCATTTTGTCATATAGGCAAGCGATGATGAGCATGCAGAATATACTATTGTTTGACAAAGTGAGAGTTTGCGTGGACACATTTCTCTGCACCCCTGAAGAATCAGACAGACATCTGCTTCTCCTCACTGTCATTGTACTGAATAGACGGATTCCAGGACTTTAGGCCCCTCGCAGGCTGTCCTCTGCACATTGACAAGCGCTTCGCTCCATTAAAAAAGTGAAGCCTGCGGTGCATGCTCTTCCTGTCGCTTCATTAAGCACAAATGTAAGACGCAGCAGGCTGAAAAACCTCTGCATCCTCAGATGGATCATCGCTTCTAAGCTCATAGCCTATAGCCTCATACAGACTTTTAAACATTTTAACATTAACGTGTACATTGCTCAACTCCACAAATCAACAATTTTGTTGTCAAAAGTCTGCAGCAATCGACAAGTGCTGTCGGTGCGACGCCAGTCAGGTGTAACATTGCATAACTCGGTGTCACCTGTTCTTTGCATGCTCACATTCAAATCAAAGTTCAGCTGTCAACTATGTTCAATCAAAATGAATAAATATGTGACTAAATAAACAACTATTCTCTATGTAATCAGTTTGTCTGCTGTAATCGGCGTGACTGATAACCACGGGCTTATTTGAATGTAGACGAGACTATTTGTTACACTGTGACCCTTGTGCCAAAAGTCATCATCGCAGCATCAACCCTGAGCAGATTTGATCTGCGTAACTGGATTTTGATGCAGACACAAAGCCCTTCATGCGGCTCGCAGTTCAGAGTTCACGCCCTTTGTTTGGCTGCGAGCCCGGGCTCATCTCTGAATGGATTCTCTCAGTCAGAGCTGCTATGTTGATGGTTTCAGAGTCGGCTTTAGAGAGCTGGGCGATTCAGGCCTTTTGAGGTGAATTAGTCATGACTGAGTGCCACTGACAATGAGGGGCCAGACACCCAGAGCAAACAGGCAGAGGTACTGGGAACGCTGGGGGGGTAGACTGAGTGTGTGTGTGAGGCAGTAACGTGGGCCAGCTTAGGTTACCATTGTCAAGTTTCAGCCTAACACAGATTTATTCAGAATGCTGATAACAAGATTGATTTATTCATTGCTGACTCTGGCGACGATGAGCTAAAAGATTGACAGATGCCCTTCCTACTCTGACAGGTGTTACTTGAGGACCTGATCGACTGCATGTGGTTGTAGCGATGGTTACGTCAGGGTGGGGGGCATGGGCCCTCTCCCTCTGTGGCCTCGTGCTGGTCATCTGTTGGTCCATGAGTCTTTCCCAGCAGCCACACGTCAAACCTACAGACTGCAGCAGAAAGGAACATCCTGTAGTCTCCTACCAAGGTGAGTCCATCAGCTCCGAACATGGCATCCGGTGGAGCTCTGCTCACTGGTCACTCGCTGAGCTGCACTTTTCCATGCCTTTGCATTGGCTTCAGTTTAAGCTTACGAATCGTACCTGTGGTTTAGGATGTTTTACAGCAGAACTCGTGGCACAAGCAGAAATCTAAATAAAACTGCATATGCAATGAAGTGGTGACTGTATGTGTATGTATACACTCACTGCTTTACTGGGTAATCCAGGTGTATCCAATTAAAGTTCCAGCGAGTGTATAGGTGGGATGAGATTGCAAAGCATCAGTACAACATTTAGTGCGGTCTAAATGTTTAATTCCATGTTGTCAGTGAAGACATCAAAGGCTGCAGTGTTAGAATAAGCCTACTGAACACACGAATTCTCCGTCTGAGCTGCAGGATTAGTATTTAGAAGGTGAGCCCGCACATGGACTGTCTGCATTTCGCTGCTTTTCCACAGATCATTATGTACGCAGGCAAGTGCACGAAAGCAATTTGTTTTCAACAGCCCCCTGAACATCATTGTTGTTCAAGTGATGGCATTTATTTGTTGTTCTGCTGCCCTCAATCTGAGTTTTTCATAGTCTGACTGAGACCATACCAGGATAATGCCTCACTGGTGTTTTTCATAAGCACACTGACAGAGGGTTGCTCATAACCTTTCAAAAACGGTCCTCCACAATTTGCATGAGATTAATGAGCAAAAGCTTTTCCAAAACACTAAACGTGCAGCCTTTAAATCTTTATTTTCTCATTTATTAATGTGCATCCACATTTTTTCCACATGCACACTTGCAATGAGAGAGGTTGGATCTTATTTTATTTTTAAATTATGCATGCCAGTTCTTAAATACTCTGTGATACAATATGTATACGGTATATACGCAAAACTCTCACAGAACAAGAAACTCTTTCCAGGAAGAATGTAAGAAGATTTCATTCTTCTGAGCATGTGGGGTGTTCAAACTTTTGCTTAGCAGCTTTTCTTTTTCCTGAAATTTAAAGAAAGTAAAATATAGAAACTGAAACTATTTTATAATTCTGAATTGTACTGATAAGAGCTACTCAAACTTTTTCATGCTGTTTTTGCATAGTTATTATGATTCAGTAAAGATCTGGCTGTCTCACCCTTGTCCTTTAACTACACTTTTTTACATCTCCCCTCCTGATTTCTTCTCCATCTACTCTTCCTCCTCATTCCTCATTGGGGTCTTATCTTCAGCACTGAGGTCGTGGATGTCCGAGTTTTCCCATCCAGGAGTGAAGGATTTTTCCCAGCTGACCATTGACCTGAGCAGAAGCCAGCTCTTTGTGGGAGCAAGGTGACAAAAATCAGCATTTACTATCTGGTTTACATAACAGAACACTTGTTCTGTCTGCAGTGTCTGATGTTTCACCTCTAACAGAAGAACTTCTTTCACAGAAACTCCCTCTTTCGATTGAATTTAAGCAACATCTCCCTCATACAGGTGAGGCTTGTTCATTTATAATACACAAACTCTATCTGTTTCCTATTCTAAAATTGATATTTCAGTTGCAAAGACATATTTGTCATCAATTAAAGAGGCAAAAGAGTTTCGAGCTCATAAGTCAGTAGGAAAAAAAAAAAGAAGCAGGAAAAATAATTCCAGTTGTCTTCGAGGATTAGCATAACCTGGATGACTGAGAATCTACACCAACAGTTTTTAATATTCAGTTTTGGTTACAAAAGGCTTGCAGAGGTGCACACCTACTTTATGTGATTTTTGAGAAATGTATACCTTAATCCCTTTCAGTTACATGAGTAGGAAAGAAGACTGAGATGGCGGAAAAGGTCAAAGAGTGTTATTTCATTCAAGACGGCTCAGGTTCCAGTCCTGTTTGAATATAAACATCTGATTTATTTAACAGTCTGTTTGAATTGCATTAGGTTAGGTAACAGACCTTTAGGTTATGTTGGGAAGAAATCATATTTTGGATCCAGATCCTTTCTCAAAATTTTCACAAACATAGTGTATTTTAGCAAGTCTTTTGGTTAAACAGTTCGGTTACTGAAACACATGGGAGTGACCTTTTCCTAAACCTAACCAATCAGTCAAGGTGACTGTATAGAAAAATACATCTAGGCTTTTCTGTCCTAAAGCAAGTGTGTTCTCTCTATTACCTGCTTTGTGCTGTAAATTCAAACAAACTAGACAATACTGTAAAAAAAAAAAATCAATATCCTAAACCAAAATTTCTTCTTTTGTCCTTCAGGCAACAGACTGGGCGCCAGATGAAGACACAAAGCGTTCATGTCAAAGCAAGGGCAAGTCTGAGGTAGTGTGCTTCGTCCCAGTATCATGCCTAAGAGCTCATGGTTTCTTTTTTTTCCAAGATACTGTTGGATGACTAATGCAGCATTTTAAATCTTAGTTGCATGAGTTGTTTTGCATTTTTCTGCAGTACGAATGTCAAAACTATATCAGAGTTTTACTGATAAGCGGGGGGACGCTCCTCACGTGTGGGACCAACGCTTTTACTCCTGTATGCATGACCAGGCAGGTTGGTACAAGAGTCTATCATGACAGACTTGCACATTAGCGTCTTACACAATAATTATAACTTTTGTGCTCATTGGAATGAGGTGTTTAGTTTCCTCTGTTTTCCTTCTTTTCGTCAGATTTCTAATACCAGTAAGGTGTTGGATATGGTGAACGGAGTTGCCCGATGTCCCTATGACCCGCGCCACAACTCCACTGCCATGATGACAGAGAAGGGCGAGTTGTATGCTGCCACAGTGATCGATTTCTCCGGACGTGACCCGGTCATCTACAGGAGTCTGGGGAACATGCCGCCACTGCGCACAGCTCAGTACAACTCCAAGTGGCTCAACGGTTAACAAAGCCCCACACCGGTTTCCACTTTCTTCATTCTTGTGTGGAAACATGTCTTTGAATCGTGTCTGCTTCTTCCCCACTTCTCCTCCAGAGCCTCATTTTGTGTCCGCTTACGAGATCGGCCGTTTTGCCTACTTCTTCCTGAGAGAAACCGCTGTTGAGAATGACTGCGGGAAGATGGTGTTCTCTCGAGTGGCGCGGGTGTGTAAGAACGACATGGGTGGACGTTTTCTTTTGGAGGACACTTGGACCACCTTCATGAAGGCTCGCCTCAACTGCTCATTCTCTGGAGAAATTCCCTTTTACTACAGCGAGCTGCAAAGCACCTTCTACTTACCTGAGCAAGACCTGATCTATGGCATCTTCACCACAAATGTGTGAGAACTTGTTGTGTGATCGGCATATTTACAGCATATTTATGCTACTTAATTCATTTGACTTATGTATTCTTGATGTTTGTGGAAATCCTGAGCTAAGCAAAGAAAACTGTAAGCAGGTGTTGAAAAGACCTGAATATCTTCTCTTTTCTGTTCTCCCTCACAGTAAACTGCCAAGATCTGACCATAATTAACACCCCTCCGCCCTTTCATTGTTTAGGAACAGCATATCAGCTTCTGCCGTGTGCGCCTTCAATCTGAGCGCCATCACTCTGGCCTTCAACGGCCCCTTTCGCTACCAGGAGAATCCCCGCACTGCTTGGCTCTCCACCCCAAACCCTATACCCAATTTTCAGGTAATTAACTGATTAACTTTTAAAAGAAAATACATTTCAGGGTTGGGTCTGTTTAACAGGTGACTGAACCCTTCTTTCTGACTGCTCAGTGCGGCACACTTGAGGAGGACGGCCCCGGGGGAAACCTGACTGAGCGCAGCCTCCAAGATGCCCAACGCCTCTTCCTCATGAGCGATGTGGTCCAACCGGTGACCATCAACCCCCTGCTCATACAGGACAATCTGCGCTTCTCCAAGCTGGTGGTGGACATCGTGCAGGGTCGCGAGGCTCTCTACCATGTCATGTACATCGGCACTGGTGAGCAGCAGAGCTGGGACTGATGAGTTATTGCTTTGTAAACACTGTCTTTCTTTCAAACAAATGTATTTATCCATGCTTCGCTGCTTTTCATTCTTGCCAATTAGAATATGGCACCATCCTGAAGGCTCTAGCCACGTCTAACAAAAGCCTCCATGGCTGCTACCTGGAGGAGCTCAGGATCCTCCCTGAGGGGCAAATGGGACCAATAAAGAGTCTGCAAATACTCCACAATGACAGATCATTATTTGTGGGGCTGGAAGACAGACTGGTGAAGATCCCATTAGAACGCTGTTTCAGCTATCCAACCCAACGGTATGCCAGATATAACGTGTATATAAAGTACACAAGCCTGTCATCACTTATTTAATTACTTATTGTTGGTTTAATGGAGCTGGCAAATCTCCAGATACTTAAAATCAATAAATACATTGCCATTAAAGAGACACATACATCCCCATCCAAGTCTGCAAACTATGCAACAAACACTGATGAATGTGATTATGTGAAGAGTCCTGTTCATTTCTCCTGCAAGAATCCCACATTTGAAATCCCAGACTATATTTTGGCTTTGATCAAAGCAGACATGCGTCATGAATGAACTGATGAACTGTACATTTCTGCTTTTTGTTTGTTTTTTTTTTTTACAGAGAAAATATACTGCCACTAAAAATTAATAAACAGTAAAGCATACGAATATGACTATGAGACTAAATCTTGAAGAAAATATCACCAAATGTCTTTCTGAACCCAAATTAGTCACTGCATGGAGGCGCGAGACCCTTACTGTGGCTGGGATCTTAAACAGAAACGTTGCACCACCATTGAGGAGAGCTCCAACATGAACCAGTGGATCCAAAACATCACTGAATGTCCAGTAAGACCAAGCTGTAGATAATATATTGATATTTGGGTTATAGAGGAATATGATGAAACACCAGGACCCTTCAAATCTTCTTCAAAGGTGAGGAACCTGACGCAGGATGGTGGATTTGGTCCATGGGCACCATGGCATCCATGTAGCCATGACGACGGCGATGGCTCATTCAGCAGCTGTATGTGTCGGTCTCGCTCGTGTGATGGCCCAGTCGCCAGATGTGGAGGGGTTGAATGCAAAGGCCCAACTATCCAAGTGGCAAATTGTTCCAGGTACATATCTATAAAAGCACACATTCAGCATCTCAATATTATAGGTTTAAAATAAACCCCAGTGAGTAATTAGCTCAGTATCATAAAACCACGATAAAAGCTAGTCTAATCAAAAGGAAAAATGTGGGATAACGATTCAAAGAGCCTTTACTCATTAAAATATACATTAAGGATTACATAATCAAGTCATTGTGTAGAAGTTGAACGGGATGCTTATGTAGTTCATTGTAAAACAGCCCTTAAAGTGATTTAATGACATCTATTGACTGCTGGTTCTTGTTGTAAGAAAAAATCTTCTGAACCTGTAAATTGTAGATATTCCTGAGTCACAAGGCGTTTAAACCTCCTGTCTCATGTCGTGTTTCCCAGGAATGGCGGCTGGACTCCGTGGTCTTCCTGGGGCCAATGCAGCAGCAGTTGCGGCATTGGGTTTGAGGTGAGGCAGCGGTCCTGCAACAACCCGTCACCTCGGCACGGAGGGCGAATCTGCGTTGGCCAGGGCCGGGAAGAGAGGTGAGGAGGAATGTGTTTGAGCAAAGAGGACACATCATTTCTCCGTTGTGTCCTGGGTCTGGCCCAGAGCCTCTGACCAGTTGGACATGACTGACACCCCCCCCCCATGGAGGCATCATTAGGAGGGAGAATCATTAGGAATTTAATTATCAGCAGTGACAATAGTGTTTTGTTTCCAGGCTGTGCAAAGAGAAAAAGCCATGTCCCCTGCCTGTACTGTGGACAGCATGGAGCCCCTGGACTTACTGCAGTTCTGAATGTGGAGGAGGGGTCCATTCCAGGACCAGAACCTGTGAGAATGGGAGCAGCTGTCCGGGATGTGCAACGGTACTGCAGCACCTTCATATGGAAAATGAAAGATGGTTGAATGCCCAGAGAAGGATGGCTAAAGAAAAAAACAAAACATTTCAGACATTTGTACTAAAACCAAAACACTTACAAGAATGGCTTAAGAAAGGCTTATTTTAACATTATCGTTGTTATTATTATTATTATTATTATTACTTCTACTATTCAAGAACCTTTGCTTCAGAATTGCTCTTGGTGCTCGAGGGCCTTTGACATATTTTTGTGTCTAGGATGCCTAAATTATTTTAAATTATATATTTATGTTTTCAACAATCTACCATAGAGGAAAAGCGTCTCTGTGCCTGGAAGAAGCATCCTCCTTTACATTGACAGCAGCTGATTTATTAACTCTCCCGTAAGGAAAACCAAAAAAGTGTCTTGCCAACATGATTTAGAAGTTAATTTGCAAAAGTAAATGTGCTGTGGGATAGTTGCGTGTGGATGCGTGTATCTATTTGTGTTTTTCTTTTGATTAATTAGTTCACACCAAGATAAGTGTTTGTCCTGCCAAAAACATGAAAGTGCCTTTATGCAGGTACATGCTGTATTTTCTCTTTTTTGCTGGGTCTCATTCTGGTGCTCTGGCTGATTTATGTAAATATTGTGAAATATTTGTGTAAATTCTCTATCTTTATTTGATCAATTCAATGATGTGATGGTGATTAATACGAGTATGGTATACCCGTGATACTTTATTTGAAATGTGATGAAGTGGAACAGTCGTCTTTCTTAATTTTTGTCCTTTTTGAATAGCAGATAATTTAGTCCTGTGTCTGGAAAATGGGTTTCACATAAGCTTTGAAGCTGATGAGCTTTTTCTACGCTGTTTTCCAGGAGTACAAGGCCTGTAACCTGGAGGCATGCCCTGAGGTTCGCCGCAACACCCCCTGGAGTCCTTGGATGCCGGTCAATGTGAGTCAAGACGGGTCGCGGCAAGAGCAAAGGTTCAGGTACACCTGCCGGGCGCTGCTGCATGATCCTCAGCAGCTTCAGCTGGGAAAGAAGAAGCTGGAGACCCGCTTCTGCTCCAATGACGGCTCTGGAGCTTGTCAGACTGACTGTGAGTAGCAGATATGAGTAGGAGTTTGAAAAAAACTAAACCACGATAAAAAAATGCAACAATGGTTTCTCTGATTATCAGCAGGTTCCCTTTATTGCACCCTAACCCCAAACCCCAGGATGCAGAGACACGACTACGTTCAGGATTACTCCATCTGTTGCTGACAGAAACCTTTAGTTCTGCTCGTTTAGTATCCAGATGTGTTGGAACTAACCTTTTAGGGTTTAAATCTCTCATTTGTTTGTGCGCCATAAAGAAATCGAGAAGCACTGTTGGTGCCATAGCTCCCAATCAATAAACACAGCAGTATTCATGTCTGTGGACGTCTTTGACTGACCGTTGTTGAACTGTTTTCTGCCTCTTTTATTCCAAAGACATATCAAAGCTTTTATTTTCTGCTTGTGGAATTAAGGTTGTTTCACCGAAACGAAAACAGGATTTTGATTACGACGTCTCGTCAGGTCCTCCAAAAGATTATGGAACTGTTTGTCTGCAGTTGTGTGATTGCCTTCAAACTGTCATCTGCAGAGGAGAAAGTCTGAGTAAAATCTTCTTGAAAGCCCCGGGAAACGCTCTTGTTTCATATGTAAATCATTTGTAATTGTGTGTGGGTGCTCAGAGGTGTCAGTAAGCTTTGGAAATAAAAAGGCACAATTTCACGGCTCTTCTCTGAAGTCGTTTACATGTTTAGATTATCCGACCAATTTATTCCTTCAGGAAAACATGTTGAAGTTTGAATAAACTTTAATGCTTTATTGGAAACGGTTTTGTTTCCTCTTGTGAATTGGTCTTCTAGTGAAGATAGCTTACACAAAAAAATCAGGTCGTTTGATTTCAAAAAACAAATAAAAAAGTTTTCTCTGTATTTTCAGCTCTGATTGATGACTTCGGGAGGACTAGTGGCCGAACTTCATTACAGACCCCTGGTGCCCGTTGGGGATCCTGGGAAACGTGGTCCAGTTGTTCCCAGCAGTGTTCCGGAGGCTTCCGAACTCGTAGACGCAGCTGCTCCACAGCAGAGGGTAGGACCAACCCCGCCACCTGTGTAGGATCCCCAGTGGAGTATCAGGACTGCAACACTCAGCCCTGCGCAGGTAGCACACATGCTCTGCATCTCTGTTGAGCTGCAGCTGCTCAACATGCTGACACTTTATGTTGACGCACCACAGTGACCGGAGCCTGGTCGTGCTGGTCCTCCTGGTCCCAGTGCTCATCCAGCTGTGGAGGCGGACACTACCAGCGGACTCGGACATGCAGCAGCTCGCCCCCTGCAAACGGAGGAGAGATCTGTATTGGCCTGCATACTGAAGAAGCGCTCTGTAACACATATCTATGCGAAGGTATGAAAGCGCATGCCAAGTTTTTGAAGGATCTCACGTAAAACCAGATGGTCTCCACCCTTGAGAAAGGATTCCTTTTCTCGTAATGGTTTTGTCTCTATTTAGATCCTTATTAAAATATAACTCCTATTTAAGCACTTCTTTTAAAAAGTCCTTAACAAAGTTGTAGGACAATTTGTTGTAACTGCTACACCACAAATGGACTCTACAGATTGTCTCTGCAGAATAAATAATTGTGTTTTCATGGAAATCAATAGGAAATCTCATCCACACAGCGAGTGTGCTGATCAATATTTGTATTGAAAAGCAAACAATCTGGCTGTGGGAGCCTAATCCAGCATGCACTGGCTGAAAGTTGGAAAATGAACAAATGGACGAAAAAATGTATAAAATAGCCTTTTATGAATTTTATGAGTCTGAAATAGAAGTAACTGTTGTTATTATGGTTTTTAAAACAAATGCAGGGACACGGTGAATTGAACCGATGCCCGAACTGTTTTTGATGAATAAAAATGAGTGAATGAATCCTGACTGAAGGCCATTGCTCACTTTGCTGTAATTGCACACTTGCATTTATAGCATAGTCCCTGCGTCACTGTTTCTCTGTCTTCTGCTGGCAGGTTGGGGTGAATGGGCCGACTGGGGGGATTGTGATGAGGAGGGTCTGCAGCATCGCTCTCGTCGCTGTAGCGACGACCAGGAGGCTGAGGTCGGCCTCTGCCAGGGCAACCTCACGCAGTCCAGGCCGTGTCAGCCCCATGAGGTGCCAGGTAAACACATTCTTTCACGTTTGTTGATTGTAGTTTACAAATGGCAGCTGCTGATTTAAATTAAGAATAATTATAATAAAAGATAAGCTTGAGACAAAAGCGCACAGAGAAACCTTGACGACTTAATTACATCAGTTACAGTAGTACTGTGTCTACCTTGAGAACAGGGACCTAAATTCACTTAGTGAGGTGTTTTTTGTTGTTTTTCTTTTGTCATTAGATTGATTTTATTTTCCTGTTTCTCCATCTCCAGTCATTTTACCTGGACAGGAGGACCAGAGCTGTGGAAGTAAGTGAAAATGAGTGATTTCCTTTTGTTTGCTCTCTCCAAATAATTGTACATTTTCTCCCGGTCTCTGAGCACAGAGCAACACCCCCACTTACAGTGCTGTGGCAGGATTACAAAATTATTCTACTCATGTGAATTCGTTCCCCTTAGTTGGAACCATATTGATTTTTGATTGCAACTTTGGCTCTGTGTAGTGTAGGGTTGGTCAAAATGAGAAATCAATTTTGGTCTTTTGACAAAGTTTCAAAGGAGCCAGCTGGTAATATCAACTCTCGGTTTGATGGAGGCTGCTTCTTTCTTCTCCCTCGAACAGCGATGATGATGATGATGATAATTGTTTCACCATTCCCTGCGGTCCCGATTCAAACGATATGCATTTAATAGAACAATTCAAATTGCAGTGATCTTTACAGTTGATGTGTTGGTACCCAGAGCGGTCTGGGTCGCGCGAAGTGGAGTCTTGCATCTGGCCCTGCGATGGACTGGAGAGTGGTATATGTGGTATATCATCCACATATACAAGCAGCGATTTTGCTTTTAAAACACAAATATACAGGTAGCTTATGGTCCTCAGAGGATGAACCTGCACTGCTTTTATAATGGTGTCTGGTGAGCACATTAAGCGAGGAAAAAACATCAGGTCTTAATTTCTTCTTCATTTACATGTGAATGCACCCAGTTCCAGTCTTCAAGGTGCAAATGTTTATCCTTTCATCAACTGTCCCACATTTCCCAGTGTCGTTTGTTTGCGTTTCTGCTTCCTAACCTTCTCACCCCTCGCCTGTTGTTTCCAGCGTTTACTCTGTTCCAGCTGGTAGCCGTGGGCTCAGCCAGCTTCTTTGCTGCAGCTCTGCTGTCAGGACTGGCCTACTCATACTGCCACCACCTGAACCGACCCTCCCCAGAGTCAGCCGTCATCCACCCCAGCACTCCAAACCACCTCACATACAACAAGCAGGGCAACGCCACGCCAAAGAACGAGAAGTACATGCCCATGGAGTTTAAGGTGGGGTGCTTCAGTTCTCTAACCTTGTAAGTTTTGGACCGATTGTTATGTTTGGTAGCTTTATTTGGTTGTTTGTAAATTTCTCCACAATGCAGACGTTAAACAAGAACAATCTTCACGTGAACGATGAGACGTGCAACCACTTCTCCTCACCGCTGCCCTCCAGCAACATGTTCGCCACCACCTACTACCCTCCCTGTGTAAGCAAGTATGACTTTAATCCCGACTCTCCCTGCAGGACCTACATTCACAGCTGAGGAGGTGTCGCACTCCAACAAGTCATCAAGTCCTCATCACCTGCAGGAAATACTATCATTCATGCATTATTCAAAGAGCTCAAAGAAAATAGTGTATCAGGCGTTGTTTAGTTGGTAGAACATCTTTCCTGATATGTGGACAAATTCAAAAGTGAGGTTTCCTGTCACAATATGTGCATGCAAAAAAAAATAAATAAAAACAACAACACTTCAGTTTTAGGGAATAAAATAATATGATGATATAAAGTTTCTACTATAATCTTTTGCTTTTACAGACGTGAAAACATTAATGTGTCAAACTTTCCACATCCACTGAGCTGAGACGTGTATTACACTTCAAATTAAAGCAACATTAGGCAGTTTGTTCTTGCGAAATAATCAGTTTCAATTTGATTTGAAGGAATGTTTGATGATTTTTAGAAACTTAGCTCTTGCAGTCTCCCATATTTGCTATAGACTAAACCCATCCAAAGTAAGAAATGGGTTCCCCGGCAACAAGCCAATCAACAACAAGGATCGGCATTATAATCGGTGCCACTCACCTGCTTCTGAGCCACGAAGACGATTGCAAAGGCTCACATGAACCGACTTAAGAGGATGTCAGCCTTTACTGCTTCAAAGAGGACGTCATCTTATTTGTTGTCAGATAAAAACAGCTTTTTTGTGGTTTCCTTCCTCTTTCTTCACAACCTTTGAGGAGTTCTGCCTCTGCTCAGGCCAGTTAGAAAGCAGGACTCAAGCCTCCAGGGCTCGAAGACAACCACAGACACTGTGAATACCTGGATTCACGTCACTTTGAGAAGAACCATCCACTGGTTAAGAGGAACTCTCCACACCTTTGACCAGTAAACCCCTGTGGACTGTACTACAGACAGCTGTTGACAACATTTAATGATCCCCTAAATCGATTAAAGACCTTTAGATCTTTGGCTTATTTGCTTTAATTTTCATCTTAAGCTCAAAATGGAAACAGAGCACTGAAAAAGACATTGTTTTCACACACCTCACATTGTACTCTTGTTACAGGCATTTGGTGTTTTTTCTATCGGTAGATTGGATAGGTTTTAGGGGTCTTCACTGATGTCACTGTCTGTACTGTTTCCTTCTGTGGAGACATATTTGAACTATGTAATCGTGTGTGACATTCGCATCTTGATTTTTATTTTGCATTTGTTTTTAATGTTTAAATGTTTATGATCAAAAATCACCAAATTCAGTCTATATGCCTGAACTGTACTTTTTAAGGAATTCACACGTCTAGTATTTAAAGATAAATAAGACACGACTAAACATTTTCAAAACATTTCTAATGGAATTGATTGAATTATTTTACCGCCTGAGAGCTGGAGCTTTTAAATGAGACACATTTAAAGGACAATTTCCTGATGTTTTCACAAAACCATGCTTTGGCCAGAATACCACAAAAATACCACCGCATCCCTTCCAACTGTGAATTTCCTGCAGGTTTTTTTTACTGACATTGGCTTTATATGGTTATATATTTTTGGGCCTAAATCATGAGAATTTCCTTGTTGCTAGATCCAAATGCCAAGTACGATGAGATCAAGTCCCTGTGCACAAGCGTTATGTTTCAGATAGGCTCCATGCGTTGTGATATTAAAAGGGATTTCTGTCAAATGTGCAAGTTCATAAAGTCATAGAATATAAACTTAAAATGTATTTTAAAAAAGAAGTAAAAAAAACTACAAGGCAAATGGGAAATCAGAAATTTGAATTTGGGCAACTGGGCAAAAATATAAAGTATGTAATGTTTTGTAGTAGGTTTTTTTAAAGACCAAATGTGTGTCCCTTTTTGAGTGTTGTTTTTTTGTTGTTTTTTTAATTAGGAAAATTCAGTTTCTCAAACATTTATAAACATTCATTAGCAAATCAAGCAGTAATTATCAAGCAGAATTAGTTTAATTAAACTAAGTGACTAGAAATGGTGCGTTTTACTGTAGACAATGTTTATTTCATTTCATTTTTAGAAAGTATGCTTCCCAGTGACTGAAGTGGTTAATAGAGATGAATGAAATTGAAAACATAGTGATTTAACATGTTTTCTCTTTTCTATTATTTGTTCTTTGCCAGAAATGTTTTCTGTATTTTGAAGAAATGACAGAGTCCCTGAAATATACCAAATTACAAGCTCTACTCCTGGAAAAGTTCAATATAATTATTATGTTCATTCTTTGAGGTATTTTGAGATTTATTAATAAACCTAGACCATTTACACAGCATGGACACAAGTTTGTATGTTTGTTTTTTGGCATTCTGTTATATTATATGCTGGTATTTAAATTCCATGTCTTGTATTTTGTAATTGTAAATACCAAGAAATGGATTCAGGTGTTTCACACTAGTTTTCTGATCTGCTGTGTCAAAAAGAAATCCTGATAAAACCGTGTGGGTTTACATTATCTTGCAAGTAACCACATGCACTGACACTTTTTCTTGAATATGCTTTCGTACATTTTTTTTGGAGGGTTAGGGTTAGGTTTAGGTTTAGGTTTAGGGTTTGAGTTAGGTTAGGTTAGGGTTAGGTTTAGGTTTAGGGTTTGAGTTAGGTTTGGGTTAGGGTTAGGTTTAGGGTTTGAGTTAGGTTAGGGTTATGGTTAGGTTTAGGGTTAGGTTTAGGGTTTGAGTTAGGTTAGGGTTAGGTTAGGGTTATGGTTAGGTTTAGGTTTAGGTTTAGGTTTAGGGTTTGAGTTAGGTTAGGGTTATGATTAGGTTTAGGGTTAGGTTTAGGGTTTGAGTTAGGTTAGGGTTAGGTTAGGGTTAGGGTTAGGTTTAGGTTTAGGTTTAGGGTTTGAGTTAGGTTAGGGTTATGATTAGGTTTAGGGTTAGGTTTAGGGTTTGAGTTAGGTTAGGGTTAGGTTTAGGGTTTGAGTTAGGTTAGGGTTAGGTTTAGGTTTAGGGTTTGAGTTAGGTTAGGGTTATGATTAGGTTTAGGGTTTGAGTTAGGTTAGGGTTAGGTTTAGGGTTTGAGTTAGGTTAGGGTTAGGTTTAGGTTTAGGTTTAGGGTTTGAGTTAGGTTAGGGTTAGGGTTAGGGTTAGGGTTAGGTTTAGGGTTAGGTTTAGGGTTTGAGTTAGGTTTAGGGTTAGGTTAGGGTTAGGTTAGGGTTAGGGTTAGGTGAGGGTTAGGGTTAGTTTTGGGCCAAAAAAAATGCAAATATTCAAGTAAACTTTGGAGCAAGAAACATGTTGCTGCGTATTAAAACGTGTTGTGAAATCTGCAACATGCACATTAGATGCAATATTTCCATGTAATTTGTCCCTGAAAAAAATAGTTTTGTCGCTTCCCATAAAAAAAAAAGATTGGCGTAAATTTGACTGAAACACTGTGTTTTGGACCCTGTAAACTTTATTTTTGTACAATGTACACTGTAAAATGATCAATATTAATAAATCAATTTTTGATTTGATTTCAGTGGTGAAAATCTATTAATCCCTTTAAAATAATATGAAGAAAGGCTGATCCGCCCATTCATCTTTGTACAAAATAAAAGCATTTAAATAAGAACATTTATCCAGACTCAGTGAGTATAAATGTGAACAATGTTTTGGTTTTGGGTTTGGTTAGTTCCTGTCTTTTTTGTCTTTAGTTTGCTTTAACCTGATTTGCTTCTTTCAGCCAATCCTGCTTGATCGTTTGCACCTGTGTCTCGTCAACCTCCGTGATTTTGTCTGCATATATTGGCTTGTCTTTCACATCCTCTCTTTAAGTCTGTCTTGTGTTCTGCCCTGGTTTCTGTTCTGTTCATTTTCTGGTTAATTTGTTGTAGATGCTTTGAGTTTTTGTCTTTAGAGTCCCTGCTTATTGCAGTGTTAGGGTTAGGTTTGGTTTATTAAAACCTGTTTTTACATTCCTGCATCCACTTTCCTGCAACTGGGTCATGTGTCTCCTGACTCATGACAGCTTAGCAGCTGAAGTGATGACAGTTAACTGCTTTAAATGTTGCTGCCACTCAACAATACATGTTCTTAATATGCATAAACGGTGTTACTATAACTTAAACTGAAGTACAGAAACATTCCCCATCCATACAATGTCCATGCAAAGCCGTGGTTTTATAAGGCTGCATGTATTAGAAGGTTCTTGTTCTACTGTGAAGTTGGACAGTTTAAATTTGGGGTCATCGAAGATGGACTGCACCTATTTGATTGTTTCAAAACTGGATGTTGGCCCCAGCTTCTAATCTACAGCTTGATTGGGGCTCTTCTGTGTACAGTCCGTCTGTAGTTGCACGTGTGTGTCAACTGATGATTTTAAAGTGTGAGCATGCACGGTTTGCTGACTTCGCCCCGTGTCGGACATGTGACCTGTTAACAATGCTTCTCCTCAGTGGATAAATTCGAGCTCCCTAGCAACCCTTTTAGGAGAAAACAGCTAATGGATGGATGGATGGATGGACAAGCAGGAAGATATGGGTCACATGCTGCTTGTCTGTCAGTGATTTAACGTCTCCTCGTACTTCAGGCCATTTCTTCTCCCTTTTTTTTATTTTTTAGAATTAATATTGCAGGAGAAGCAAAAGACACACAGGTAGACCTGAAGGTCTTTATTGCTGTGCTACATTGAGATAGTGTTTCTATTTTTCTTTTTGGGACAGCAGGTTAAAAGTGCTTAACTGATAAATAATAGAAGCAGTAGAAGCTCCTGAAAAGGGAAAAGCCTACCTGTGGATAAGTGACCCTAACTTGCAGCCCTTCAAAACGCACTCATACAGAACATTAATATGCGTCACAGTTGCCATGTTTCTGCAGAGGTGACCCAGTAATCTGAGTTGAAAGGATTTCAGGGCTTGGATCAGGTGTTCTGCTTGTCGACGGTTGCTGATCCTGCCGCTACAATCCTGTTTGTTGTTTTCCACTGGTACTGGATGAGTGGTTGAGCAGTGCAGCCTGGTCATGGCAGTAAAAGCTAAGCCACACGTCACTCAGAAAGACACATACTTGACTGATACGCAGCATCTGCAGCTGCTCTGCATAAATATATATGCAAAGTCAATATATATTCTCTTGATCATTTTAAAAGCAGCAGATTGCATGTATCTGTGCCCTTTTTAAATGGTTAATTGTTGCCTTGAACAGTGTTTGTTCTTCACAAAAGTTTAAAATAAACTCGGGGCAGAAAATCAGTTTATACACGTGTGTACACGTTGATCCGTTTGATAGAAATAAATGAACCCTAACCCTAGGAAGCTGAGCGGTCCACTAGAGCAAAATAATCTAATCCCTCCACTTTAAAGGTGCATATTCCACCACTTTCACTCATTCGATTTATATGATCAAAGTGTCTCTGAACATGTGCTGACATAAGTCTGAAACAAACGGTTTTCTTTTTTTCCCCTCTTTCTCATTTGTTCAACCAATGATATGAAAGTGCTCAGGCACAGAGAGCCATTACCTTGACATATGTTGCCTCTGGGACACCGCATGTGATATGCTTCTTCTGTAGGATCCAAAAATAAAGAATTTGCTTCTCTGTTTTTCGTGCCAGTGGGCCGGAAAGCTTGTATCCGTGGAGTTTTCCAAATGGATTCATGAAATGCTGAGCAACAAAGGTTGTACAGTTGAAAGCAGAAGTTTACATAGACTGTGCAAAGAGACAACATTTATTTTAGTCTCACTGTCTGAAGTTAAATCAAACTGAACCGCTCTTGTTGCAGGTCAGTCAGGATTACCAAAATTTTTATTTTGCTAGATGCCATGATGATGAGAGAGAGAATTTTTTACAGAATTTGATATTACTCTCTTTGAGGTCAAAGGTTTTTAATAAATGTCCTAAGTATTTAGTAGCCCTTTTCAGATCTGCCTACAAATGTTCAATGGGATTCAGATCACTTTTTCAGCCACTTTTTTAAAACTATGCTTACCAACATGATCCGCTGAGTGGTGGACCTCACCTCCTCTGTTTCTCTTTCCCTTCTTCAGCTCAATCCTCAGTTATTAATCAGAAGTACCTCATCAGCATAATTGTCTCCATTGTTCTTGTAGTTTGTTGTGCTGGTCTGTCCCCTCTTTTTCTCTTCTGTGTATGTTTACAGACCAGAACCTCAGGAGCTGCATGCTGACCTGCAGTCCCACCTCTGACCATCCCCAGTGGCTGCTGTCTACACCTGTTTACATAGTCTTCTCTGTGGTCAACCAACTAACCGTGAATCAGTCACATGTACATGGAAGAGTTAGTTCAGCTTCTGATGGACAGTTATACGGATGTATCCTGTCTTTTGTACCTTTGACGGTGTGTCTGTGTCTCCCCTCTCTCCGTTCTCCATTCTCTCTTTTCTTATTCTAGCAGAAGGATCCCCCCCTAATGATCCAGGTCCTGATCCAGGTTTCTTTCCTCTTAAAGAGTTTTTCCTTCCACTGTTTGGCTTTAGGTTTTTCATGTCATGTTCTGGGTCTCTGGAAAGATCCTGGAGACAGCTTGTGTTGTGATAGACGCTGTATAAATAAAACTGAATTGAATTTCTCTACACCTGTGCCAAGTAATACCTACTGAAACCTTACTGTATAAGAAAACCTGGCCAACCCCTGTGATGTCACTCAGGTTTTCTAAACGTTGGGGGCCGTTTGGTTCACAGCAGGTTTTGGGTTCTTGGAGGTTGGGTCACAGCAACAGTCTGGGAAAAGTTAGAGTTTAAAAAGGTCCGATCCAACCTGGACCAAGGCCCAGTTGGAGGAATCATCTATTCTGGGTGTTGCTAGGTAACAGCCTGTCTGATCATCAGGTCAACTTGACTGATAGTATCATAACAGCTCAAGATGCATCTCTAAAACAAGAATGACTCAGTTGTGTTTTTTATTCACAGAAAAGTTAAACAATTGAATAATTATAAAATAGATTTATATATATTTATAACACTTTTTTCAGGACACTTGGATGCTTAACAATACACCAGAAGAGAAGAGGGCAAGTAAAATAAAGTGAATATAGGAATTTCAATGACACTTTTTCACAAAACCAAAGCGAAACTGTTGAGTTTGCAACCAAGGAACCGCTGTGGGAGGTTGTGGGTTTCCACTGAACTGTTTTTCTTTTTTATGAGCTTAACGCTCGCAGTTCAACACTTTGTATTTCATTCTGCGAGACGTCTCCTCCTGCAAGACAAATTTTTGCAACTGTTGTTGCAAAAATAGTCAACAGAAGATGAAGGCAGTGGACGGTTAAACGGCAGTGGCCCAATGACATAAAGTAGTTAAACACAACCACCAACATGGTTGGCAGAGCAGACACACACGGGCTTCAGATCTGACAGAAGCACCACAGCAGATACAAACACTCGGTGGAAGTGCATGGCACAGATGACATAATTCCTAATGAAAGCAAACGACAAAGGCCAAAATAAAAGTTCAGCTACATTACCGTTACTCTGTCTGCACAGAATTTATTAAAAAAATAAACAATACAAATTCAGCCTGCAGGTCCTTGTTTTCTGCCCTTCACTCTTTTTGTCTCTTATATCTGTCTCTTTTTTTAAACTTCATCCATCATTCTACATTCAAACTTTACTTCAACATATGCATGTGTTACACATGTTTGTAAAGAGTCTGCTTGTATAAGCAGTGTATATGTATTGGACTTTGTTTCAATAAACACCATTAACTTAGGAATGGAAAGTCCGATTTGAAGTGTTTCTCCGTCTTGAAGCTGAATCTCTGTTCCAGCATAAAACAAGGCATTTAGTTTGTCATATAACATGCATTAACCAAAGTAATTATTTACACCAGGTAGTTGATGATCTCTTTAAGTAAGCCCTAATGCACCGCCAAACAAAGTCAGAATGTGACCAAGAATGATCTTCTCATCACCCAATAATTCATGAAATGAAAATGCCAAACTAAGCACAAACATTTGATAAATATTAAAACATTCTTTTTTTTTTTAAATCTTACAGATATAAAGGATGCAATTTGAAAATAAAAGTGGTAACAGTGAGAGTGGTGGCTTCTGTGTCAAACTAATCTTTATTTTGACATTGCTGCCATCTGCTGGACAAATATTTGAACAACATGAAGCTTCAAAATACACGAGAATGGATACTAAGATTCCTTAAATCATATTTCCCTCCATCGCTACTTTCACTAAAGTATACTAAGTTTCTGGTGGAAATGCAGGATAAATACAAACACACTGGTCGGGCATTGAAGTGGAAACTTTTTATGTGCTCTGCACAAATGGGAAATGTCTATAAACTCAATGCTGACAGAAAATATGCCAAAAACCTTTTGGAAGTGCTGTAGATTGACGAGACAGTGGAAACAATTGGCATGTCTCTGCAGAACTAGGGTTTGAAGTAGACTTTTAAATAAGAGAACGGCTTGGCCGCCGTTGAGCTTTGGGACGTGGCTACAGCATTATGCTGCACACGTCAGCCAACAGCACAAAAATAACTGCAAGAAGGAGGCAGAATGAGTTATGGCAGACAGAAAAAAAACCCCTGCAGTGTTAGATGCATCTTGGTAGTACTGTGGAGTTGTCCAATTTTAGTGAGCCTGTGTGACTTGTAGCCTCAGTTGTGGCTGGTTTTCTGCAGGAGGGTCTCCCCTTCTGATCCAAGTCCTGCTCAAGGCTTCTTCACACATTTTTACCCTAATTGCTCAAGGGGTCGTGTTCTGGGTCTCTGCAAAGCACCAAGAGACGATTTTATTGTAATAGATGCGATATAAATAAAATTAAATTGATGCTCGGTTTGAACTTCAGCGAGTCCTCTTGACTAAATCCACCCAGTCGCTGCCATGTGATTGGCTGATAAGGTATTTGTGATAAGAAGGAATTGAGTGTGTTCTTAATGACGTGGCAGTGAGTCTAAGCGTCCAACATGCCAATGTGAACTGCTTTCAAATGAAATATATTTTCCAGTGTTTGAACAGTCTCTAGCATTGTGTTGCACAAGTAATTAACAGCGGAGAGACTCCTGAATTGGCTCCATTGTCATTTCTAAAATAGTCCCCTAAAGGGTCTCAGAGGGTGGAAGAACCCCCTCGCCAGTTTCTAGAATAGTTCCGTCCATCATCTGGTTTTGAGGTTTCTAGTGGCGCGAGCCGCAGCAGTGTGTCTGACGTACGTCCCGGTGCGCGCACCTGTGTCTGGCGGCGGACGGTCGAGAGAGGAAGCAGCGGCTCGCGCGCGCCCATGTTCCTCCGTGTGGTGTGAAGCTGGATCACGCACCCCGGAACCCGCCACCCCTGCGCTGGGCTGGACCGGAGCAGCCAGCCCTCTGGACCGATGTCCTGGCAGAAATGTCCCGGCACATCTACATACGGAACAAGATCGGCGAGGGCATCCAGGCGCCCATCTTCCAGGTGCGTCAGGTGACCCAGGCTCAGCAACCGCTGCGGACACGTTTATAACAAATCTGACCACCACAGTGATTTCTAGTAAACTCCCGGGAATTTAGCAACGAGGGGTGTTTTAGTAAGGCTGTCCATATCAAATGTGGGGTCATGGGAACAAATGATAAAATAGACAAAGTCTTGACGTGATTTTTACCTTTTGAAACTAATATAATATTTAATGAACGTTACAGATGCCACTGAAGCTCCAGCTGTAGTAAAAATATTTAAAAAGAAATATATTTACTAATTCTTTATTGTAAATGTATAGGTGGTATGTGAAGTTAAATTAATCTATTTAACTGCTTTACAGTAATTTAGTCACTCCCCCCTCCAAAAGCGTGTTTTTTTTAATTCTTAAGAATTTTTCTTAAGAAACAATAAATAAACTGACAAAAGTATGAAATCCTCTTGGAGTCTGTGCAGGTCATTTCAACGTATATCGTTTATTGACAAAATATTTTTACTTCAAAGACAATTTAAGATATTTTAAAAGAAGAAATTCAGGCATACAATGTTTTTACTTTCAATCCTAAATGTTTTCTTAAATAGTTTTACCTAGCAGCGAGAAAAATTTGCACTTCTCCTCCTAGTTTCATTTTAAAGATGCTTTTATATGTTGAAATGAGAGGAATGCATGTGTCAGCTGTTGCTACATAACTGATATTTGTCTTCAACCTAGTTAATCTTCAGAGGCCTACATGTGTTAATAGCGAGAGATTAACAGACTTTATTCATCATATCAATCCTTCGCTTTTGGCAGAAGAAACATGGTGGCCCAGATTAATGGCCCTGTTTCACAAATTCAAAAAGTAGGTTCTGACTTTTTAACGGTGACATTGTCATTAACTCTGGAGACTTCAACAGAAGTGGGGCAAATCACTGGCAGATAATTACTTTATTTCCCTTGAGATGAGCTCTGCTGTTATATTTAGGTTTTACGTGGATAAAAATAATCCAGAGGTAAAGATAAGGGTAGCAAGACAACACTTAATGCAGAAACTTATACTAGTGGTCTCTTTTGATTGTGTTAGTTGTGGCAGTACCTGTAAAATGTGAGGAAGACAGATTATCCCCTTGTCTGATCTGGATGTTCATGAATGTCGCTTTGCATTCTGTCAGCCTGGTGTGTTTGTTTCCTTTCACCACTTAGGTGAACCGAGGGACTTATTCCAGGAGGAGCCGCCTCAAGAGGTCTGATGGGAGCACCACATCTACCAGCTTCATCCTCAGACAAGTACTGAGCTACACGGGGAGGCCTGGGGTGTCAAAAATAGAAAGCTGTGGCTGTGATGATCTCAGTAGTTTGTTTGAGATGGGAAAAGCTTGAAGACGTCCAAAATAATTGTCCCATTATAACACTGAGTTATTGGTCAGTTGTTGCTCTTAAGGATTATTCTGTGATGCATGTTGCATCACGTTATAATAATGTCTGCAGGCCTTAAGAGAGTGTTTTGGTAGCACTGCAGACAGCTTGTGGCGTTTAGTTTTCTGGTTAGTGGTGTTGAATAGCGTTAAAGACTATCCTTTGCTGATGCTGATGCTGATGTGATGCGACACATAACATCCTCGACTGCAGGAGGCGCTATTCAGCTTTTACTACAATGGTGCATGGCACCGAGACAAGGGATGACACAAAGCCTTATTAACCCCTAACAAACGTCCCTGTACGACATCTTCATCCGCTTATCTGGGTCCGGGTCGCTGGGGCAGAAGTCTAAGCAGGGAGGCCCAGACCTCCTTTAACCCAGATACTTCCTCCAGTTCTTCCGGGGGAACCCCGAGGAGTTCCCAAGCCAGCGTGTCCTGGGTCTTCCTCGGGGTCTCCTCCGGGTGGGACATGCCTGGAACACGTCTCTAGATGTTCACAGATGTTCCCACCATCCCTCGGATTCCGGGAGAAGCTCTCCTGGAGGTGGGAGTGAAGACCTCCCTGACCGAGGGCTTGGCCAGACGTTCCCAAACGACAACGACAAGTCGATCATTGACCTCTGGCCTAGGGTGTCCTGGTGCCACGTGCACTGATGAACACCCTGATGCTCAAACATGGTGTTTGTTATGGACAGACCGTGACTAGCACAGAAGTCCAATAACAAAGCACCACTTGGGTTCAGATCGGGGAAGCCGTTCCTCCCAATCACCCCCTTCCAGGTTTTACTGTCATTGCCCACTTGAGGTTTGAAGTCCCCCAGTAGAACGATGGAGTCCCCAGTTGGAGGACTATCAAGTACCCCTCCCACGGACTCCAAGAAGGCCAGGTAGTCTGTACTGCTGTTCGGCCCGTAGGCACAAACCAAAGTAAGAAACCTTTCCCCGACCCGAAGGCGTAAGGAAGTGACCCTCTCGTCCACCGGGGAAAACTCCAACACATGGCGGCTGAGCTGGGGGGCTATAAGCAGGCCTACACCAGCCCGTCGCCGCTCACCGTGGGCAACTCCAGAATAGTGGAGCATTCAGCCCCTTAAGGATCCGGGTTCCAGAGCCAAAGCTGTGCGTAGAGGTGAGCCCGACTATCTCTAGCCGGCATCTCTCAACCTCACACACAAGCTCCGGTCCCCCCCCCCCCCCCCCCCCCCCCCCCCCCCTCTCCAGCGAGGTGACATTCCTCGTCCCCATTGCCAGAGTTTTGGTCCAGGAATTGCGCTGCCGAGGCACCCCGCCACGACCGCCGCCCAAACCACATTGGAACAACCCCTCATGATCCTTCCTGCGGGTGATGAGGCCTGGCTCCAGGGTGTGGCTCCGGTGACGCCAATCCAGGCGACGTAATAATCCTTATTGGAAAATTCTTCATGAGGGATTAGTGAACCGCTCCTAGTCTGGCCCGTCACCCAGGACCTGTTTGCCATGGGAGACCCTTCCAGAGGCGCGATGCCCCCGACAACATAGCTCCTAGGATCCTTCAGGCACACAAACCCCTCCACCACGCTACGTTGGCGGTTCACGGAGGGGACAGTGTACCAATTATTTACTAAATCAAATGTATAAAATAAAAAGATTTATGTACATATTTTATTCTTAACACTTGAAGCACAAGTTAAGCATGTTGAGTTTAGTATTAAAGTATCTGATGTCATGCAGCCTGTTTGACTGTTATCAATGTGTGTGTGTGTGTGTGTGTGTGTGTGTGTGTGTGTGAGATCCATGAACAATCTTTTGACATAGATTTAGAAAATATATTTATTTAACGAATAAGTAAAAGACAAATTTCCAGAGAAAAAATCAGTCTTACTTGAGTTGGGACGTGGTCCCGTCATTTCAGTCGTCAGAGTCTAGGTGGCAGTCGGAGGTAGTGTTTTTTCTAAACTTCCTGACAAAAAGCAAGTTTTATATCACACACACTATCACCACATTCGCCATTGGGTTCAGGTCATGAGTCCAGGTGGGCCAGTACCACAGCTACCAGCACCAGCACCCACTCTTCCCACTATCCAGCAGTAATCCCTTTGGCTGTCTGGTTATATCAGCTGTTGATGGCTGGCGATTGTTGATGTCAGAGTGATTGTACTAAACACTGTTTGCAATCTAACATGAAACGCAGGAATGGATGATAATTAATAAATGAGGTGGTGTTGATGAGAACATAAAATATCTCGGCTTCATATTTCCTTTGATGAAATTAAATATTAATTATTAAAATGTAGCAATTTGTGCACTTTTATTTGCATTTTCCATATTGTCCCAAGTTGTTCTGATTAGGGATTGTAATAGTATAGTACTAAAGTACTTAAAAGTATAGAACGAGGTACATTATGATCAATATTTGTTGATACTGGAGTGCATCATTTAAAGAGATCTTTCTTTTGGATGTGATGATATTTTCCAGACACTTGGATATAAACAGATATTAGTTGGAATTGAATTAATGATATCATATATTGTTGATTAAATCAGATATCTAACAACTGGCTCTTTTCACACCATTCAAAAACACCTGCTAACATCTGGATTTTTTCTCCGGCCAGTTTAGTCTGGCCGCTCCCTCTTTGTCCTGCTTCATGGTCCAGTAAAAAAGGAGTAAAGTAGCCCGATTACTTCCGAAAATTGTGCTCATAACCTGCAGTGTGACGATGCAGTGTGATGTCATCACTTGTTTTTGTAGCTGACAGGCTTCATTCCTGGCAGTTGTTGGTATTTACTGGACAGAACTCCAGTTCTATTTGCTCCAGTAATTTTAAATGCTTTACTACTGGTATAGTAAAGGACTGGTTTGGTAAATGAGCTGAACTGGGACCAATGACCCAGATCATATCTTTAAAAGAAAATTCAGTTGTACATATGTCATTAGTAGGTACTAATATGCCCTTGCTTTAAATATAAAGATTATTTTAGCCAGAAATGCAATCACTTCATATTAATAGGTCTGAATTTAAATTTATTTTTGTTCTCCCTGGAGCGTATTTTAACTATATAAATGGATGAGGATGAAAGGTGACGGAGACGTAGAGGGTGCTGCTCCCCTTTTTTACACCCTCATCCCCCTCCCCCGATTCCTTTTACCTCACTGCACAAAAAAAAAAAAAAAAGCGAGCAGAGCACTCATCCAGGCTGAGTGGACAGCCAGTCAGCCAATCAGCTTCTTGCAGATTGGCCCTGTCATCAGGCTTGGATATAGAGGAAGGATCTGCTGCTCTGCTGCTGCTCTGTGTGTGTGTTCCTGTGTGGGGGCTTTGTGTGCGTGTGGAAGCCTGTTGGAAAATGAAATGCCAGGATTGGGCTACCTCCACGGAGAGCATCTCCATCACATAATGTGAGCTGGCCAGCAGCACTCCGGGATCAGGGAGAAGCTGCATCCATCTAGCGACACGCCTCCAGAGGACCAGGGGCGATCCAATGGGAGGAGAGAGATTTTTTTAAATTATTCTTCTCTGCTGTGGCGAAAGGATTGTCGTCATCCCCCACATCCATCCTTTTTTTTTTCTCGCTGGTGCCCCCCTCCTTTCTCCTCCGCCTCCACTCTCATTTTTTCCCCTCATTCTTCTAGAGGCGCTCGTAGGAATATCAAACCTCCATGTATGACAATTTGTACCTGCATGGATTTGAAGACTCGGAGGCGGTGAGTGTTTGGACGTGTCTGCATGAATTAGCTTTTTGTGCTCTCTTGCTGTGTGTTTATTGATGGAAGTGTCTGACTGAACACACACACACACACACACACACACACACACACACACACACGCGTAAGAGGCCTTTGATGGGTTAGCCGACGGTACAGTGTAGCGTGATCCACGGCTGTGCTTGGCTCGAAGGGGGTTTGGGTGGGTGTGTAAAGGCGAGATGCACATTGGGAAGACAGCTTCTCATGTTTGACATTCACACAATAATTTTGTCTCTATTTGCGCGCGTGTGTGTGTGTGTGTGTGTGTGTGTGTGTGTGTGTGTGTGTGTGTGTGTGTGTGTGATCTGCCTGTAAGGCTGAAATAACGGACATCTGAACTACCAGATCCAGGAGGAACCATTTAGTCCTCATCACATTCTGTACCTCCTGAGATTAATTGATGTCTGACTCCTTGCAGAAGATGGAAAGACAGAAATGACCCATCTTCACCCTTAAAACTGTCACTGAAATGATAAGTCATGTGTAAAGTCTCTGGGTTCATCTCTTTCTTAAACATCCAGCTGAGTGTTTCTCGTCTGACCCTGCAACTGCGTAGTGCACAGGCTCTGACGAGGCTCTGGGTAACATGCATCGTGATGTCATTAAGTGGATTCTGATGTTGATGAGTCACATGCTGAGGCTACTCCATTGGATAAGAGCTGGGATGCTACTGTGCACCCTCAAATCTTCTGCAAGGAGTCATGACACAATGACTTCACTGTTACTGATAGAGGAAAATAATATAGATAAAAATACATTAGCTATGGTTATGGCACGTGCTTCTATAAATGGTGCAAAGATACTTTCATTATTTTTGACACGCCAGCAACTCGGTGGACTTGTGAAGGGCTGATTTTATAGTATGACAGGTGATAAAAACCAAAGCAGCACTGAGGTATTATCACTTTTAGTCTCCAAAGTGACGGCTCCTCTAAGACTCTCCCCATCTCGTGTTTTTGTATATTTTTCAAGCTCCACACCCACACCACAGCTCTGATGGCTGTTTAATACGGAGATATTTGAGATTCTTTTTTTTTTTTTTCTCTAAACCTAACTTCAAACACGGCCTCAGATTGTATCATACAACTGTTCACACAGGCCCATGAGAACAGCGTGCTCGTATAAAACGGTGGGCTACCAATTTATTGGTGCTGAAGAAATCACGAACAGCCTGCAGAAACGTCTCAGTCCTCATTTAACGCGTTTTTGGTCATTTTCTAAATGCTCAGCAAGTCTCTGAGAAGGGATGCACGCTGTCCAGATGAGCGGCGTGCTGAAGTCAGGCTTTGCCCCTGCTTGCTTGCCTTGGTGGGGGGGTGGGGTGGAGAAGTGCTTAGCTGTGATGACTAAATTGATTGATCGTCTTGGTACTAATGCCCCTCTTTAATTTAGTCATCATTATGGGCTGATTGTTTAGATTAAAAGAGCAGAATGAAGCACTCGATTCAGCTGTGTCCCAGCAAAAAAAAAAAAAAAAAAAAGAGTTGCATTGTAGGATTTCTGACTGAGTTGCAGGACAAAGTAATGCAAGCCTGGCATGTCTGAAAAACCCCTGAGAGCGTGCAAGAAAATGAACCAGGAGACATCAAACAAAGAAACCTGAAGACCTGAGTAGCACTATTACTCCCCCTGCTCTCTTGTTTCGTGCATTCTTTGGACTTAATGCTGTGATATTCTATTTAATTAAGGTTAGAAGATTAGATGGTTTTTAAAGAGAATTTTTTTCTGATGTTTGGCAGCAGTTTCCACGAGGAAAATAGAAGTATTTGAACTTGCATATAGATGACGAGAACTTCCTGGAAACAAGGATTGTGTTCGTCTCTGTTCAGAAGGGTTAATGAGTGTTTGGTTCTGCAAACGACCAGCTGCAATGGACTGAAAAAAGTCTACTTGTCAGAGATGCTCATGGCAGTTCTTTGCACCAGTTCTGCATTTACAATCCCAAGCCAACATTCTGGACCAGGCAATCTACAAATTGATGTAAACCTCAGTTAAATGATCCCATAAAGAATTTAGCAGTTCAAATGCTCTGGGATAAAGCTTCAATTTGTTCTCATTAAAGAAACAAGTCTTATGCAAAACTATGCAACTGTATGAGCCTGCGGGGCCTTTGTCAGAATGACATTTAACATCATTCAGCTGAATTTGTCCTTAACTTTCACAGAATTAACAGTTTTTTCCTAAAGTACCTGATGTTACAGGGTTGGTAGGAGACTTCTTAAGTATAGAAGTTTTCTAACCTGTTTGGAGGGTTACATTTTTTACAATTTGGCCAATAACTCAGGCTTACGTCTAAGCTTTTTCCATTTAAGCTGCCTTATAAGACCATGAAGTACTTGTTTAAGATGTTTTGTCAATGTTTTTAGACTTTAATGATGATTATATGCTCCCAGTACGTGTCATGACGTTTACGCTTATAGTGACCTGTGCTGTGATTACTATTTGTAGGGCTCAGCTGATTCGTATACTAGCAGACCATCAGACTCAGATGTATCTCTGGAGGAGGAGCGGGAGGTGCAGGCCCAGGTCCAGAGCCAGAGCCCTAGTCAGAGCCAAGGACCGGGACAGAGCCGTCAGGAACGGGAACAACAAGCTGCAGTTCAGCTGGAGAGAGCCAAGGTAGACAACATCTACAGCATACGGCATTTATTTACTCCTGAAGTTAAGCTTTTGTAAAGAAATGACTAGTCTGTATAGAATGCAAACACTGTCTGATGTACAATCTGTATTCATGACCTTCCGTTTCTGTCCTCCAGACTAAACCTGTGGCGTTTGCCGTAAGGACCAATGTCAGTTATTGTGGCGCATTGGATGAAGATGTTCCAGTACCAGCCACAGCCATCTCCTTTGACGCCAAGGACTTTCTCCACATTAAAGAGGTATTACTACAGCATATGAGTTGACTCGAAACGCCGTTAATCCAAGATTCTGACCAGAACAGGAAACGAGAACTAAACTGTGCACAACTGATAAGACGCCTGTTTTATGTCGGCTTTGTTCAGAAGTTCAACAACGACTGGTGGATCGGTCGGTTAGTGAAAGAGGGCTGTGAGATCGGCTTCATTCCCAGCCCTCTGAAGCTCGAGAACATCCGGCTCCAGCAGGAGCAAAAGAGGGGACGAGTCCAAGGGTAAGAAACTGAACCCGCTCACCCCCGCTGTTGGTCTCGTCTCATCAGAAACAGCCACATGATGGGCATTGTGGGTGGTGTGTTCTAATGCGTGAACCACAACATTGCCACAAATACTAAATATTAGGATTCAACAACATAAATGAGATATTTGTTTTTGAGAATATAAATAACTGCATGAAGAATGATCCCATTCATGTTTGTTTGAAGCCGTATTTTAAGATTTTGATATGAATCGCTCCTTTTTCAACCCAATATCAGGAACATTTGTTGCTTTCTGCATCTCCAGATTGAGGATTTGCTTTTCTTTGTTTAATAGAAAACTAAAAAAAGTATTTTTTTATGTAGTGTTTCAGTGATGCTCATATGTGCTTTGCTTCTGTCAGTGTGGTGTTTAGCGTAAAATATAAAAGTAAAAGTTTGACCTGACCTGAAAAGTTTGAATCGATTATACATACAGTACGTGGTGTTATTGGACGCCGCAGAACCAAAACCTACAGGTGAAAGCTGGAGGTGGGAATTTAGGAACGGGAATGAGCTCGGCGGGTGAGCGACCTGAGGGAGGACTGTCATAAACGAGTACCTCCTGCTCTTCAAGCAGACCAGTGGAGCAGATGGAGTAAACTGGAATAAACCACATAAAAGGGTGAACGCGAGCACGAAACGCTGCTCCAGATGTCTGCTGGAGCTGCCCCGAGGGGTCGCCTCATGTCCAGGAGCTGTAGTGAAGCTGAAAGCAACAAAACCATCAGCCTCTAATTTGATTTGTAGGTTTACGTCCAGTATGAAGTATTAAGACGAGTCAACATTGGCATTTGAATTAAGACCATTTCATCCAAGAAAAACGTGGTTATTTCTCTTAAGGTCTGTTTGTGAGCCCTGATTTAGTCCATCCCTGACTGCCGGTCGGTAGTTTTACAGTTTCAGTAGCGTGAATTAGCGCACCTATCACCCTGACTATTTTCCCCAAGTGTGTAATGTGTCTTGAAAGTTCTGTCATTCAGAGTTTGTGCAACAACTCACTTGTGCTTCCTTAAGCACTGCTGTTGAGGTTAATACTAATCTCACTAGACTGGAGAGCTTCGGCACTTCACTTAGTCGCTCTGCCTTTGTGGATTTTGTCACCAACATTCACAGATGAGGACAGACACATGAACCCCAATAAAAAGCAGCGTATTTTTTTAAATATAGGAAAATGAGTTTATAAAATACTTTCATTAAAAATGGCAGGGAATTATATTTTCATGTACATTTCTGATTTTATTCTCTGATTTTCTGTGTATACATTTTTTTAAAATGGGATAAAACAGTAAAATACATTTTACATTATTGTTACTGCTGCTGCTATAATTGTCACCAAGAAATAAAGTACAAGAAAATATAATTCAGCAAGTATAAAAGCACCATTATTATACCGTATAAACACAACTGTTCTTATTCCTGTTTGCTTTTGTCACCGACATTCATACTGGCTCCTATTTTCTTCTCTTTTTCTGCATGAAATGGCTTCAAATCTGTGAATAATTCAAACAAGTTATTATTTTATATTTAAATTGCTTCAATGGAAATGTACATTCTGTACAAAGTGCTGCCCCTGTGTGATCAGAAGTGGTATTGCTACATAAGGTGGCTTTAATAAATAAAGCTTAAAAGCGTGTTAATTAATCAAGAGCTACATACTGTATGTTTTGTTTTTAAGAATTGTAACTGTAGGTTTTACAACATTTAACACGTGTTAATTTATGGTCGTTCAAGTCATGTTGGTGAGTTGGACTGAAGGGACACTGAGTTTATACAGATTTATAGGTAAACTGAGTCCGTATGGTTGACCTACATTATCGTCTTCTGCTTCCAACGCTTTGTCCCTGCCAGACTGCAGCTGAATAGATGTATTTTAATATATAAAATAAATAAGTAAGTATATGCAAGTAGGTGTGATAAAGTGTATGTGCGGCCTTTAAAACTGAATAAAATGTAAATACGCATTTCCACTCTCAGTGGATTAAGATAGAAATCTGATCTTTATTTATCCTGCAGATGAGTCATCTTGTGATTGCTCCGATGATGATGGCTTTTAAAAATATATGTATATATCCAAGTTCAACTTATTTCAGTGTTCTTCACTGAGTTCAACATTTGTCAAGTCTGTTGTTATAAGACTAATTTCTTGTTAGAAAGTAGTGTTGGAAAGTGGTCTGGGATCTTTTTTTACCAGTTTTTTTTTCCAGCCTTTTCTGCATTAATGCCGCTGTGTTTCTCTCTTTATTCCCTTATGTCTTTTCCAGTAAGTCTGGAGGAAACTCCTCTTCCAGTGTAGAGGATGAGGTATCTGCCTCTATCCGACCACTCATATCCTCAGCAGGTGAGGACATCAGACGGGGGGAGGGAGGGTTATTGATGACCAGCTGGCCAGCTAAACGAACCAAACCTCCTGAAACACACCAAAATAGATAGAATAAGACTCTGAAGCCATCCCATGTCTCCACATAGAGTATAAGTTTACTGCATAGAGTTGCTGGTACATTATCCCATGATCCTCCTCTTCCTCCAGTTGAGGACTGCAGGCGCTCTGAGACTGGGGCTAACCAGTGTGAACCCAACGACAAGACTATGACCCCCCCTCTGAACTGCACTCATGTGACTTTGTGAATATAACCTTAGGACAATAGAAATGCTTTTTATTTATTTATTTGTTTATTTATTTATCCTGATACGATATCAGTTATCCGTGGTAGGTTTCATTTGTTATGAGTCATGATTTTTTTATTTATTCATTTGTAAAGCTGCTTATGAGAAGCATGTTTGAGTGTTTCCGTGACGCTGTGATGATGCCTCGTCACGCTGCAGCTACTGACGACGCTGTCGCTGTCTTCTCTCCCCTCCTACAGGAAAGCAGAAACAGAAAGTGGTAAGTTGTTGACAGTGAAAGCCACTCATCCACCATCCACTCGGTTCTTGTTGGTGTCGTCATAGACAGGAATGGCAGGACCCTGCAACACCGACAGGAAGTCACAGCCTCACGCCGTGACATACTTCAGCTCTACTGAAGTATACTCAGACGAATCATCACCATCACTGCGATGCAAAAAAGCCTTCTGTACAAAGTTGTACCGTTTTCAGTTAGTCAAACAAACCAAGGCTCAAAATAGCAGTTTATATCGACTCTTTCCTCTGCTGCTGTGGCAAACTTTTGATTTCTTTTGTCCAATATTTTTCTATAAAATGAATCAGTAGGCTCTCGTAACTGTCCACGCAATGCAAAAAAGGGAAACATTTGTGTATAAGATGAGTTTACAAGCATATTTTTGGAAATATAATGGTTTTCATCCTTTAGTTGGGTTGGGTTGCATTACTACATTACAGCTCTCGTTTCCACTTGAGCCATGTTACTTTGTTGTGGTGCTACTGAATGTCAGTTAGTTTTGTGGCTGTGCGGCAGTCTCTATGTAGAGTACTCAACCATACCCATCCATCTATGTAGCAAATGATAAAACATTTAGTTTGTCAAGCGTTTAATAGCCATGTCCTGGAACCTACATTTTTCATTGGCGTTGGATGTGTGGTTCACGACAAGACAATTAAAATACTCAGTAATTCTTATGCATTATGTTCTTTAGGAACATGTCTTAGTTGAGATGTTTTATTGCACTTTTCCAACTCTCTTTCATAACATTTTAACAAGTTAATGTATCATTTGCTACATGCCTTGACGACGTCTCCCATTAAACACCTGACTTGCTGTTCGATGTCCGCTCTATTTTATGTCAAACTCTCTTTGGGGATATTTTTTTCTCTTGTTTCCATGTTTGTAACGAGTTTACTGCTGCTTTGTTTGTGTGTTAACAGACTGAACACATCCCCCCGTATGATGTGGTTCCCTCCATGAGGCCGGTAGTGCTGGTAGGACCCTCGCTTAAGGGGTATGAGGTGAGCAGAGCGCCGTGTCTGGGTTAAGCATTTACAGTTTAACCCAGAGTTGGCTGATAAAGGTGCGAAAGGTTGTGTGGTTTGAGCATCAGATGATCTATCAAGTAAATGACAAAGTCTGGCTACAGTAGATGTAATGAGGAGATGTTTTTATTTACAGATGTTTTTCTATCTGGTTTGGTAACAAAGAATTGCCCAAAACTACCTTCTTTTTTTTTTTCTTCATGACGGCTTTTTGTCATTTTTATGCAGGTTACAGACATGATGCAGAAAGCATTATTTGACTTCCTCAAGCACAGATTTGATGGCAGGTAAGAACACAAAAGTGTCAGTTGAAGATGGTTTTTTGATGGTTTGCCACATGTAGTGTTTTATGCACATTAGAAGTAAATGTGCCAGCTTAAATCAGCTAAAACTCCTACATAATATTATGCCAATATTTCAATAATAGGAGTTGCATGGATCCTAAAGTAATTAAATCATCTTGACAAACACGTGCATCAGTTTTGTTTAAATTTTCTTTCTTGCAGGATAACTATCACGCGAGTCACTGCAGATATTTCATTGGCCAAAAGGTCTGTTCTCAACAACCCCAGTAAACGGGCCATCATTGAAAGATCCAACACTCGCTCCAGTTTAGGTGAGGAAACCCCACAGGTCCAGTTTGTACATTCATTAAAACCAAGTTACGGCAAATTGAACTACTTCAATAATACAGAATTAGCAGAAGAAGAAAAAAAAGGCAGCTCAGCTCTGTGTAGAAGCTGTGATGTAGTCTTTAACTGTGAGCGTGAAACCATTTACCTTCACTTTTACATAATCAACAGTGGGTGAGTTGCATATAACGTTTGGGGACAATCATTTCAGTCTCTGTATGTGCATTATTTCGATTTGCAAATATATTTTATCCCTGCAGCTGAGGTGCAAAGTGAGATTGAAAGGATCTTTGAGTTGGCCCGCTCACTGCAGCTGGTGGTGCTGGATGCTGACACCATCAACCATCCAGCCCAGCTCCTCAAGACCTCCCTGGCTCCCATCATTGTTCATGTTAAAGTCTCCTCACCGAAGGTACTTCATGTGTAGGAAACCTTTCAGACAAATGACATGGAAACTCATCATCATGTGGTGTTACATGGACTAGTAAGTCCCATATTCATACCAAGATGGGATAAAACGACATATAATATGATCTTCACAGCTATTTTACAAAAGGGACACTCAGTTGGGAACAAACGGCGAGTGCATCTAGACATTTCGAAGGTAACAGGCTGATATTTTGCCTTCATAAGTGTAACAGCTCATCACAAGCACAATCTGAGCTGGCATGACATACTGGATTCATGATTAATGTGTAAGACTCGGATTTAGAGTCTGCAGCCGGCACCAAGTAACCTGCACCATATCGCCTTTGCATGGAAGAGTGCATCTGATGCACAGAGGGTTTAATCAAACTGACATGTTCGTACAATGTTCCACAGTTTTGCTGCTATTTTGCTTTTTTTTTTTTTTTTCCCCAGCTCGCTCCTGAAAGAATAGTCACGTAAAATTCCGATCAAGCTTTCACATTTCACACTACACTCCGCTGCAGCATGAGAAATGCTTGTATTGTTGCAGCTCGACAGAAAACCCACTACTGTGCGATCAGAAGCAGTAGCATCGATTGTTAAATGATTGAAGTTTAGATTCAAACAATATTTCAACAATAGTTTGCGTCTAATTCGACTGGATCAGTCCAGTGATGGAGACAGAACAGTTAATAATTATTTATTTGTGTCAGCTTGAAAGTATAAATATCACTTTTGATGGTCATGTATTCCCTTTGATCCAGGTTCTGCAGAGGTTAGTCAAGTCCAGAGGGAAGTCCCAGAGCAAACACCTGAATGTCCAGCTTGTGGCAGCAGACAAACTGGCCCAGTGTCCACCTGTGAGTGGCCGGATATTTGTCAGATTGTGTATTTAGTAAATATATTCAGTGTATATAAGAAGAGGGTACCACAATACATCATTTCAAAACTTTTCCCACCTCTAATGTAATCTATATGTACAATTCAAATAAAACATGTCATAGAAACGCCACGTTTAATGTTATCTGCAGCGTTTAAACTAAAGTCTGTGCTCGGGCAGAAGAATATTAAAATAAATGTCAATAATGTCTGAATGCTGCCTGCAGGAAATGTTTGATGTAATCCTGGATGAGAACCAGCTGGAGGATGCCTGTGAGCATCTCGCCGAATACCTGGAGGCCTACTGGAAAGCAACCCATACCTCGATGGCAACGCCCCTGAACCCACTGTTGGGACGTAACCTGGGCCCTACCACGCTCACCCCATACCCCACCAGCATCTCTGGTCTGCAGGTATGCCAACACTTACCTCAGGCTGCATTTCAGAAGGAACTTAAAAGCCTCTTACTGAACTATTGGCACAAGGGGAGAAACTAGGCATTTCTTAAAAAAAAACAAACAAAAAAATCTATTATTGATTTCAGTTTAAAACTAATAATGTGAGAAAAGTAATTGCTGACATCTATCGAGAGAGATTAACCAAAAACGAGGACAGTCCTCAGATGAAAGTGAGTGATTGTAGAAGAGCAGGTTGTCTTCTGATAGATATAAGAAGGATTTAATCAGCATGTAAACAGACGGAAAACTAAAACTGAATCATTATCAGAATTAGGAGCCTGCTGTTTAAATGTTACCCTTTAGTAAAGGTTGGAGAAAGTCAACACATTTATAATTCCAGATTAGCTGGGATGGAATGGGTCAGTTTACATTTTCTTGGCCCTGTCGGTTCCTTACTTGTGTTCTTGTTACGCGTGTTTGATCAGCAGAGCCAAAGAATGCGACAGAGCAACCACACGGGAGACCATTCTACCCCAAACGAACGGCGCAACCTGATGACGTCAGACGAAAATTACCACAATGAGCGAGCACATAAGGGACGCAACCGCATTTCTTCTGGCTCGCAGCACAGCCGAGAGCAGCAGGACCCCTACCAGGACTACCAGGACCCCTATCAGGATGCATACAAGCCACACCGTAACCGCAGTTCACCGGGCAGCTACAGCCACGACTCCCGGCACCGACTCTGAGCCCACCTCTACCCCACCAGGGCCACCCAAAATAAACGCTGCAATAGAGCCAAGATGGTCCCAAATTGTACCTTTTTTTTGTGTCTAACTGGCTTCTTATCTTGTTGAAAGTTAAATAGTCATTTTCAGGTATTTGTTTTTAATGAAGCTTTCAGGACCACCCCTGTCAATCAACAGCATGAAGAGTCAGGAGGTTCAGGGTGCCAACATTTACCAATACTGTAAAACCAAGTCCTTTCGTTTATGTTTTTGGGACCTTCTGGGATTGTACTAACACACTACTCAGCAGATGTGCAGCTGTGCTTGTGCTTGTTGCCTCTGCCAACAAGCTAAATGTGGATAGAGGTGGATGGTGATGATGCGTGGGCTTCTGAGCGCCTGGAGCGTCGCGCCACATCCGAGGGAAGTCCTCTGCACACGAACTGCTGACGACTGCGGCCCCTGCCCTGGGCCATGTATAAATCCTGTCACCATTTAGCTTATTGCATGCTGATAGATGATCAAACGCCCCATCCACATAACTGATATTTTGTATCTAACATTCTGGATTGTCCTTCGATGAGGTTTAGACACAAGAAGGTCCTATTTTCTAAATCACATGGTCATTGATCGGCGGTTGGTGGTGGGGTTTGTGGTTTGGTGTTAATATAGCTTTGAAAACTGGTGCTTCACATTCCCAGACTATTTTGCTATTTGAAAGTCAGTTTGAGCAAGGCCAGCTTTTCTGTAGCACAGCTTTAGCACATCTCATGAGTGAGGAGCCTCACCGTCAAAAGGACAACGAAGGCTTGTGGTCCCGGGTTCAGATCTGAGCCCACAGCTAGCATGTACAGAGTTGAGATTCGTTTAATGCTGTTGATACGAGCCGATGTGAAGACTGGCATTAACCCGACCAATCAGGTCTGAAACTGACACCACAATGAGTGGCAGCTGTTTTTATGTTCCTTTGTTCGTGTGATGGATAGAAGAGCATCAAGAGATTGTTTTGCATTTATCTGCATTGAAATCAAAATGGTAAAGCAGTAACTCGGATGTGGACGGTGGTCGCCAGTATGTCCCGCTTATTGTTTAATCGCCGTCAGAATTCCTTGAGCTGGTTTTTGAGGATTAAAACCGTAAAGATGCGACTTGGCAGGATCGACTGAGTCATGTTCATCCTCTGTGTAGCTGGCATGTTGTCCTGACTGCAGAGCATGTTCCCTCCAAATGTAACGTAGAACCCCCCACTGTACTCAACTTGATGTTTGTAGAGGTCTGCCCCCCCCCAAAGAAAAAAAAAAAAAAAAAAAAAAAAATTTGAAAAAAGAGGGAAAAAAATCAGAGAGGGAAAAATAAGGAGACAAAACACAATGTCCCAAACTGCAGATGAACAATATTTCTGGATCCTTCAGGGTTGTTACGCAATCACTGGAAAACTAAAGTATTTTAAGAATTGGTATATGTTGATGAGATAGTTGCATGATATCAAAGTGGAGCCACCCTAATCATAGGTTTCTCATAATTCAGTTATGTTAAATGCTGGAAAGTGGTCTGAAGCATCTGATTGAGCCCGTGTTTGTATATTAAACCACATGGTGCTTTGTATGAGAATAAGAGAGCTGCTGCGCTTATGTTTAAAGTCTTCTGTACATATAAGTTTCTATCTTGTTGTTATGACTTAATCATTTGGGTTTCTTAAAGAGATTTGTCTATTTTTAAAGTCATGTTTCACTGGCAGTGTGTCTTTAATTTTCCATCTCTCGCTATCTCTTTGCCACTTAAACGGTTCGTTGCAAAGGAGCTTAAAATGCAAATGAACATGGTGTTGTGACTACCTGTAAGATATTAAATAATGAAGGATCATCATTCTAATGGCATGTAATTATTTAGTAAACAAACAGTGAAAGGTTTTTCATTGAAAGTATGTGTGATATTGATATATATGTATGTATATATATATATATATATATATACAAAAACTGATTTTACTCAATCCTCTACTTAGCCAGAGTTGCTCCTTCTTGTCACGACTAATCAAAAAAGACACACTGCCATTTAAATATTATTTTCATGAAGAAAAGACAGTTCTGTCAGATTTCTCCTGTATGAATCAGAATGTTATCTTTGGCATGTGAAGTCGAAACCCGAACATTCAGACTAAAATGATGTAGTTGTGACTTCTGCGGCACCTGATTGGTTTCTGACATATCTGCTTAGTCCCTTATTTTTCAAGTGAGCTTTTTGTTTGTTTGTATTAATCTCAGACCTTAAAAAAAAGTATGTTTACATCAAATGCAGCATTTCTAAAACCTAATCTGAAAAACAGTACTCCGAAAGGTAAAACTTGGTTGGATCTCACCCACCTGTGATGTAGCAGCTGCACAAGTTAATGGTAAAACCTACAGCAGCCACTAGATGGCAACATAATCTGACAATTAAATTCAACAGCATAATTTACATTGTTGGCGCCGCTATGTAGCAATACCACTTTCGACCACATGGGGGCATAAAGATCTGCTATGTTGACAAAGGTGGCCAACAAAGTCCACCACTGTGCTACCTCCTGCCCAATCATTGGTACGACATCAAGAATGGTAGGCGTAGACCTCCTGAATTGTAGGCTACAGCGGATGTGGACTAAGGTTATTTGCATGCACAGATGGTGAACAATCAATAAGCAAAACAAAAAAATTAACTGATCTTTAGTGGTAACCTTTGTGTGTGCTCAGACCTTTGAGGCAGCAGTCGGCAAACTGCTTACGCTGCATGATGTAGGACCGCCCATTTGGAGCTACGACTGAAGATATCGCCACAATTCTTTCGTGACGGTCATCTTTTGTCAGCGTCAGCCCCAAATCGTGCAGTTTATACCGGGCATAAATCCCAGGGGCTGAACTTTCTTGTGGTGTGCTGCCCCATGTGGTCAAAAATGGTATTAAAGAGTAAAATATAACACAAGTACGCACTTAAATAATTTTAAGACTTGCGTAAGCTATGAAACCAGGATTAAAAAATAAGAATGAGTTATTGTATAAATTGGCCTCAGCATATATTCCAGCAATAAGTTTATTTTTCTAAACAGTACATTTACGATATGAATAAGTAGCTGTGGCAAATAAAATAAACTTTAGATTGAGGCTGTTTTTGAGTTAAGTAACAAAAAAATAGTTTTAGCTAAGTGGATGTTTACAGCTGATTAAAGAAATCAAATGTTATTTTGCAGGTTATGACAGAACTCAGGTTTTACAAAGGTGAATTTTAACACTTCCCTACTTTCAATGGCATGAGTTGAGAAATTGTCCGATTATAAATGCGAAGTTAGTCGCAGGACTTTGTAATTTGTGCTTTAAATGGTCAGAAGGAGGATCATAAAAGTGTGCCATTTTTTACTGTCACTTCTGTAACAAAAAAAAAACCTCCTTCAGTCCCCAATAAGTTCTCAGCCTGACACAGATTTGAGATGTGCTAGTTTGTGAGCCCTAGTTAGACTTTCAAAAGAAGACCGAGCAGACGAACGCCCTGCTCCTCAAGTCGAGGCCTGACCTGGCCGGCATTAAAATAGTTGGATTTTCCCACATTAAAAGCAGCTTTTAACGCTGTGACCTGCGAGCAAAGTAAGATGAAGTAGATCACTTTGTACAAATCACAAAAAAAAAGCAAAAGCGGAGGTGGTTTTAGAACAACTGTTCCTAGAAATGTTGAGGTCACCTCAAGAATCAGTGACTTCCTTTGCCCTCTATTCTTTTTTAAGACCAAAACCCCAAAGGAAAACGGTGTTTGCGAGCAGCTTACGTGTCTCATTGTGCCCCGTTGCATCAAAATCCCACTGCTTGATTGGACCGGGAGCCATTTACCACTCAAAGATCAAACCAAACAATGTTCAGTTGGGCTGCTTGAGACAATCAGGAGGGATTTCCAAACCAGCGCTGCGCCATCACGCTCTTAGAGACGCCATAAGTAACAAGAAATACCTGCTGATTTGGACTCCTAGAACAGACCGGAACAAAATAAAACCACACTCGCTCATGTGTCCCGGCGTTGTTTTACTTGCGCTTTGTCTTCACTGGTGGCCAAACCTGCTGTCAAATAAATAGTTAATGATTTTATTTTTCCACCAAGTAAATCTCAAAGCGATCACGTCCATCATAACAAACGTGGGGGGGTGGGGGGGATTACTTTGATAAAATATAAAATGGAAAAAAAAAAGAACAAAAGAGTAAACATTTATCCCAGTAGAAAAGTAATAGATGAATATTTGCTAGTGATTATTTTTATAACAAATTAATGTACAAAATATCTCTGAGAGATGCTATTTGCTGTATACATGTGCTGGATTAAGACATTGACCACCCACACGGGACGCTTGGAAGGTGGTGAGCAAGGTTCATAATACCAAGTTTCAGTAATGTGCAATACAAAATGGCATGCTGTTTAAAAATGAGGAACTTCATGTACTGTACTATGCAACCGCAAACTGTGTACATTGCTTCATGCTGTGGATTCTCCAGACACCCCTTTTGTTAAGCAGCTTCATCTGGACTTATAAGGGATTTTTGTGGTTATTTTATTTCATTTACTTGTTTGTTTTTTCTGTGAACGATGAAAACTTAAGCGGCTAATGCAGTACTGCATGCATAATGTACCATTCTAATTTCTAAAAAGAACTAAAAAGAAAAATACAGGAAATTGGAGGTGATTGTGTTTCAGGCAAAGCTACAAGTGACTTAAAAGATTTCTTTTTCAAAATAAAAGTCGTTCTGAAGTTGTACACGGTGTCTTGTTTTACTTTGAAAAAAAGAGATTGTCTTCTATTTTATTGTCATTTTTTGACAGTTCATCAGTTATATTAAGACAGAAACAGATGTTTATAATATCTATTAGTATTTAACTGCTTTGTGTTTTTAGCCAGTGACCGAACTGCAAACCTGAAATGATGTGAAGCATGGCGCCTTTCATTTAAAAGCAGCTAGGCCCTACGCCTGTCAGAAAAATAGTGCCTGCCAGCCAGTAAAGATCTGACTGGATTAACCACTTTTGACAAGTAGACAGCGGTTTTGAAGACGATGATGAAGGCCCAGTGCAGCCTACAAACACAAGCAAGCAATAACAGGACATGACCGAGAGACCTTATAGGCACAAACGACAATAATGCACTGCAACACAGTTTCACAACCCACCGCCTATTGAAAAATGTTTAGTGTCATCTTTCAAAGTAACTGAATGAATTAGAAAATTATTTCCTTTATTTACAGATAAAAGGTGTCACGTTTGGCAGAATTCTGCATGTGCAGAAATAAGGACGCCGCTGCTTAGTCTGAGACAAACATGTGAGCATTTATAGAAACACAGAGGACTGAGATTAAGTTGATTTGTGCACATGAACACTGGCAAATGTAAGGCTGTAAGCTGTAAGCCTGGTTCCAGCTTAAAAGTTAGGATTTAAAACTTACTGTTAATATTGACAGTACCAAGAAATGCAGCTTTATTCGACGATTATGTCATTTTTCTTGGTTATGAATCTAAATAAACCATGAGCATTGATTTGTTTAAACAATTTAAATTTTGAGGTTTGTGGGAACAGTTATCCTTTGTGGGCGTTCATGATATGTTTTTTATTTACTTCATATCGATGTTGGACTTATACTGTATCGACCAAAATGAAGAAATATATGGTGATATAAATTTGGCCACATCGTCCAACCCTAAAAAGTCATTAGGTTTAAGGTGAAGCAACATGTGTAGAGAGAGAGAGAAAAAGAAGAGATGGTGAAACAGAGAGACAGAGAAATACAAACAACAGTTTCCATGACAACCTGGCAAGACTATATAAAGGAGGCGATTCCTTCACTTTAGGCAGAAGATTCTAATCTTTCACGAGAGGCGCATCTTCATAGGCAAGAAGCAAAAGCAGACGGCTAAAAGAAACAGTTTTCAAGGCAAACTATACTTTATCTCAAAGAATTCTTTAACTTATTCAAAATGACACATCAACCATCAAGATTCCTGTACATGAGGCAAGTGAGGAGTGGAAGAAATCACCAACATCGGATGGCACACAACGATGAAATGCTCCAGGAAGAAATTAACAGCTTAAATTACTTGATAAATCAAACAAGAGCAAAATGCTCGGAGCAATCGTTCATAGCAAATGGACTTTCCAAAGAACTGGCAGAAACAAGAGTCCAGTTAGAAAGACAGAAATCCCTGACAGAAATGTTCATCAACAGGGGGATAGAAAAGAAGAGAGAGTTAGAGAGCATGCTGAAGCAAACAGATGCAGAGACGGTCGGAGTTGCAGAAATAGGTTTGGAGGTGCACACCGAAATAAAACACACGATGAAAAAGGTGCTGCACGTTCACTACGACGAGCTGAGAGCCGAACACATCCAGACTCAGGAAAGGTTTTCCACCGAGCTCCAGGCAGTTCAGCAGGAAAACCAAGCTCTCCAAGAAGAACTGGACAGAGCCAGGACCTCTTATCAGGAACTCAGCGTGAAACATAAAACCGACGTCCTCGCAGAGAAGCACAAGGCCGAGACACTTCAACAAGAGATCGAAAGAGAAATGAGGTCTCATGCTGAGAAAATGAAACAAGATGAGGAGCTGATCAACAAGCTGAGAGCTGAGCAGGACACTATGCGTCAAAAGATGAAGCGGAAGATCTCGGCCCTGCAACAAACGTCAAAGGACACGGAGATGCAGTTAACGGGAGAGGTGAAACGCATGAAGCTTTCATATGGAGACCTGAGCTGGAAGTATGATGCTGAGGTTCTTTCAGTCAGGAAACAGGCCGAGTCCTATCAGCAACAACTAGACAGGGAAGTTCAGGCTCACGTACAAACTGTGCAGAAAAATGTTGAATTACTCAACACGATGAAAGCAGAGCAGGAGACACTCCGTCAGACGATGGGCCAGGAACTCACGTTTTTAAGAAAAACGTACGCTGAACAAGAGAGAGCTTTTCAAACACAGGTCCAGGGTCTCAAAAGTCAACTCAAGAGACAAATCTCTGTCACCGATGAGCTCTCCGCTGAACTTCAGGACAGAGATGACTTCAGGCTTCCAAGAAGAAAAAGAGCCCGGCGTGAGGAGCAGAACCAGGAGCAAGTTTTCATCCCCGTCTTCTTCCCCGAACCTGGACCCCCGAGGAAGAAGTAGCTGTCTGAAGAAACCAAAGCACCTGAAGTCATCGTCCCCTCCTCGCCAACACCAGAGAAAATAGTCATTAATGTGTATTCTCAATGTTCAATCCATCCATCTTTTTGTACCTTCTTCATCTGTGAAGATGTGGGGTCGAGGTACTTACAAAAAACAAAAAAACTAACTTAAATCTCAAAATGAACTGAAGTGAATCCACGTCAGATCAGTTTTCAGATGTTGGCCGTCTGCAGAGTTTGTGTCACCGTGTCTGCATGGGTTTTCTCCAGGCGTTCTGGTTTTCTCCCAAACTAAAAAAAAACACTTGTAAAACTAATTTAAGGGTCTGAATTGACCTTCTGAGTGACTGGTTTTGTGCAAAAAAAACCCCAAAACAAACAAAAGGATAAAGATGGTTTCTAAAAAGATGGATGGATCATTGAAGTCACATTTAAGCTTAATTGATATACACGTTTATGATTGAATGAAAAATAAAATGTCAAAATAAATTGCACCATTATGTTGTTAAGTCTTTATTATGAGTTTTTGAACCTCTTGTATGGTACAATTAAGAGAATAATTTAAAAATCAGTTTGAGGGGCTGCTGATAAAAGAGTTTTTGTTGATGATCAAAATGTTTCACTCTCAAACGAGAGACAACAGTAAAGAAAATGAGTTTAAATTCAAAAAGGAAAGTTCATGAAGGTTGTTTTAAAAACAGGTTGCAAAGCAGATAAATGTTTCTATTGAAGACAAACTGTGACGTCTTCCCTGCGATGGGACATTGACAGAAGCCCAAACAAGACAGTTTGCAGCTTCGTCCCTGTTCAGGGGCTCCATCCTTCAAACGCTGCATCCGGTGGATCCCGTGGAGTCCAGAATATCCCAAGATTCATCATGCAGCTGCTGGTTAGGATGAGTCTCAGGTCCAGCAAGAAGAGTAAAGCAGCCGTCTCCGCTTCACCGATGAAGGACAGCCGTTGGTGTGAATGGACGTGAAGATCAGGACTCCGGACAGGAACAAGCATGAAACGGCAGTAATGCAGGACTAACAGCTGGCCAACGTTTAACTGCCTGTTTAAGAGTTAATATGTTTTCTATCATTTATGAGCACTATGAAGAACTGATGATGAGAAAAATATATGTTAAGTGTTTCATGTGATATCAGTCTCTTTCAGGTATTATTAAATTTACAAATATTGTAGAAGGTGTGTGGACTTGAAGTGATATATAAGTGGCTTCAAATATACATCAACTGAAGTATGAACTTTTATAAAGGAATTTACTGAAAAATATATTCATAAAGTAAAAGTAAAAAGTAAAAGACCCACAATAATAATACAGTTATTGCTCTTGCATAAACAGTGGAAAAGTTAAAAACATTAGAACTTTTGAAAATTCATGAAGACTCTGCAGCTCTGAGGTGTAAGCAGAAATCAAATCGATCCAATAAACTCACAGACGGAAGACAAAACATAACAGAAAATACAACTCGGGTTCAGATATTTCACAATAAAATGAAGCAATAACATAACAACAAAGACAAAAATATAAAGAAGCCACAAACAATTAAATGAACACAATACATTGATCGTCACCCTCCACTGAGTTTACATACTAGTTTTGTATTCAGTCACGGTCATCCTTGAATTTTGTGACTCTTCCTCAGGTCTTTGGAGAAAACGACACTTTTCAGAAGTGGGTTATGATTCTATACGTTTCCTGACAAAACCAGAACCTAAAGTTGATGATACAAACTGCTCTCTGCAGAATTTCATGGAAACTTGAAAGTGTGTGACAATACATGCAGAACCGTGAATGACCACTTGGGGCTGCTAAAGTGATTAAATCTCCATTGAGCTCGTTGTCAATAACAGCAGTAAAACATATTTACACACTGCTACAAAAAAAAATAATTCACATGAATGACAACTCTACGCAGTGATGCCTTTTATGCATCTCACAAATTAAGCCATAATTAGGGGTCTTTCACTGGAAGATACATCCATGGTGTCATCTTACCGTCCTTAGTGTTGTTGGTGAACGTGAACGTAAATTAGGAGTTATGAGAGCATATTTATTCTTGTTTTGCTGCCATTTGTAGTCACAGACCCAATGACAGACAAATGAAAATAAGGGGCTTCAAATCCAGTCCTCGCAAACCTGTAAGTGATGTCAGAGTTTGTGTCTCATATCTGGAGGTGAGTCAATAACTAGAGCAGCCTCATGTGTTCACTGCTCTCTCCACTCGCTAAAAACAATATCACGTAGGTGAAAAGCCGGATCGATGGAGGAGGTGAATGTCAGCCATCAATCTGCAGCATGTTGCACTGCAGACTGAGAAATCCACACCTCCTCCACAGTCACGCGGCTCTTTATTCTTTCACGTTGAAGTTTTCACATCCACAGACAAGGACGATCACGTCCCCTTGGTATTTTGCCTAAACAAAATAATAATTCCCAGAACCAATGTCCCTACTGCCGCAGGTCCTCATCCTGCCCACCTTTGGACTGATGGTGCTCCACCGTGCGGTGTCCCCTGATGTATAAATATGTTATATGTGCACGTATGACTCTTTCATACCTGCAGAACCATCTATAACTAATCCAACTGCTTTGTCATGAGAACCAGAACTTGACTCACAGCTTCCACGACTACTCATGTTTTCCAGAAAGAGGCTGTGGGATTACGCTGCACAAAGACCTGCCACTGACCGACTCTCAGCTGTAAACATGCTCCACAATGGGCAGACCACAGACACACAGATATAAATACAAATGCAGCGCCATTTGATGATTGTCTACATTAAACCGAGCTGGTTGTTTAATCTGTTGCTGCAAATGTGCAAAGGTTCTCATGCACCGAGGGAGGGGAAGATCCCCGTCAGCCCTCTGTGGTCTCCAGCTACCTTTGATCGTCCACAGCAGCTCAAAGATGGACCTGAAGCCGCAAGCTGACATCAGTGTCAGAGGAAAATACGCTTTTCCACAATGTAAAAGAGCTGCATAAAAGTACTTACAAATGTTATAAATGCTATATTAAGTTAAAAAAAAAGAGTAAGGGAAACAAAAAATACAGATGAGTTGTTGATGAGTTGTGATGGTTGTAGCCGTGGCAACAGCGCTCTCTGCTGTTTAAATTGAAATACGAACGCTACCGCCTAGTTAAATGCAATGCTATTTGTGTATTTATGTGGAAAAGCCATATAATATCAGTCCTGTATTTCTATAAATGATCACATGTAAAAAAATGTCCTGAGCATAGAGAAAACGCGTAGAGCACCTGGTATTCCCAGACGACCTCCCATCCAAATCCGACCGTAAATAAGTCTCCGAGATCAGGCGTGTTCAGGGCGGCATGGCCGTAACCAGCCGCTTAGTCTGCATAACTGTCTTTTATACATACACTTACCACGTCTGCTGTCACGTTTCTTTCGTTTATATCTTCACTAAACATCGCAAAATATGTGCACACTGTCAAGTAGGGGACGTTTTCTTGTTGCAATGAATTCTTGGCCGGTGTGGTGTAGGACACCTTTCCAACAGCAGAGGGCGCCGTTGTTCAGTGAACGGCAGACGCTTTCAGATTCAAGCTGCCACAGGCATCATGCTTAAAACGTCTTCCTGTGTGTTATCACAAGTAATTGCGGTTTTGAACAAAGTTTCTACAGGAAGGCAAAAGAAAAGATTAAAATAGTTTATTGTATCAGTAAAGATCAACAGAAGGCACACATACAGTATCTGAGGGTACAAGTCACACCAGTGTCAGTGTCTTTTACAACTATGTTGTCACATAGTAAAATATACCACTGCGTCCATCCTCTGCCTGCGGGACTCAGACTCCTCCTTTTAGAGCTAACGCAATACATTAGAAAGCAAACATAGCCTTTAGCAAAAATATATCCATATAATAATTATACACTTTGTCTACACACTGAAGCAAACTCGTTATACAAAAATGCAGAAAACTATTTTAGTACATTTAACTGGCGAGCCATTTTGGAAGAAACGTCATGCTTGTTTATAGCATCAGAGAGGCAGTATTACTGAATCAAAAATAGAAGCAGTACCTTTGTCATAAACCGTTATAGGAAAAACATCCATATAAAGCCAAAAAAATATTAGCTTTGAATCCAAGAGAAAGTACACCACATACATTTTCACGTAGATTATTTGAGATTACAAGGTACAAAGGTCTGGAAAATACAAGTGTGTCCCTTCCAAGTAGTCCAAGTATTACCCTCAAAGCTATTATGGGTTAATTAATAAAAGGAGTGCCATGGCTTTGAGATACTTTTTGGTTGCAAAACAGATCCCAGAGTTGACAAACATGAGGACTGCAGCAGTGGCCGTTGCACAGAGCGAGACTGTCAACTAAAACAAGTCGCGATTGAGAGGACGATCAGTCCAAATGAGCACAACAATGGTTTCGGATGAAGGCTTGCATTTTCTCAAAGGGGAACAGTTTAACAGTCTTAGTGCTTCACTGATATTCGGCCTCTTGTTGAGTCAGTTTTACAAAATAAAAGACTTGGCAAAGGAATGTTCTTTCTCGATAGATAACGTGTGTACATTTGCTAAACTCAGACACTGCTCAGCAACTGAAGGTTCCACCGTTCCAAAGCAGAACCCCCGTTTCAGTACGGGTAGCTGTCGGGGAAGGCCAGCCCCTGGACACACTGCTCAGCTCCTTCAACCAGGAAAGGCCCCTCCTCGTCGTATCCTGGCAGGGCGAGGCCCTCCTCCTCGCTCGGGGGCATGATGGCGTCCAGGTCGGCCTTCAGACTCGGCCTCTGGTTTTCTGGGAATGCCATGGAGAAAAGTGCATCGGGGCTGCATACAAACTTGTAAACATACCTTTCCCCCGCCACCTGTAGGAGGACGTTTTAGAGTTCAGAGGAGTTCGAGGCTGCCTTTGACTGTCTCAAGTAAAAACGTGCGTCTATTTCCACGTGATTGTTGATTTTAAATATCACAAAAGAACATAGAAGTGAACGATGACTCGCCTTTACCTTCTGCATGATGCCCTTTTCATAGTAGTACCGCAGTGAGCGACTGAGCTTGTCGTAGTTCATGGCTGGCCGGTTCTTCTGGATCCCCCACAGCCTAGCCACCTGGACACACCACAGAAGGAGACAAAAAAGCTTCATCATTCATCCTGATTGGGTCTTTTTTTTTTTTTTTAATCAGGTCGCAGAATATTTGCCCCCAAAGCCGCACCTCCTCTGGGTCAATTAGTTTGAACTCCATGTTGCGCCCCGTCCACACGATCAGATGTCCGTTTGCTGGGTTTTCCAGCAGGGTGAGCAGGAACTGCCAGAGCTGCAGCGAGCCACGGCGCTGGTACGGCAACCCCTCCTGCTTTACTTTACCTGCTACAGACAAAAACAAGACTCATTCAGAACACCGCCACCGTTGCAGGAACTAAAACATCAGGTGCAGGAACAGGAACAGGTGCAGTAAATGCACGCTGGTCAATGTAAGTATCCCACCTTCAACTCTTTCTGGGACAACACAAGTGTCGTCAAAGTACAAAAGAGGGTCTCTGTCAAGACCAAAGCCTGTAGGGAGACGATAAAAAATAAGTTTAACACAGTGCAGCTGCTTAAACAACAGGAACGTACAATCACAACTCACCTGCACTGTTTTTCTGGAGCAAAACTGAAGATTTTCCAAATAAAGACGACTGACAGGTTTGAACCTCTAAAAAAAACACAAAGAGTTGAGTCTAATACCTTTAAGTACATTCTTAATTAAAAACAAACTAAAAAAACACACACCTGGGTCAAAGCCAAAGTCTCTTGGCTCTTGTTTGATTGTCACATGGTTGAAAGTGGCTTGGGGTCGGGTCAAGCCTGGAGCGGCAGGGCCTGGCTCTGGATACCGCGGGTCCACCAGCTCCTGTTTGAACACTCGGGGGGTGTGGGGCACTAGGGGGTCTGAGAGGTGGCGCTGGTACAGTGGCCTGCTGTCGCAACTCGATGGGTGGTATGCTGTGTTTGTGGGTTTCTCTGAAGGCAGGAAGGGCAGGCAGGGATCTGAAAGTTGCCTGTGGAACCTTAAACATAAAGGAGACCAGTTGGAAGGCTTTCTGTGATTTTATTCACCAGCATAAATCCCTCCAGAAAACCACCAAGACTCACCGGTGTTCTGTGTTGAAAGATGGCTCTGAGCAGCTGATGGGGGGGCGGGGCAGAGCGAACCGCTGGCTTTGGTCGGCCTGTGGGAGGCTGGAGTGGTGGGACGGGCTCGGGGAGCAGTTGCTGGTCAGATGGGACGGAGATGGCTGTAGCTGCCTCTGTAAAGGTGGAGGTCCAGCGGGGTGGATGGAACCACACTGTGCTGCAGGTGCGGAGGCAGCGGTCGAACCTGGCTTGCTGTTACAGGCACTGAGGAAGCAACGTGGCACAAGGATTTGTAAAGAAATGCTTATACACGTCTTCATCTGAGTAGATAACATTTACATCATGGGACTGGCACCTGTAACTGTAAAGGCACATGTCAGCTGGAGGCGTCCTGCATGGAGACACGTCTTTGGACGGACTGGGCTCTCGCTTCACTTTGCAGACAGGAAGTCCATGAAACATCACTGCAAACACACACAAATAAATAAACTTATTAACCGTGTGTGTGAAAGCAAGTTTGCATCGAAGTTTGGCATTTTTGGAACCCAAAAGCTCCAAATTGATTACGTCTTCAAAAGCAGTAATATTTTAGGGTTGACTCTCCTATCAACCATGGGGTAGCCTGATCCAGCCAATCCCCAACAGAGGGAGGGTCTGCTCTGCTGAAGGGGCGTGAGTTGTTGCGTTAAAGCAGCTGTCTGCACAACAGCAATAAATACACTCCCAGCGTGTTTGGAGGAAGGTCTAAATGTTCAACCCCTCACCTATCTACCACATCTTGTTCCTGGAAGCGCAGTCCATGGACATAGTCGTTTTTATAACTCTTTAATATCGTTTCTTTGGCAAAGGTCCAGCATGTGTGAGTCTGAGGGTCATATGATACAACCCTCGTCTATGAGATCAGCGTAAACTAGTGTCAATAAAGCTCATGACACTAGTGTGATACTGGAGCAGATTCAGATAGGTCAACTGGGTTTATTCATCTCAAATGAGACGTATAAGACTTTGCTCACAAAAAGAGTTTGTGGGTTAATTTACTGCTGGTTTTGGTTTGTCCATGGGACATATTCTTTCAGGACTGCTGCTCAGAAATCAGATCAAGATGCATGAATAAAGACTGTGTAATTCTACACACGGCCTGCTTTTGCCGCACGACTCTGGATGCTCTCCATAAATAAAAGAGGAGTAGCTACTTACAGTTACTGGACTGGAAATCTGGGACGAACTGCTCGTCATCGGGAACCTGAGCTGTTAACAGGGTGATGACAGCATGTTAGAAGACCCGTCTTGTTAAATATTTGATCTCAAACTTTACACAGCCCCTTTTTAAAGTGACATTTTAAATGAGCCCACCTTCTGCAATCCATATCTCCTGGAGCTGGCTCAGATCTTGAAAAAGCTCTGAAAGACAATCAAAGCTTGGATTACTTCTTGTTTTCAAGCCAAACAAGCTGCTGACTAACTGTGGCGTTACTTTGGCGGTTGAAGCCTTCTGCTGTTCATTTATTATCATTATTTCACATTTCCAAACTGAAATAATCAAAAGTCTTGTAATTACGCAGACTGAAGCTGATGTACCTTCTGTGTCATGAGCCAGATCCGTGTCCAGGAGTTTCCTCCGTCGGTCACCGGGACCTCTCGCTGCCTCCTCTGTGTGACGTTTCTACCGTTACAAGTGTAAAAGGACAATTCAGTGTGGCTCAAATCAATGCTTCATCTGCTTATCCAAAACAACAACAAAAAAATACACCTGAGATATAACGACGATGCTTCAAACTTACACTCTCAGGCACCACAAAGGGGACCTGCTGGTCATAAAAGCTGTCCATGTTTCAGCTGTCGTCACGCTGGAGTCACAGCAGGAAGAAAGATCAAAAGACAAATAACATATGTATGTTAGTATTCCCATACATCTACCAGAAGATCGTGGTTACTGGTTGGTACTCTGGTTCGTACTCTGGTTCGTATTATTCAGTCACAAACAAACACAGAACTCCTTATGGGTACAATAAATACAATAAACCAACATGAAGAAGAAACTGAATGACAAAAGAGCTTTACTGCTGTCATCCATAATATAAAATGAGTCATCGCCTGAGCCGGTGTTTGTTTAGTAGGCGGTCCCTGTGTTAGTCCCAGGGTGCCTTTGTGTTCACACTATGACGAGGATATGGACATATGTGCCTCAGATCACCTTCAAATGTTTTTTAAATGACTTGATTTTTGGATACGATCACGCCTTCCTTCAGCGTTGTGATGTCTTTCTAGGATGCAGTTTAATACAAGGTCCAGAGTCTTTGAGTGAAGTAAAGCAGTAAAGCATGTTTTATGGCTGGGCTAATTTGTTAATGATCCATGCCTAACATTTTTCACTTATAAACTATAGCACGGCTCACACAGAGCTTCACACCTTTATGTATACTGTTGATACTGGGAGAACTTGTGAATCACTTCTTATCAGAGCAGCTGGGCACTTTTATTCACAATTAGTGGCCCATCTGTTCAGTTACTCAGACTGAATTACTGAAATGATAACTTAATTCTTTAAATGTGGAAAACATTGCAGTTACACATCTGATTGTGATTATAATGTATCTTTAATTCAAAGTTAAAAGAGTTAACCATAAATTTGACATCACAAGTTTATAATTCCGTGATAGTGTGGTTAACCGTGGGTTAACCTCTCTGCTATACTGTTTACGTCTCAGGAATGCAGCGTTATTAACACGTAAAAACGCTTGTATTAAAGTAATGTTCACTTGCCATATCAACACAAATACCTTTTACTGCCATAATAAATGTCGTGTTGCAAACGTACCACGTTAAAAGAAAGCCGAACGTTAAATGAAGAGAATCTTAAATGGAGTTTGGTGTGACGCACAAGAAAGGACGGCGCTGCGTGCAGGACCGTCGTGTTTTTCTCAATGAAGTGAAACTTGATCCTCCGAGCAGCAGCCGGAGGCGGGTGGAGGGGAAGACGAGGGAGGGAGGGAGGGATGGAGGGGGGCAGCTCACCATTGAGAAATTTATCATAGTGAACACGGAAAGAATCGCAATCTGGAAGTGGTTAAAACGGCTGCTGCAAACGGGAACACCGACCCGCGGAGCTGCCAAATCCGGGGAAATGGATGCAACGCTGCCTTTGATCTACAGAAAATGGCGATCGCCTCGTAACCCCATATCTGCTAGCAAACAAACCTCGACGTTTCGCTTTTCTTTCCTTAATTTAACCACAGCAAAATAAGCGGGTCCCGTGATCGAATTTTAAAAATGACGTAATAATTCGTTACCTGGTGAGAAAGGTTTCCTGGCAAAGTGATTAAAACAAGTCGAGCAGAGCTCCTCCGCTACATCCCCTGCAGCTCCTCGAATAAACAGTCGGCTGTGGATTTTCTCAATGAAGAGCTGGCGCTAGAACGACCAGTGGGCTGCTCTCCTATTGGCTGAAACGAAAGTCATTCAAAGGGCCAGCCAATCGCCTTCGATGCTGCTCTGCCGTTCTCGCCCCTTGTGTGGTTTTTTTTATGAATGGTCGCGTTTCATTCATGGACCCATCGCTCTCTAAAAGGGCCAGGGCCAAAAGACGGGTAATTAAACAGCAATAAACACGTAGAAAACATGTATCACTTGTAAATGTTCACGAATAAGTAAACTGTTTAAATTAATACAAGTTACTAAAAAAAAAAACATAACTTTTGTTGTATTTGTTGTAACTACTGTCACAAGAGCCACAACAAATAGATAGACAAATAGATTTAATACTCAGAATCTTAATCAGAACTCTATACTACAATAATTAAGGGCTGTGCCGGATGAATTAGCAATGCAAGTGGAATCCAAGATATAAATGGAAAGAATATTTGGGACCCATATGGTATTATCTGCTTCATATTGACCCCACAGACAATTTATATGGGAAGCCCAGTTATATCTTAGATGGGCCCACATACAAGTACTGGCTGGGATATAGCATGACTTTTCTGAGATGCTCTAGTACATAAATGGCAATTCATCAAAAAACAAATGCATTATTAGTTGCAGCATCCCCCACTGACCATCAATGGTGCTGCTGTGGAGAGGGTGAACAGCACCAACATCCCTGTCCAACCAACATCACAGAGCTGGATACGAAAGCCCAGAGACACCTCAACCTCCTCTGCAAACTGAGGAAAAAACGTGTTCCGCCTCCCATCATGCTCTCCTTCTACCGTGGCACCATTTAGAGCGTCAACACTGGCTGCATTGCCTCCTGAAGAAAGCCCTGCAATGCATAGTGAAAGCAGCCAACAAGGTCAGTGGTGTCCCTCTGCCCTCCCTCACAGACATTTTCCATACCTGCCTCACCCATAGAGCCATTTGGATCGTTGAGGATCCCTCACATCCTTCACAGTCCCACTTCAGCCTCCTGCCTTTAGGGGGGCGTTTCAGCAGCATCTGGGCAGCACAAGACTGTCGAGCAGCTTCTTCCACTAGGCTGCCAGGATGCTGAACTCTATTCTCTACCCCCACCCCCACCCCCCACTCCCTCCCTCTAGGCTGTAAATATTGTAAAAAACTTAAAACCTACACTTGCTGCTGCAGCAAAATTTTGCACATCTTGAATCGTCTCCCACTGCCACTTAGTTTAATTCATTTTTACGCCACGTGTGTCTTTTACTAACTTTTATCTCTCTGGTGAGAAAGAAGAGCATTTTGATTCCTCAGTGTGTTCTGAGATATGAAATCTGGATTGTATAGTTGTAAATCTGTTGTATTGCTCTTCTGAAATAAGTTCAAAAATATAATTATCTTAAAGATAAGCTATGGTTTGAGTTTTAAGGGTGGATAGAAGGGATTCAGATCTTGGTCCCATCAACTCCTAATCAAATGCATTTGAATTTTAATTTAAGCTGAACACGTCCTTCAGTCCTGGGAATTTATCTTAGAGAAGTTCTCTGTACTGGAACGTATCTCACACAATCTATATAAGAGAACCTGCTGAGGGAAATTGAAGAATGGTGGTAACGGTTATATATTTTTTTGTATTATTTTAATCCGACAGCACACATGACTGTTCATGTCATGTGGGTGGCAGAACTTTTTTTTTCTCTTCTAATCCCACTTTGATCTCTTTCCACTTCATTACCAGCAGCTGCAGAGAGATCACCAAATGTTCCACGTGATTATTTGTGCAATCTCATACACACACCCTCTTGTACAAAAACTGCAGTTATCAAGACTTTAATCCAAACTATGCCCATAAGAAAATCAAAAGTCACCTCCAGCACTGATGCTATTGTCAACAAATTTATATTTCTTTATGTCTTATCTGATGTCAGAGCATGTTGACTTCTATAAATCAACTTTCCAAAGTAAAAGATCCAGCTTGTGACTTACTTCACGTTGACTGAACTGCTCAGGTGGATTTTTTTTTTTTTTTTTACGTGCAGGGGGGCACAGATTGTTTGTGTTCTTAGAAACTGCTTGGTCAGCATCTGGAGATGCCAGAACGGATCTGTGTGATAAAAGTTCCCGTTCAAACACCGAGCTCAGCACCTCTGTTACTGATTTGCAACATCTCCTGTTTACTTGGCCACCACACGTCTACTTGTATGTACAATAGCACATCACTGATTTTTATTCTTCCGTTCTGGCAGATCAACAAGCATGATATAATAGAGCATATCCTGTGGGAGGAAATTACTCTCTGTCGTCTTCTTATCAAGCGTGTTGTGTTGAAACTATACTTTCCTGCCCCTGTTATAGATTTCCTCCTCACTGTATCTCAGACTAAGAAAACAGAAATGGTTAAATAATCTGAATTCTATTATCTTATAGGTTCCACTGACAGTTTTTAGTTGGTGTTTTTGTTGTTGTTCCCCTGCACATCAGATTAACTACAAGGCTGATAACAGCTACTATATATGAGGCAGAATATCACAACCCACTGATATAAATACATTATTTGACTCAAAAGATACTCACACCTGATTTATTATTATATGACTCAAGGGGGTGACATGTGAAAACTCTTGACAGAATCCAAACACCTGAGCAAGATCTGTATCTTAAAAACATCCAGGGGTTCAAAAGAAATGTAAAGCTAAATATCATCAGCGTAGCAATGATAAGAAATGTCTTTAAAAGAGCCTAAAATATGCTGTAAAGGAAGCAGATGTAAGATATAACACATTTTACGATAAAGCATGAAAATACACATCTTCTGTAATGTGTAATGTAAACCACTGGATGGCTCTCACAGCTACATCCTTGTCGTTTTCATAGCAGCATGATGTTTCTGCTTCTTATGCTGCTCTTCCAACACTTTCCTGGATTTCTCCTGGACTTTTACACAAGAAGTCACATTAGATTATAGAGATGTATGCAGTTGCATCTAACAAGTGAAGGCTTTGGGTTTTTTTTTACCTATGACACATGGACAATCACACACCTATGAATGCATCAGAGGAAACATGGAGTTCAGTCTTGCCCAAGGACACTTTGTGCCAAATACTGCCAGTGTTTGGATGATCAACACTTGCTGGATTATTCCCAGCTGACAAACAAATAGATTATTTGTGAATAGATAATCTATGAGGCATGATTGGTTAACCACAATAATAGCAATTAATTAGGATTCTCTACTTATCTGGCAGCCAGAATTATCTGTAACCTGCCACGGCTGTGTTTGGGTTGTTGTGTCTGTGCGCCAGCTGGGTTGCGCCGCTGTATTTTTCCACCGTCTCTGGCGTGGTCTGTCTCACAATAATAGCTGCAAGCGTTGACGAACCCCTCTGAATCAACATGTGCCTGTTTTTTCTCTCCCTTTTTGTTTCCAGACTTTACCATGGGCTACCAGGTGTTGGCACCAACCTCTGAACCAGAACAATGAAGATGAATTTGTCTGATATACGTCACTCAGGATCATTTTTCTTTTTGATCGGTTTTGTTAATAAGAATAAAGAAAAAAAGAAAAATAAAGCAGCCTTTCTCATGCAGGTTTTTTTTTTTTTAAAAACACATCTGGGTTTATTTGTAGTTAGAAAGAGAGAGGGCAGGATGGTGGAAAAAAAGGAAGGTCTCGGTTGAACGAGAGCTCCTAGTTGTGACTAATAGTCCACAGCACGCCGAATGGAGCCTACAGACGGCTGGAGGGCCCCCCACTCTGAGTGTCGTCTGTATTCGCCTTTTTCCAGCAGGTACTGACGTCCCTTGTAGTTTGGATTCTCATAGAAGATCCAGATGCCATCCTGGACGTGAGCCGAGTGGACGTCTCGGTAGCCCCAGCGGTCCTGCAGGTTGGCCAGGTCTTCACTTAACTCTATCATCTGGCCGCTGAAGTCTGGACGTTCGTAGATCCGGATCCTGTGCCTGCTGGGTGGCTTTAAACAATCAAGATATCTGTTACTAGGTGACCTTTAGAGATGATGTCAGACTTGCTTTTCTGAATAATTTACCAGGACTTACATATCTGATGAGGCGACAGGAGCGGATGGTGTCATTGAAGCCATTCCAGCTCTGGTAGGTGGGGTACTCCCCTCTCATGAGGACATACTGGTAGCCCATATATTGGGGTCTCTCATAGATGACCCAGCTCCCACCCTCCACTCGGATGGAGTTACAGCGACTGAAGTGGGAGCTGAGCTCAGCGCAGTCGCTGCTGCATTCGTAGCTATGACCCTGGAAGTTCTTGTCCTCATAAAAGAAGATCTACAAGCAGGAATCTGGATTAAAAAGTTGCATGAGATGTACAGTTTAAAAGAATTGCTTTTGCTATCACTCATTTTACAAGCGACACCCTGGTAGGCGTGGTCCTCTGGATTTCTATCTAAAGTGAAATTTTATCTGCTCTAAAAGATTATTCCTCAATTTGTACTTCACCCTAACAGCTTGCCCTAAAACAGATGTATATTAGTTATGCTGCTTTCAGAAACAAATGTATTAATCACAGTGGTTTGCTTTTATAGACACCTCCCTGGAGGTCTCAAATATTTTAGATGATTGCATCTGTGTCACTAATCTGCAGGGAAAATTGTTTTTTTTTTTTGTTTTGTCTGGATTTCACAAGCCATACATATAAATTTGAAGCATATTCCAGATGTAAAAAAAACCAAAACAATAAACAAATAATGTGAATTCAGCACGTTTCCATTAACCGATTGTAGCAAATAAACTTGTTGCCAAAGAGAACCTGACACATCTACGCAAAAACAAAACCACAAACAAGAAGAAAAAAAATAAAATTGGACAGAAAGAGACTCTGGCCACTACCATCCATCCATCCATCCATCCATCCATCCATCCATCCATCCATCCATCCATCCATCCATCCATCCATCCATCCATCCATCCATCCATCCATCCATCCATCCATCCATCCATCCATCCATCCATCCATCGATTTATATATAACGTTTGTTTTCAAACAACTATCATTTAAAAAAAGAAAAAAGATAAATTCCTGAGAGACATTTTTTACAAAACAATCTCATCCTGAGTGTAAGACTCACTCCAGCACTAGTACAGTACAGGTACAGCACTCACCTTCCCTGTGCGCTCCATAATCCTCTAATGTTCCTCCTCTGCTAATCGAATTAAAACCCTTTCATTCACACTGCGTCACCGATGCTCCACTTTTATATAAAGGCTGATGAAATGCATTACCAGCACAGTCATTGTCATTCAGATGAGCTCCATGATGAGCTGATTCTGCAACTGCTTCAGCAGATGGCTTTTATAAGTGTTGATGCAGAAATATGGGCCAGATGCCTCTTCAACTCTAGAAAAAGATTAGATCAGGATGCTGTTCTCAGTTTTGCTGAAAAATCTTACCCACCTTCACGCCATAAAACACACTGTTGTTGATGTACTGTGTCACAAATGACTTTTCTTGCTCTCGAAGACATTTAATCGTCCATCTAGAAGGCATCAGATGTGAACTTCCCCAGTCATCTTGCTTTGAAAAACAGTGTTGATATGTGAAGACAGGGGCATTTTTTAACGTCTAGTACACATGTGTGATTGTGTAAATAAACACAGGCAGATGTCTCTGTAATTTCACCAGCTTTCCATGATTTAAGACTTTAATTTAATTCACGGATATCATATCATCACGGATATCTCGTCAAACGGAACACTATGACACAGTAATTGATGATCAACAGTTCATCATTTTTTTGTAGTGATTTTATTTTTTGAAAATGCATATTGAGGATTTTTAGACCTTTAAATTAAATTGCTATTGGTTCCTGAGTCGACGGATGGATCCGACTCTGGGCTGCACACCCCCCCACTCAGAGAACCGTCGGTACTCGCCCTTCTCCAGCAGGTACTGGCGCCCCCTGTAGTTGGGCTGCTCGTAGAAGATCCAGGCTCCTTCAAACACTTTGCAAGAGTGGATGTCGCGGTTCTGCCAGCGCTCCTGGAAGGTTGGCATGTTGTCCGCCAGCTCCATTGAATCACCCTCAAAGTTGGGCTTCTCCCAAACCTTCATCCTCCATGAATTCCCCACCTGGAACGAAGACATTTTAAAAATTATCAGCTGAAGTTCTCATTATTTATAAAATGTGGACTGATTTGACATGATTGCTCAGTTTGAACCAACATGTCGGATGATGCGACAGGATCTGACGGCATCGTTGATACCCAGCCAGTACTGGTAGTCTGGATATTCTCCTGGACTCAGCACATACTGATAGCCCATGTAGTTTGGTCTCTCGTAGACTACCCAGAACCCCCCCTCCACCTTGATGGAGTTGCAGTGGCTGAAGTATGTGTGCAGGTCGCTGGAGTCATTATTGCAATCGTGGAATCGACCTTTAAAGTTTCTGTCCTCGTAAAAGATGATCTGGAAACCGAAGAAAAAGTATGTGAAGTCTTCAACATTCTGCACTGACTTGCACAGAAAAATAAATAAATCAAATTAAACTCATACAGTACCTTCTCCATCGTTCATATCAATGGGTTTGGTGTGTTAAATAAAATATTAAAGCTGCCACGTCCAATATTCTCTTTATACAGGATGAGAACAATCAAACTAAGCACATGGTTTGCTTTGTGTGAATTGTATTATTCAATCGGCGACTCAAATATTTATCCAGGCTGATCACATTGTTCTGAAGCAGTGACTCTCTAAACAATACGAATGCAAAGTGCAGAGCACCCAAAAGCCAGTGGATGCAGCAGTGTGCTGACAAAAACAAGGGCACTGCAGGACATTTGAGCTGAAATGAATGGCTAACAGCTGAGTCACTGATGCGGCAGGAAGGTAGGAAGGCACCAGAGACTTCCCCGGTAATGTGCTACCATTTCGCACGCTGCATCAACCTTGGTTTACATCAAACAAGGTTCCTATTGCCAACCAATTCTTCAGAAAGGAACATCACACAACAAGTATTTTATGTTTTGACACCTCCACCTGCAAAATTTGATTACTTTATAATCATTTCCACTTTGAACTTCTACAAGCTTTAATATTGCACTAAAGTGTCTGCTAAATGGCAGTAGTAGTAGTAGTAGTAGTAGTAGTAGTAGTAGTAGGATTGATTGTGGGTGACTGAGTCTTGAGTCCACTCAGACCTTCAGGGTTCGAGCGTAAACCTGTGGGTTTGTCAAAAATTGGCAGATACGTGGACTTCAGAGACTTGGATATCCTCTTCATAAAAACCTCTGCAGAATATTTTTAAGTACAGTTACATTTTCTCTACATCTAACGCAATAAAACAATGTATGTAATATCACTTCTGACCACAAAGGGGTCAGATAGAGTTAATAAATGAGCTGCTGACCATACAGCGCTAATGAGTGGGGATGGTCCGGCACATCGTCCAATAACGCTTTGTCCCACTAGAGCTGCACTGTCTTGACAGCAGGGAGCAATGATAGACTGAGGCTTGTTTCACAACAGCTTGTTTCAGACATCTATGTCTTTTTTGAGTAAAAATTCTGACGACTAGAGTGTTAAGCTGCATAACTAAAGAGATTCTGACTATCCATCACCATTATTCCTGGAAGGGTTTACAGCCAAGAGGAGAAATCATGTCTTTGGCTCACGATAAACATATTAATGGAAACGCAGTCATTTCATAATGTGGAAAAACTTTAATGGAAATGTATCATATGGCAACTTGTTACTCAGCCTGTAAAAACCTGTAAAAAAAAAAGCTGAAGCAATTTACTAAAATAACTCAAGTGAGTTATCATGTGCCAGATGTATAAAAAGAAGCCTCTGTTTTCAATGAGGGACTCGGTTAAAGTAACTCTATGCAACACCACATCTGACCACATGGGGCAGCATTTTACAAGAAAGTGCACCTCTAGTGGGACAAAATCGTATTATACCACATTCCCCATATTGTAAGTGGCTTTTTTGTCAAAACAGAAGATCTATATGCCCCCATGTGGTTAGAAGTGGCATTGCTCCAACAATAAAATCCAATTTCTGAGCTGCGATCACCGTTATACCATGAAACATGTTTCAGAAACTACAGGGACACAAAGCAGTGTTTGCTTCTCATTTATTGACTATGAAGTTCAGGCAACTACAGAAGGTCTCGCATCACTTTGTGATTACGAATTAAAACTCTGTGATCCTGCGGAAGGAGCCGATGCCAGGAGAGGCCGCCCCCCAGTCGCTGTGCTGCCGATATTCGCCGCGCTCCAGCATGTACTGGTGCCCCCTGTAGTTCGGGAGGTCGTAGAACACCCAGGCGCCATCTGTCACCACGCAGGAGTAGGCCTCACGCATCTTGTAGGTATCGTAGACTGAGGGACAGTCCTCGGAGCACTCCACCATCTGCCCTCCAAAGTCTGGCCTCTCATACAACCTCAGCTTCCATGCGCTACCATAGATCTGCAAAAAACACAGACAAACGCTTCAAGACTCCTGGCTAGAGTCATATCGAAGAAATCTGATTGGCAGATTGATTTATAGATGCTAAATTTCTTATTTATTAACGATTGTATTTGAAACTATTGGAGAAATTGTTGTCTAGTGTGCCCTTGTGCATTTGTGCCCTGCTGCCGACATTTCCTGACACATCCATTGTGAAACCTTCAACCTCATGACTGCACGTGGACTCTTACATTCTTCACAAGGCGGCAGGATTTGACGCTCTCGTTGAAGGCCATCCACTGCTGGCTGTCGGCGTACTCCCCAGGGCAGAGAACATACTGGAAACCCTTGTAGTTGGGCCTCTCGTAGACCACCCACACACCGCTCTCCACCCGGATGGAGTTGCAGCGGCTGAAGTATGTGTGCAGGTCTGCACAGTCGCTGCTGCAGTTGTAGCAGCGGCCCTGGAATTTCTTCTCCTCAAAAAAAGTGATCTGTGGAAAACAAGTGCAAGCAGTTCATAAACCTGGATTTCCAAATGAACACTTGTTATAGCAAGTTTGTTTTTTTTGTGTGTTTTTTTTTTTGTTTTTAATCTCACCTTCCCCATTTGGATGCACAGTAGACCTCAGTCTTTGCTGCAGCCCCATCAAAGTATTTATCGATAAACAAAAAGTGCAGAGTGTGGCAAGTCTTTGATACCCAAATGAGGTAGATTTACATATCAGCAAAACGGCTTGGTGCTGTTTGATTTGCCTTTGTTCCGGTCTGATGAGGACTCTGTATCAAACACATGCTGGAACAGTGAAGGGGCAGGATCAGAGTCAGCTGCAAATGACCCGAATGATCATTTAACTGAATAACGTTGACTATTTTACGGTTTTATCGCGTCTAATCCTGCATAACAATGCACTTAATGGGGCAAAAAAGTAGTAAAAAATGAAATCACAAGGATCCGTTTTAGACAGAAAACACTCTTTCCAGAGTTAAAAAGTTAATTTACTGTCTAATAAGGGAACATTTATGTAGACTTTATTGTCTAAAGCAAGGAGATTGTTTCAGTTTTAAAGGTAAGGCAACTGTAGTTCATAATCTAAAAGTTTATATATCACATTTAGATGTGGAATAATTTTATACTGAATAAATGTACTAAAAGTGAACAGAGATGTGATGCGATGCTCAAACTTAAACATGTTGTATTTAATGTTGCTTTGCTGCTTATATATTGTAACTAGAGATGAAGCAATCACATGTTTCGCGAAATTATAATCCAAATCTGAAATAAACCACTGGATAAGCAACACTGAGTCCCATATATGTTGTTTTTAAAATGAATATTTACAACAAAAGTGCTGAAATGGTAGCAAAAAAACCCCGTCTAAATTTGTAAGTTCATTTAAATAACAATGCTTCATCTGACCAGAGGAAGACGAGTATGGCTCTGGTAAAAGCACATTTTGAATTTGATTATCACAGATATTGAATCAGATTGGCCAGATATTTGTAAGTCAGGTGGTTTTGGAGGGTCAAAGCACCTTGATGCATCATGACTATACATCATCAGTTGATACGTGAAAAGATTAAAGCAAAAGGTGAGTGTTTGAGTGTTCAGCTCAGGTTTTATAGGCAGATAGGTTTGGATGATTCTTAGTTAATTTTAAATGTTAACCTGTCCTTTCAGGAAACTCAGTCATGACGTTTAACCAGAAAATACACACAGATCCAGTACAATGAGTTTTCTAGAAGCAGACACAAAGACTAAAAGTTAAAATGAGCTGAAGTGATGTATGACTGGCTCACATCCCTTTTAGTTTCTTTCTTTCTTAAATGCATCAGTGATCAGATAGTTTCTGGTTCAGGTTTTCAGTTAAAGAAGACTTCAGGAACTAAGGTTTCTCTTTTAGAGCAGAAAGTCCATACTTCAGAGTGGTTTTTCCTACTTGGCGTCTGTGTTGTTTTAAGCATCTAAGACATTTTAAAAAACTAATTTAAAACATGTTTTAAAGGTCCTGTGAATGCTGCTTTGCGCCACCAACTTCATGTTCACTTTGGTGAGAACTTTGACAACGTAAGTCTCGACTCTTTCAGTTATTGCTAATAAAACTTATGTTTAGTTGCCTGTGTGAAACTCATTTGGGTCCAGAAATGTCGAATAATTACAGTCTCCTCGTTTGTTCAGCAGAGAAGAAACACTGGTTCAACTAGTTTTCAACGCAATGACAAGCAGGCACAACAAACATTAGATGTCAGCTTGATTTATTTGACTTTGAGTTAACAGGCATCCATGATGCGTTTGATGGAGCTGAAGCGCGTCATGCTGCTCATCCCCGTCTCTCTGAGGTTCCTGTACTCTCCGGGCCTCAGGTACAGCATCCGGCCTCTGTAGTTGGGCTGTTCGAACATCAGCCAGTGGCCGTCCATCACGTTGCAGGACTGGCAGTCGGACATGCGGAAGCGGTCCATCATGTTGTCACAGTCGTCCATGAGCTCGTGCATCTGGCCTCCAAAGTTCTCCCTCTCGTAGATCCTCATTCGGAAGGGCCCCCGGTGCTGTGGACAGACAAGTATCAGGAAGTATCAAGAATTGGAAACTGAAATAAATATTTAGCACCATCTTTAACTATTTAAATTACAATATTTTGTTTCATGGAAGAGACATAGTTTTAAGAAACTGTTTCTCAGTTCCTGCTAAAGCAGAAAGTGTGCTCTGAAGATGGTTTCTGAAGCAGAATAAAGTTGTTTTCAAGGGAACCTGTTTAACCAGGCGCATAGTTCAGGAGCACGAGAGGTAGGAGGTCACACCTGACCGCCTATAGAGGAAACTCTTAAGAAGAAAGTAAGATAAGTTCCCTAAAGCAAGACCACATTTAAAACTCCTAAAGACATTTAAACAACACAAGCAGGTTTAAATCTTATGTTGTTTTTTCTAAATGTTGAATTGCTGACAGGCTGCAGTGATGAAATTCACTTATGCTGTTGTAGTCGAACATGTAGTCGAAAGTTTTTCTTGCTAAAACTTTAATTCTTCTTTTTTTTTTTTCCAACAATATCTTCTGATGTGCTTCTGCAAATGTGACCCACTCATGTGAGTATATCTAGGGTTAGACTAGATTTATGCTTGTAAGTTGATCCTGAGTTAAAAATAGTGTGGATATATTTCCAAGGTTTGGATTAAGCCTTGTTTTGATGGATGTTCTCAAAGATGTGCTGTTAACATTTTTACAACGCAAATGCAAAATAGAAGAAAAACGAGTGTACTTTGTGATTTTGACTGAGTGCGTTAGGGTCTCCACCTACCATGGGGATCATGCGACAGGATCGGATGCAGTCGCTCGTGCTCATCCCCATCAGGCGCTGGTTGTCTGGATACTCGCCCCTTCTCACCAGCATCTGCTGGCCCATGAAGTTGGGCTTCTCGTAGACCATGAAGAGGCCGCTCTCCACCCTGCAGGAGTTGCACCTGCTCAGGTAGGAGGTGAGCTCCGGGCAGTCGCTGCTGGTCTCATAGGAGTGACCCTGGAAGTTCCTGTCCTCATAGAAGATGATCTGCAGCAGAAAACAAAACATTACCTTGGAGGAACATTTCACAGCTACGCTGATGTTGGTCTTTGTGAAGTTCACTGAGATAGGCAGTACACTGTCTCTGTAAATCTCTTTAACATTACCAGTCTTCATGTAATTTAAAAGTTTGACTCACCCTCCCCATGGTCATGATATTTGTGAGCTAATCGCAGATGTACAGCATCAACATCGACCCTTTTCCCTTTTTATACATTGCACAGCTGTAGTATTTCCACATGGCTTGTGCTCAAACCTTTGAGTCATCACTCTATATTGTGGCACTCTGCAGCACTATAGGGTGGCAGACTTTACTGTACGTCAGAATCTGCAATACTCTAGTGATTGTGTATGGAATATTGTGTGTTTTTGCTTGCTTCCAGCAACTTCAACAATCTAATTAATGTCTTTCTGCAAAAATCTATTCAGTTTAAACATTAAATGTCAAGATGTGAATCAATGTTATGGTAATACTAGCTGCAAGAAACTATGTGGGTTGCACAAAGGAACAAAACCCCTATCATTCATAATATAATGTAATAAATAATAAATCATGAGTGGAACATTGTGCTTCTGCTGTGACCTGACATGACCTCCCTCCTGAACTACATTCACCATACAATAATAACTGTTCAGGTGCACTGAAACGAAAAAAGAAATCATCAAAGCAGAGCCACGTGAATCTCATGATGAGTCATGATGTTTCAAACAAAGGTGCGCAAGGTGGTCTGCGGCTGGTGGTCTGTATAAAAGTGGTGCGGGTTGGCGTCATTTGGAAAAATCAAAAACCGGCACCATGGGCAGGGTAATAATAAAACATATGTTTTTCAGCTTGAAAAGCTGGTACTTTAATAGGATATTGTCATAAAAATAAACGGTAGTAAGAGAAAATCCGTTCTGGGTTTCCAAGACAACTCACCTTTCTCCTCTGTGTTCTTGCTGCAGATCATTTTCTTCGAGGACAGGAACTTCCAGGGTCGTTCCTATGAGTGCAGCAGTGACTGCTCCGACATCCACATGCACCTGAACCGCTGCAACTCCTGCAGGGTTGACAGTGGGTGCTTCGTGGTGTACGACCGCCCCAACTTCATGGGCAACCAGGTCTTCTTGAGGAGGGGCGACTACTCTGATTTTCAGCGCATGGGAAGCATAATGGGCATGATGGGGATGGCAATGATGGACACGATCCGCTCCTGTCGTATGATCCCCATGGTAGAAGATTTCTTTCTTTTTTTTTTTTCTTGAAGGTGCTGTTGGGTTAAAAGACATTCTTGTCACCTTTCTGTGTGTTCTTTCTTCTAACAGCACAGGGGACAGTTCAGGATGAGGATCTATGAAAGGGAGAACTTCGGAGGGCAGATGCACGAGCTGATGGATGACTGCGAGTCTCTCCAGGATCGCTTCAGCATGTCTGACTGCCAGTCCTGCAATGTGTTGGAAGGCCACTGGCTGATGTTCGAGCAGACCAACTACAGAGGGCGGATGATGTACGTGAGGCCCGGAGAGTACAGGAACCTGCGAGACATGGGAATGAGCAACATAATGAGAATCAGCTCCATCAGACGCGTCGTGGACGTGTGCTGACTGTCATTCATGTCACAATAAAATTGTAGGAAAAACAACAATAATAATGACAACAATAAAACATATTTTGAAGTATCTCTTACCTTTTTGAATAGTTGAGAAGTGAGCATGGATTAATGACTCAGCTGTTTTGATTTAGATCTGATGAACCAGTCTATATAAGTTTTGGAAAAGTTCTTAAATTTTCTCAAGCTGTACAATGTTTTCCAAGAAATACTGATATAATTATGTATTGACAACAAGAGCACGCAGCTTGATCTAAATGATCGACCAAATGAAAAGTCAAGATGCCCCAGAAAACCTCCTAATTTGATGCTCTGTCAGGACACAAAAGCAAAAAAAAAGTATTTTTTGAGATACTGAAGGATTTACCCAAAAACCTTCAACAACAAAAAATATGCAAATAATGTAAACAGACTTGATAAAGTGATTTAAAAAAATGCAGAGGGATTCTGTATTTTAATATGACCATTTAAGACTGTTTTTTTCATTAATAATGATTGAATTGTACATTTGCATGGCACTGAGAGAGTGTGATAATTCAGGTTCATTGCTGGGTCAATCACCAGAACTAATACTGCAGCTGCTAAAGACGACTAGGTCTTTACTTGCAGCTGCAATAACAGAGTGTTGAGGTTTGTGTTACTGGAGTATCCCAGAAATGCTGTTATGAAGCTGCATGAAATGAAAAGCCTTATCCACAGAGCCTGCTGAGATGTTCTCTTAAATGATAGCCACTATTTTACTGCCAATATCAACCAGCTGTTGTAGACAACATTCAGCTGAGCTGAGCGCAGCGCTCAGGATTTGGCCTCAGAAGTGTCAGAGGACATGGTTATGTCTTACAGCCAGGCGTTGCGGTTTTGCTGTGTTCTTTGTGTTCTTGACTCATTGTTGAGGGTTGTCTCAGTGTTCTTTGTTTTTACTTTGGATTTGATTTCTCCCATCCCCTCAACACTCAGTAAGCCCTAACCCTAACTCTAACCCTAACCCTAACCCTAACCCTAACCCTATGAACTCTGTTTCACTACAGTTTAATCGGGGTGCTCGTAGTGTTCACAGCTTTGATGTATAGCGTAGTAGAGACTTCCATGATGAGCTGACTCAGTTATTTTATACAATTGAGAGGCAGATGTTTTTGATGTCACATGATGCATAAAAGGCTGTGCACGAGTGAGAAGAACAACAGGAACCATGAGCGGAAAGGTAACGTTGAACGCAGATCTGTGCTGCAGTTGGTGCAGGGCACTAACTGATGCAGATAATGATTTTAAACTGCATATGTACATAAATGTGGCAACAAATAATATTCATGCAACACAGTGAGATTTGTCTCACTCATCTCATAACCACAGAACTCGCTCTGATGCTGGAACCAAACACAATCTGTATCTTTCTGTCCAGATTGTCTTCTTCGAGGAGAGAAACTTCCAGGGCGACTCTTACGAGTGCATCAGCAACTGCTCGGAGATCGCAGCCCACCTGAGCCAATGCAGCTCCTGCAGGGTGGAGAGTGGGACCTTTATGGTCTATCAGCAGCCCAACTTCATGGGCCAGCAGTACCTCCTGACCAGGGGAGAGTACCCCGAGTACCAGAACTCCATCGGCTTCAGGGACTGCCTTCAGTCCTGCCGCTTTGTCCCCGTGGTAATTATGAGCATGATCTTGAAGATGATGTCTTACTAATTGGAAGAAAAGTAGAAACAGAAAACAGAAACATCAGAGAAATCTGCAGCAGTGGCGTGAGAATCAAATCAATCAGATGCATCACAGAGTCTTAACTATCTGGTGATTTATATTTTGCAGGTATTTTGGCTTCTTTCATTAGTTTTGATAAGTTGTCCAAACAGAAGGAAAACGTAGGCACCTTGTTTTTACTCTGAAACTGTGGTCTGTACATTATTTGCATGTTGTTCAAGTATCATGTTATAACTGATGGTGACTTTGTGTCTTTTACTTAGTGATGTGCACAATAAATTGATTGGTAGCAAACTGGTGCGAGTCATTGTGGAAGTTATGGGAACAGAGAGTTTGACTCAATCAGCAGCACAAAACTAACAACTGGGCCAAAATGTCTGAAAAAAGATTTTCCAAAAAAAAAAATACAATACAAATACAAGGACAAACCTGCTATTAAAGCTTATCAGGAAAAAAAACGTAATCTCTCACATTAATATAATAGTTCTTATGGAGTTAATGACCACACAAAAATGCACAATGCTGCCCTCAGCTGGTGAAGGTTTGCATCTGCACAAGCGCTCTGCTGAGGACCAGATTTACACCATCTCCATCTCCTTATCTTTCTTTGACAAAATCTTGCTGCACAATGAAATATTCTTGATTTAAATGTACCTGTGGAAAAAAGTCCAAGTAGACAAATGTAAAGATGTAAAAGCTGAGTTGAACGAGTCACTTCAAAAATGTGTTTACTGAATGCTTTACAGGATGTAACGTTTTGCAGAACATCCTAAGTTTATTGACATTTTTAATAAGAATATATCCCCATATAAATGATGAATGTTTTATAATGTCAATCAGCCCTTGGTAGATAAGATCAAGCTTATTTACTAGGCTGACCAGCCGTCTTGTTTTTTTCTTTGATTTTAAAGAAGTATTCTGGTTCCTTCACATTCGACTTTGATCACGAAGAGCCAGCACCAAGGGTATGTGGACACTGCCTCTGGACGGCATTGAATGGGCATACAGCCAATCAGAAGTGTGAGGAAAGTGATACCAGGCGGGCTAAGGATCAAAGTAGTTTCAACAAAAGACATCCAGCAGCGAATGACTGTTGTTGACTTTGCATTAAAAGTGTCATCAACAGTCCTGCAGGCATCTTGGTTGTTTTGATTTGTGACTGTTGCACGCTCTTGTGTATCATCACACAAAGACAGCTCCGGCTCCACTGTTTGTGATTGGTTCGGTAAGTTCTGTACAGGTGGAAATGTCTGGGAGGGGTACCAGACCCATTTCACAAGATAAAGTCTCTGAATGAGTAAGGCTCATCAAAATACTTACTGAAAGTTTCGAGTGGAAATTGAAAAAAGCCAGTATTACCATTACATAAAGGTGCTGCTGTTGCTCCGAGCTGAGCATCTCTACTGCATCAAATCAGCCCAGACTGTGCTGAAATTTATTCTGGAGCCCGTTCTGCAAACAAAAGCCAAACTGGAATGACTGCAGGCTACCCAAAACAAGTTGTTGACATGCTGACATGAAGACAAAAACACTGTGGCAGTTGTTAGTCTTATAAAAGGTAGCTGCTCTGTGAACTGAGGCAGTGGTCCATGTGGGTTTTGTAAAGTAGCAGAGTCAAAGATCTTTACAGTAAAGTGAAAATTATATACAGCTGTGGGTGTACCCTCATAACTGCAGACCCATTGTTGACTTCACTTAAATGTAACAATGATCTGCCTTAACTGCTTGAAAATTTTGTTCAAATCTGGTGTTGGAAAATTAAACTTGAACGTGAATTGTTTTTTTTTCCGTTTTTCAGTTTACTGTACAAAGTAAATGTGCATTTACGTGTTTTTATATTTTTCCTGTATATTTTACAAGTTGTTCCCTCAACGCAACAGGGACCTGCAGTTCAAAAGAAATAGCCGATATGCATTGTGGACAACACAATACAAAACAAAAAAAATAAAAACGTTTACGGCGAGAAAAAGCTGACGAGCCTGGTCATTGTTCTGACTCACAATGACACAGGTCACCGGTGGGTTATAAAGGCAGCTTGGAGCCCACGGCTGCTGCTGCAGCATTACAAAAGCAAGCCGACACAATGGGGAAGGTAAGGCTGCCTGTTTCGCTGGCTCTCTTTTGTGCTTCTGCATGGCTGTGTGGAGTATTCAAGCAAAATCCAGTGAAGTCGTGCACGTTTTCTCTTTTGTTTTTGGTACATTGAGCCAATGTAGTTCTTGACTGATTTTCCTTCAGATAATTTTCTACGAGGACAGGAACTTCCAGGGCCGCTCCTATGAGTGCAGCAGCGAATGCTCAGACCTGCACTCCCACTTCAGCCGCTGCAACTCCATCAGAGTGGACAGTGGTGACTGGATGGTCTATGAGAGACCCAACTACATGGGCTACCAGTACTTCCTGAGGAAGGGAGACTATTCAGACTACCAGCGCTGGATGGGATTCAATGACTGTGTGCGATCCTGCCGTATGATCCCCATGGTAAGACTCAGTCTGACGGGTTAAAACCTTTTATATAACACGTCACTGCTCTAGAGGTTGAACAGTCGTCCCCATCTTCTCTGCAGCACCAAGGCTCTCACAAAATGATGATCTACGAGCGCCCAGAGTTTGGAGGTCAGATGATGGAGCTGACTGACGACTGCCCTTCCCTCTATGAACGCTTCCATTTCAATGACATCTACTCCTGCAATGTGATGGATGGCTACTGGATCTTCTACGAGCACCCCCATTACAGGGGGCGGCAGTATCTGATGCGCCCCGGTGAATACAGGAGGTTTCATGAGTGGGGAAGCATGAGTCCCAGGGTGGGATCCATCAGACGCATCACTATGTGAGAAAGCTGATGCCCACACACTGTTTACGTAAAGTTCTATCAATAAAATCAATACATCCAAATGAAAACAAGTGCATGGTCAAGTGTTTTCTTTTTTTCCTCTTTGCTGAAGTGGGTTTGAGACTTTTGTGTTGGGGTAAACAGAGTCATATTGGTTGTGGGCAAAGTTTTACCCAGAAAAAACAATAAATACCTCTCTTTGGTTACAGGAAAGGGACTCGAACACAAACTAAAAGATGGAAACGGGCCATTTTCAAAACATTTGGATACAAACACACCTCCAAACACAGTTTAAGACCAGCGTCTTTATTGAAAACAGACATTAGAACGAGGTTTGGAAGACGTCTAGTTAAAATCAGTGATTTGCCTGAGTGAGCCGATCCTTGGACTGGCACCGCCCCAGTCGCTGTACCTGCGGTACTCCCCGGGCCTCAGGTAGTAGGTCCTCCCTCTGTAGTTGGGCTGGTCGTACAGCAGCCAGTGGCCTTCCATCACGTTGCACGAGTTTATGTCAGACAAGCGGAAGCGGTCCTGGATGTTGGGGCAGTCGTCGCTGATCTCGTGCATCTGGCCACCCAAGTCTGGACGCTCATACAGTCTTATTTTGTAGGAACCTCGGTACTGCAGAGACAGCATCTATGAGTCAGTTTCTAGTTTTTAGCCCTCTTATGTGTTACTTTTATTTCTTTATGTGGCTAAATCATCTAGACATGATAAGTCTGATTCAAGCTGGAGCTTAGAGGAAACTGAGCTTTAGAAAAATGATGTTTTTCTTACAAAAGACCTCCTTATTTTTTTTACAATATCTCAGGCTTACCATTGGAACCATGCGGCAGGAGCGAATGCAGTCGTTGATGCCAATCATGCGCTGGTTGTCGGAGTACTCGCCTCTGCGCAGGAAGTACTGGTGGCCCAGATAGTGAGGCCTCTCGTAGACCACGAAACAGCCGCTCTCCACCCGGATGGAGTTGCAGCGGTTGAAGTAGGGGTGAAGGTCGGCGCAGTCGCTCATGCACTCATGGTGCCGACCCTGGAAATTTCTGTCCTCATAGAAAATTATCTGCAAAGGTTTGTCGCAGTTAAAACATCGGTCTCAGGCTTTAAGGTTTTATTTTTTTAGTAATAAACTTACCTTTCCCATTGTCATATTAGTGGGGGCCAAACTGACACTCAACAGACGCTCCCTGCACTGCTGTCCTTTTATTTAATGTAGCTGTGTGATGGCACAGCATAAAGTATTGTCATCCAAATAGGTTTTATAACACAAATCTGGTTATGTATAGGGATGCAACCCAGCGTGATGACTTATTGTTGTCAGGTTTTCACGTTCAATCACAATTGATTAAAACACAACAGTGTGCTGGTGGCCCTGGGGTCACCGCTCACGTTATCAGCAAAACAAAACAACTGCAGTTTTTTGTTTTGTTTTGTTTTTTGCGTATGTGTTATTCAAACATTACAAACACTATACAAGCACAAATTAGCCAGGTTCCAACAATATCAGTCAGATAATAACAAAGACAATGGAGATTAAAGGGCCTTTTGAGGGGAGGAGTCTTCTGGCGAACGCTGCAGATTGACTTACTTTCTTTACACCTAAGGGTGAATGTGCATTTTTATTTATATAATAAATTGGCCGCTGGATTCAATTAACCATTATCCGAAAGACAGACAAGTCACAACACATTGAAGTGAAACACAACTGGGACAACTACTGGTGTTTAATTGGTCCAGTGCGTTTGGTACTTGATGGACAGTTCCAGGATCAAGCGTATCTCGTGCACTGTGAGGATGCTCACTTCTAATTTAAAGCCCTGCGGTGTTAATTTAGATTCTACATCTGGGTCAACTGCATTCAAATATTACTCAAGGAAAAAGGCCAAAATACCTCTGAGCTGTAGGAATACTTGAAATGTGTTTCCATGGAGACCTAAACCCTCTGAATACTGTCTTTTTACCGTTATAATTACAACCTAAACTGTTCTGTAAGTGAGCAAAGATGTGATCCCACGGGTGCTAAAAGCAAACGCCGTCTAGGTCACAGCGGTTGGCGTGAAAAAAAACCTCACGTACCCAATAATGCATCCATACTAAACTCTGAAACAATGCAAACTGCTTAATTCATGTTTGTCTAATGAATATTCTCCTTAAAATACTAAACTAAACATGTTATGCAGTCATTTTTAGAAACATGTTCATGATATCCAGGAACTATTGGCTGCTGCAGGAGCCCAACAAGGCCAACGATGCATCATTTGGTAGCTTGAAAACTCAAAGACTCGAACTGTCTTTTATATGACTTTACTCGTATTTCCTACATTTCTATCTTGCAGTGTTCTGCTTTTTGAAGGGCGGGCAGAACAAATGTCAGGATGTTTATTGATGTTTTTTATTTGCACAGTACAGACTGATTATGTGGAGGAAACTTTTGCACAATGTTGTTTATTAAACACCTGATATTAGATTCATCTGAATGTTTGCAGACAGCTGAGAAACATGTGGCTGCTTTATAAATCTCAGTCTAAGGTCACGAGATTTGACCTTTTGTTATTCTAATGAGCGGGCCTTTGGTGCCGCTGCAGCAGGGTCTTTATTCCATTCACAGATAAAAACCCTGATTCATCACTGCCAGCGGCCTTAACTGGCACAGCATCGACCCCCGACACAGCCACACCATAACACGTATATGAAGTTCATTTGGTGGTATGTTCAGTGATTCAGTTTCTACAAATGTGGACTTGTGTTTGCTCATAAGATGCAACATCTTAAAGTGTCCAATATCTGTTTAAGTGGGATCCACCTCCTGGTGGAGTCTGATTTTGGTCTGTGAATTCATTTCTTTTGCGTGTATAGGTATATAAGAAGAAAGGACTCCAATTAATGCACTGAATCAGTAAATCTGCTGCATAATTATGCAAAACAAAGCCAGTGAACTGAGGGAAACTTTTATTTCTACTAAATACAAATGCCCAGAACAATTTTAAACAACACTAGTGATGCTGTGATGAGCAGATTGCAGAGCTGAGCAAGTTCTCCAGTTATACATTACACATCTTAACAACTTTAAATATTGCTCAAATACTTTAATTTGATGGTAAACAGCTGGTTTTGTGCTTAAACAGCAGAGAAACCCCAGTGTTAAACCCCAAAGGAACAATAACAGAAATACAAGGAAAAACAAGACAAATGACAATTTAATGTACTAAAATAACTTTTTAAAACCCCAAAGGCACAAACTAAACAAGCCTGACAGGTGAATTGAAGCATTAGAGTTAAAAGCTTTTACAATAAGAATAGCATTTGGAAAAACAAAAACAGGCTTGTTTACCAGATTATTTGGATAAAAAGCTGTTTAAACCATAAGACAGGAGCATCTTGACCACAAACACAAGCAAACTTTAAGAAAAGCAACAAACCAACTAATCCTTCAACAAATAAAGACAAATATAAAGCTATAATCAAACCTGACAAGTAACTTTTATACTTGTGGAGTTTTCATGTGTTCAGAAGATGCTTTTACTGAGATTTCAGATGGATCTCGGCAGTTTTATGTCTTTTACAACATATAAAACCTCAACAGGTCCAGACCAAATCCGGTGAATATTAAAGCAAGTTTCTGGTTACAAAAATGTATCAGTGCTTCTTCATGTATCACTAAATATAATCTAAATATGAACAAACACAAAACTGTTTAGAAAAGTCCTTGATATGATAAACTGCTAATTATCCACTGCACTTACATGGATGGAATTATGCCATCAAACAACTAAATACCTACTTCATCATGCACTTAACAGCATTGTTTATTCAAAATATAAGAAGTCATGTTGTAGCTGTGACATCTGTACCGTTCCTGCAACATAACCTTCCTCTGGAGAAACGGTACAAACGTGAAACTCTAAGTAACTGCTCCGCAACCAATCAGGGTGGTTCAAAGATGCTGAGAAGGTCCACGACCCGGACCAGGTCAGGCGGAGGAGTCCAGACAAGCTGCAGCTGCTCATTCAAAGCATCCTGATACTGTGAGGAGTTACTCGTCAGCTTTGTGAGCTTTGCAATCTCATCTTGTAACAAAAAATCACCAACAAAGAACTTTTCTTATCCTTCTCATTGAACTGAATCATCGACCATCTTCAGCATCGCTCCCTAACGTTGCTAAGTGAGAGGAGCTGGCAAAATAAGGAGTACAAAAACAAGTTTGTAATAAGTTGTGTGAATTTTGCTAAGATATTCCTGCTGTTCTACAAATAAAAAAAAAGATTAAGCTTAATTTCTGACACAGTAGACGTTTAAAGTTTTAGCTTTTTGAGTACATTAAGAGACCCTCCTTTAGGTTTCTAAATGACCTTTTTTACCCTCTTTTACTGCATCTAGTAAAAGTTAAATATGTTTTAGGAGTTTAAACTGTATTGTTCACGTGTATGCACTTTATTAAGTTACCAGGTTACAGTTAATGGTGTATTTTTGTTTTATGAGTTGAAAAATTAATGATGAGCGTCCTCTGTGAGATAACAGTAAGTGCATCAGACTCAACATCAGTCATCCCTGACTGTGAGAGCTTATCTGCATTATTTTAAAAGCTTCTGAGATCCAGCTGAAATCATCAACTGAAGAAGAACTGATTTAAATGACGAGGAATCATGGTACAGGTTTCCCTGCAGAAGCTGTCAGTGGTTTTTCCTACACGGGAGGTTGGGAAGTATGAAATACTGCGGTCTCTGGTGAGCCTGTTGATTCTGGCAGATAGTAGTAGTCCTTGTGGTGCATGTAGTGGTGATACTTGGGCTTCAGGTGGACAGGCAGGGGTGGACACGTCAGGTTCTGCAAAGAGAAGGGTGACCAAATGATAAAGAGAAAGGTATATTCAATAAACCATAAGGGAAATGCCCTGCTCTCCTAACCCCTGCGTCACCCCATCACATGATATTTTGCAGTCCTCGAGTTGCCCGTGTTTGTTATATCTATATGTTCACATGAACGTCATCATGCAAGTTTCTCTCCTATAATAAAGTTCACTATCAAAAATGATGACAGTGAGTTGCTTACATTTACAGCATCATGTTGGAGAACAAAAGGTGTCATTCCCGGGTAAACGTGCGGCACCGTTGGCTCCACAAACTAGAAGTAGGCAGAAAATGAGCGTCAGCTCAAAACAACCGGTCTCTTAAACACTCAAAGTCAGTCATCTGTGAACTATTATGAGTATAAAAATGCAGAACTCAGGCTTTTATGCTACTTTGTTTAGTACTGGTGCTACAAAAGGTCAGAGGTCTTGTAGAACAAGATATAAAACATCCTTTAAATTACTAAATCCAGCTGCAAGTTGTGTACTTTATCATTTAAACAAAGTTGTTGCTGGTTACAGACATTTATATTTCATAAAAACCACAAAACCAAAACGTCAACAAACTACCTAACTTTATAATTTGGTAACCTTAGACAAAAAAAATTAAAGGAAGGAATCTGAATTCCTGAAGAAGCTGTACCTCTGGTGTGGTCTCCTCCAGGACAGACATGGGATGCTGGAAATGGCCTCCATCAGCAGGCTGGTAAAGATGTTCGGACTGCTGCGAGTACACGACTGCACTGGAGGACGTTGGCACCTGGAGGGTCAACAGGTGAGAAAAAAATCAATCAAGTAAAATAAAACTACAGTATGGTGTTTTGTCACCTACCTGAAGGAAATTCCACTGACTACTGTTTGCGACATTCTAGTAGGACAAAAGAAAAAGAGTGTTTAACTGACGTCTCTCCCCTTGAAGTCCTGATTCACTGGTGACCTGCTGGAAACTGGACTCTAAAATGCTGGACTCACCTGGTAGTAGTGATATGCTGGTTGCTGGTGCTGAACAGGCTCATAAGACTGAAAGTACATCAGCTGAGATCCGGGCTACAAAAAAAGACCATTCATACAATTATTCATTTTTATTGAAACACGACTCTACTTGTAATTCCCACCGGATGGCCCCACAATCTGCAGTGTGTGCCTCTCTGAGGTGTCTGCATGGATAAAAGGATCACCACCTTCAACTTAACCTGCCTAAGATTGAGGTCCTGGTTATCCCTTGGTTAAATCCCACTCTGGTTACTGCAAAGCCCTCCTAGCTGGCCTTTAAGGTCCAGAAGGCAGTGGGGTGTCTGGTCTTGAATCAACCCAGACAGGTCCCACCTCTGTTCATTGAGCTTCACTGGCTGCTCAGATAAAAAAACAACTTTCTGTCACTTGCCTATAAGTAATCTTGGGGTACCCACCTGCCTATATGAACGCAATCGTAAAGGCTTGCACCCCTTTATGAGCACTGCAAAGTATCTGAATGTGTTGTTCTCATCTATATTGCTGCCTCTTTTTACTTCACTGTGTTAATTCTCAAGGATATTATTAAAGATTCAACTGGACTACAACAAAAAGTGTTCAATGAATACAACTATCAGCACTTACAGACCAGCAATGGGTCGGGCCGGTCACATTGGGGTAGCTGAAGTAGGCCACTCCATTATGGTAGGTGTAGGGACAGCCTGTGGATGTGGTCAGGTACAAAGCCCCACAGGACATCTGATGAGACATGACGGGTTCAGGGGAGGCCATGGGCAAATCCTTAGCTGGGAATAGAAAGAAACCACTCATTTTGCTCATTTAAACAGTGCAACTTTATCTTGGTCTCCATCTCTTATTTTTGACTCACGCTGTCTTGATGTCTGGTGCTTTCGGATAGCCTGGCCAATGCAGAGCTTCTTGTCTTTGAAAAAGAATCCATTGACCTTCAAAATAGCATTTGAAGCAAAACGTGTTACATGAGGCAAGACAAGGTAGAAGTCGTGTATGTTATATGTACTTCAGCTGCAACATGCCTCAAAGACGGGTTCAACTCACATTATTTAGGATTTTCAGCACATCTTCCTGCGTTTCAAATGTAACAAACCCGTATCTGTTCAAACAGAGTCAAATGTCAGTGTAGCAGTGTAGTAAACCTGTGAATAAAGCTGAAAATCTGATGGGTTAAACATCAAAGCTATCAAATTATCTGCGTATAAGAGAAAGGATGCGAATAACTTACCCCTTCGACATTCCTGAGCGGTCTATGACAATTTTAACCTCCTTCACTTCACCGTGTTGTGAGAAGACAGTTCGCAGGTCACTCTCACTGGCCTTAAAACACACACATACACAAGAAAAGGTGACTGCAGACTGAAGATAACATATTTACACATTGTTTTCTGTTTTCCCTACTTCTCTGCGAGGGTATGACCAGCTAAAACGCAGACCACACCGGTGCATATTTACAGATCTCACCTTGAGGTCAATTCCCCCGACGAAAATTCGGTTAGGGATAACTGTGCTGGGAGTGTGGCGGATCAGCACGTTGGCCTGGCTTTCTGAAGGAAACACGTCAAAAGATGGCGAGGAGGTGCTGCTGTTGTGAGACGAAGGGCACGACATGAACTTGGGAGGGGGAGAAAGAAAATGACAAGGAATTATGGTCTAACTCTGTGGCGAGTGAGAAACATTGTTGGACAGCTATTTTATTCCCACAAAAAAAGCAGAGTTATGGAATTTCTTACTGGTAAAACGAAAATCCATTTTGACTCATGCAAGAAGTTTAAATATTTGTGTGGGCTTGGATGTGATGACAGTGAAGTCTTACTCCAGACCAGATCAAAAGTACTTCAGGAGCACCAATCATTCCCAACATGTACTCATGTAATTTTACATCTTTTGTTTGACTGGCAAGCAAACCACAAAGCTGAGAAAGAATTAAAAAACAGCTTAATCTATGCCATTTTTCCTCTAAGCAGGACCAAGCTGACTGAAGTCCAACAAAGAAATAATCAGAGGCTCCTTTAGTCTTTGAAGTGAAACTAGGTTCATGCACCTGCAGCGATACATACAATTACCGTGAAAAGCAGTGATCACGTGCAAGGTAAGTATTTTTTATCGAAGTAACGGGTCAAACGGCATTATTTTATAAAACCGTGGTCAAATAATGAACTTTCGACAATTCATACTCGACATTGTGCACAGTTATAGTTTATGAAAGAGTCCGATGAGGCGACGTAGCAGGGTTTAGTCGTAGGTTTAGTACAAAATTTAAAAAAATAATCCTAGTTTAGTTCAAGCGTGTCGAACCGCTTAAACTAGTTTAAGCGGAAAAAAACAATAAAAATGGATAACAACTCTCCCGGTTATATCGCTGTTAATGCTACAATGACATAAAGCATTAACAACCGTTTTAATAAAATAGAAACGTCTTTTTTTATGTTAAAAAAAGGTGCTAAGCGGCTAAACGATTAGCATCGCGCCAACTCGGTGATAAACTTCACAAACCTCCTCGTTTTGCTCCACGTCCATGTCGGCGTTAATCGGGTTAATTTCTGCCTCTGAAATGATTGTACCGGTTATAATCTGCGCTTGAACATGGCATCTTTAACGGGTTTGCTGCTCTGCTTCAAGCTCCGTCGCGTCTGACTTAAAATAACCGGACTTAAGTCAATCTGGACGAAACATTCGAGTTAAAACGTAATAATTAAGAACTATTATAATAATTATGATTTTAAATAATTACACACACACACACACACACACACACACACACACACACACATATATATATATATATATATATATATATATATATATATATATATATATATATATATATATATATATATATAATCCCTCTGCAGAATGGAGATTTTTTTTTTATTATCAAACTAATGGAATATTGAAAAATAAAAACAAAGAAAATTGATCTTTCTACTTCATGGTCAAAATCAAATCTTTAAACTTATTGATAGTCATGTCACGTTAAAGCAATACTCCACTTCTACCAGATGGGGGCGCCATTTCTACAGGAATAAGTATTCTTTCTTTCTTTCTTTCTTTCTTTCTTTCTTTCTTTCTTTCTTCATAATTATAAGCACTTATTTTCTACCTTTTGGAAACATTCATCAGAGGCTCTTCATGCTGAACTGATGATTAATATAAGAGGTTTATGGCAGCAGAATGGCAGAAGGTTTAACAGGGTGATCAATATAATGCAATCATGGCTTCAACACATGTCCTTTTTTTTCTGCTCTTGATCCTGAAGGAGCCACTTTTGATGTTTCATTCAACCCTGATTCAAGCTATAATTTGTCTGTGATTGGCAACAGAGAAACAGTCATTTTCGTCCTGTGCCCCCTTCCTTTTCCCTCTCCTCCTTCAGACCACAACAAAGTGACTGCTCATAGCCTACAAAGTGTCCCCAACTGCAGGGAAAAGCATTGGATTCAAAGCTGGTGACAAGAGAGACAAAGGAACATCCCATAACAGAAGCAGTAGGTTTTACTTCCCACTACTGTGGTGCTTTAGATTCTTTCTTTTTTCTCACAAAAAAATCTCATGACACTTAAAATTCTTTTTAGCATTTCTTGCACATTTCCCACCATTACCATCTTCTTCCTATATATTTCAAGCCCTCATTTGAGTAATGTGGGCTACACCATTACTTGTCACTCATTTCCAGCTTTCCTTAATTGCTGGGTGAAGTTACCAACATCATCTCATTGAGCGAAATGAGAACGAGATGTTTGATAATTACAGCTATTTACAAGCTTTTTGTATTCCTCAAAGATCATTTAAGATGCAAGTTGTTAGGGTGGCATGATTAGATTTTTTTTTTTTCACTGTCTACTGTTTAAAATTTATGGCAGACGAGAGTGTGATCAGTGCTGAAATTGAAAAACTAGATTACAAAAAGAGGAATATCAGGTCAGACATTGAGAAGGTGTCCGTTTTTCCTCAGTCGGTCAGTCAGTCACTCCGTCAGTCACTCAGTCAGACAGTCATGGAGACAGAGGTTGATGAAAAATGAGCCATAACAGAAGGGTTCAAGTCTGACTCTGTAATTACTCTACAAATCTCTGATTTCCCCTCCTTCATCTTCAGACTATTTATAGGTACTGCATTCCTCTTGGAGAATGAAATGATCTCTTTGAGACAGTACAATGCCAGAAATAACAGGTTTGGACAAACATTTGCTGAGGCGTGGTGGGCCTGGCTGACCATTGCTGAGTTCCACTGTGGTTTCTGTCAACTGTTTTTCCCCCTCGTCCATTTATTCATCTGTTATTCTGAACAGCAGTGGGTTCGCTGGGGGGAGGCGGCAGCGCAAAAGATGTGATGGCTCAACAAAAGAGCTCGACTGAGACCACTTTGTAGCACGGCAGAGCAGGGGGGAGCAAGAAACTGCAGCCCCCCGTAGGAACATGCGCTTTCAGATCTGCAAACACTCAGGTGACTCAAGAGTCCAGACCTCCCTTGTTGTGCTTCGTTTTGTTTACGTTACAATCATACGGCCTCACTAGCAAATATGATCAACTTAGACATGTGGCTTTGAGTATGAATATGTGCAGTTGTGTGTATGTATGCGCATGCATGTCCTCTGTTGAAGCTATCAGGGAGGGAAGGATTTACTGCTGGCTGTGTTTCTTGTCAAACCTTTTATTTTTAAGAGAAAAAAATTCCGATACCTGCTAAGCAGATTTCATGTCCAGTTTATTTTCTCAATGCTGGTTCAGCAAACCAGCATTTTTCTTCTTTTTTTTTTTTTTTGTCTATTTCTCATCCCCCTTGTATCTTCATTTATCCCGTATGTAAACATAGTTGTGAAACTGAAGGCACGCTCTCTATCAATAACAAACCTCTACCAGTCTTACAGTTGGAGCAGTCAAATATGTGTTAACACAATGCCAAAGAGGAAAGACCTCCCTAATGATCTGAGAGAAGCAACAGTTCCACCAATATAGGAAGGGTTATGAGGTAATTTCCAAGGAAAGTGGAGTTCGGCACACTCATGTCCAGTGTTATAGTTTAAGAAAGCAAACTTTAGTGAAAGAGTGCAGAAGTGTGTTTGCTTTTTGATGCATTGCCAAGTGTTAATAGGGGATTTCTAGGGAGGACCCAAATTAAGGGAGCCAGGAAGGCGGGAGTACAAACAAAAGTCCTTTATTTAACAAAAAGTGCTACCTCAAGCAGGCAATTACCGGAAAAAATAAGAAGAAAACAAGAAAAATCCAAAACAGAAGTGTGAAAAGGAATATCACCGGAAGAAACATGGGGATCTTGACAAAACCAACTAGCAGGGAGACACAATCAGGACGAACAAAACCAAGAAAGGAAGTCACATATCTGGGAAAGCACTTTTAAATTAAACAAGTAATCCACATAAGTGAAAATCCAGGACCAAAACTCAAGAGGTGAACACAGCAACAATGACATAAACCCAACATGAAATCCTAATGCCTTAACATCGGGATGAAATTCATTCTCTCTTAAAAGAAAGTTGGAAAGTTAAGCATAGCTTAGGTTTGGAAAAACATTTAATCTGAACATATGATCATCCGTCCTTTACACAGATAAGACAGATATGTACCTTTAGGGTAAAAACTGGGAAGTTTATCATTTTACAGAGAAGTGCGCTGGTAAAATGTTTCACTCATCCTTTGTGGAAAAAAAAAAGATTAATAACAAGAATTATTAATGGAAGAAGACCTAGATGTCACTTTTGGAAAAAGTCGCCTCGTTGCATCACAAGGTTTTTATAAAAAGTGCTAGGGAGAAAAGATATTAAGGTTAGTAAAAATACACAATATTGTGATTGTGCATCTTAATCCATCCATGGAGCAGGGTGGAGGCAACATCATGGTTCGTTGCTTCATCCCCTTGAACCTGGATGCTTTGTAGTAACTGAGGGAGCAATCAAAAGTATTGTATTTATTACTAATGGTAATAGTGTAATTGTTATCATTCTAATGCTCGTAATTGTTACTTAAACATACATTTTTACTGGAAAATGTCAGTTGCAACAAAAAATATGAGACATGTCTGGATTGGAAATCTTAATAAATCTAAACATTTTCTTGAAGGAGATTTTAAATGATCAGAAAAGAAAGAGATTATGTCACAAATAACCCTAATAAAGAGTATTTTTTTTAAATTATTTACACATGCTGTTTCCTTATTATGAAACTGCTTTCAGTGAAAAAGAGCTTTCAGGATGAACTTTTCTCTTGTAAAGTTTTGTTCCCAGACTTTTAGAGTCACATTGGAAATCCAAACATCTTTTGTTTTGTGACATTATAGTAAGTCCATAAGGTGTCGGTCCAATTGCATCAGATTAACTGAAGGATATTGACCCTTTTCTGGCTTTCTTTAGTGGTTGTTTGCTCCTTTGTGAAAATGCTTCGCCACAATGGTGTTGAATTCCACAGCAACACCCGATGATTTCTCTAAATGTAGACATATTATTTAGGGTTTTATGTAACTGGCTGTAGTTAGTGGGTGTGCACACACTGACCTATAATAAAGTAAACACAGTCAACTCAGCTCTGGCCAGTGAACTGAAAGTGAAGCCAAGTCTTGTCACTATTCCTTTTTTTGGCTTTTCTCTTGTTATTCACTTATTTGATATAACAGGTAAATAACCGTGCAAATCAAAGGACCTCGCACATCAAGTGAAGTTTTATGACATAAACCCAATCTGCTCAGAGTATTTTTTGTAACATCCGTAATCTCTTGTCACTCTCCCTCCTGTTAGATGATTTGATCCCTGGTAACGGTTGTTTTTAGAGGTTGCAGCCCCTGCTCATTGCTGTGGCAGTAATGTTATGTATCCATTGACCAGCAGCACAAACCTACAATCACTGTCAATCTGAGAGGTGGATGACAGACTTACAGTAGCGCCAAACCGAAAAACATCCTTTTATTGACCTTTCGTGATTAGAAGTTGCAATCAGTCAGAGGATCCATGTTCAGATTGTTGTCACGTTATGTTTAGGACTGCTTTTTCTTCTGCGCATTGTAGGTAGACTGTGTTTCCTGTGTTGTCTCGTCATCTTTTCTGTTTTGACCTTTGTCAATACGATAATGAAAATGCAGAACTGTAAGAATCAAAGCCAGTCATTTTCTGAAGCTGCGTTTCAGTGACCGAGCTTCCAAAGTTACTACAGGTCATGTGGATATTATTTAATCTAATATGGTTTATGTAATCTCCTCACAATCTCCCATCACAAGCACACAGTTTTACAAGCATATGTTTGTGAACAGGAGGCCTTTAAACACGTCAGTGAATATGCAACACCTCTGCAAGAAGTCGGGATGCCCAAAAGTAGGTGACGGGGTTGTTTTAGATGTAGTTTTTACTTCTGTGATTCTCATAAAAAGTATTATTTTTCATTATATGTCAGTTTTAATTTGACATCTTGTATCAGCCTTTTTTCTTGTAGATTTCAGATGTGTTGCATCTCGGAAGGACGTGATTGTAGTTTTTCTTCTCTTTGGTAGTCATGTGACCAATGTTCAAAAGCTTGATTTAAGCCATGGATGGTATACGGAGGGTAAAGTTCGATGATTAAAAACATCTGACAATCAAGACCCTGACGATTCTGACAATCACCAGCTGCAGCTGCACTTATTTACAAGTGTTTTGCTCCATGCAACATTTTAAATAAAACATCATTCATGAGGGAGAGTGACAAAAAACAGAGGGGATGACGAGTAGAGCCATCCTGAGATCATTTCGGATGCAGTATCATGAATTATTTGGCGAGAAGATAACACTAATTTTGCATTAGATTCACGGCCCAGTGCACCTGCAGATTTTCAACGCACACACACACACACACACACACACACACACACACACACACACACACACACACACACACACACACACACACACACACACACACACACTGGTCTGCCTCTCTGTTTGCGTAACTTGAATGTAGGTCAGAAATGCGTGTGTGTGTGTGTGTGTTTACTGTATGCAGTCACAATGGACACATGGTGTTCTATGGAGGTCTCCTGACGTACCTACAAATATAAATAACACACACATACACATGCATGCACAATCCAGCTGTAGGCCAGTTTAATATTTCATTTGGCTGATGGACGGCGTCTGCTGCTCTGCGAGCCAAACATCATTACAACACACTAAGTGACTTAACTCTAATTAGAGCTGAAAATCACATTAAAGCTGCTCTGTGATACAGGAAGTAGCTCACCTTTTCCCACCAACGTTTGGGGGGGCTTACATCTACATCAGCAGGCTAAAAATCATCAAAACATGTCAGAATTAAATGAACAGTTAACTGAGTGCACGAACAAACAAGCGACACAGCTGAAGCTTCAGGAAAGGTTTTCTTTCTTTTCCTAAGTTGTGTATTTCAGGTTTCACTTCTTTCAAGTGTAACTTGTTTTTTGAAGTTTTTGTTCTTATAATGTCAGTTTTCTTTGCATTCAGACTCCCCTGATTGTGCTCCATGGTGTTTTGTTTTCTGCACAGGAACACAAACTATTGACAATTTCTCCTAATATGTGACATTTACACAACCTACAAATAAAAATGCAACTCTTTGGTTTGGTGGTTCTGCGTTTCCGGTGTTTATGAGTATAATTTATGGATGTTGAGGGAGTAAACAGCTTCACCCTGCTGACATGATTTTGCACTTTGAATGCATGCGTGTAAATATGCGCAAGTCTGGTGTGAATGAATTAACAACCAGTTTATAGGTATTATTATTTTATTGTTTCCATGCTTGTCTGTTTTTTCTTGTTTCTGTTTAAGACCATGAGCTGACGTTGGAGATAGCTGCACTCTCCCTCAGAGACAGGGTGAAAGGTGGAGCCGTTTGGGAAGCACTCTTGGACCAGACCTGCTGCTTCTCCACAGCAAGAGGCGCCACATGAGGTTAGTTTGGTTAGGATGACTCCATGTGCAGGTGAATCGAGCACTTCCAACTGGCAGGAGGTTCCAAGGCCAATCCAAGACACTGCAGAGAGATTACATCTCAAGGCTGGGCCGGGAACGCCTCAGTATCCTCCGGGAGGAGCTGGAGGTGCTCTGGTGGTTATTATTATTAGGATGAGCCAACATCCTGTGCAGGTTTTTTGGGCGACTTTTTGGACTTTTTGTTACCTCAAAGACAACAATGACTCATCATAAAAATGGTATCAACCTTTTTTCTACGCTGCCCATAAACTACGAGAAGGTGGAATCCAAAGTGTAAAAAGAAAGACTAGAAAAAAGTAAACTAAACAACAAACTATTGTAAACGCCACAAAGCCCTGCATGTGCAATTTATCTGAGGATTTAAATGCAAATATAAATAAAAACTTCCACACAAGTCATGGAAATCTCCATGTCAGATGTTTTAATTTTCCAGACACGGAACTGAATCCTTTGACTTTGACAGATTTCCCCAGTAAAGTAGATTTATATTTCCGTCGATGAAGAACTGTCTACAGCAAATAACAGCTCCCACCCAGTCCCTTCACCAGGCTGCTCTGTGTCCATTTAACATACTTTTAAACCTCCTCCCTCCGTTCTCCTGCACAGCACCGTGCCTCACCTATGATGGAAGTAAGAGATGTCCTTGTTTTCTCCTCCCTCCATCCCTTCGTCCCTCGCTGTGCTTGAGCTGAACAGATGCCAGTGCTGGGTAAAGTCCTCTCCAGAGGGACTGCCAGCAGCATATTGGTTTATAATTAATGAAATTAGAGCCGCTGTCTGTTGAGGAGGCTTTGGTCCCAGTGTAGGATAGACTGCTGCCTGCCAGGAAGACAGACGACTGGAGTGAGTCAGAAGGACAAACAGAAAGAGACAAATACAGTTGGATTATAAAGTATATGTAAATTCACTGTAAGGCCCTTGTATGTTCCTACTCACTTCCAGCTTGCTCTCGTGGTTAACAAAGTTACCGAGAAGAGGCAAGTAATGTGTTAAAATGACATCAAACCACCAAACTCCAGATAGTTTGTGTTTTGTTGTCTCATCGGCTTCATTTAGGTTCACAACACATTAAGAAAAAAGTTTTTAAGGGAGCAATTTGGAGGAGTTTCAAAGAAGGAAAGGACCATCTAGTCGTGTATCATCATGGGGTTAGATCGGCGCCCTTACAAACGGTCTCTTATACTCCAGTGATGAAACATTAATGCAGAAAAGTACGTTCAGTTTTTAGAGCAACATACCCTGCCTTTTCGTTAACATATTTTTGTTAGGGAATTTTATTCATTACATTTTTGACAGCATTAATCCCTGATGCTTTTATTTTTTTCCCCAAGCCTTTGCTGGTGAACAGATATCGATATTGACTCAGCTGTGGTATCCAGAGCTTAAATCATGATTACTCCACTACCGTGCTTTACAGCTGGGTATGAGGTGTTAGTGCTGATAAGGCGCGTTCGTTTTTCCTAAACACAGCACTGGGAATTGTGATCAAACGTCTCTAAATTGGTCTCATCTTCGCAGAAATAATTTCTTCGGAAGTCTTCTGGTTGGTTCTGATGCAACGTCCAAACCTTTGCGTCCCTGGAGATGAGGCTTGCTGCTGGCAACGCTTCCAAATAAAACAAAACATGCTCCTTGAATTTAAATAACATATTTAGAAGAACGTAGACACGTTCCTCTTCTGCAGTTCAGTAGATAATTGCATCTCTCTATTGAGTAAATAATATAATCAATTAAGTCAAATAATTTTTTTTCCACATAGTTTTGTTTTATAATCCTTGATTTTGGAGAGTTAGAAAATGACTAGAAATCCAACAAGGAAAACAGGAATGCCCTGTGGACTTGTACATCAGACTAAATTGTCATGCTGTACACATTCCAATGCATATTAAATATTGATATTGACTTAATAAATAATTTGGTACATTTTCCATCAAATATTTACTACTGTTTTGCACAGCTTACACAACATTTATCAGCTGAAGTCCGGGAATATAAGTTGTGAAAATAATTGATCCAGCTGTCTCCGTCTGAACAGATGTAGAAGATGTGAGACGCCTGACAAAAACTCAAATAAGGAACCAGCTCAGGTTTTTTTGTTTTGTTTACAGGAAACATTTTGCCTGATGACATCATGACTTTTATTATTTATGCTTGTGATTTTTTTTTTTCCATCTCTAACATGCCACAATCGCCGCTGTTGTGATTTTTCACCACAAAAACATTGATAATAAAATACAAATAGGTGAAAAATGGTTTTTCGAGACCCAACGGCACCCAAACAACAATAAAATCTCAAGATTTTGGGGGCTTTCCTTTCGTCCACAAAAGAAAGGTAGGCCCCCGATGTGACTGTGTAAACAAATTAATGTCCCCATGATGACAATACACGCACTTCAAATCAGCCCAACTAACCTTATTTTAGTCAATTTCAAACCCGTCTCTTAATCCGGTTAGAGCTGCTCAATCCATCAGCAGCCATTAAAGCTCTCCTGCTGTGTCCTGATGCGGTCCAGTCTTCCACTTGGACATGAAATGATACCGCGTCCACTCGTAAATCACTCTGCTGATCTGAAAAAACTATTTATTTACTTTTAATTCTAGATAGTCAAACAGTTTCCCTGAAACTAAGGGGCATATTATGTTTATTAATGATGACAAATCGGATTACCTGAGCCGGACATTTAGAGGCACTAAAGTCTCTTAAAATTATTTTTTTGGATTTCTGGTTTACATTTTTATGTGGTAATGTCTGTGAAATGTGATTTTAACCTTTTTTTTTTACAAGTCGAACAGGAATTCAAACTAAATCCTAAAAACCGCTGTCGTAGACTTGAATCAAGACAACCAGACCTGTTCATGTTTCACCTTCCACCCCATCGTGCCTTCTGGATCCAGAAAGCGTCAGAAAGCTCTGATAGATGAGCAAAGTTAAAGAAATCCAGTTGCCTTGACGCAGAAACCAGCGAACGTACAAGGAAAGCAGATCAGGCAAAGACTGAACTAAACTGAAGAACAGAGTATTATTATTATAAGAAAATCAGGACCAATTTAGAAAAACCCAGAAGATGAACAAAACAAACCCCCTGAAACCGCAGCAGCAAAACAACACAACACAAAACAGACGTTACAAAGGGAAGAGCACAGGAAAACCCAAACCAACTAAAACTCGAGATCAGGACAAGTACTTAATGGGTTTGCCTTTGAATAATGTTCTCAGAAAAAAAAAAAACTCTTCAGAAACTGTTAAATCCTACATTGTAAGGTGGAATTACATCCCCCTCGTTAAGGTGGTATTGGTAGTTAATGGATCTCACCACAGTTCTTTGGATGTTTGACAAAACTTACTTTTGGAGGAAAGACAGGATGACTGAGGTACTGTCACACTGGGCAAAGGAAGTAATAGGCTATTAACATTAGTAACTTAACTTATTTCTAAGGAAGTAAAAAAGAAAATGTTTCAAGACAATTTGAAGACTGTTTTACACTATATTACTAGTTTTAGAGAAATCTAGTCAATATTTTTTTACCCTGTTGGAAGAGGCGACTACATTTAGGAATATTATTTATCTTATTTCTATTTTTACAGTGAAGATTAAGACTTTTTCTGAGTCTTATATAGATCACAAATCTTATTCCACAGCTTTCACTGTCCTGTAGTAGTGAGTGTGCAGTCTGGACTTTTATCCATCTTACTAATCTTGTGCATCTTGTTTGTCTCAAAACTTCACTGTTATGACATTTGTGATCCATCGCATTAAAAACAGGCAGTGTGGCTGGATGGCAAAGCCAAACCACTAATTGTTGTAATTGTTAGCAGTTGCTTTAGCTGTCTGGGCTGAAGACTACATGCGTGCTTACGCGAACGTGCTCGCAAGTACATCCGTGTGTGAGGGCATTTTTACTGTATGTGCTGTATTGTTTCGTTGCATACGTATCTACAGTATCTGCGCATGCCATCCAAACAAAGTGCACTACCTGTTTTCTTCACATGCTTGTGCCAAATACTGTTGATTAGTTAGAGGAGAAACAGAGGAGAGGAAGGCAAGAAAAACTGAAGGAACCAAAGAGATTTTTGTTGAGAATTTGAGGACTGTTTGAATTTAAAGGAATATTCCTTCTTATAACTGAGTTTGTCCAAAGTTCTTTGTGTCTTACCTGCAGTAGACAGCAATCAGTGCAATCTCAGTTTTGCAAGTTTAAAATGCAGTCAGTATGTCCAATATTTCAAATGATTTTGTGGAAACATTAATAATCCACTTCTGTCTGTTTCCCAGGTGATGCATGGCTGTGTGATGCAGCAAGAACGTAACATCTAATTACCACGATTACTCAAGAGGAATGTGCAGAAACAGTTTGATACCAGATGTGTTCTGATGCACATATGCACTGCAAAACAACGCTTTTTAAAACACATAAGAAAGAAACACTAAGTTCTAGTAGAAAATGAGTGCTGGTGAAGTTATCTGTCCACTCAGGAGTTTTACTTGATGAGAGATCCTGTTTCCAGTTTAGATCTGGTAGATTCAAGGGTTTAATTCTTAATTCTAATTCAAATGACTTTAAAGCAGAGTTGTTATGGCACAGTAACAAGTGGAAGACACAAAGACACAGAAAATGAGTCAATTCTTTTTTTATTCTAAATCCCTGAGAAAATATGAAGACCAAAGTACAAGAAAATAAACTCATAAAGTGCATATAGCAGAATATATTTACGTGGTTACCTGAAAGAAGATTTTAGTGTATGACGAAAAGTAAAAACAGGAGCTCTGGGTACAGTTGCTTGTTTTAATAGTAAATAATAGTAAATTACAAAATTGTAATGCTCCCTAGACAATTAAGGCATAAAATGAGATTCATGATCAAATTAGGAGCATATAATAGACTCTTGATGAATGAATTAAAAGATTTTCAGTATTGTTACATCAAATGTCCAGATCAGTGTAACTATCCAGCGTTGTCATTTGTATCTCCAATTAACATCATATCACATCACATTTGCTGTAGCTGTGGAGTGGGCATTTGAAAACTATCTCATTTTCAAAGGATGCACATCCCTAGTTGAGATGCTGACTCCACCCTCTTCAACCATGGCTTAGTTGAAAAACAGCCTTTTCTAAAGTATTTCGATGCTATTTGTTTTTACCTCAAAAACTTGTCAGCTTTTGAAAAACGGAGATACTTTTTCTCCTTTAAACCTTTGTTTTAACTCAGGGTATTTTTTAATACAGGAAAATTGGTTAAGTTTAAGCTCTAAATATAAGAAACTTGTTTAGGATTATGCAGCTACTTGTTTGAATTGAACACTTCATCACACAACAGTCCTCAGAGGATAAAAAAATAAAATCTTTAGCCTTTTCCGCAAACAGTTTCATCACCATCCACCAAAAAAGGTTATACTACAGTGTCCTTTTTGTGTGTGTGTGTGTGTGTGTGTGTGTGTGTGTGTGTGTGTGTGTGTGTGTGTGTGTGTGTGTGTGTGTGTGTGTGTGTGTGTGTGTGTGTGTGTGTGTGTGTGTGTGTGTGTGATGGAGACGGGTGGTAAAGCGTGCTGAGCTGTGGGTCCATGGCAGCGCTGTGGAGTAACAGCCGGTGCCAATCCAACCCAGTAATGGTTCAGCAGGCTGCAGTGGGAACCAGTGGAGGAGGGAAGGAGCGTGAAATCCCAGACACCTGGTGGCTCTTTTCTGCACAAGAGTCTGCAGCTGGTGTTGAGAGCCTGCAGCCACCCAGCCAGCTGTGCTTCCTCGACAGCTCTGGCTTTGACCATCAAGAATTAAGCTCTGGTCCAGAGTCTCTTGCTTCTTGATTATTTGTGTTTGATTGACCTCCCTCTAAGGAAAAAAGAAAAAAAAAAGCTGTTGGGAAACGAATATCTGATTTTGGATCAATTTTGCTGATTTGGTACATCACCAAGTCTACTATGGCGTTTTGCAGCTTCAGTAAAGAAATAAAAAAGTTAGTGTTAAATTTGTTGCCCGCTGAATTTCACCAAACCAGCGTTTCTTCCAGCAGCAGCTGCCTTACATAAGTACAGAAGACCTTAATAGATCCCTGCTTTGTTTTAGTCAATCAGCAGGTGCTTTGGTCTAAGCTCAGGGATCCAGCAATGCAGATGTTTGTGCAGATCAGCTGAGGCTGTTCGGCCAACTTGTCACCATAAGTTATTCCGTCTTTAATTTTTTTTTCTGTTTTAAAAAGTCAAAGAACATTGGCTGCACCTGTTGTCTCCGACACCAGACATGTGCGTGGTGAAACTTGTGGATAAAACTGGGATGAAAACTTCCCATCCTAAAGTCAAGATTAGTAAAGTATTGTACAGAAACCACCTGCACCAGCGGCTGATCTAGAAATAACATCCCATTTCTCACTGTTGCAAAAAAACAAATGTAGATTTTTACTACTTGAAATGGAACATTAAATTATCCAATTCTAGACTTTTAGAAGTTAAAGCCTTATTAATCTTGGGTTGTTTTTCATTTTCCTCTTCAATGTGATTTCCTTTGATTGTCTTTTTGTGGGCGGCAAAAATGTTACTAGCTCCAAGTTTTGCTCTTTAGAGGCGCACATCAAAACTCTGGCCGCCGCTAACGCAGCAGAGCTGCCATAATTAAATGTTTGTTGTTGAAGGAGATGTGATGTGGTTGTTTTCTGACTTGTTTCATCTTTGGGTGTTTTCACCAGCTGTGTGTGTGTCATGGACTAACAGTTGAGATGTTTAATGACACCATGTGTAGCTGATGATGATGATGATGATGATGAGAGTGTGACTGAAAGAACCAACTCACTGTGTCTCACAATAAGCAGGTAATGAGTTTAACATTCAGCTCTCCACTCTCATATTTCACATCAGATTCGACACAACTGGATCTGTCTGAGCAGTTGCTTTTCGCAATCAACAGTGAGCAATTATGCTTCTAAAACATCTTTACTCACCTTTTATCATAACAGAGTAACACAGCTTTCTTAGTATCCTTAAATGGACCTTTTTTGGACCTGAACTGTAAATCATCTTTGAATAAGAATATGACTGTGAATTATGTGAGAAACATGTTGCCAGGCGTGCGCCGTGTCCAGAACGGGGACCTAAGTGTTTTATGAGTCGTCCTGCTTGGTTTCATCTGATTGGTTTGTGACTTTGATAGACAGCTGCTGCATTCACTTCTTAAGTAAATTATTTTTTTGCAGCCACCTTTCTCTAAATTGCTTCTATGGAGGGCCTTTTTAATGCCTGTAATACTTATTCCTTCATTTCTGTAATAAATTGGTGTCTGTGGAGTGAAAACTGACACAAAGACAGATTAGACGCAAATTTCAATTAATTTCTCATCCTCACAGTCTCATATGAACCAGTTTAAAGTGCACATAACTTTAAACATACATGCTCGGATAAAAACTCTTAGATAACAAAACAATAGAAAAAAAACATCAGTCTGTAAATCTCTTGTTAACTTTTAGACGTTTGAATATTGCATGTAAGTGAAAATATGTTTAATGGGACACATTTTGATTTGAAAACTCTTTGAGGTTAAGAGGTTTTAAAAATGTACTCAATTTACTTCGATGATACATAAACATTTTTTTTATTAATAAGGATGATAAACAAGTCTTACAGAAGATAAATATTTTTGCTGGCTCACATGATCGATAAACTCCGCCTCCATCGTGTTCGATGCTTGAATAGGAGATGTAAAGCTTTACATCATCAACCGTTCCTTAAATGACCTGCGTCTACATTCATGAGGGGTCTGTTGATTGTAGGTTTTACATAATCATCCATCTACATTCTCTGACTTACTCGTGACTTATGTTGGTGTTGCGAGTTTTCTTTGCTTCTTGCATTCATCCACTTTGATTGTTGTCTGTGGTCTTCGGCCTTTTGTGTTGTTGAGATCACTTTTTTTGTTCTTTTAAGGCTTTGCCAAACTTTTGTTTGAACCACACTGTAGTGCTAAGCTCTCTCTTATAGATTCTTATAGATTTTTTCTTCTCCAGCCTAACACTGGCCTTGTTGAGATCTTCATGGACTTCATGTTGGCAGCTCCAGTCAAACAGCTGCTAAACACCAACTCAGCACCAGACATCCTCTCCAGACCTTTTTATCTGCTTCATTTGTTTTAAACCAGCCGGAAAAGAACTGTACCTGGACAATTAACTTCTTTTTTAGTAAACTGTCCCCTGAATATAGACACGATTGGCTAAAAATGGCTGTAATGCCTAAATGGTACAAGTCATAATGTAGTGAAACCTTTGAAATTAAAGTTGAAAGAAATCCATCTGGCAGAAGATATGTTCCTGTATGTTAAAGCGGACAAATATCCTGATATTAGATTTGATAATAGAACATATTTATCTATCTTGCTTGTTTAGTTTTGCAACAGTAAATATAACTTTGGTTAAGAGGCTTGTAAGGGTGCACTTGTTTATTTCCATCATCTACAACAATCAGAGAAGAACTCAATGATTTATGGACTTTCTTCTTGCCAACAAGTTGGATCGTCCTCACAGAGTCACATACTGCTGCAGAACTGAACTGCTAAACCTGCTGCATGATCATCTGTGATATAAAACACAGGTCTTCTCATAATCATCTGTCACATTTTACAGCCTGCTTAAACCAAACAGATTCACCAAATTTTTAAATATGAATGGATTCAAATTCAAATATTGATGTAAACTTGTCACAGATGTCATTTTTCTTCCACATTTCTGCACAAATCTGCTTAGTAGATACTGCGTTTGCTGTATTTATGCATTGAAATGCACATGAAGGTCTCCAAACAGGAGCGTGCTCGGTGTCACGTGTTGGCCTCGCTCATTACTGCGCTTTGAGCTCAATGGCGTGTAAAGTGCTGTATTAGCCTGTTTATCAGAGTGTGTATTAACGTGCTGCAGCGCTGGGGCTGAGGGGATGGAGTGTGTGTTTGAGTGTGTAAGCATGTCAGCTTGGGATCACAGGTGTGATTACGAGCTCCATGGAGAGCCTCCTTCCTCCTATAACCCCTACGCCTCCCACCTCGGGCATCCTGGGTAATATCAGCCCACGGAGCACCTGCGTCCCTTTCCCCCTGTTCACACATAAACACACACACACTAACGCACCTCTAATGGCCCCATATCAGCCTGCCATACGGCTCTAATAGCCAGCTGTGTGAGCAGGAACGCGCTGGAGCGAACCGACACTCACTGATGCAGTTGTAATATTAGATGTGAGTTAACTGTGATCTCAAATTAGTTTTCATCACACTTCAAACTGATGAACACGGGAAAAGCTGCATGAAACAAACGCACAAATGATAGTTCACTCTCTCGATCTTTTCACTGGAAAAAGGGCTCACGGACATTTACTTTTCCCAAGCACTTTCTCGCGCCAGTTTCAACTTCACGATCTCCTGATGTACGAAAATAAAAGTCAGAGTCAGAGCTGAGGCTGTGAAGTAAACAGTATGAGGAAAAATGTCACATTTGCCTATCGTTAAATAGAATATATTTTTGCTTTAAAACAAGACAATTTTGATGAGATTTTACAATGCAAGGCTTATTTCTACAGCTTTTGTTCCAGTGTACAAGCATTTTTAAAAGACTGTGATGCTCTCTCACATTTAAAGACTAGAAGTCAGAGTTTTAAGTTGCAGACAAAAGATTAAGCAACATTTTGGGATCTTGCAGGGCCACTATTTGCACGACTACAATCAATAAACAAAAGCTCCTAGTGGTTTTTGTCATTATTCATGTCATGGAGCAACAAAATTTGAGTAAAAACAAGATAAAATACTGTAGTAATAAACATTTTTGGTTTTGTTGTAGGATTATGATGTGGAAAAGACCAGCATAGATGTGCCTCGACTGGCGATTGTCTCAACAACAGAAATGTATTTGTGACCTTTAAATCTTTTAGATTTTAGGAAATACAAAAAGCAATAAATATTAATGGGATTGTAGGGTGGAAAAGTTTTATTAATAAAAGTTTATGTGACAGTTTCACATACAGATAAATCAATGTGTGGTCGTCTGAAGCGTCATAGGAAGGACACGGAGATAATGAAGTATAAATAAATGCTTTTATTTTGAAATGATCAATGCCTGTCATGTGAGATGCTGTTGCCGCTGCGAGAGCCGTTTATCCTCCAACTTTGAGCTGATATGCATTTATTTTGAATTATTGATCAGGAATCTGATACTAACAACATGCGTATAATCCATATGTATGGATGTATATGCTCCGCTTCATGGAAGGATGTGAATGTGTAATAAAAATGCTTCCATGCTTCACAACTGCATTTAAACGTTAATGTTGAAGGAGGCCCAATATTGTTTTACAACCCAAAACTGCTAGAATGTTAAGGGGTTGCTCTTTAAAAACAGTTTAACAGTCGTGAACAAGTAGAAATTTGTTCATGTTTTGCAATTTAAAAAGGCTTTGATAGGTTTTATATTCAACTGAACCAAACTCAGAGAAATGTTAACATTTCAAAAGGAGTGTTTGGTGGTGAACTAAAGCTGTTGTTCTCTTCCGTCCACCCAGAACCACGAGGAAGAACAACGCTAATACAATGAGGGAAATCTTTATCCTTTTTGTTTGCTTTTTTTAAAACTGGCATTGAATAACATCTCAAATGCCACGCAGACGGCATCAAACCAAAAACACTGGCAGCCTTTGAAGGCAGTCCTACCTGTGGATTTACGTCCAGTTAGTCAGTTTTAGTCAGATATTAACGAGCTCTGATCGTCAGCTCTGGCAAAGTTGATGGAGACAGTGGTGGAAAGGAAAATGTGGAAGTTTCTTGAGAAGTTCTGTGTGTGTGTGTGTGTGTGTGTGTGTGTGTGTGTGTGTGTGTGTGTGTGTGTGTGTGTGTGTGTGTGTGTGTGTGTGTGTGTGTGGTCCTCCCAGTCTGATGGCATCTTCCGTCTGTACCTAGTGTCTCTCTTCTCTCGTTTCTTTGCTGTTATCTCTGCTGCTCTGCAGAGGGAGGACTGTCCAGGCTGCTGTTGGGGGACGGAGAGGAACCAGCTGGTCCTGAGGCTTTCCCATCGTCCCCTTCCTCCTGGTCTACCTCTGTTTCCATCTCTTCTTCTTCTCCTCTGTCTTCTTCTGTTCTGAACACCTTCGCTGAAGGTGTGCCGTTCTCACTGGACTCCTCAGATACAGAGAGACCCTCCTCCCTTCTACTCTCCACAGTGCAGCCACCTCCTTCACTTGGACTCAAGCTCTCCCGGTCGTCGTCCTCGGGGACGGGTTCTCTGGCCTGGCTGTGGTGCTTGACGTTGTAGCGCTGGTTCTGGAAGAACTTTACAATGGTGTGCTTGGGAAGGTCCAGCTGGGCTGACAGGGTGTGGATGGCCTCCTGGTCCGGGTAAAGTCCCACATCCCCGATGAAGCTCTGCAGGATCCCCAAGGCTTCCAGGGAAATCCTTGTCCGGGATCTGGCCTTTTTTGTCCCTCCACCTCCAAGGCCAGGACTAAGCCCACACTGGGGCCCATCGTCCGATCCCTGCCGCACCAGCACCTGGGGGACGGGCTGCGGGTCCTCATGAATCGGGGATGGAGTCGTCAAGAGGGGGAGGGGCTGTCTGTGGATGGTCTGTTAGGAAAAAACGGATCCAAGTCAGTGCAAAAACCAAATCCTGCACATGATAGAAAGATACAGGTGAGGGGAGAAGATGGTACCGGGCCAGTCTGTCTGCATGTGTGGAGGTTTAAAGGAAACTTTACAAGGTTATACTGTTCAGACTTTTACTTTGAAATGAATTTCAGGCCTGAAATGCAGGACAGCATGAATATTAAATGAAATGAGGTTGAATAGACAAAACAAAATATGTAGAAAGGTTCAGTGGAACTTCCACTTACAAACCGCTTCCCACTTTTCCTCCAACAGTCCCCATCCCCTCCCCTCCCCCTGCACACCAAGACCCCCCAACACGGTAAAGTGGATCTTATTGTTATTTTTTCACGTTATAATCATATTTTATGCTTAACTATTATGTTTCTGTTTGATACGTATCTTTATATTGTGTTTAAAGTTTACGCAAATTACAAACCTTTACTCACACAGCAGAAAATAGGGACTTTTGTCCAGGCTGGAACCAGTTTAACTTTCATTATTAATGACAAATATCTGTATTATTAACCGCAAAATATAAAACTGCTCAGCGACACAACCTGCTGGCTACAAAAATTAAATGTCACCTTCTTTTTTTTCATTTTAAACTGTATTATATTGCTTTCATTCATGCTGGATGATTCATGAGGATTTTTTTTCATCCCGTGTGCTTAAAAACCTCAAACTCTTTACCACCACAGTAATAAGTGAGCGATTCAGCTCGTTTGTCTGGGCTTTTCTGCAGAGTCAAAACAAAAAGTACTACAGAAGGAAGCGTGATTGACCCGCTTCCATCAGCCGCCAACATGCACGCTGAACTCCCAGATTCATCATTCGAACAACCGCACTACTAGAGCTTATTAACAGGGTGGGGTGGCCAGCACACCCAAACACAGGAATCCAACACCATAAATCTGTGGTCCATCAAAATTAAAGGACCTAAATAAAGATAATGGCAATTCCTTTTTTCTCTGCTTCAATAATTACAGGCTGTGTTCTGAATAATATTGAGGTTAGGGCCAGACTGGAGAGCATTTTGGTTTTGGGGAGAGGGTGGGATGGAGGAGTGTCGAGCAGGAAATGTGTGGGCTGGTCATTTACCACTTCTATTTTCAATGACTTATGGGACGCGAACATGACAAAGAGGCGGGCGGCTGAGAGCAGCAGGTGGCGGGATCAGACAGAGACGAGGGGAAATCTTTGACACGGCGAATCCCATGCTGGTTTTCCCATTTTCTCACTTGCAAAAAGCTTTGATTTAGACACAGTCGCACTGCGGTTAAGGCCAGTTGTGCATTTCAGACGGATACTCGCACGTTTTCTGCTGAGTTTGGTGGAAGTCAACGTATCTCCCGACGTCTCTCAGATCACATGCTGCATTACTCACCTGCGGCTCTGGGATGTGCAGGACGGTGTGGAGCCTGTCGTTGTGCTGCTGCCTGGACTCTTCTTCGTAGACATGGTCTCGTTCAGCTTGTGGTAGGGCCAGGAACCTCCTGATGGTGCACAGGTTCTCCCACAGCGTGCGGTTTTCGGGACTTGGACTTTCTTTCCACCTGAGCAGCTCACACAGCCAACCCTGGAATGTGCACGCAGGAAGCATTTTTATTGATTTTCATCACCGAGAACGATCCACTATTAAGCGGGCCACGATGGTCGCCTTGCTCTGACACGCAGCCGTAAATATGCTCCTTGTTTAACGGACTGCCGTGATGCTTTATAGCGTGTAAACTCATTAGAAAGTCCTTTTTTTTCCTCCATATGCAGAAATCCAACATCGCCATAGGCTTTGCAGGCTTTCAAGAGCCATTGTCCGGGTCAGCTCCTCAGCATATGTACAAATGAACATCAACATTAACCAATACGTCATCCCTGATCTCTGAACACAACTGCATAAAGTTTATTCCCGAGGAGGAGCAGGGAGCAGAGGAGCGAGTGTGTGTGAAGATTGCATTATCTCTGCTAGGCTGACCCAGAACCTGGTACCAGCTGTTTATACGCCGCCTTCAGCGTGGAAATTAATAGTAATAATCTGATCGTCCCTCTGTCATCTTCTCATCCGTTGGGATTCAGTGCATCTCACTGTCTATTTTTTTTTTAAGGTGTATCTGGTTATAAAAAAATGTTGCATGAGGTCAATAAAGACAAGTCAAAAGACATTTAAGTTGTTTGTACTTGCATGTTTTCCCTTCGTCTCCCCTTCTCTCTCCATCTAGGGCAAGACTCGCCTTTGATCTCAAACACCCGCATTGTTTATCTGAGGATGGAGTCATGATGGTATGCCGCGGCGGGTAATCAGATACCCCGCTTGCCCACACACACAGTCACACACCTCATCAGCTCCTCCAAACATTATAAACTCAACTAGGAATCCTAAATGAGCAAAAACCTCTTTCTTTTTTCTTTTTTTTTTGTAATCATGTGCAAGAAGAACATTTTCAAATCAAACATTTCTGGCTGAGGGCCAAACGTTTTTATCGGAAGCGTCTGTGGCAGGAGGATATTTGTTGTATTATCTCCCATCTGAATGCAAGTTTAGGCACGAGTTTTGTTTTTTCAACGTAGAGCTGCGAGGACAGTCTGGAACAAGAATGTGGTTATGTTGTCAAAAGTCTGTAAAACAGTTTTTTTTTTTGTTTTCTATGTGACTGACCTGACTCTTATTAGCAGCCACCTTGGCGAAAAGAGCCTGAGAGACCTTGGCCCTCTTCATCTCCTGTTGGATCTCTTCGTAGATTCCCGACGTGATGTTCGCCAGCGAATCGAGCTTCAGCTGCAGCTCCGGGCCAGACACGCTGCATTTTGTCTGCTGAATAATTATAATAATAATGATAATAAGAGCTAACAAAACTGACAAATGTTCTCATGTAATTTATTGACTTCTTTTTCTTCATGTCACCCTTTGTAGGTGTTTTTGTTTTTCTAAACTTCAGAGTTCAAGTTTGGGCCTTCTGAATGTGTGTGTTTACCTGTGTGTGTCTGTGTGTGTTGCTGCTGGGGATGTGGTTGGTGGCGTGGTTGTGGTTGGTGCTGGTACTCCGCTCTCTCTCCTCCTGGTAGATGCGGTCTCGCTCGGCCTCTGGCAGGTTGAGGAAGTTTTGCATGGCCTTCAGGTTGACCAGCAGCGACTGAGAAGCGGAGCGAGGGTCTTCCTCCTTCCGGAGGATCTCTGACAGCAAGCCCTGCAGGAGACGGACCTTTGCATTTACAGAAGTGACACATTGGAGTCTCCAGATCTGAGATATAGGTAAATGTTTACCTGTGTGCGGTTGAAAGCCACACGGGCGAACACAGCCTGTGAAACGCTGGCCCTTTTCAATTCGTTCCGGACTTGCTGGTAAATGTCGGAGGAGACTTCAGCACCTGAGCAGCTGATGTTGGGCTCGCCGGCAGCCCCTGAGAGCTTACAGGTCCGTGAGATAGGAGGATGGTTGAGGAACTGCTGGTTGACTCCCTGCGGGTGCTGGTGGGCGAGCAGGCGGCTGACAGCCAGCTGCTGGTTGATGAGGTGGGCCATGGCGAGCTGTTGACGTACGAGCTGAGGGGAGAGCTGGGGGGACAGGAGTCCGCCGTGGCCCATGAGGGGGTGCGCCTGTGAATGCAGAGGCGGACTCGGGTGGTTCTGACCAGCAGGATGAGGCAGACTATGAGGCTGTGTGGGGGTCTGAGTGTCCCCGAGGCTACTCTTGATGGGAAGGGCTCCAGGACCGCCCAGGGTGCCCAAAAGGCTGGGAGAAGCCAGGAGAGATGCAGGACGATGGTTGAGGATGTTCACGTCCATGTCCCTCTCCACTGTGTAAACACACATGCAGGTTTGCTTCACACTTTACAATCAAACAACAGGCCAAAAGTTTAGCAAAAATCCAATAATCAAGTAAAATCATGGCTCTGAAGCTGCACAATGTTATGCGTCAAATACCTATGATTCAGTGACTTTTTAAATACAAGAAAAACTTCACGTCATTGTGATTTAGGGGTTATGACAAATGGGAAAGGTCCAGAAACTTCAAATCAATTAAATTTTTCTACTTTTGCAAATTATCGTAATGATTTTTTTATACTCCTTTGGCAAAGATACTTTTGCTTAAAGTAACACACTTTTTTTTGCTTAAAATAAGACACTAGATTTATTAAAATATGGTAGTTTACAGTTTATACTTTTATACAAATGAATAGAAAAAGGCTCAACAGATTTCCACTCCTCAACCAGAAAATAAAATCCTAAATGTTTGAAAACTGCAAACTGTCAAACAGAAGAAACGATCAGTTTGCATCAGGTCACATTTAACCGATTTACTGCCTACAGGCCGTTAACAGGTTTTTTATTTGTGAGCTAAACTTTAATACCACAGGTATCATCAAAAGCGTGCAGGCGTGTCCTCTCCCGCCTGGTGATAGCGAGCCTGAGGAATGTGCGGAATCATTATTCAAATCAATTTGCAGTAAATCCGGACAAGATTATGCTGATTTTCTTTTTTCATATTTACACCCGACTTACGCTTTTAGTTCCCTGTTATAAGCCAACATGGAATTTTCCTCTTCATTCTGATTTATTCCCCAATGATCAATTTCCTTTCCTTCAGTTAGGTTCTTGAATGCTGCACGGCCTCCAAAAAGGTGCATGATGTCACTTGAAAAGCGTCATTGAGGCTGGACGTACCTTTTATATCCGAGTTCTCCTGTGATGACCACATCTTCTCCACGTATTCACCTGAGGGACACACATCAGAACATCTCATTTCTCCATAAATATCCCCAACTATCATGTGCGTGCTTCACTGCGCATGTGGTTTTTGGTAGATTGTTGGAATTTAAGTCATATGTAGTCTATAATGTGGCCTTTAAAAACTTTAAAAACAGGTTCTTTGCAGGATTGGGACCGTGTGGTCAAGAGGACGAAATACTCCACTGAGCCCAGCGTTTCTGTTCTCCTGAACTTTGACAGCGCTTGTGCTCGTTTCTACGTGAACCTGCCTCCTGTGTGCGTCTCCTGGCTTTGGCAGAGAGTCGAAACTTTCAGCTATTAAGGAAATAAAAATTTCAGCGTGGTTTGGCAGGTCATCAGATTTGACATTCCCTGCATGTGTGTAAACACAAAGAGCAACAAGATCTCTTATTTCTAGCTGGTGGTGGCGTGTGTGTGCGAGTCTGTGTTTTGGGAGTTACTGCTGTTTTCCATTAGGAGTTAAGAGCATTTAGTTTTGTCGTGTGTATTAAGGGTGACGTTAATGTGAACCATGTGTGACAGCTCCTACCGAGGGCTGACACTGACAGACGTCTCATGCAGCAGATTAGACGCGGAAACGCTGACAGATGAGTGCACCCTTTACAGGAGTTGGACAGACGGGGGGGGGGGGGAGCACCACAAAACAAAAGCAATCGGCCAGGTGAGTCATTAACTTGAGACGTGACTGATAGTAGGTATAAATATAAGTTTCAAAACTGTCCGGCTTCAAATTAACGCAAGGAAAATAAAGCAGAAGCAGCTGAACGGCTGAATGAGCAGCAGGGACGAAGGACACAGGTCTTAAACAAGAGAGCAGACGGACACTGCAGACTCAAGTCTCTCTCTTTTTTTATTCTTTTTTTAGTTTTTTTATTAGACATTATGACCTGTCCTCGTATTAGAAGCACACGTGGCACTAACAGCATTTACAAAATTTAATCAGTAAAGTCGTTCGTCACTAGTTGGACTCAAGAAAGGTCTTTTAATCTGTTTAACACCAGCTTAAGCATGCGAACTTTAATTTGCTAAGAAAAGACGGGTTCGGTACATTTTATACCAGAGTGGGAGGAGTTAGGGTACCAAACAGAGGATTTCCATGAAGTTAACTGGTAGCCAATAAATATACAACCACTTTTACTGGGTTTCAGGGGTGTAAATGTAAATGGGAGGAGCGCAGGATTCAGGCCTCCGTGCAGATCGAGGTGGATCAAGTACTCCCTGGATCCGGTGAGAGCATTTCAGTTTTTGTTTTTTTTTTTGGGAGTGGTATACTACTAGGCAGCGATCGCTTTTTTGTTTACTTATTTCCAGCCGATTGATTATATTTTTTTGACATTTGGGGGATCAGCTGTTTTCTGTTTGTAAACACCGATTGGACTGACCAGAAAGGAAGTCTGCTTTCTTGTGCAGTTGAACTTTCTGGATCCATCACATGTACATGGACAAAGGGGGGGATTTACCGGTGATTCATAATTGTTTGGGTGATTTGCTGACTTTATAATATACAGCGTTTTATGTCGTATGGAATTAAACAGTGTGGAGGGTCTTTCCTGGTGTACTCATTGGTCTTTGCAAAACCTCCTTAGAACCCTTTTTGTAAGTGGTGACTCAGTCCTTTAAGGACTTTATTGGGATGAGATGGTGGCCAGTTTGGGGGTGAAGGTCTTTTTTTTGTTGTGGATTATTGTATAGTGTTGGTGGATTATTGGTGACGCATTCACTGAATTGTGTTCACACTGCATTTATTTTCCATCGTGGTAGGCATTGTTTATTATTGGTTAAACAAAAAAACACTCACAAACCCACACTGTGTATGGTTTATCTGCACAAAAGTAACATGGCTGGCAGAAATGTTATATCACTGGTGGAATATGATGAATCTCAGGAGGAGGTTTTGGAGGCTAACACCAGGACTTCTACCCCTTCATCAGGGCTGGGGCCTAGTGAACTGCACCATGAACCGAAGGGAGATGCATGGGTCACTAGAAGAAATCCTGTGGGTGAGGTGACATCACTGATCAGTTCACGTTATATTTCAGACCTAGAGGAGGAGGAGCAACGCTTGCCTCACTCCTCCTGCACTTACATCCATCACCACTGATTTACAGGTGGTCATGGACAGAGCAAATATCCTTGAGACAGACTTTCGAGATTCAATTAATAGCACATTGAGTCGAGAGGATGGCATCAGGACTTATGTGGACAGAAGGGTGGAAGGGCTTGTGGCCATCTGTCCGCAAGGATGTGTGGAGCCCCGTCAGGGGATGTAACATCTGCCAGATCTACAAGGCTGCCAACCAGAAGCCCGCTGGTTTCATGCAGCCTACCCTGCCGAGGGTCCCTGGGAGACACTAGGGATGGACCTCATGGGGCCTTTCCCTCGCAGCAAAAAGGTAAATATGTTTCTTTACAGTCCTGATAGATTACTATGATCGCCTCATACGTGGGGGACCAACATAAAAACTGGGACCAGTTCGTCAAGGAATTTTGTTTTGCCATCAGTGCTGCCTATCATGAGACCACGGGCCGGACACCTGCAGAGCTGGCACTCGGAAGATTGGTAAAAGGCCCCCTAGAAGGACTTATTTGCGCCTCACTTACTCTGCATCAACCCCTATACTCACTTCTGGAGAGACATAAGCGCATCATATGGAAGTAGAGTGGCTGGTAGTCCAAAAAGTGAAAAAAGAAACTGTTTTTTACACAGAAACTCACTTTCATGCCACCTTTCCTGAAAATGTCAAAAGCTTATTTGCCTCGTAAAATATCACAATTTTACTCGCTGAAATGGGTTTAACTAAAACCAGCTTCAAACTGTAATTCAGGCAGGATTTTAGCCGACGTTTGGTGTCATCACACGCACGCTGCTGCTCATTAACAACTCAGCGGTCTGATAAGACTTTGCAGGCTGGTTTCTGCGACCGCCAGCAAGTATATGCAACATCGTTCAATAATGATAAAAATATGGACTGCTTCTCCTCCACGCAGCCTCACTTCACCTCTTGTTTTGTCTTGGATTTCCAAGTATTGACTCAGTGATTCACTGAACTCGTTGCTCTCTGTATTTATTCCTCAGCTTGCACAATAATGTGAGCGTAAGACGTAATAATTACCTTTGATGCGTTTGAACCTCTTGTACCAGCGTCCGAACTCCTGGCACTTTGAGGTGGAGACGTTGGCGTAGTAGGAGCTGTTCACGATCGCTGAGATCATACTCTGGCACACACACAGTTGGAGAATTATAACTTTGAATTAAACAAACGCAACTACAACTTGGACAGTTAAAGATGATCTAATTAAAACAACGTGTGTGCCATTTCATGTCAGGACCAAAGACAGAGGAATAAATGAATAGATCCCTGTGATAATAGTTCAGAAGAGTTTTAAGAAGAAACTAAAATACCAGCGACTCGCCCACCAGTTCCTGACATGAGCTGTGGTCACTTCCACTGGGCAGAAGATGCACAAAGTCAACATGGGAAACACTGAGGATGAGAGCTCACATGAGCCAGGCTGTAAATGCACACCACCCACACACTTCCCCTAATCACTAATTACATCATGACTAAGTCTTGTGTATAAATCACAAGTCCAAATGACACAGTCGGGTCTAATGACTGCAGGGTGTGTGTGAGCAGGATAATTGAGGTGTGCGCGCTTGCATCCTTTCCCATGGGATGGTATCAATATTTGTGCGTGTGAGGGAGTCAGATTACACGCTACACTGAGTGTGCGGTGAACTGATGATGAAACGTGTGTTTAGAGGAGCTGCTCGGCTTCTCCATGTTGTGTGTGATGTGTGACGTGACAGAATACAGCTCATGAAAACGTGAACTTTTTGATTTTAATGTCACCTGACAGGAGATTCTCTCATGAGTTCCTCAGCAGGGGATTACTCGGTACTTTGAATACTCAAATACTCACCTGCGAGAGGGGACACTCCTTTGCCAAAGCGCTCTGGTTGGTGTCTCTGAGCAGCTCTTTGAGGGCGTTTCTCACTGTGGCGTGGGTCCACTGCTCTGACGGCAGCTCCTCCAGTCGAGCAAAGCTACGGTGAAGCAACACCATTAGTGACTAACATTTTTTTTCTTTTCCAGCATCAGCAGACATCTACGTTTTTGCTTTTGCTTTTCTGTAAATATGATGCTTTTTATTTAACTTTTCAGAGCGACGACTAGTTTTATTAGTGCAGATTACTTAACAGAAAGACTAAGATCAGACACATTTGCGCCTTTGCTGTCTAGGAAAAATGCAGGATAAGATTTGTGCAGCTGACCTGTGCAGGAGGATCCGCAGCGTGACCATGTGGTAAACGTCCAGCAGCATGTCCGCCACCGTCGCCTCTGGCGCGTCGGTCAGGTAGTGGATGGGCATCGGCTTCCATCGTCCGACTTTAATGATTCCTGAGGAACACGCACACAAACGTCATTGGATGCACAGCCTTCGCGTGCCTTTTGTTTTCTAATCAATACAAATTTAACATGTTTGTACAGGCAGTTAAACTGTTTCGGCCTTGAACGTCATCTTGAGCCCAACGCTCTCCTGGCCTTCACGCGACCCTTGACTGGAAGTGCAAATCTAAACAGACCTAATCACATTAGGATCTACTAAATCAAACGCAGACTCTGTCGAGCCGTAGCCTGCCAGCCTCAATCATGAGTGTGTGCGTGTGTGTGTAGGGATGGTGGTGATAGGGGTAAAAGAACAAAGACCGCTCTTTTTGGACTGTACGGTTGATTAATCAGAGCAGATATGTAAAATCAGCTCAATGAGGAAGCCTCGAGCAGCTTGTAAATGGGAGAACGGCCTGCGTTGGCATCTTGGAGAAACATTTTGGGAACTTTTTAAAATCACATATGACAAATAATCAAAAATCCCGGAAGAACGGATGTCTTTTGATATAGTAGTCTGTCCAGTCACTTACGATTTGCTTTAAAATGTCTCCGTGAGAGTGTTTTGTCAAAAGATCTGTAAACTCAGGATACTGACATTTTTGTTTGATGGTTACAAGCCTACAACTAACTCGAATGATCAAAGAACCTGCCAGAGACGGCAGCAAACGCCAGCCCCATCAACCGGATCAACCTGCATCTGTCACAGTTGCAGATGGAAGCGTAGATCTGCTTCCGGGTCTCTTATACTCGCATACTTTGCTGCCAGGAGCTGCACAAATCTACATATATTTAATATTTTCAGTGAGGTTTTGTTCTCTGTGGAATCGCTAGTGATTTTCAAGCCTGAGGAGTAAATGGGCTAAATGTTTATTTTAAAGAGATTAACATCAACTATTATGTCTAGAAAAAAGAAACGTAATTGAGTTAAATTTAGTTTGATCAATTTGCTCTGCAGATCACCTAAGTCTGTGCTGAAACCAGCGCACTAACCCCAAGATCCTATAAGAAATGGCTGCTTTTTAATCAGCCATAATGTGCAATTAAAGAAAAAATAAATAAAAAAGCCCGTTGTGAGTCTGTTAAGAGATTAAAAATACTCATCCAGTCAAAGCTATGCAAGCAGCAATTCGATGGCGGAGGAAAATAGAAGGGACTCTGTATAATTTTGGTCGTGACCACACTGAAGGAAAAATGCATGACTCCAGCCAAAAATTATTTATTTGAAAAGAAAAGGCTTATTTCTCAGAACAAAACCTAGCTATTTGGGAAAGGCGAGGGGGGTCGCTGGGCGTTGGCAGCTCGGTTTGTGTGCCCTGTGTTTACGGGACACACCAGGAATGTCAAACGGCCCTGCTTCATGTGTGTGCAGGCACGTGTGCATGTGCGAAGGCTGTTGTTTCCCGTGAACTGCATGCTCCTGACTTGTACTTCTGATCACAGACTGATGAGGGAAAGTTTTGGTGCTGGCCTGAGATGCTCAGATATCAACGTATTGTACGGCTTAACCATTGTTCTGTCGGGTGGGCGGACCGAATCAAAGGAGATAAACCTATCTGTTCTCTTGGTGCTTATCTAGAAAATACCTTTCCTGCAGCTGACTAACAGAAGTGACTGTACCCGCGTGGCACAGCCCCCACATCTGGGAACCAGTCCTGTCCTATCCAGCTGCTGCTGTGAATAATTACTCATCAATTACAACTCGGTGGTAAGAAGAAGAAAAAAATGAACAGTTTTCCTTCGGCATGCAATAATGGAAGAGTTTTGACATCAAAACATAGATTAAACTTCTCAATTGTAATTTTCTTCTTCATCCTTAACTTCTACAAGATGTGACAGCTCAGACTGATGCGTACACCGCTTGCATCTTCGTGCGAGAACAGCCACATTTAGTGAAGTTGGAGGAAGCTCGGGTGTAGCCACCAAACAACCCTGCGCTCAGGTCTCCGTGCACCGACTCTCAAAGGTCGCACGTTAAGTGGTGCATCATCTCGAGCTTCATGCCAACAGATCAGTGTTTAACACACTCTGGGAATGACGTGGCCTTCACTATCCCAATTCAGTGTAGCGACATCTCTAAGACTCGCACTCTACTTACCACGTGCCTGTACAGCTGAGCTGTGCGAGTACCCGAGAGCAACCAGAGCAGTCTCCACCAGCTGTGTGAAGAGGACATCCTTACGAACCAGCACAAACTCGGCGTGCCGGTCACTGTGGCCCTCACAGTGGCTGGCGGCGTCTGCGTGCTCCACCACGCAGTAGACTGGGATCATCAAACCTGGTGGGAAAAACACACCGTCAGGGTCACAGCACTGGACGTGGGGCTCATATTTGCCTCTTGTCTCATCAAAGTGTAAAAACAGCCACTGATCCTAATCAAGGTCTGTGCCGTGTTTTCTTTGGATCCTCCACACTTCCTCTAACAGTCAAAAACCATGCATGTCGTGATGACTGGTGGTTCTAAATTAACTGTCAGTGCAAGTGTGACTGTGCACAGACGTCCCTTTGTTGGCCTTGGAAACTCCCGGCAACCGGTTCAGAGTTTACCCTGCATCTTTCCCTGCGACGAGTAGGACAGATGACCCCGAAAAAGGCAGGTACCAATCACGAACGAATCAAAATCATGTCGGTGATGAGAGACAAGCTTGAATCGTCTCTTTTTTGTCCTATCTGTTGACCTGTTGAGTCTCAGAAACGTTCCCTGTTAAGACAGCTGACCTAAATGTTATTATTTGCATCAGTTTGGAAAGATGGGATCAAAGTGAGTAAATTCTAGGTGTTTTTTTTTATTTTTTATTTCCAGAGCAGTGGCGCCGCTGGGTGGTCTCCTCTGGTTAACTGGTCAGCTGCCAGTGTGAATGTAAGTTGTTGTAGGATTGTACAACTGTATTTGTGTTTGAACCGCATATTAAAACCCACATGGAATAAGACTTGGCTCCAGAACCGCTATTAAAGCGCTCCGTCTAGCATTCGTGAGCAATGCCACGATTCCAGTGGCGCTTCGGTTTGGATGAGTATTTGGTACTTTGAGTACTGAGAGCTCCTTCGAAGCGTGGAACCGTTCGCACCCATCCAGTCCACCGGTCCTGCCCACAAGAACTGTTAATTAGCGAGCCATCAATCCTCCTCCTGATGAGGCCGGGACAAATCAGCCCCGGCCAAACCACAGCAGCACCAGGCACGCTATCGGCCAATAAACCAATCGCTTGCTTGGAGGGAGGAGGGTGGAGGGTGGAGGGAGGAGGGTGGAGGGAGGAGGGAGGCAGCACAGCAGAGCGTCTGTCTGTGGGAGTGTGTGAGCTCTTGTAATTTCTGTGTGACGATTCCTTCATGATCTTTTCAGCATCTATCGGCTGAACGCCTACATTATAGACTTCCACTGTTAATTCCATATTATTCAGAAGAAGATCACTGGGTTATTTCACACAAACCATCAGCTGATCCACTTGGAAAGTTAAAGTAAGTTTTAATTTGCTTATTAACACATTACTGTTAAGAAAAGCAACCTGCAAAGGTGGGATTGATGCATGGAAACGGTTCGAACTGAGCTCTGACGTGCAGGAGCTGAAGAGCTCAATTGTCTCTCCACATCTCCACCCCTGGCCTGCTGCTGCGCTGTAAAGATGAGGCGTTCAGGTTGACGGTTTCAGGAAGTCACAAAAATACTGACAAATGTGCAACGACGAGTGTGAAAGATGTTCAGTTAATCTGCTTGTTTTTAGGTTTTTGCAGCAGTTATGCAGACGTTTCTCTCGATTAACCGATGAGGTGACGGGTCTAAGGGACATGCAGGCATTGCAGCTTGGGTTGAAATGATTAAATAACTCCACCAAAATGTTTGCTGATTGTCAGATCTAACTTCTGTCAGCTTTTCCCTGCATTCTGCTGACTTATTTGCCATCACATGGTCTTCCTGAGACAACCCTCAGGTCCATGCAGGTGTGGGACCAGGTCTGGGACCAGGACCTTGTGAAGCTGGAGCAGTGGGGGGCAATGAGGGGTTCAGAGACCAGACCCACAGCACTCACACATGATAGAGCTGGGTGTCGATCCGTTGGAGGTCAACCAAGTCTACCCAGGATCCATTAATTCTTAGAAACAAAGTTGGATTTTTGTTTTTTATTAAAAGAGGAACTATTACACAAATACAGTTCACAAAACATGAAACTTCGGAGCCATGAGTGTTGGGTAATTAACACTGGGACTTCAGTAATTCAGTACTGAATCTCGCTGCAAGCAGCATCACGAAACACGAGCGTTTGTGAGTCTGTCATGTGTGCCAACCCGAACCTCCGAGTGGTCTCAGCGGTGAGCCATTCTGTCGGTTTTGTGGGTTCGCCGGGCTGCCGTTCACCTCCACGCGGCTCATCTTGCACTGCAGGGGGCCGCTGGAGGTTGGACTTTCCCCTTTCTCCCCTCTCTCCTCCGGACTGTCCTCTTCCTGAAGCCGGGGGCTCTCTGTTCCGGGTCCGGCGCCGACACGCTGCTCCATCCCCCTACAGACCCTCGGAGGAGCTCCCAGCGCAGTGTGAGGAGCTGGGAAAACACAAAAAACGTACTTTTAATTCAGTTAATGATCTAAGAACTTGTCATTTAATCTGTTTCACACTTCAACTGCATGGTGATGTACAGTATAGTCTCCAAACGCAGCAATGCTGACATGAGACTGGCCCTCGGTTGTCCTATATGGTTTATCATCGTCTTTATTTTGCCGCAGTTGACAGTTTAGAGCCATTATATTCTGCTCCATCAACAAAAACGACTTGGCTCATTCCTTCCCCAGTCGATTCAGCTTACACGTCTCTGTTATTTACACAGAGAGGAGGGACGGACGGCCACACCAGACTAAACACAGACCTGTTTATCATCCTCTGTTTAGACACACGAGAGTACACAACAGGTTATAATGAAAGACGGGAAGGTGTTTAAGGCATGTATGAAGCACTGTAACAATGACTGTGCTACACTTATGGATACAGATAAATAAAACTGAACGCAGACGTTTGAACAGAGCAGTTTGTCTCCTTCAGTCTGAATGATCTGATTTGTGTCGTTCATACAAGAAGTTCAGCTGTATCAGTCGTGGTTGCATTAGTGAGGCCATCACTTTCAATTCAACTTGCTTATTATTTTCTTCGTCCAAGTATCAAGGAGGAAATGATTTTTTCCTCTCGTTGAAATGCAAAAATATGCAGCATGTTGGTCTAATATATAATCATTTTGCTTTATGGAGAAAACCTGTGGTGTAAAACGGGATGTTTGTGTCACTCAGCGGCAACGATGACAGAAAATATGAATAAAGTGTTTAAATGTCAACTTTTTTTTTTTTTTTTTTTTCTTCTTGTACCAGAGGGAAGGAGACGGAACAAACCAGGAATTATAGTTCATCCAGTAAATGACATCACAGTAGTATTTTATTATGGGTCATACTATACAGGTCAGAATCGGGTCATCATCCTAAACAATTCGATTACTGTAAGCTGCTGAAGCTCGTAAAGAAACAAACACTGATTTAAAAAATCTAACATGATTACGTCACATGAAACATCTTTTAGCAACTAAGATCTACAAAAACCTTTAAAATTCAGCGACTGGTACGAAGCATGCACCGCCGTGCACGGCTTTGCCCTCTTTCCCTCATACTGTGTGGTTTGGCTGTAAAGATTACTGCAGCAGACGACTCCGAGTCCAAATGTTACACATGATTACAATAAAGTTTACAGGCATAATTCATAGCTGCTGTTCGAAAGCTTGTCCAACGCAAACAAAAAAAAAAGGAGCGACGATAGAGAAGACTAAAACGCTCATTTCTGTCTGACTGATTTTTTTTTTTTTTTTAAATCACTCAGAAATCTTTGGTCCACTTCAGAGGGTTCAGTCCAGGTTGCACAGCAGAGGACGAGTATCGGAGCCATCAGAAAAATGTCACAGACCTGCCAGTGTGCTGGTTGAATTACCTGTAGCTCCTACTGCAATGCTGCGGAGCAAAAGCAGCTTATCTTCTTACATTTCATCCTACAAACAAAAACCCCCAAAAGAAGAATGCATCTCTTGTTTCCTGCGAGTGGATGTAGAGCAAGACATGCATGTTTTGGGGTATTATGGTTAATTAACAGATTATAACCAAATTTATGGGTCCTTACAAAAAAAGCTTCAAACATTACACCACTAAGAAGCCATTAGATGATGATGCTGACAGCATAATCAGATACTGATGGAAAAATGATGGGTGTAACTGTCCATCCCAAGCTGCTGTGCTAATTCATCCATCACTCTTAGTGCACCGAGTTAGAGCCCCATAACCCAGTCCACCAAAACCGAAACCATCTCAGATCTCCAGAATGAGTGTGTGTGTGTGTGTGTGTGTGTTTTCGATTATATCAGTCATGTGTGGAATGAAGCCCAGCAGACAAATAAATACAAGTAGATACACGCAGAGTGACAATCAAATGTTCCCATTGATTTGATTTTCGTCAAGTTTGAATCTAGTTCAGACAGATTCTTTTTTTCTTTTTCTTTTTTAACTGTCTTTATTAGATTGCATGTAAACTTGCCAAACAAAGTGTTCTCTCAGCTTGTGTTTGGTCTGCTTCTAATAAACACATTTTTGGAATATTTGGGGTAATGGATTATAATAAGCCCCCTTTTCTCCTCCATATTTTCTCCTCTGACCAGAGCAATTATCGAGCCATTAATGAGGCAACATAAAATGTGTGAAAAAAAAAAACAAAAACGGTTGTGGCGTCTGAAGAAACTGAGAAAAAAAATAGACAGGAAACATAATGAAAGCCACAGAATTGAAAATGAAACTGTGGCTTACAGTGATGGGACTCAGATTAGGACATTTTTTCCACTTTCTTTTTTTTTTTTTTTTAAATGCCATCTGATCCCATCTAATTCCAGGCACCGGTAGCTGATTCCCTTGCAGATGTGAGTTTTCACGGAAAAAGAAAATGTAACCACCAGCAGATGGCGCCGTCCCGCCCCGTGTCCCCGTGACTTGCAGCTGTAAATATTGGGATCATTTAATTGTGTTTTAATCAGAAAGCAGAGTTCAAGAAGAGGTCAGTTAAACGTGAAAACAATGTAATATCCCTTGATCTCTATCTTTTTCAAGATTACAAGTAACATTTATGGACAAAATGATCCAAAACAACAGATAATGATCAGGACTGTTGCTTGTTTGTACTTGTATGTGGAGAAAAACAAATTCATAACTGTGATTAATAACAGGAGAATGATGGCAGACATACAGAAAGGCTCTGCTCAGCAACAGTGGATTTTTCAGACCAATCAAGAAGAAAGTGAGACTTTAAACATCCTCTGTTCCTTTAAGAGCTCCAGTTTCTGTAACATGTTTTAACCCAGCTTTAGGGATATTTGTGCATTATCTGATCACAGATGTTACCATTTTGGAGGAACTCTGAGTTCACTTATCATAAAACTGAATTAAAAAAAGTGTTTCACTCATTTATACTACATTGCTACACTCACACATGCACATAAAACCACTTGAAGCAGCACGCTCGGTGGGTGTGCAGCCAAGACACCGCGCAGTCCCAGCACAAAATCTGTTCACTTTACAAGCGCACATGGAGGCCAAATGCCACAATCAGTAGCCTCCGTCTGACAAATCATGCAGAAACACGGGCTGGCTCCAGAACGGCAGATTCATCTGCGCAGGGATCCAACTGAAAGTATGCACGTGGAGGGTTTTATAGATCATTCATCGCCGAGTTAAATGTGAATTTCTAAGGTCGGGCTACTGAGAAGGACACGGATGAAAGTGTCCCTGAGATGCTCCAAGGAGTTTCTAAAGGTTCAGTGAATTTAAGACACTCTTGTGACATTCCTAGTTTTAGCTTTAATTTAATTTATTAGAAATGACTGTGAACTGGTGACACCTAAAAGGTTGTGGGGAGGATTCACAGGGTCTAAGAGTTTTCAGCAGCTTTTGAGCGAACACACCGCCAACAAACAACCATGCAGACAGACCACAGGAGGTCAGATCTCCACCTTATCAAACACCATTTCTCCCGATTTAACTCGCGACCACATTAACTCAGACAGTGATGAAGAGTGACAACAATGTGAGCAGATTCTTAAGGGACACAAAAGCATTCAAACTCTCTTTTTCTAGGTATTCGTTTATGTGAAACCACAGCTTTCAGCGGATAGTATGCAAGTTAGAGCATAAGAGCATTAGAATGATTAGAATGATTTTTATTAGGTTTATATATTTATTATAACTTACAATTGTTTGGCACCAAGAAAAACATTTTTTTTAATGTGTGTGTGGTGAGGAGCCCCTACAAAATGACAGATTGTTCTGATTTAGGGTGATATCTGGTGACTGGAAATATGAAGGTGACTACGTGAAATTATCTCAAAGACTCTTTATGCTCTTTTTTTCTGCTTTTAATAGTAGAAGAGCACGTCAGGTACCAGAATATGAAGAGGCAGCTTTTCATGTGGATCGACTGTTTTTAAAGTATACTTTTGATAAATAAGAGTATTATAGATTTTAACACACGTATACAATCAAACCTTATTGTGTTTTATTTGTATTTCATTAATCAATGAAGTAGCCTTGCTGACGTTCTCCAGTCTCTCACACCTGCTGAGTTTCATTCAAATGCAGCTCATTTGTGTTAACACTGAGTAGTAAATGTGACAAATGGCAGATATTCACAGGTGAATATCAGCAAATGGACAATATTTACAATTCTGCCCAGAATGTGAAGATGCTGTGTTCACTTCGGCTTACATATGTGCTACCAATCACTCGCCTCTCGTTTACCCAGACGGCGCTAAAAACGGAGCCCCGTGAATGCAGCACGAGTACAGCTGCAGCTAATAAAATTAAACTAATAATGTCTCCGTCTGATCCAGGTGTGCCAAATGAAGCACTAAACCGAAAACATAATGTCATCGAGCACGGACATAACAAACTATTATTAATGCCCAGTTGCCCACTTAATCGGTCGTGTTATTAATTTTTATTAGCTGCAGCTGTTTTACCACAACTGTGAAACAGGACAGCTGCACAAATGAACATAAAAAAATTAAAAAAAAGTAATCGGAGGCGTGAGCCAAACTGAAAAAATGCCTCTTTTTTTCTTTTCTTTTAAAAGTTAACTCCAGATTTGCCTTTAAGGGAGCACAACTCGAGCTAAGTAAACTTTGTTTTAGGTTTCTCTGACTTCACAGCATATGCAAATAAGTTAGAACTCATTAAAAAGATAGTTTAAAAAGTAAATTCCCCTATTTGTCAAAAACAAAGACTATTAGATCGTATTGTCCCATTATTATCACACGTTATAAATCAAAATACGTCCAGAGCAGCAACACATCATCGTCGTAACATCTTTGATTATAAACATTTACGTCACAGAAGTTGACATGTGATTTTGCTTTAAACATAGATTTTAGTACTGGTAATTTTTCAGTTACTGACACGAGACTGTAAAACTGCTCCTAGATGAGAATAGTTAAGCCATCAAAAGCAAACTAAGTGTCTCTTTAAGAAAATCACAACTCAACCGTGGTTCTTAGTACGAAGCTGTCAAATGAAGATAAACTGCTTTATCATCATTTAAAATGCGTCATTGTGAAAGAACGTTCACTCTGGATCATTTTGAAGAAAGGAAATTCAAAACTCTCTTTGAAAATTAAGTCACCATATCGTGTTTTACATTTAAAACTCGACTTTAAATGTAAACATTGCACGTAACTGCTAAATTAAGATTTTGGAAACTTGCTGAATTATTTACTTGCACCAGGAAATTTGTGACTGAAAAAAAGGATATCAGTATTAATATTTATACTAATATTTGTTTTTACCACATGGCATTAGCCTTACATCACTATAAAGTTTTAATCTCTTCTAATATGTACTAAACAGCTGCATTTGCAGGTTGTCTGACAGTTTTTCACTTTATCCTGCAGCTTTATATGACAACATCACGCTTTCTTCACTGCACAGGCCACCAGGAGGTGAAGAAGCTTTCATTAAATGTTCACTCACTTTTCAAGAAGTCACCGTGCGCTCTGGGGTATAAACTCCATCCATTGGTGAAAATGAGTGAATCCAGCCTGAGAGAGAATGAATTTCCCAACGTGTCCCGTCGTGACAAGAAAGTGCAGCAGGCAAGGAGATGCACGAACGTGGAGTGATGAAGACGGACTGCTGCTGCTGGTGAGTAAAGAGCAGAAAAATGACACATGCACACAGAGAGAGAGAGGAGGAGAGGAGGAGGAGGGAAGGAGGGAGGGAGGGAAGTAGTTTGGGAGGGAAACCTGGAGTCGGAGTGACATGCGTGCAACATATGCATTTATTACTTCTCGCAAAAATAAATGACATTTTACAAAACGAATATAAAGTTTAACCAGCATGAGGTGAATACTCCATTTCATTTTGGTTCAGGTTTAAAAGAAGGCATTTACAAAGTCTTCTAAAGCACACAGTGAATGTGTAAGGTCTAATGTAATCATAGATTTTAAAAGATCAATAATGAACCAAAAAGGGGGAAAAAACAAGAGGCTGGCGAAAAGTGATCAATGCCAGAGGTTCAGTGAGATAAGTGTCACGTCTTGTACTGTATAAACAAAGGTAGACCACTATGTGAGATGCTGTGAAAAAGAGATGAACAATACTTGGACATTTGAAGTGTCATGTGTCAGAATATGACTTTGACAGGACAGAGATTTTCTGCCTCTTACAGGCGAAACTCTGTAATTACATCAATATAAACTCTTTATTGTCCATACACATCTAGATTTCACTTTTCTTTACACCATTTACATGCTTTAATTAATGCTTCTGCTGTTTGCTGTTGATGCTGTGAACACGAGAGGCCACATCCTAAAATATTAATACCAGCTTTCTGGATTCTGAGCCACATTAGTTGCAGAAACGGTAGTTATAAACGTGGGTGTTTTTAATAAACTGTTTGCTACCTGACTGGGATTATTTGTGGTTTGTAGGTAACATTTCCGTCAGTGTTTTCCTTTCACCATATCCAATCTATCACCAGGTAATTTAGGTTTCTTCATTTATTGTAGATGGGATAATAGTCAACTATCATTACTTCCCAGCCAGTTTTCCTGCTGTCGCTCCTCTGTGGTTTCTCTGTGTTGCGTTGCCAACACTTGTCTGTCCTGCATCATCTTAAAAAGCTTTGACAGCTCACCGCCGCTCGCTCACCATGAGGTGTGTAAGTGTGTGATGGGACGAGTGTCTTCATGAGCTTAAACAATCCAGCTCTTATTACCTCTTCCACAAATATCAATGTTACACGTGGATTTATGGTTTAAATCAGTCACGAAGAGCTTTCTTCTTACGGGTTTTCCCAGCATCTTTAAAGCAGACTGACGTTCTAGTTGAGTCGCTGTGGCGATGCTGCCTCGTTGTGGCGACTCTGGTAATGACAGGGATGCCAGCGAGGGTGAAGCATCACAATAATCCCAAAGACGAACTCAAACCTGCTCGAACTGTACTAAAGTTAAATCACACAATCGTATACAAAGAAAATACTGAATCCAACTTCGGTCCGTGTTTTTAGTTTCCCTTTGACTCTTTTATTGACTTTATATAGCATTTATAACATTTGTAAGTACTTTTATGCAGCTCTTTTACATTGTGGAGGACTTTTCTGACTGCAGGAGATATTTGAAACAAGTGAAAGTGCTCTCTCCTTGGAGTAAAATATGAATGAGACACAAACACCTGATGAAATCCCGACAGAGAAGGTTGAGATTGTTTCAGCAGGAAGTGAGATGGTGAGGGACAGTTGTTCTCTCACCTGTCTGCCTGGTATGACGCTTTTATAAACTGGGACAGACACAAAAACGGTAAAAAAACAATACGTTCCTTTAAGTTTGTAAAATGGAAAGCGTATTTTCCTCTGACACTGATGTCAGCTTGCGGCTTCAGGTCCATCTTTGAGCTGCTGTGGACGATCAAAGGTAGCTGGAGACCACAGAGGGCTGACGGGGATCTTCCCCTCCCTCGGTGCATGAGAACCTTTGCACATTTGCAGCAACAGATTAAACAACCAGCTCGGTTTAACGTAGACAATCATCAAATGGCGCTGCATTTGTATTTATATCTGTGTGTCTGTGGTCTGCCCATTGTGGAGCATGTTTACAGCTGAGAGTCGGTCAGTGGCAGGTCTTTGTGCAGCGTAATCCCACAGCCTCTTTCTGGAAAACATGAGTAGTCGTGGAAGCTGTGAGTCAAGTTCTGGTTCTGGTTCTCATGACAAAGCAGTTGGGTTAGTTATAGATGGTTCTGCAGGTATGAAAGAGTCATACGTGCACATATAACATATTTATACATCAGGGGACACCGCACGGTGGAGCACCATCAGTCCAAAGGTGGGCAGGATGAGGACCTGCGGCAGTAGGGACATTGGTTCTGGGAATTATTATTTTGTTTAGGCAAAATACCGAGGGGACGTGATCGTCCTTGTCTGTGGATGTGAAAACTTCAACGTGAAAGAATAAAGAGCCGCGTGACTGTGGAGGAGGTGTGGATTTCTCAGTCTGCAGTGCAACATGCTGCAGATTGATGGCTGACATTCACCTCCTCCATCGATCCGGCTTTTCACCTACGTGATATTGTTATTAGCGAGTGAAGAGAGCGGTGAACACATGAGGCTGCTCTAGTTATTGACTCACCTCCAGATATGAGACACAAACTCTGACATCACTTACAGGTTTGCGAGGACTGGATTTGAAGCCACTTATTTTCATTTGTCTGTCATTGGGTCTGTGACTACAAATGGCAGCAAAACAAGAATAAATATGCTCTCTTAACTCTTAATTTACGTTCACGTTCACCAACAACACTAAGGACGGTAAGATGACACCATGGATGTATCTTCCAGTGAAAGACCCCTAATTATGGCTTAATTTGTGAGATGCATAAAAGGCATCACTGTGTAGAGTTGTCATTCATGTGAATTATTTTTTTTTGTAGCAGTGTGTAAATATGTTTTACTGCTGTTATTGACAACGAGCTCAATGGAGATTTAATCACTTTAGCAGCCCCAAGTGGTCATTCACGGTTCTGCATGTATTGTCACACACTTTCAAGTTTCCATGAAATTCTGCAGAGAGCAGTTTGTATCATCAACTTTAGGTTCTGGTTTTGTCAGGAAACGTATAGAATCATAACCCACTTCTGAAAAGTGCCGTTTTCGCCAAAGACCTGAGGAAGAGTCACAAAATTCAAGGATGACCGTGACTGAATACAAAACTAGTATGTAAACTCAGTGGAGGGTGACGATCAATACTGTTTGATCGCTTCCCAGAAACCTTTTTCTGTCTTTCTTGAGTCAGATATTGTTGTATACTGAAGGTTACAAATGGTGCAAGATGACATGTGACATAAAAGGTGGGAGATGGTGCAGCAAAACCAAAATTACAACAAAACTTCAAAAGCACAGCAACAAAAGAGAAAACATATTTCAGGGAGCACTGTGAAACAAAACATTTCAGAGAAGACTAAAAGTGAACTATTGTTTATTTCTTTTTCTTTCCTGTTTATCATCTGTTATGATTTTTGAAAAATATCAGAACCCATGTTGTATTTTCTGTTATCTTGTGTCTTGCATGTGTGAGTTTACTGGCTATATTTGATTTCCTGCTGTATATTAAAGCTCAGAGCTGCAGAGTGCGTTTTGAAAAGTTCTGATGTTTATGCAGAGAAATAATTATGGTTAAGTTTGGCTGAAACACAGATACAGTTTTTACTGTACTCATTTACGTTATGAAGACATTTTTCAACAGGAAATTCCTTTTTAAAAAGTTCATACTACAGTTGATGTATATTTGAAGCCACTTATATATCAATTCAAGTTCACACACCTTCTAAAGTATCTGAACATTTCAAAAAAAAAAAAAAAAAGCACCCAAAAAAGCCAGATATCACATGAAACTTTAATTATATATATCTTCATCTTAGTGCTCATAACAGATAGAAAACATATGAACTCTTAAACTGGCAGCCAAACGTTGGGCAGCTGGTAGTCATGCATTACTGGTGTTTCATGCTTGTTCCTGTCCTGATCTTCACGGCTGTCCTTCATCGATGAAGCTGAGCTGGGTGCTCTGCTCTCCTTCCTCAACCTCCTGAGAGTTCAAGAGGGGCATTCGGGAGCTCGATGCCACGCTGGAGGTCTGAAGGAGGGGCTGGATTTGTGACTGGGATGTGAACTGAAGCTGGGATGGAAGTGAGGGATGGGATGGAGGTTGTGTTTGTGACTCACTTGCAGGTTCTGACAAGTCCACTAGGAGCGGAGTGATGGATGATGGATGGTCAGATGAAGACAGAGAGGGAATGGAGGAGTAAGAGCAGGGATGTGACACGACTGTGTGTTCATGAGGAGAGCTGTTGAGTGAAGGGGGAGCTGAGCACTGAGAGATGGTCAGAGGAGGATGGATCCGAGGATTGCTGGGAAAGGTGATGCCTCTGGAGCAATGAAGTGGGTCAAATTCTCCTTGAAACGCCTTGTTCCTGCTCAGCTGCGGCGAGGCCAGGAACGATGGGGAGGTTTGTCCACCTGACTGGCCTACAGGTTCATTTTGGATCAGAGAGGGTGGGGCTGGGGAGCAGCTGTGCGAGGACACACTGGGAGGCGGAGTCACAGTGCTGGGGATCATCAGCGTGGAGGGGTTGTGAAAGAGGGTTTTGAGGAGATGTGTCATTTCCTGCAGCTCCTGACTCACGGCACTGACTTGACTGGAGAGGACGCACATCTGGAGAAGATGAAAGAATGAGTGTTGGTGACCACAATCTGATCATTTCAGTGAGTTGACCTGAGAGCTGCTGCAGGCAGGTGCCTCGAGCAGCACTTTTATGCTCACTTTACCACTCTGTCAGGTTAATTCATGTCTTTTATAGGTCTATTTGAGAAAGCGCTTGTCTCTCTCGCTCATGCCTTCTGATGTCTCTCGCCCATCACTGCTCTTCCCATTTCCTCCCCACCTTCCCCCGGGAAGCTCTGACTAATGAAGGAGAGTTAAGTTAATGTCACGTCTCACCTGCCCAATAAAAGATGGTGGATTTTCAGAGCGTAGACACTCAAGTGTTTAATGACTAAGTGGAGAGGGGTTAACTTTTCCCGCTGCGACTGGTCACACGCAGAAGCGGGTGGTTCTGAACAACACCAGACTCATCGTCTCCATCTTCAACCATGAAGTTGACCTCTCTGCCTGCATGTTTGACCCACAGTCTCCACCCAAGAACGCAGAAGCATCCCCAGCATCAGGCCTGTCGCCTAGCAACAGTTTCTCACCCACTCATAATAATTTAGTGAAAGTGTTTTCATTATAAACTCTACTTGGAGGAAATAGAGGTACATCGTTTTTTTGGTTTTTTTTTTAATGTTTTTGTTTTGCCAGAGCCAGCATTTAATTTAACTCGTGCTGAGAGAGGACTGCAGTTACCTGGGATACCATCCTAACCAGCAGCTACATGATGAATCTTGGGGATATTCTGGGCTCCACGGGATCCACCGGATGCAGCATTTGAAGGATGGAGCCCCTGAACAGGGACAAAGCTGCAAACTGTCTTCTGTCAATGTCCCATCGCAGGGAAGACGTCACACTTTGTCTTCAATAGAAACATTTTATGTGCTTTCCAACCTGTTTTAAACAACCTTCATGAACTTTCCTTTTGGATTCTAAGCTCATGATAAGGAAGCTGTTTTTGGAAAAGCATCTACCCACTGGATGCTGCCGTAGAGCAGACACCCACTTTCTCAAAGACCGTTAAAAATCTTGTTTTTTTTTTGTTTTTTTTATTTTTTTTATTTGTGCTTTTTTGTTTCCATATTTGTTATTCAGGGTAAAAGTACATTCATCAACATGAATTCAAATGTACCAGTATTAGTAAAACAGGTTCAACTGTTGTCTCTCGTTTGAGAGTAAAACATTTTGATCATCAACAAAAACTCTTTTATCAGCAGCCCCTCAAACTGATTTTTAAATTATTCTCTTAATTGTACCATACAAGAGGTTCAAAAACTCATAATAAAGACTTAACAACATAATGGTGCAATTTATTTTGACATTTTATTTTTCATTCAATCATAAACGTGTATATCATTTAAGCTTAAATGTGACTTAAATGATCCATCCATCTTTTTAGAAACCATCTTTATCCTTTTGTTTATTTTGGGGTTTTTTTTGCACAAAACCAGTCACTCAGAAGGTCAATTCAGACCCTTAAATTAGTTTTACAAGTGTTTTTTTTTAGTTTGGGAGAAAACCAGAACGCCTGGAGAAAACCCATGCAGACACGGTGACACAAACTCTGCAGACGGCCAACATCTGAAAACTGATCTGACGTGGATTCACTTCAGTTCATTTTGAGATTTAAGTTTGTTTTTTTTTTGTTTTTTAGTAAGTACGTCGACCCCACATCTTCACAGATGAAGTAGGTACAAAAAGATGGATGGATTGAACATTGAGAATACACATTAATGACTATTTTCTCTGGTGTTGGCGAGGAGGGGACGATGACTTCAGGTGCTTTGGTTTCTTCAGACAGCTACTTCTTCCTCGGGGGTCCAGGTTCGGGGAAGAAGACGGGGATGAAAACTTGCTCCTGGTTCTGCTCCTCACGCCGGGCTCTTTTTCTTCTTGGAAGCCTGAAGTCATCTCTGTCCTGAAGTTCAGCGGAGAGCTCATCGGTGACAGAGATTTGTCTCTTGAGTTGACTTTTGAGACCCTGGACCTGTGTTTGAAAAGCTCTCTCTTGTTCAGCGTACGTTTTTCTTAAAAACGTGAGTTCCTGGCCCATCGTCTGACGGAGTGTCTCCTGCTCTGCTTTCATCGTGTTGAGTAATTCAACATTTTTCTGCACAGTTTGTACGTGAGCCTGAACTTCCCTGTCTAGTTGTTGCTGATAGGACTCGGCCTGTTTCCTGACTGAAAGAACCTCAGCATCATACTTCCAGCTCAGGTCTCCATATGAAAGCTTCATGCGTTTCACCTCTCCCGTTAACTGCATCTCCGTGTCCTTTGACGTTTGTTGCAGGGCCGAGATCTTCCGCTTCATCTTTTGACGCATAGTGTCCTGCTCAGCTCTCAGCTTGTTGATCAGCTCTTCATCTTGTTTCATTTTCTCAGCATGAGACCTCATTTCTCTTTCGATCTCTTGTTGAAGTGTCTCGGCCTTGTGCTTCTCTGCGAGGACGTCGGTTTTATGTTTCACGCTGAGTTCCTGATAAGAGGTCCTGGCTCTGTCCAGTTCTTCTTGGAGAGCTTGGTTTTCCTGCTGAACTGCCTGGAGCTCGGTGGAAAACCTTTCCTGAGTCTGGATGTGTTCGGCTCTCAGCTCGTCGTAGTGAACGTGCAGCACCTTTTTCATCGTGTGTTTTATTTCGGTGTGCACCTCCAAACCTATTTCTGCAACTCCGACCGTCTCTGCATCTGTTTGCTTCAGCATGCTCTCTAACTCTCTCTTCTTTTCTATCCCCCTGTTGATGAACATTTCTGTCAGGGATTTCTGTCTTTCTAACTGGACTCTTGTTTCTGCCAGTTCTTTGGAAAGTCCATTTGCTATGAACGATTGCTCCGAGCATTTTGCTCTTGTTTGATTTATCAAGTAATTTAAGCTGTTAATTTCTTCCTGGAGCATTTCATCGTTGTGTGCCATCCGATGTTGGTGATTTCTTCCACTCCTCACTTGCCTCATGTACAGGAATCTTGATGGTTGATGTGTCATTTTGAATAAGTTAAAGAATTCTTTGAGATAAAGTATAGTTTGCCTTGAAAACTGTTTCTTTTAGCCGTCTGCTTTTGCTTCTTGCCTATGAAGATGCGCCTCTCGTGAAAGATTAGAATCTTCTGCCTAAAGTGAAGGAATCGCCTCCTTTATATAGTCTTGCCAGGTTGTCATGGAAACTGTTGTTCTTATTTTCCACTGTGGAGTTCTAAAGCCACACCCCTCTCTGTTACTCTGTTTTTCTCTCTGTTTCTCTTCCCCCCCATGTGTCTATTATTCATGATTTATATATATATATATATTTTATAATAGTTACTGTTTAGTCGCTTTTATTTTAAATTACAAAAATCAATATTACAAGATATATTACAAAGTACCTCCTGAGAAGCAGGAATGTCGGCAGTTGAGCAGTGGTTGGCAAGGCAGAGATGAGAAGGGTCAGCACATGGTTTGAGATGAGACTAATAGTTTGATTTATATTAAACATGTTTCCTTTGTTCTAAGATCCAGCCCCTGAAAAGACTTCCCCTGGTTTGCTCCAAATTAAACCTAATTATCTAATAACTAATCACTTATTATATAAAGTTGGTATAGGTTGTAAAAAATGTTAGTTATTGAGCATTGGCAAGGAGTAACCATTGATCTTCGTTCCTGATCTATATGTTGTGAATGTTTGTATCACAGAAGTACAGTAGTGGATGCCTTACCTCATGTTTTAACTTTGCAATTGTTTGCATGGTGTCACCTTCATCGTGGGTTCCTGTGTACACACAATAAACTGTGAATAGGAAAGCAGGGCATATTTTTTTAAAGCGCTGTTTTTTGCAAAGTAATACTGAAATGTAGGTGTGTCTGTTGTTTTGTTGACCTGAGGTGGATAGTTCAGGGCTGGGGGTGAAGCTCTTAGTTGCACTGGGAGAGAAATCAAACTTCTGCGCTGAACTGCTGTGGCTTTCTGCCTCAATCCCATCCACAAACCTGCAGACAAACGGGAAGAGTGTTACATTTAACAGACACGGTAGTCCAAAGCCACTTAAAACCAACAACAACAATCAAGCCCCGGTAAACGGTAAATACCGGAGTGAATGCAGTCAACAGCGCATTTAGGTGGAGGTTAAAACGTTAGAGCGATAAAGTTATTTAAGATTGGAGGTGCTTTCGGATTAGGAGAGTTTTTAAGAAACTCTTGAAACTAGAGAGGGACGGCCCTGCTCCTGTAGCAACTGGTGCTTCACCGTAACTGGTCATCAATCGTGACAGCCTGATTTTTGTAACCTTGCACCTGTATCTACTGGAACAGCTGGAACGGTGTGGGAAAAGAGAGGAAAAAATGCATTTTAGTGCCGTAAATGTAAATGAACCAGTTTTTTTGTTTTTTCTTGTTTGTCTTAGTTATAACTTCATTTCATTTAATATATTAAGTCAGAACAGCAAAAATAGTTGGTATAGGGTAAATAGTATTAGAAAATAAATTAATAAAGTTCTTCAAAGGAAAAACTAGGAAGGAATTTATGCATTAAAACTAGTTTACATTCTTTAAGGGGCACAAGTGAACCTGGCACGCCTAAACTGGATACATGTGACTTGCACTTCATCAGATGACCTAAAGAAAGCTACAGCCTTGGACAAAAAAACATAAGACAAACATAACAACTATCTCTGCTTTTATAAACCATACAAACAAATCAAATACTCCCTGCTCCTGTCTGTGAATGCATCATTACAGAGGCGTTTTATTCAGCTGTGAACGGACGGCATGTCCAGGGTCACACTCGGTGACAGAAACTGATGGACTAGTGCAGATGAGCTGCACACACCTGCATAACAATCACCAGCCAGACTCGCATCCATATCACTGGGTGCTGCTTCCAACATTCACTCACATGTAAAACGGCTAAGTTCAAAGAAAATTGATGTTGTAAAATATTAATATGAAGCACTTTGATATGCAAATGTGTATGTAAGCAAGGAGGAAGTTATTAGAGACTGTGACGAGGAAGATTTTTACACCACAATATGAAGATGACTCACCTAAAGTTACTGAATATTCTCATAAAATAGACCTTGCAAATGTGTACCTCAAAAACACATTCTCTGCATGTGTGCACCCTCATATGGCTGCAAAAAATAAAATGATTCCTCAAAGTCAGCATCTGCTGCATCCTCTCAGGGCACTCCATGTTTGTGAACACAAGTCAAAAGGAATTAATGTCAAATTCCCACTCCACACTACTTGTATCCCAGTAAACTCCTCCAGGTGGGACTATCTCTAAGTACCCAGTGAATAATTCAGTGAATGTCTCCATACCGAGGGCTGAGGTCCGGCTGCAGGCAGCTGAAGCTCACCACGGGGATCTGCAGGCTGGAAGGCCGGGAATGATCGCTGGCCAGTCTGAACGGTCTCGGGGGCAGCAGCGGGGAACGCAGAGGGGATCGCAGGGGGGAGCGCAGGCCTCGACTCAGCCTGCTGAAGGAAGACACTTTGGGGAGAGGGGAGTGCTCCCCCTCAGAGCTTGAACCCTCCTCATCTTCCTTTATTGAAGGTAGCGTCTTCACGATTCCTCCATTACGCTCACAGTCTGCCTGAGAAGTACAAATCATTACATTTCTTGTCATTCTGACAGTAAACTATAGTAGATAAGAACATTTCTGTCCTGACAGCCCACCTAGGCCCTCCCTCTGTCTCTGCCAGAGCACTCAGCGCTGGCTCTGAGACGCTCTCACTTCACTCTCTAAACACATGGGGGAGCTGCTGATTCATCCAACGCACCGCTGAGAGGGAACAGCTTCCATTCACAAGAGCGGCCGCCGCGCTCGTGTCCATTCAGTTCATCAGCAGCTCCCCAAAAGCCGCTTCTCATTCAAAGGCAAGAAAGCACTGAATTAAGTGCGAGTGGAAAAAATGTGAATGGCCTTTTTTGATTATTTATGCATAAAAACAGACATTTCCAAGTAAAATTCCTGCAGTCAGCAGTGATTGCACATGTGGCTGTATTTTCAGCACCTTTCCTTAGCTCTGTTGGCTGCAGCTCAAAGCTGATTAAAATGCTGGCAAACAAGGCCATTCTTCCGTCTTCCTCATCTTCTCCCCACCCCACCACCACCACCACCCTTCCCTTTTTCTCCCCTCTGTATGTTGTCTTCTCCATCCAGTCTTTAGCTCACGTGCCCAGATGGTATTTTTAGATCACAGGGGTTTAAATTTGGCAGAGGTTTGCCCAGAGGGAACTGAGCAGAGAAGGGGCTGTTTGGATTTGTGTGTCTGCATCTATATGTGTGAGTGTGTAAGCGCAGCACGTGCCATCTCTGTATGCAACATGCCACCATAAATTCATGGTCAAATGAAGCGTGTTGTGTTTGCAGGTGTAAATGCACGTTGACCGTATTTGTGTGTCACGCATGTGGACGGAGCACGGCCAGCAGCAGTTCTGTGTCGGCTATTTGTGTGAGTTCTTTCAGCAAGGACAAATAGACTGCAGGAGACTTCGTTTAAGGTTGGAGTTGGGTTAAATCTTCAGGAAAATAATGTCTTCAGACTTTATGGAAGCATGGAAATGTGTGTTGGCACGTGAATGCTAATATCAAAGTTATTCGCCTTCGCTCCCCTGCTGATTCCCCTCAATCTTGATGTTTCCTTGGTTCGTCTCCTTCTGGTTGTTGCTCTATATTTACCCAGTCAGGGATGACCCTGCCCCACCCCCACCCATCTCACAGTGCTATTTTTAGTCTCCCGCTACGGTCGCTTGAGGTTGTACAACTGCTTTTGATGGAGTGCGTGTATTTTGTGTGTAACATGCATCTGGGTCTTATTTCCATATATCTTTTTAAGTAACTTTTTTCCACTGAGTTTTATCAAAGTTCCTCACATATATTTATATTTGCTTCCCAGATACCACGAAGTGACATTGGCCTATGCTCCTTCATTAGGACAGACTTACACAAACAATAAACAAACATTCCCACAAGATTATTGCAGGAGGCCTGAACATTAGGGGAACAAAAGAGTTCAAAGGTCTCCACGAGATCCAAGTGATGGATCAACAAATCTAGATTTAAAATCCATTCACAAGGCTAAAATCCTCTGAAACAACTTCAAACACTTTGCATCTTGCAGCTAAATGATTTCAAAACTCACCGTGAGGTAGTGAAATGTTCCTTTTCCAAAGGAAAGTTTGAGTCGAGACAAAAGGGATTAAAAACGGTGCACATTTTCAGTGTAGTGGTCCAGTCCTACCGAAGCAGACGGCTTCTGAGGTTTTATTATAAAGGTTATTGTTCTGACATAATTCATGACACTACATCTAAAGCGGCATCTCTGTTTTAGGGAGTCTGTATCCAGATGAAACCACATGAGGAGGACACCTCCACTGTTGGATGTAGAGGCGAAGCTGAGTAAAGAGCAGGAAGAGCATCCAGGCAGGTCAAAACCTCCACCTGGCTTCTCCCACAGACTGCAGACTCATATTTTTAGAAAGACAAAATGTTATTAGAAGTACGAGTACTTGAAATTTCCTGAGTTTTACGTTATCTCCATGATGGATTGTTTGCCGTTGCCTCTAGTCTTTGTTTTAGCTCTTTTTTTTCATATAAAGCAGCACCGGAGCCTCTTTTAGAGGTTTTATTGAGAGCTGTTTCACTTAAAAAAAAACCTGGAATTCGCCAAAGGGGAGCTGCCCATGCAGTCCTCAATAAATCAGAGTAAACGTCTAAACGGCCAAAATGATCATTTACACCGAACACAAAAAAGGCCTCAATTTCATTTTAGTTTTAACAAACTTTTGTGTGTCTAACATTTGTCATCACCTGCTTAAAAACTAATTTTATCAGTTTAGCGAGGACATAAACTAGAGCTGTCCACCTATTAGTCTAACACACTGTTCTTTTTTTCTTTTTTTACACATTTTATAGTTTTGGGTTTTATGAAACTAATTGGCCCAACCTGCAGAATTATAACAAGAATCAGCTTATTTCCAGACAACTTATATTCTGGAAATATAATTCATCATTGACATGTATATTGTTTAATGCGATGTTGTTAATTGTACAATTGCAGACAAAACTGGACTTTCAAATCCCGTTACTTATCAGTGAGAAGCTATTTTTGTTCTTTTAGATTTTAACGTTGAAGAAGGAGAGAGCGGGACATTTTAGTGCCCCAGCCAAGTTTTATCGAACAGTGTTTGACGTCTCATGGTTTTTGTCCTGGATCGCAGCTCCAGTTAACAAACTTACTCACAGAGAAAATGTGACTTAACAACCTTTCACGTAAGCTGGTTATTCATGTGTACACCGCAGCTGAGATCCATCCGTAAATCCCGGTCATGTGAATCGGGCGCGTTCAGCTCAGGTCTTTATCTGTTGGCTCCATCTCAAACAGAAGCCACGGACTCCTCCTGACTCCCGGTCCAGATGGCTAATCCTTCTCAAGTGGAACGCTATTATTACGTAAAAAAATATTTTGGATGAGTAAGTCACAGCTGAAACGAGTCTAAAACCCAGAGAACATGTGCAAAGACGAAGTGGCAGGTATCTGTAGTCGTACTGAGCTGTTTTAGCTCTCGGTAGGAAACGGGCGGACTGGAAGCACATAATGAGCAGAACAGAAGTGTTCATTTTAAGCCACCGTCAAGAAAAAACGTTCAGCATGAAGATGAAGCTCTTGATTTGCATTACAACCTTTGCGGATGCTGATTAGTTTTACTGAGTGCAAAAATCACTTTCCCTTTGATGTCCAGTCAAAGCTCTTGGAGCCAGCTGAGGTTGTTTAGACATCTGATGAGGATGCCTCAGAGCATGTTGGACTAGGAGTGAACCTCTGAGCAGACCCAGAGAATGCATATCCCATCTGGCTGGGAACATGCTGGTATTCCCCCTGGAGCAGCTGGAGGATGCAGAGACGGATGCCAGTTTGTACTACCTCGATGAGGCTCGGTCATCTGCAGCTCCACCACTCAGTAAAACGACTAAACTGGCATTTCTGTTGAATAAAGCCAGTGATGGAATCAAGTTTTTTTTGTTTTTTATGATCCAGTCAAAGTGAACTGAAGCAATGTTGCAAAGAAGTGAGAATAAAATGTGAAAGACTGGAAATGACTACTTCAAGTTATTGCTTTGGAAGTTGGAACTCAAATCTAACTGACTCATGAAGGTTCTTAGTATTGTCCACATCACTGAATACGTTTTACCAGTTCAACTGTATAAGAAGCTTCAAAATTTGCATTAAAGCCAATACACAGCAGGAATATGTGAATTATAATTGCAACTACCACACACAGGGTTGATTTTGTAGGTCGGTTTTGCTGTATGAGAGCAGTCAATCAGTCACTTTAATCTGTTACGAGAGCCAAACGCATGTGGAGGAGTAAGCTGTAAGCATCGAAGGCGACCTTGTGCTACTTCAACTTGTCCGCTGGGTATAAATAAACGATGTTATCACACAGTTCCTTTGTTCTTAACGTTTAAAAACATATAAATTGGCTTCTTCTTGATGTCAGCCTTCAGCTGCCAGTGAACTCGGCATAGAGCAGCCACTGCTGTACCTCAGCGTTGTGTCCTTCTCGCAGGTTGTACGTCAGGTCGTGCTGGATCTCGGTGACGAACTTCTGGGCGTAGTCCGGATAGAGGCAGAGCACCTCGCGGAGCCCTTTGAGGCTGATGTACTGCAGGTCACAGTAGGTCAGGGCTTTCACACAGGCGTTGGTCTTAATCACTTCCTCCTGCGTCAGACAGTCGGAGCCAATCAGGTCACCTCTTCCTGGAGAGCAGAGACACAGGAAGTTGATCAGCAAATCCAGAGCAACCACACTAATATATATATATATATACTTTTAATTTTAGCTTGCAGGTATGTTAGGCTGATTTAAACACCACGGCTACACAAAACATGAATGCAACAATACGCAGCGCTGCAAAGCTGCTGAGTAGGCGAAAATGGGTAGCGTTCTTACAGGATAACTCTTTTAAAGCACCAGAAATAATACACGTCTGCATAAAAAGGACAGAATTCATAGTCAGGCGATGATATGGATATTGTACAGTGTTCATCGAGAAACAGAAATGTAAAGGTATAACCCGGAGTTGTCGGTCCACAGTATTTGTGCTTCCTCTCTCCTGTCTCAGTGCTTCCACCGCAGCTATAAATCTGAAGTGGCAATGCCAAAACGCTTTAATGTGCATGTGACAGACGGAGCGAAAGAAAAGGCAGGAACATGTAAGAGGAAAAGCAGCACATGATCGTTTCATGCTTCTGCTGTGTGGTTCATGCACGCGTGTGTTGCATATAGGAGAGATGTGTTGGTGGTTACGTGTGCATGTCATACACATGCACGAGCATCATGCTTATAAGATTAATATCATCTGCAGGCGGCAGACCTTTCATTCTTTACAGCAGAGAGCTGCTAGTTTCTGCCTGATCTGACTCCAGATGTGTTTGTGCTTCTGCATTCTGCTTCATTCGTGTATAGACAGATTGATGGGACGTCATTAAACATCTTGGGAAACTCTGAGAAGCGTTTGCTGTGAAGGAATGACACTGACGCTCGTTTGTGGCTCTAGATGGTTACCCTGTCTGCCATTGTTTTGTTTTGAAGGTTAAAAGGTGAAGCCGCTGTTGTGCACGGCTTTGAAATGGGACTCATTGTAGTTGTTTGGTTTGGGATGACTTTTGGTTTCTTTTAACTTTCATTTTGGTTCGCAGTAGTTTACCATCCTAACATCATAAAGTAAAGAGACAACATGCAAATATCCTTACAGCTTACCCTGCGGTTAACAAGAGGGAAAACTTAATGACCTGAATTTATTAATTCAGGGATTCATGCTGTTTGTGGATTTCCTTGAAGGTTTGGGTGCTCCCTAAACTGTCTCATCAGCCTCTGGGTCATCTGCCACCTGATGGGGCGTGAACTGTTTGTCCATTGGGGTATTTTAATATGGAGATGATTGGACTTTTCTCTGCCCTGGGACTTTCTTCATTATGTTCTTGTTCATAACAGCTGTCCAGGCCTTTATTAAATGTTGGCTGTCTAATAACTTTCTTAGTGATATGCTGCTTCTTTTACTCATAACACTGCAAACCAGATTCACTACAGCACTGATGCCTTGTGCCCTCTGCTCTCTTGTCTTTACTTTCATTCATTGTTGATTACCCACCTGCTTTTCAGGGTTCTTTTTTTTTTTTGTTTAAATGAATTTTCTTTAATAAAAAGTACTTTTTTGTCTTGGCATATATTTTCAGAACCTCATACCTCCTATAAACAAGCATATACTCATATCTCCTAAAAGCATGTCTAAATGCATCGTTTCATTTTTTTAACGATACTCTATGAACTTTAAACCAAGGTTATCTGATTTGTTGTTTTCAAGGGAAAGTTTGAAAAACATTAACTTTCACCTAAAACAACAACTTTGACATAATCTTGTTTTAAAGTTTATATGGACAGATGATGTGGATTTATATGATGTAATGGTCCCATCAAGTGTCATTTGTCTGTTTTTCTGTTAAACTGGAGTTAGTATAATTGCATCAGTTGCCATGTTATCTTTAAAATAAGAATTATTGTGTTGAATCTTTACTCACAGCACAGAAGTCAAGTTCACTGGAGATGCTAAGTCGCTGAAGTGACAGCTGGTCTTTTGACACCATGTTTGTGCCTTAGGCCAGCTGACGGACCGTAAAACCGCATTCAGGTCCAGGGGAGAGGCGCAGTACAGTACTGCCAGAGCCAAATTAAAAGAAGCGTCAGAGAAGCCAACACCTGAAGCTTGACAAGCAATTTCACCCAGCGGATCTGGTGAGGAGACCAACATGTTACCGATTATAAACCCAGCAACATCCCGCGTCAGCTGATGGTGACGCGTCGCTGGCTGAGGACCGTAACTGTTTCTTTGCTCGCTGAGGGCAGACGGGGTGACGGTACTGAGGGACTGTGCAGCAGAGCCTTCTGGGGTCTTCACAAAGATCTTTAATCGCTCCACAATCATGCCAGATCCAAAAAATACCAACATCAACAGCCTTCAGATTACTCCCAACCACATTTACCTCCGACCAGTTTGCCTACAGAGCGGAGTTTCTCACAACCTATCTGCAAATGGATCAGAGGCTTTCTGAGGATCCTCAGGAAGAACAACATGGTGGAGAAGCTGCTGGTGGTCCTCTATCGCTGCACCGTAGAGTGTGCTGACCCACCAGCTGCACCTCTACAGAAATAAAAGCACTCCAGCAAGTCATCTCCACCGCCCAGACAATCATTGGATGCTCTCTTTCCTCCCTAACAGACATTTACAGCTCCCATTGTCTCAGGAGGGCTAACAACATCTTAAAAGACCCGTCTCATCCTGAAGGAGCCTGTTTGTTCTGCTGCCCTCAGGCAGACGATGCAGGTCTGTTAAATCAAAGACAAACAGACTGAGAACACAATAAGTCCAGAACCAATTACCTCTGTACTACACAGCCTTGTATACAGTGCAAATCAAGAGGGAAATATTGTAACAATATTTGTAAAAACTGGGAGACACTTTATATTCAGGAGCACAACTCACTTTCATTTCAATTCAAACAAAAACAAACTACACTACTTTTTGGAAAAGTTGGCTAATACTTTTATATTGCTGATAATTCTTTTTTTTTTTACAGTAAATATTTTACCTCACACTGGAAAGTCACCCAAATTTAATGTTACATGTACGATGAGAAAAAAAGGCACATTTGTATTCATATCATGTTGTATAATTCAAAGTGATAAGGCACATACAAATTCAGCCCCTGTACAGGACACTGGGCAGTAAATGTTTTATTTCTGCTGCAGTGGGAGTCGGACATTGGCTCACTAGTGGCGCTAGCCCCCAGTGGTCAGTTGATGAACTGCAACTATCTTATCTTCCTGGATTTAGTCAGGCGCAGTCCTTTGATACGTCCATACATTAGTAAACTGGCAGCTTTACCATCTATGTTCATGACTTCTCAAAGAATATTTAAGCACATAACGATGCTCTTTTTGCAAGCAGGCTTTGGTTTTTGAGTCCCTTTTTGTCAGAATGGAGGAGAACTTTGGTTTGGAGTCCACAACAGACCTTCAAGATTCAGAAGGAAAAATCGCTCGGACTGCAGGTTGTTCAGGAGGCTAACTTTTTTAAATCCTGGTTAGGAGGATTAAGCAGAATTGGAGCAGTAGAGACAAATGGCAGTCAGCAGATGTTAATGTGAGTGTTAAACCTCAGTAGTAACTTATGTATCATTAAGGTGGAAGTTATCGTGGGTTTTGGATGACTTTCATGTTATAATCAACAAAACTGAAGTCAGCTGGAAATGTAGTTTTCTTTACCCAGAATGGCCAACACGGTGCTGTCCTTCAGCACCTCCATAGAGCCAGAGCATACAAAGTAGATTGCCTGGAGCGCGTCACCCTGGCGGATGAGAAACTCTCCTGGAGCACAAAACGAGGTCTTGATGATAAGTGAGAGGGAACGCAGACACCCCCTGCTGGCTGACTCGAACAGCGGCAGCTGCAGCAGCTCATTATTCAGGTGCATGGCGATGTCGGCTCGTAGCTCATCCGGGAAGTCTTTCAGGAGCTGCAAAAAAAGCATATGGATCTTTGTGAACGTTAACTGAGGCTGAATAGTTAGCTGTAATGTTTGGAAATGTCTTTCTATTTTGTTGTCTGACTACGACCATGTGGGAAGATAAAGGCATCAGACAAAAAAAAACAAGGAAAAGCTAAAGGTTATTACTTGAAAGTATTGATTCATGTTATCTCTTTTTACTATCTTGATTTGAAGCCTTGGTGAAACATAACCAAGAGAAAGTTTAAGGTCTATAAAGCCATTAATCAGTGAAATCAAACGAGCTGCTTCATTGTGATGAGAACAAAACTAAAATCAACTCAGCGATGTTTGCTCAGTCTCCCTGGAGGGCGAGTCGCTGGATTTACACTTTCAATCCGGTTTATCCCACTTATAAGAGACGAGGTCAATCCAAACTCTAAAAGTCACATGTTCTAGACTTTGAGCGAGTTCAAAAGGTATTTGGACATTTTTCAGGAATATAGAAATGTTTTATGTTACTACTGAAGAGATAAAGGACCTAAAATCCTTAAGGTTTCTATTTCCTGGTAGGGAGTTGATTACAAATCTGCCGGATGCAGATCATTGCCCCTACCGCGCTGACATCGATACCATTGTTGACAGACCAGGTCGTCTGAAAACACTCCATCATGCGTTGCTCTAGAGCTTTCGGTAGCCGGTGCACACGGATGAAGTCCTTCAGGTCTTTGGTGCGCGTGTGATAGAGGGAGCGGCGAGAGTACATCCTCTGGATGATGGCAGTGACGTTACCAAAAACGACAGCGTGCATTAATGCTGCGTTGGAAACAGAAACGGAGAAAGTAACTTAGTAAGTGTGCATGTTTTTGATTAAAAACATATGTTTGATGTTGACGTTTGGCCCACCTCCGATCAGCATGGTACAAATGGAGAAGATCTTCTCGGAGTCTGTGTTGGCCGACACGTTTCCAAAGCCCACGCTCGTCAAGCTGCTCAGAGCGAAGTACAGCGACGTCACATAGGAGCTCCTGACAGACGGGCCTCCACCCAGCGTCATCCCCGAACCGTTCCTCGCTCTTGCTCTGCTGCCATTCCACTGACCTGGACCCATCAAACCTGCCCCACTCATCCCAGTCAGCGGCCCGAACCCAGAACCGTTCAACTGGCTGTAATTGGCTAGTCCTGCTGCTACGGTGCCGTGAGGCGAAGTCGGGACTCCCAGCAGGGAGGTCAGCGGAGTCAAGAAGTAAGGCGTTCCCAAGCGTTTGGCCAGTTCATGGAGCCAGCCTGGTGGAGAACGAAGACAGCACAGAAGAGTTTGTCAGCTTACTGAGAACATGCACTATATTGCCAAAAGTATTTGCTCTCCCATCCAAATAATGGGAATCAGGTGTCCACAGGTGTATAAAATCAAGCACCTCGGCATGCAGACTGTTTCTACAACTACTTGTGAAAGAACGGGTCTCTCTCCGGAGCTCAGTGGATTCCAGCGTGGAACTGTGATAGGATGCCACATGTGCAACAAATCCTGTCGTGAAATTTCCTCGCTCCTAAATATTCAACAGTCAACTCTCAGCTGTATTATAAGAACATGGAAGTGTTTGGGAATAACAGCAACTCAGCCACAAAGTGGTAGGACACGTAAACTGACGGAGCGGGGACAGCGGATGCTGAGGCGCATAGTGAGAAAAGGTCGCCAACTTTCTGCAGAGTCAATCGCTACAGACCTCCAACCTTCATGTGGCCTTCAGATAACCTCAAGAACAGTGTGCAGAGAGCTTCATGAATGGGTTTCCATGGCTGAGCAGCTGTATCCAAGTAATACATCACTAAGGGCAATGCAAGGCATCGGATGCAGTGGTGTAAAGCACGCCGCCACTGGACTCTGGAGCAGTGGAGACGCCTTCTCTGGAGTGACAAATGGTGCTTCTCCATCTGGTGATCTGATGGATCAGTCTGGGTTTGGTGGTTGCCAGGACAACTATACTTGTCTGACTGCATTGTACCAAGTGTAAAGTTTGGTAGAAAGTGGATTATGGTGTGGGGTTGTTCTTCAGAAGCTGGGCCTGGACCTTAGTTCCAGTGAAAGAAACTCTGAATGCTTCAGCAGACCAAGAACCTTTGGACAATTCCATGCTCACAACTTTGTGGGAACAGTTTGGAGCTGCCCCTTCCTCTTCCAACATGACTGTGCACCAGTGCACGAAGCAGGTCCATAAAGACCTGGATGACAGAGTCTGGTGTGGATGAACTTGACTTGAATACTTTTGGCCATGTAGTGTTGCTATGCTTGTTAGGTGACCTTTACTACTAGGCTTCATTAGAGGTGCTGACAACACTGGAAGGGCACGGCAATTACCTCAGCGCTGGTGTATATGTGTTTGGGATGAGTGCGAGTCGGGGTGTAGCCACTGTCTAACATTTCAGTTTGTCAGCCTCTTTTATATTTAAGGACGGTGCAAATAAGTTCTGTTTTAGAATTACGTTGGACTTATAATCTAAAATCAGTTTAATGTTGAAGGCCTTAGCACCCAAAAAGCAGTACGAATACACATTTTACTAACATTTAAATGTTAAGTTTACACATATCATTAACAGAGTGATTCAGGCATCAACAACAATGAATCCATAACCTTTAGAAAAAACGGTGTGAACCTGGGATTTGCCTGTGAGGAGGATATTTTTATGAATGATTTCATAAGGAACCTTAGGATAGAAGAAGGAAATGTTCACACATTTTGAGGTGGGATGATTAGTAAACATGGTATCCTATCAAATCAGAGGAAATAATTTAATATCTGTTCTGAATTCATTCTAGGATTTCATTAGAATGAAGAAGCAAAATTTGACAAAGATGATTTACATGATGAATTCTTGAGATGAGCTGAAAAAACAGAAGCAGCAAAAGATTGAAAGTCCAATAGAGAGTTGAATCTATCCATCATTAATTACCTGGAATAGAAAAGAAAACGAGTTTGCTTTGAACTGCTGTCAATGGGTATCTTGAATGAGAATAAGCCTTTTTATTGTGACTACATGTCGGATGCCATCAGTGCTCATTATGACCTAGTGTGTATATATAGAAATAAATCAAACGTGCTTTTGGAAGGTAAAATTATTTGATACTAGTTTAGCCCAATAAATGGAAATACCGGAATAGCACATTCCTCTAAGGACCTGATGGCATCAGGACCCTCGACAGTGATTTCAATTTAAAAATAAATGCCATCTGCTCCTCAGGTCAGCATAAGGTAGCTATGGTTCAAAGGCGGCTGTCGGATATTTCTGAAGTTCAGCTTTGACAGTCTGAAGGAGGCTCAGGCGTTGGTGATCAGTTGTAGCTCCTGTTTTAACCACTATTCTTACTAATTTCTTGAAGTCGGGAAGATAATGTTAGATTTCTCATTTTTGTCCTCGTGTCAGGAAGTTGGCTCTTAAATTTATATGTTGTATTTTGGCAGTGTGCCACTGTTTGTCACTTTTTTCCCTTTTTTTTGTTGTTGTTTTTTGCATCACCTTCAGGGCAACGTGTGAAAGCAGCTCAGAAACGGCACAGGATATTTGCTTTGCGACTGCGAAAAAGCAACGCTAATAAAAAGCATTTCAAGCTGAGTATGAGAGATCGTCTGAAAGCCGTGCACGCCGACTCATTAACCATGAACAACCGAGTGCTGCCCTGATTATTGGAAACAGTTTGTTCTTGCTCAATCACGACCTTACTATTACTGGCTGACCCGTTTCTCCACCTGCTCCGCAGCCTTTTCCTGGGTGTCATCCATCCTTACAAAGAAGACCTTTTTCTGTTCATTTTCAGCCTTCGTTGCCACTTTTCTGATTTACAATCACTTGAACAGGACAAATGCCACCAACCACACGCACCTCACAGTATTGTTGTTGTTTGGCACCAGTGAGCACAGTAGGGGAGGGGACGGATCACCAAAATTAGAAGTGTTTTCTCAGTGAAAGGACAAGCAAACATTGCTCATAAAGTCATGTCTCCTTGCTTTGTTCTGCAGCTCTATGGATATTAATATGGTTTTGATTTGTGGTAATTATTTGTCACTGTGAATCATAATAGTGGCTTTACCATTGTGGAACTTTGTCTGGTTTTTGCTGATAGCAGGCATGTTACAGATGCGTCTATTTCAACATCCACTGTGAAACCGGTCACAGAAGAATAAATCCAGCTACCCATGAGACCACGTTGATCTTTACCAGTCCTGCATCAATGTTTTCTCTCACAAAATAAATCTTATTGGACATTTAAATTGGAAGCACAAACCTATATCCCAGGACGCAGGGTCATTAATTTCGATCTCACTGCGGCCGATGAAGTACCAGACGCAGGCCATCCAGTGGGCCAGCAGGGCGAAGGTGGACATGAGCAGCGTGAGCACCACAGCGCTGTACTGGGAGTAACGATCCAGCTTCTGCAGGAGGCGCAGGAGGCGCAGCAGGCGCACCGTCTTCAGCATGTGGACCCCGAAATTCTGGGAGAGGGATGGAAATGGAGAATGAATACTTCTCACATGAAAATGTCAAAACTGCACCTCATTAGCATTTGATTAGTTACCGCTCGGATAGGTGGCGGCGAGCATTTCCTGTGACTTCTTAAAGTTTCTGGAGTGAAATAAGTTAAGTAATTAGAACTAGTGCCCATGGACACTGAGGAATTTAATCAGTCGTCCTGATAACAAGCTACGTCTCAGGAGCTTTTTCCTTGATGCTGAAAAGCATGAAAATGCCTCCTGGTGCCTGTAACGCAGACTATTAAAAATAATTACACTTTATCAGAAAATGATTAATACGTTCTGGTTGAAACAGAGAAGCAGTCCAGGGGAAATCACTGCCACATCCCCCTCTACTGATATAATCCTGTCATCGGCTTTTGATTGTCCCCTTCTCAATAATACATCACTTTGTCCTAAATTAACTCAACAATCTGCTTAAATTGTAGTAGCATTACAAATTAACTGCTATAATGTAGTCCAGGCAGGTATTTCCCAATTCTGTCAGACTCCAGGTCAGAACCAGGGTCAGACGGGTACAATAATTCAGGCTGAGAAATCCAGCACCGGATAAAACCCCGAACGGGCCACTTTAAAAGCCGGGCCTTCCGGCTGCTTTTACAAGAAATGCATCTTTTGCTGTATTCAGTCACAAACTAATGAGTGCATAATTACAACAGAAGACAACTGGGGACGTCACAGACACAGGAAAATGCTTTCAAAATAAAACTAGACACAAAACAGAAGTGGAAACAATGAAAGAGCATAAGCAAACCGCGGCTAAAATGTAAAGAGTGCCCAACAAAACTCCCATAAAACCAGAATCAAAACCAAGTCCATCACAGCATGTTTATTTGTAGAGAGATGCCACATAATCTAGATGACAGCCAGCTATGTTGCTGCACTGAAAGCTGGGATTTCACCACCTGCTCTCCTTTCACAGGCTTTGTTGCTTCAGCGTCGTCGTCGCCAGATAAACTGGGCTTCAACTGGTAAACAAATCCACATGCTCCGTTATCTGTGAGTAGGGCTCGATTCACAACGTGAAATCACTGTAACGAGGCCCCAAGAGTTCAAAACAATGAAAGACACCTCTAAATAATATAGTGTGTAATTAATAAATCATACTTAGAGGTTTAGGAGAGAAATTTTGACCCATTGTCGTGCTGTGATGATGCCCTGCACGTCATCTTGCTAATCTGCTGGTCTTCAACTGTAATTTGTCCTCAACATGCTTATTTATCAACTTAATTACCAGTTACAAGCTGCTAATGAGCTATTTAGTGAAGCCTGCACTGAGCTTTCCTTCCTTGCAGCCACTACAGTAAACGGTGATCTTACAAAGAGGAGGATTTCAATGACATGCAGCAAAAAGTGATCTTCAGTCCATTTAAGTGTCTGTAAGCGTGCTGTTGCTATGGCGACCACCACGCATTTGTTGGCTCTTTATTGTCTAATTAAATCGTTTCCTGTTGAGAGTCGAACAGCAGGAGAGCACGGCTGATAAAAGAATGTCTGTAAAACTTGCATCACTCCTGATTACACAAAAAGCGCAAGAAGAGTTGAACATGAGAGATTTGTGAACTCGTACGAGATGTTTGCACATTGTGCCATAAGAGTAAACAAAAAAAAACAAACAAAAAAAAAAAAAAAGGACACTGAATCGTGTCTGTCGGACTCACCACACTGATATTGAAGGCGTAGAGCAGGTCAAAGGGCAAGGCAGCAATCAGATCCACAAACAGCCAGGAGGTGACGTAATGAACGCATATGGAGCGGGCGTCGTAGACCACCTGTCCAGACGTGCTCACGTAGGTTGTCCGGAAATTCAAAACGATGTCTAGGTCGCACACACACACACACACACACACACACACACACACACACACACACACACACACACACACACACACACACAGGAACATCTGGGTGATGACATTCACTTTGGCACTTCAGATACCTTCTAAGGCACTTTTGGGACCTTGTCTGACAAACATGGGTATAAAAGCTTAGTGAAGTCAGGTTTTCCTACAGACAAGCTCAAAAACAAACTTCATCCAGGCCCCAAGTCACGCGTGGGGTCAAATATACACAGAAGGGCCTTATATGTGTCCGTGCATCATATAAACTGTAGTTTCAGCTTCTTTTGAAGGAAAAAAACTGACTGAAGAGCAAGAGACTGAACAAAAGTAAATCTCACTCTCATAAATGCGGCTTGACCTCCACACCTTTTTCTTTTAGATTAGTAATTATAAAAAGTGTATAAAATTCTGTAGCATCTTGCACAAGTCGAACAGTAAGTAATATAAGGCATATAGAAATATAGGAAGGTTCTTCTGAAAAGAAAAATGTGTGCAATAACGTGAAATAACACTTTTTTTTTAAATTGAAAGACCTTCATGGCAAAGCTCCAGTAAAGCTGAGGCCAAAACAAAGAAAAAGGATAAACGTCTTCTGTTGTCTCACCGATAATGAAAAGTATCTCAACCAAGATATCGCTGACACTTGGAGGGTTTCGAGCCGTTGAGGCACCATCTTCTCGTACCTCCACGGCAGTGAAGCAGACGTTGTAGGGAACAGTGATGGCTACATAGAAGGTGGCCAGCAAGATCAGCCAATCCCAGCCGGCCTTGAATGCACCGTAGTGGAGGAGGATGAAGCGGGACTTTTGGACATCGGCCACCTTGTACTCTGGGACGGGGTTGGCATTGGCTCCAAGAACGCTCTGGAGCATTTGGAAAGAGGCCAAAAGAAAGAAAGAAAAACAAATAACGTGCTTTAGAACCATCAGTGGAACAAGACAAAAAACGTTCACGCCGTTCCCGACATGTCTCACGTTGTTGAGCTTTAGCTTGCTCTTGGTCTTGTCCTGTTTCTGCAGATGTCCCGACAACTGATAGAGGACGGCCCGACTGCGCCGCCGCTCCATGTTGCACCCTGGAGGGCGACTGACCGGGTGGATCTCAAGACCATTTTCCTCATCTGAAACCAACAACACAGAATACTCCACTAATTCTGGGAGGCTAAGAAACTAAAACAGATGGATGAAATCTACTGAATCAGGTCTTGTGAATTACAGAGGAGCTGAATTCCCAACTCTCTTCCTCGTGTTGGTTCTTACCAGTGTCAGGTTCATTGCCGCGGTCCAGGTCCTTGTTTTCTGTGATATCCTTGTGTGAGACCAGGAAAAGAACCACCTCACCCTTCTCGTTCTTGATGGGAACTATGTCCAGCAGACACCAGAACATGGAACCTTTTGAAAGAGGTCAGAATAAAAACATGTCAGGTTTTACTAAACTATTATTTATGTTATGAGTGTTAGTGAGTTTGACAGTGTCCTCAAGCAACTCGGTCCTACCAGTCTTCTTGTACAGAATGATCTCGGTCTTGAACTCCCGGCGTTCATCCAGAGCTTTTTGCATTTGTGAGGTGAGGCATTCACTGGTCTCGCTGCCATACAAGAAGTGACACATGCAGCTCTTCTGCATCAGCTCGCCCCGGGCAAAGCCCGTCAGCTCGCAGAAACCATCGGAGCAATAGACTATGGGATAGAGAGACTGGACTTGAGCATTCCCTAGAACGAAGTTGCTGTCTGTGAGAAGGAAAGATGGGGGGAAAACATGAGAAAGAGACAGATGAAGCTTAGGAAACATGTTAAGAAGTCAGAGGAATCGCAAACATCCATTAAGAAAAGATGACTGCGCTTGTCTCTTAGTTGTTATGAAACAAAGCCGGCTGGATGAACAGGCTGCAGTTGTAACCTTAATGGAGGAATTTTGCAATGATCTCAGTCGCAGAAGCGAGGGATCTTGACCTAGAGTTTCCTTAAGGTTTCAGGTTAATTCACAGAATACATCATTTATACACTGAGATCACTTTCACTCCACTGTGGCTCAGCGCACTACAAAGTCATTTCTCTCTGAGGAACCGTCCTCGGGGACAAACTTACACGCTTGCGTGTTTCAATGAACTGCTTACAATATTTTTTTCTTTCTATTGTTCCCCTTAAGTAATTAAATCTTTTTCTTTGTTCATCACATGTGTCCTGCTTCTAGTTCCAGGTACACTTTGATCTGCAGCAGCTTTCTTTGAGAAAAATAAAAAAGTAATTATAAGAGTTAGTGCTGCATAAATATTCTTGACTTAAAAGGACTTGGATAGACCAAAAAATAATTTTTTGTGTCTACATCGTTTAACAATAAGTGCAGAGCTCACAAAACTTCTAGAAACAAATGAAAGAGGTTTTAAAAGTCTGCTCTATGGAAACTCAATGACGACACATATTTTACGTCGCTGCAGGCTACTTCAGGCTACTTGCATATTTATTAAATCAGCCTTTTTAATCACGCTTTGCAAAGTTTACAGTGAAATAAGTGACAAAAGAACCTTAAAACTCATCTGTTCAGCATGTTGACCCTTCTCACCTGTCCTGATACACAAACCAACCAAGTGGAATTAGGGAGACTTTCCTGTCTGTCAATGAATTTTGTGAATCAAAACGAAAAAACATGCATGTGTTTATTCACATCTGATTGTCAGGGGATGATGGGAGCGGCAGCTCTGACAAACGCGTTCACAAAGCTCTAGGAACAATCTCAATGAAGTCCTAATGAAATTGAGTCGGGCATGATTGGTGGCGCTCACAGCCTGGACATTTATTCCAACGAGATCATTAAAGTCCAAACATAAATACACGTGGAGGACTGGAGCACTCACTCTGACGAATGCGAGCAATGTAAGACGAGAGAGCAGGCGATAAAAGAGAGAATGGGAGAGGGCAGGAGATTAGTCGAGGCAGTAAAATGTGACACTGCATGAAGATGAACTGGAAACGATTATATCTCATGATTTGCACATTAATAAGAGCATGAAAAAGAAAACATGCCCTCTTTCAGTTTTCATGTCTTTCATATGAGGCTACATAATTACAGATTTAGACTACTGAAGTAAATGTTGGTACTTGTGACCGCTGTTATCGCTGTTGTGGCACATTGTAGCGTGGGAATCAGGTGTGGGGTACACTGGTAACTGCATACGTTTTCTGGAAGTAGAACACGCTGCACCAACGAGAACCCTCCCCAAAGATGGACTTCCAACGTGTCAACTCGGACGAGCCCAAATTTAGTGTTTAAGATTGTTGCCCGTTGCGTCAACCATAAGTAAAAGTTGTCATCTAACGTCCTTTTAACAATTTAGTCTTTATTTGTGCCAGATTTAGTCCACAACAGACGACAGTCTGCGTGAAAATGCTGTGTAATACTGCGGAAGAGTAGCTCAGCTTGACGAGCCCACTTTGTTTTCCAGCGTTGTTATGAAGTGATAAATCAGATCCGGCTCAGTTTTCTAATATATTTGAAATGGAATAAAGCGTATTGTCAAAGAGGTAAATTATGAAAATGACACACCATTGGCTGGGAAAGAATTTACTAGCGTTTGTCTAAATTGAACCTAACCTGTAAGGTCTTTATTAACACTTAAGAAATCACATCCAGGTTCTTTCTTGGGAACTTGCTCTTGCCGCTCAGGTCATTCAAAGGTACAGCGACAGTGAGAGTCTCTCTTACTGAATATTTTGTGTCCGTTGGATCAACAGCAGAATCTCCTCCTCATTTCTTACCAGGTGTGTTGAGCAGATTCAGAAACAGCTGTAATAACAGCTGAGTGTTCCAGCTGTTTCCAGCTGTTAGGAGATGCAGTCGGGAAGGACGATTCGGAGCTCAAGTATGAGGAGCTGCTGACTTGAAGAGCGTGACAGGATTTTATTAATCACTCCACTTTTGAGATGATTAACTGCCAGAATGGAAGAATATTTTAATATTTAACAGTAATAAGCCGACTTCACTAAAGAACAATGGCAGTACTTTCATATTAGGTGGAAATGGCATCTTTTACTGATGCTCTAAAATGAATGCAAAAGAAAACTCAACCTCCGTCTGATTCTTTCTTCAGAAGGAACTGAGATGTTTGCTTACAAGCGGCTGCTTATGTTTCAGAACCATGGACTTATTTTTGTGCTGACATGTCAGAATGGAAAATAATTAGCTTGGTCTGAAACTAAGGATCACTTGGCTGCAGAGAGGGGCAGGTTTAGGAGATAAATGTTTAATCCCATATTGTGATGTAACTGTCAGATTTGAGCAGTCAAACCCTGATTGTTAATGGAAAGAATAACGATTATAGTGATTTTGAGAACGTCACAATCGCCGAGTTTGCTGAGACTTTAAAGCAAACTTTGATTGCGGCTCCTCGACTCGACTCCTACGTTAAAGTGTCCAACTTTAGAGTGGAAATAAACATATTTACAGGCTGGTCTCAATTGTTGGATTTGACATCCAAGCAATACATTTATTTCTAATATAAGTGACTGACATTTGGCTCAGCCAATGGCTAGGCATTATCTGGAATGGTCACGCTACCGGGCTTACCGCCGCCATTCAGCAGCGTCGGCCAAATGCAGCAGTGATTTTTGATTTCACATCAACAGCCTGCAGCTCCGCAGACAAAAAGAGCTGGTAGCCAGAGATAACTTTGATTGACACATGGGGGCGTGTTCCCATCAGCTTCCCAGTCTGCTATCAGTACGAAGAAAAAAGAGGCTTCAAAACCGCTCTTCTATGGATCACGTGACTAATGCTTTGTCCATTGTATTCAAGGTCTATGGTTCTAACCAGGGAAAACTGGTCACTCTGTCCATGTAAAGAACCCCCATGTTTATCACAGAGACATAAGGAGGTAGAACAATATGTCAGTTTTTAATCAAATCTGGAGGATATTCCAACGGACTGCAAAGCCCATTTTTGGATTAATTGTTGTTGGGCAGAGTCAGCTCCTGTCACAATGTCTTCTCCACTGTTCCAAAACGTGGAAAGAGGTGGCATCATAAAGTTTTATGTATTTGACAAGCAGGGGAATGAGAGTGCGTTCGGTAAACTTGCCAACACATTATTAAACTTGTTGTTTGGTTGTTTGGTTTTGACATTTATCAAGTTTACCAATTCTTCTACTTATGTCTATAATAGTTTTCACAAAAAAGTATTATAGGAGGTTCCAACGAGTCTAAATTACATCGTGCACCTGAATGTGTAACGCGTTCTGCTTCTGCACACGCAGTAATCAACCTCAGTTGCATTGACGTTTTCCCACAAAGCAACGATCTGGTTGCAGTTTCTCTCATTTTACCTCTGGCTTTATGCCACAATGTTTTGCATACTCACCAGGCTCCAGGCTGGCTTGTCGCATCCTCAATGCACGCTGAACAACAAAACCACTCAGGATCAGCCCCTGAGTGGCTTAGGGATCCCCAATAAATCTGGCTGCTGATAACACTGGCAGCGACAGCCCGCCACAACACATTCACCACCAGGCAGAGCGTGAGACAAACATCCACCACTTTTGTTTATGGGACTTCTTATTTAAAAAAAGCCTTCTGCTATCATGCATCTGTCATTTCTAATAGACATTACTATAGACAACGTGACAGCCCATGCTAAAAATAAATAAATAAAACTGAAAGCTGGTAAACATGATTAAATGAGCTGTTCTCTGAGGTATTTGGTGGATTTAAAATGAAAACTTTGCTTCTCAACCTTATAGCCCAAGGCTTTATTTCCGAAGTCTCCTGTTATAACTGCTTCACTTACTGAAACTGAAAACTTTCTTTCAAAAGCAAAAATATAAAACTTTCGAGGTGCAACTGCTTGAACTGGACGATTACACCAGTTTCATATCGGGTGTGGGGGACTGCTAAAAACCCCTGAACCTCCGGCTTTGACGACATGAGTAATGTACTGAAGGATTTGACCATGCAAAGACTTGAAAGTTGCACCCGCGTGATCCTCAATGGGACTGAAGCTCCTATATAAACAGGCCGGATTGGTATTTAATGGTTTTAATATTGTTTGAAGCATTAGTGGGTTAAGTGATGACCTTCCGACTTCGGGGACGGACGCCACAGCGGGCGGATAACCTGACGTGCTGGCTGATCTGGTCGTTTTTGTCCCTGTGTATTCTACACACGCTTACACCTACAGTTGCCACGTTTATTTATTATCTGCATGACGATCTTATGCAGATGATGCTTTAATCTGTGCTGCAAACACAATTTATAGTTTGACACACACACCGTTATCTGAGCATCAGCCATATTGAACGAACACTAAATCAACAACCCTCCATGAGGGAAATGGGAGTCATTTATAAACTGAAAAAAATGGAGCATTACACAAATAAAATGTAAAACTCTGAATCGACTCTTTCCTGCTATTCCATTAATTCAATGACTTAAAAACTTTTATTTTTTAGCAGCATCCCGTAGGCGACTTTGTAAGGACGTCCTTCATTAAAATGTCCCTGCTGGTCGAGGTTTGGCGCAGAAGTGAACTCATGAGAGAAGAGTTCATAAGAAAGATCAGTCCGGACCCTCACAGGAGGCGGTCCAGGCAGGTGGTATCCTTTCATCTCTGTTTGCATCCATTCACCGTGACTGAGGAACTAATTTTAGGCAATTCAGGTTACAATCTTTGATCAGGACTTGATGTCTTACTTTAAAATTCTCTCTAACTGCTATCATCAGTGTCCTTTAAGAGGTGAGATCATTTATGAAGCAAATTCAAGCTTGTAATTAATTGAAGAGTATTTTGTTTTGTTTTTGTAAAGAATACGAAACCATTTATCACCAGCTCTAAACAAAGCTTTTCTAAGTTTATCTTTACTTCTAAGACTGGCGATGTTTAGTTGACACTCAAGAGGACCACAACAAGAATCAGCAAACGTGAGACATGTCAGGTCTCAGGTTGGTAAAGAGGAGCAAGAGGGTGATCATCAGTATTCAGGAGATAAATCTGCTGAGCCCTCTTTTCCAACGTGAAAACCTATTCCCAGATCCTGGACAGGAGGCTGTGACGAGCTGTCCAACCTCACTTCAGTAAGGACACCTTTGGTGTAGAAAAGTCACCCTCTCCTTGCTCTTGCTGGAAGTCTGGAGGTTGGTCTGTCCAGCACGTGCTGGTGCATATCGGCTTTTCTCATACGCAAGAACTGTGTCTCTGAGCCTCATAATTATTGTATAATCAGTCACAAATGAGCTTTCTTGGTGCATGTGAGGCTCCACAACAGCTCATCAACTCGTCCCTTTGGGATGTTTGAAAGTAAGAACACACCTCACGTTTTCACAGCATCACAAATTCTCCCACCCCAAATAAAGCTTAACAGGACTAATACATTAATGGCCACGCATCCTAACATCTTTAGAGGCTTTGAATACTTTACATCACTAATCTTCCTTCATCAGACACCCTAAAAGCTGCAAAATTAATCACACAATACTTCCTTTTAGCTCAAAATAGTCTCCACCGCTTTAAATGTAGTACAGACAGAAAATGAACACAACAAACAAAATGTTCTGCAGTCTGCATTAAGGTACTTTGATAAGATTAATCAATAGCAACATAACATTTACATTATGCACCTCTAGGAACTCATGTAGGACAAACCTTGCATTTGTGTAACTTTTGCATCTATGTTAGCTCTGACCCACAATTCCTCAGCCATGCCATTTTTAACTAAAACTGTTTTTAACTGAATAAAAATAATGCATGACATCATGAGAAAACAGTCATTTGCGTGACTCTTAGTCAGGTGATCCATTACAATTTACAGATGCATCTTAGCAGCATTCCCATATACTTTCAAATGATGTCATTTAAACAGACGTCTTATCATGATATGCTTGTAAAATTATGTTTTAAATGACAACGTAATTGCTCATCAACTTTAACAACATCATAAAATAAAAGCAGTCATCCAGAGAGTAAATGAATAAAATGGGCCAAACCCAAGATCATCAGAAATTAAATTAGTCTATTACTATGTATCAATGTGCAAATAATAAATGCAAAAAAAAAAGCTTGTTATGATAAAATAAAAGAGTTTTGGATCTATTACTGTTTGTAGTTTTAAGATCACAGTCTTGTGTGTCATCTTCTTCCAGTTCTTGGTTTTAAATAATCCACTCAACGTAAAAATGCACAAAAGTCCAAAATAATCAACAATAGGCCGAAAATTATTAGTCACTTTATAAATAACTAGTGTTATTGGTAAAGCAGTAGCACACTTCTAATTATAGCTCTATAAAACACACGATACGTAATCCATAAAGTTATTATTAAATGGAAAATATCTGCAGAGCAACTTCCACATCTGTCTCATGGCGGGACAGCAGAGTCCATTTCTAACATAAGCTTTATTTTTGCCAACTTTCACAAAGTAAACTTTAAATCTAGGTTTACATACATCCATAGCATTTGTCTATCCAGCGAGACAAAAAAATAAAAACACAAACTTTTTAAATGTCATGTCCCCCGTTTCCATCCATATCCTCACAGGATGATGTCACCTGTCAATCATTTGTGTCACCAGCTGCATCAGTGGTCCAAAAACGTTGACTTTCATATTCCACAAGAACACTAGCCACGACTTGTCACTGTGGCTTATTTCATGTTTACATCCCATTTATTTTTAAACATAAAAGAAATAAAGATAGTTAATTTTAATGCTCCTCTAATGAGGCTGAAGATTCAGTTTTAAAGCCCCCTAGTGGCGGATGGGGCCCAATGCTTTTGCATAGCTGTCAGTCATAGTCGGCTCCCAGGGGCCACTGAAAATACCAGTTAGAACAATAATAATAGTTATAAAAGTAAATAAGAATAACAGTAAAAACAATATAGAGACAAATAAAATATGTATCATAAAAGGTTTTAAAAAAGAAAGAGGAACCGTGGCCCTAAAATTGACCCTTTGAGTAGCCTTGCTCTTTACTTTTACATCTGTGTAGCAGGAGAAGCAACTCTTCAGTCTCTAAATGAGTAAAATCCACGTTACGTGGATCTTCTCCTGCCAACACATGCGCTGCCTGCCACCAGTAATCACAAGAAACAGTCACGTTCATAGAAATGCAACGTGACAATTCTCTTTAGATGTTTGCACTTGAAGAGCGCATAGAGAACATCACATTCATGCAGGTGCCAATAATCATTATTTGATTATTCCGCATTCACAGCAGGAACGGTACTGTAACCGGCAGATGCCTATCTGATGTATTAACTGTAATGCATGGCTCTGTTTCAGAAAATAGACAGATCCCACACTGATTGCTTGAGCAGTGCCTCCATGCTGGGTCACGGCTGCTAATATGCGCCTTCAGGACTATGTTATGTAACTATCTCAAGCTATAATAATAGCAGTTTAAGTATTGATTGACAGCAGCTTCACCAGACTGATGTGTGTGTGGTTCTGCAGTGAGTCAGGCGAGTAGTAATTAAAGGTCTGACTAGAGTCATTTGACAGTGCTGTTAAATGATATAAAGAGGCTTCTTTTGTTTTTTCTTACATCGACATGCTGTGTTTGACAATGATGAAGCGGTAATCGTCCAACCATACCAAAGGAGCTCAGGTACCACTTTGCTTTGTCTTTAGCAGATGATGTAACAAGTTGAAATATTTTATATCCAAAGAGGTTTAGACACATCAGGTGCCGTGCAGCTACAGTCGCTCATCTATAACTACGTATTTGTGCCAGTTAATGTGAAAATTCGTTTGGAAAATCACTGAATAAATGGACAACATCAGGAATATAATGTGACTCCTGATTTATTTGCTCTTAAACCCTTGTCCTTTAAGAATGGGAACCATGTCTAAGTTTGCATGTTATAAATTCATATTTTAAATCAAATTACAGTGCAGTGTTCCATCCTGCAGTGAAAAGTGTGTTAATTGATCCCTCTTAACAGTTTAATCCTCCCATGATTAGATGAATTACACATTTAAATCGAAACTAAAGACTGTTATATAGTGAAGTGTGTCTTTTTGAACTGATAAACCATTTTTAGATGCAATCTGGCATAAAAGAGTAAAATCTTTAAATGATTACACTGAGTCATTGCATTAATTAACACTACGTTCACAGGTATTCAGTGAATTATACAGCTCAGCTTATTATCTGTCAGGAAACCACAAATATGCATAATAAAAGTGATAAACCCATTTTTTCATACTGAGTTAAATATTTAGGTCTTTAATGAAACAACCACATAATAAAAATCTAATGATTACCTTAAGTGAATCAACAAATTTGTACGTGGCTTATGGAAAAACAGGTTCTACTGAAGTACTCCTACTAAAAAAATAAATAAATAAAAACAATCTTAAAGTCAATGGAGATACAGTTAAATTGTGTTTTCTTATTTTGTGTCTTGCAGAAGAGAATCTTCATTGCAGATTTCTTTATGTTTTAAGATTATTATTTATGTTTTTTCTGCTTCATGCCTTGGTTTAGTCTGTTAAAGTCTCACATGAGTCAATCATAATGTCTAAATTTAACAGTTTTGTGTTTCTTGGAACAATTTATCACTCATTTTGATCATGTAACAGTCTGAAGCAATTTTATCTCTTGGTCTTATGACATCTGGTTATTTACAAATCTTGTGCATCTCATTTAATTTCTTTTAATTTTTTTTTTCATGATATAAGACCAGGGGCTCCTGATCCTTGAACCCACGGGGGACAACAATCCCTTTTTTCATGAGGCTCTGTGATGCCTGTTCATTCTTTATCCTATTCGGTGCCTCATGAATACTTAAGTTGCTGGCTTTCATTCATCATAATTCATTCATCAAATTATCAGTTTCCACATTGCAAGTCGTTTGAGGGCGATGGCGCGCCGGGGGTGGGGGGGCAGTGTATAGTTCATAAATTGTTTTAGCCAAATAAACTGGTTTCACTCAGAAAACAACTCAAAGTAAGCAAAAATTTAAAGGACCATTGCGCAGTTCAATTTGAAAGGACTGGGACTAATACAAGCAAAAAATTGTACTTACGGGTCCCATCAAAACGGGTAGCAATTGTATCCAGGAAGGTGTTCTGAGGCGCGATGAGACCCCGCATCACCGGCATCCGAGACCGCGTGGAGCCGCGTCTCTCCCGGCGCTCGGAGCCATGGCTCTCTCCCGCGGTGGACACGAAGCCCGGCAGGAACCTGGAGGAGCTGGCCGACGCTCCTCCTAACCCCTGGAGGAGGCCGCCGAGCCGAGACAACCGGGACTCCACGGTCCAAAACTTAACGCCGACCACCGCGCAGGTGGTCCCGGTTCAGAGGCGAAGAGAGGAAGCGATGGAGGAAAGAGAGGTGAAGGACGGAGAAGGATGGAGAGACCGTGGCGAGGATGGTCACATTTACGCACGGATGTGCTGCAATGCAATCCCTCTCTCCTCCCCCCTTTGCTGCTCTCTTTCTCTCTTCCTCTCTCACCCAAACACTTTTCACTCCATTCTCACAGCAATGCAGGCTTAAAACCCTTTTTTCTTTCTGTCTTTCCCATTTCCCTCTGTCAAAGCCCCCACTCTCCTGTCTCATTGAAACCTCATCCGGCTCTTCACCTCACATCGTTTGATGTTCTGATGAATGCATATTTAAATCAGGCAATTTAAAGTGTCAAAGGCTTCTTTTGATGGGTATTAGACTGAAATCTATTATCATAAAATATTGCCAGCAATCGGTCTCTTTGCACACCTGAAGCTGCTAAATGTGTCACTTCACGCATGAAGTGAATAATTTATTCAGGACAGGCAAGATAATTATAAAAAAAAAACAAATCTGTCACTGTGAATATTACGGTAATTAGTAATGTGAATAATATCCCATCATCTTTCATTTCAGCCTGATAAAGTTTTGAAATATTTACAAAAAGAATTTGACTGAGCTACTGTGAATTTTTACACATAATGAATGTATTAATAATGTACCATGTGTCACAAGTGTTTTGTATGACATATACATCAGTAAACTCTGTCCTCCATGTGCCTTTCTCTTTACCTCTAACTGGCCATGTCACAGAGGGGCAGTAAAGTTTACAATTTTCATAGAAATTGAGCAACTTTAAAAGTTCAAAAGGTGTTGCAACATCATTATGGTTATTGATTTATGAACCTCTGGCCAGTTGGACTCATTTCATCAGAATGTTTGACCGGATCTTTGCATATTTAATGTCTTGATCAAACAACCATTACTACTTTAAATTATCTGTTAAAATACATTTTAATGGTAATAATCAAAGAAGAACAAAATTATCTATTATTTTGCACTCACTCTGTTTTTACGTTTCAAGGCATCATGGAATTGCAGTTCCCTAAATGACCACTAGGAGTTGTTCCCAACAGTGAGTCAATCTGTAAGTGTGTTTCCGTCACCAAAAGGTCCAAGTAGGTTTTTCGGCGGATCCTTAGGCGCGTTTCCGCTTGCAAAACATCCGGGGAGATTTATGACATATATGTCTCCAGTAACAGGAATGGCCCTGCAAAAGTGGCCTCCAGGAACCTTTACGGGGCAAAAAACATTCCAGGTACTCAGATTGGCCTAGAGCATTGGTTCCCAAAGTGGGGGCCGCAGAGCCATTTCAGGGAGGGTATAAAAATAGATATAGTTTGTTGAAGCTCAACTAGCCCAGGGATTGAAATGAAAAAGTAATGCACATTTAATAATGATCAACTATTTTAAACGGTAGAAATAGTTTGAAAATTGAGGCAGTCGGATAAAATGCACTTACTCCAGCAGGATATGTGACTGAAATGAGGGTTGAGGTGGCGAGAGGATGCAGTGGTGAGGAAAATTGACTTCTAGCCAGTCCTGGCAACAACTACAACCAAAAAAGATTCCAGCACTTTGATTTATCAAACCATGACCACACTAATGTGTATTTGTGCCCTGTTCACCAACACTGCAAGCCAGAGAGGTTTCCACATCCACAGGGAGATGGTGACATCTGCAGGAAAAGATGCCACACTGAGGAAAATATAAGCTGCTGCACATTTAAACGTCTACGGGAAATATATGAACAAAATCTAGTCACAAATCTAGACACGATCAATTACAGCGTCTGCTTTTTTCGCCGACAGGCGATTATTTCTGGTCTTTGGTCATCAAAAGGAAGATGATAGCCTTATCAATATTGAAATGATCTTGTTTAACTGCAGAATTAAAAAATAATTGTTCCATATATGACAGACCACCCTACTTCAAATGCAGAAAAACAGGCCTAAATTATGACACTAACGCCACCGTGTTTCACAGATGGAGTATGGTTTTCATGTCAGAATTCACATGAAAACCATATGTATTCTTATAACGGTCTTAGGTAGTGTGAGCTTTATTGGCCTTGAAGTAACCCTGCCATCCCTCGAGACTTTCATTCATCTTGCTGATCGCGTGATCTCTGTTAGTCAACCACACTGCACAGTCTGTCTCTGCATATGTGGTTTCATACCCTCGAGTATAAGGAATTTCTTCCTGTATGTTCCAGAAATCAGAGCATGTTTTCCCCTGACAGAAGTTGATTTTTTTTTTTAATCTAAAGCTGCTTTATCGGCATAAAGAGCCCTGATGCAGACTATATCCGTGTGAGTGGGTGCACCCTGCAGCCTTCTGTCAGGACTGATGTGACTCCTGACCTGCTGGCTTGGTCCTGACTGGCTCCTAACAATTTTGTCTCAGTCCTAAACATAGCTGGAGTCATGATAGATATCACAGAGATAATGAGACTTGACACGTCCTCAAGCAAATGCAATACCCAGCATCCCCTGTCTAATATCTCTTATTTGAAATTCACGGCCATCTTCAAAGTAGGATATGATTTAATAAATCCAGTTACACGGTGAAGAGTTTCTGGACGACTGTGTCTTGACCAACGATGTGAAAACTCCTCCTGCAGACTCCATCAAAAGTCAAGATTATAACAATAGAAATATTAACGGGTCAGGTCACTCAAGTTCATTTTTCAGGACTTTTATGACAGCATTGTCAGAATTAGTTTCAATCTAATTTAATTTAACATATGAACAAGGATGAACACTTTACTATGGATTAGCTCATGTCTCAAAATGCTTTAGTTCTGGTCTTTTTTTTTTCAAAAATATTAGGTTTCATTAGACTAAAAGGCTTAAAGCAACCTCACTAACAGAGGAAGAAAATGAATATTATTCTGAAAATTGAGTTTCACTACAATAATTGACACAGTTTATCTGCATTAGAATAAATGCTTTGTCCCAAATTTTGAACACAAACTGTAGTAAAAATTAGTTTTACAGTCGTTTCTTGGGTGTATTATTAGATGTGGCGTTAGGGACATAAATGATGTGAACTGAAGCAGTTTTCAGTAAGAACAGAATCTAAGTTTTTATATAGTAGTTACATCTTGCACTGGTAGTATAATACTACCAGTGCAAGATTTTATAATGAATAAATTTACTTTTGGCATCTCTTGTTTCCCAACCTATGTTTGAAATATTATTATTCCATATATCCATATTAATCACAATATTTAGGTCCCTTTCCTATTCCAGTCTCAAACTGTCACATAGTCCATCTTGTTTGTTTAACAGATTTTAATGAAACCCTGAAGCGGAATGTAAATTACTAGAGTTAAACCAGTCTTTTATCCTGTTTTCTTTTCCTACCAGTTTTAAAGCTGACTACCCCTAAGTTGTAAATACATCCAGAAATCCCCTTTTATCTGCATATCAAAAGGTTCCTGTAACAGAGTAAATGGCATACATGTATCCTCCAAAAATAAGTTCTCTGTCTTCTCGACCGAAATGAGTTTCCTCCGCAGGGTGGCTGGGCGCTCCCTTAGAGATGGCATGAGAAGCTCAGTCACTCGGAGGAGCTCGGGGTTGAGCCGCTGCTCCTTCACATTGAGAGGAGTCAGCTGAGGTGGCTTGGGCATCTGTATAGGATGCCCGCTGGACGCCTCCCTAGAGAGATGTTCTAGGCATGTCCCACTGGGAGGAGACCCCGGGGAAGACCAAGGACATGCTGGAGAGACTATGTCTCTCGGCTGGCCTGGGAACGCCTTGGAATCCCCCCGGAAGAGCTGGAGGACGTGTCTGGGGTGAGGGAGGTCTGGGCATCTCTGCTCAGACTGTTGCCCTCGTGACCCGGTCCCAGATAAGCAGATGAAAATGGATGAATATCGTTTCAAAAAGTCACTACCAGTGGTTATTGGTATCATGTCCCTCTTTTCAACTTTAAAGAAGGTGAGCTCATTCTACTGGTTAGTACAGCTGCCCTGTGGTCTGAGTAAATTACACTAACCAATTTACTCAAACCTTCATTAAATCTGAATGCCTTTAAAGTATTTTGAAGGAAACTTTTATGTTTCATTTTGGACTATTTCTTTCTTTGGACTATGAAAATGTCAACTCTGGGAGGATAATTTATAGTACAATTTTTAAATAATGCCTACATTTACGAGGTGACCTTATTAAATGTTGCTTACAGTGTCTGAATTAGATGTGTCCACAGAGCTAAGTGTGAAATATTTTGATATGTAATGAATCTTAGATTGCAAGTATAGCACAAATCACAGCTATGTAACATTGTACCTGTGATTTGGTCTTGTGATCAATAAAACTGATAGATTTAATCCCCGTGTGGGAAAATTGCCACCAAACGTTGTTGGCGATGCAGCTGAATAACAGTCTAATTAATTTATCGATGTGTTGTATTTTTTTTTAAATTAATTGTTAAGTTGTGTTGTTAGGGCAGATCACCACTAGATGTCAGTACAGGATCAGTCACGTCTTCAGTATTTCCACAGTGATTTACAGCATAACGTGACAAATACGTGGCGGCTGAAACTCATTACATAAAATAGCTGAACAGAAACCGTTTAAATTTTCAGAGTGAAATTTCAATTGAGACTATAATAGGAAAAGTATCAAATATTAATAATAATAATTGCGTCTATTATCTATTAACTCATGCATTCTCTAGTTTATAACCTTAAAGAAAACTGTAAATTATATTTCCTTTTATCAGGCTATTTAGATATATTTTAAATCAAAAGATAAAGCAGTGTTCCAAGTATGTGATGGCTCGGTATGTTAAGCGGTCTTATCTAGTCAAAAAGCCTTGCGAGTTAAATATGCAAATGGTTTCCTGAGTTGCACTGACTGATGCAACAGCTGAGGATTTACAGTAAGAAGGCCTTTATTTTTCTAGTAGACCATCCTATTTGGACATTTGGCAACCTTTGACCCAATCAGGCTTTTTAAAAACTCACCTTGCTGTAAAAACAATCACTTATGTAAAACTATGTTGGTGTTACTAGGTACAAAGTCTAAGATTGGTAATAACAAAACAATTTCTTCCTGTATTGAGGCCATACTGACGCATTGGACGCTCATAGCCACTAGAGGGCGCCCAAGCAACACGATCAGCCGCAATATGCATACTATTCTTCATTTGTCCCTAAGAAAAATCCACTTAAGTACCTCTTTGTAATGTACCTAAATTATGAGTTAGTTAAGGTACCTTCTGTGTTGTGATCTAAATGGATAAAAAAATTCCATTATTTTTTCTCCGAATCCCAAACCTTAACTGTGTGCAATGATGAAGATGAGAAGTTTAAGCTCTTTCCTACCTTTCGGAATAAGAAACAGTGTCACTGCTACTAAAACCTGTGAACCCAAAACAGTAGTTTCTTCTTCTCTTCTTGCAATTTTGTGCATTTATTTAGTCCCAATTTCAGATTTTTGTTTTCTTGAAAAGTTGCATCATCGTTTACTCTAGCATCGTTTACTCTTGCAAATTTGCCAGTTTATAAAGCCTGAGTTCATTATCATCATCATCATCATCATCATCATCATCACAGCATTTGCATTAAAATCCATCAGCCACACACACACACTCACACACACACTCACACACACACACACACACACATATATATATATATATATATATATATATATATATATATATATATATATATATATATATATATATATATATATATATATATATATATATATATATATAATATAGATGGACTGCATCATAACGTAACTCAGCTGGACATGAGCGCGCGCTATTGGATGAGCATCTGGCGCGCGTCTCCGCCTCTCACATCATTCTAATCGCTCGCGCCCGTAGTGGATGCGAGCCGTGGAAGTGTCTCGCCCACCGCTGGTCGTCCCAGCCTCCCCCCATCCCGTCCTTCTCTTTCGCTCAAGCCGCAGATTAACCACCGAGGCAACAATGGGAGGACTGAGCGCGTAGCAGTCCCCAGCTCCATTTTATTTGACTCCACGGCGTTGCGTTTGGGTTTATTCCCGGTGAAGATGGCGACGGGGGCAGGCTGGCAGCCTCCGTACAGCACCTCCAGCAGCAGCGCCAAATATACTCCCTCTTCAACGTCCAGCATGTTTTACGACGGGAGTTTAACGCTGGAATACACCCAAGACCTGCATTTGAAGATGAGCAAGAAGATAGCACAGCTGACCAAGGTCTGGGCTGTTTTTGTCATCTAGAGAAGATGTGGATGGAGTAGTACTGCATGCAGCATGGGATGTCATTTGTAAACATGGTCCCATTTAATCATGTTGTTATTATTATTGTATTTTACATTTACTCTCATGCACGTCAGCAGATTTGATGCAACTGACATGTCATTGCTCATTTTACTGCAGGGTCCAGGGGTCACTAACATACCCTGGTATTTAGTTAATATTTAGTTCTGGTACTAACAGGCACTGAGAGCCATAAATCAGTGCTTCTTAAGGGTTTGCTCAGAAAGAGTTGTCCTCTCCTGGGATGCTCCCTTCTTGCTGGTAGTACATCATGCTCTAGCTTTGCAAAAGAAGTCTGTGGCCAGGCTGCATTTGTGAGTGATTGCTTAAAATTTAGGGTTTTTCCAGATGCCCTGAGGAATCTATTTAAGTCTCTTCACCCTCTGCTAGGCTGCCGTTTAACCTTTTGTGTGGTTTTCTGCCAAATGCTGAGTTACCACGGCTTTAAGGACCAAGAGAAATTATGTAATCTTGGAGGGATGCAGGGGTTCAGCAGAGCTGCTTCTTTGTAGTCTACCTGACACCAGTGTACAGGGGTACTACTGAGTGCAGTAGTAAGAGATTTAAGGTGGCAGCTCCTTTTATGGAGCAGCTATAGCAGCTATTCGTGTCAGTGGAATGGTGGATTATGTGTAAATAAGGCAGTTTATTCAGTGCAGTCATGCTGCACACTGGCAGACAAAAGCAGGAGTATAAGATTTTACATAACAATCAGTGACACTATTCCAGAGTAGGTTCAAGCTGTAAAGAAAACATGACGAAAATATCAAAGAGAGATTGAAATTGTGGACAGTGGATTTGTGTGTTGTTTCAGCGACTAATTAACATATTTGCACCGAAATGTTTGGCACTCGAACTGAGGTTCAAAACAAAGAGATCCGACATAAGCATATGTTTTCCCAGCTTTCTGCCCCCCCACCCACCCACACACACACACACACACACACACACAAACCACCACCACATTAAAATGTAATGCCATGTTAGGAGAAGTCTGTTATAGTCTCAGAAATGGTCTGTTTTTGTTTTAGTTACAGTTCCTAGGTTTGAGCCTGTTTCGGTGGTGTTGAGGGTGGAGCAGTTCTGGCTGAGATTTGGCAGGTTCCTAATGAAACTGCGATGACCAAGGTTCATGACGTATAATGATGCGCCTCAAATTGGACCGTATATGGCAACAGAATTGAGATGGCTTGTCAGGCCTGGGTGTTTTTACCACAACCGAGTCAAATGTTAATTTGTGTATTTCTGCTGCAAAGTTGGACATTTTAACGTGGAGGTGTAGGGACATTGACTTGCTTTTAGAGTCTGCCTCTAGTGGTCAGTTAATGAACTGCAACTGTTCCTCTTCTGGGTGGAAATGACTCGGAAGTTGGGATGTTGACACTTGTGTGCATCGCTGACCTTTTAGTTGTAGTTTTCAGTAGTATAGTCAATAAAACCTTTGTTTTGGGGTTTTTTTGGCCTAAAAACAGTTGTTTTTTTTGTTCCAGCTTCTCCAGCATGAAGCTTTAATGCATTTCTCCATAATATCAATGCAAACTGAATATATTTAACTCGATGTTACTTTGGTGGCAGTAAAATGTAGATAGAATATGAGAAAGTCATAGAGATTTGTGCTGTAAAGACTTTACATGTGATTTCAAGTATGACTGACTGACTATGTTAATACTTCACCATATTTTATCCCAGTTCCCCGCTCTTGAATACACATTGTGTTATTCAGTGTAGAGGTCTTAATGATAGCACATGTCCACAGAAACGTTCTTTCAGCCTCACAGCTTGTGCTGTCTTGTTAAATTCATGCACATTTCACTTCAGTAACTGTCGTCCAGGGGTGATTTAGGGAAGAACAGAAGTGCTGAGGAAATGTGAATGTGCTGCATGCAAATAGTTGTACATAGTATTTATGTGTGTGTGTGTGTGTGTATATATATATAATCATATCATATACTGTGATAATGTGGATGATATGATAAAGTTTTCACTTTTAAGTGGCTGGAGTTAGGGAGGCTCTTAAAGTCTTAAAGTTCTGCAAAAAGATTATAAATATATTGTGGGCCCATTTTACTGACTGATTTATAAAGTAAAATAGAACTCTTTCAAGTCTATTCGTGCACAGTTTTTCTGATTTTTGTTAGAAAAGTGGGAGCAGCGCTCTGAATGAGCTGAAGGCATCTGTCTTGTTGGAAAGAGCAGAGAAGAACGTCGCAGTAGTCAGGTCTGTTAGACTAAACGCATGGATGACAGTGTTTCCTCTACCGCTGTAGAGGGGGGCACCCCACCCACACAACAGCACCTCTTCATCCCCATTCCAGTTATCCTCTTATGATCATGATAGTTCAGCAGTTATGCAGTTAAGTTACTGAGTAATATACTTGAAACTCTTTGCTGATGTGTGACATAATGCCATAAAGTGATGCAGTTGTTGCAACGACGTCTAGAGATGCTGTGGGTGGATTTTGCTGATAGAAGGGCTGGTAACTGCACAGCTATTTAACATTCCTAAAATGAATCAGATATTCCTTCAAATGACAGTAACATTTTGATGATAAAACAAACAAACAAAAAAAAAGTAATCCTTCGCTGCTTTTAAGTGCAGCTTTTTAGTATTTAAAAAAATATTGGCCCACACTTCCAAACTATCAATTCAATTCAATTCAATTCAATTCAATTCAATTTTATTTATATAGCGTCTATTACAACACAAGTTGTCTCTAGGGGCTTTCCAGAGACCCAGAACATGACCCCCGAGCAATTATTACATAGAAAACAGTAGGTAAACACTCCCCTAGAGGTAGAAAAACCTTAAGCCAAACAGTGGCAGGAAAAACTCCCCTTTAAGAGGGAAGAAACCTTGAGCAGGACCTGGATCATGAGGGGGGACCCTCCTGCTGAAGGCCAGCCGGGTAGAGCAAGAAATAAGAAAGAATAGAGACATAGACACACTGTCAAAGGTACAAAACAGGATACACTAGTAACTATCATCAGTAGTCCAATTAGACTTCTGTGTATCTGGGTGATATATGGATAGACGGTGATCCACGGGGATGAGGACTGCAGGTCGGGATGTCAGCAAGTATCCAACAGACATCCACACAGACAGGTGAAGGCAGACACTGGGATGGTCAGAGGTGGGACTATTATGCACTGATAATTGAGAATAAGTTCCAAATTTTAATTAGCCCATGATTAACTGTGAGAATTGAAAGAATTCTTAGGAAACTCATTGAAATATAAAATAATCTATTTGAATATTTATTCATTTACTGCTTCATGTGCAAATTATGGCATTTTACTCTTTCTTGCAATCATATTTTCTTCCAAATTTTTCCAAATCATGCCTATTTTAACAAAAACCCTTCTCATAATTCCTCTGTTTTTCTGGATTTTATAAATCCTCATTTTAGCATTAAACCACATAAACTCCTGCATGTTACCGAGATCTCACTGTTGTCAAAATTACCAAGGCAACAGAAAGTGTATCCTTCTCGACGCCTTCTGAAAATACAATGCAGAATGAAAATATCATTTTCTATAGAGGTCATAGAAGGTCATTGCAAATGTAAACAGACATGTAAAGTAGATAAGGGAGCAGAGATTTGGAACTCTGACATCATCATCAGCATCATCATCATAGGCGTGTCCATGACAACCTGACGGAACTACATCAGGACAACATTCCATCGGTTCAGTCAGGTGATTCTCATCGTTCAGAAGAGGCGCATCTATCAACTTTGTGAGGAAAAGAAAAGAAGGAAAAAGCTACAAAACACATTTGTTCAAACATAAAACAATTTACTGTGAAACTATATGAAAATGAACCGTCAACCAGCAAGATTCCAGTACAGGAGGCAAGTGTGGAATGAAGGAAACTGCCAAAACAGGATGGAGGACAACAGTCAAATGCTACACGAAGAAATTAACAGACTGAAGTTAGTGCTAAACGCAGAGAGATCGAGGTACCAAGAGGAAATATTCAGAACAAACCAACTACACTCTGATTTGGAGCAAACGAAGGCCGAGTGGACCAGACAGAAATCCCTGAAAGAGATGCACATCAACAAGGGTAAAGAAACCAAGAGGCAAATAGAGAGACTGCAGAAGTTCGCTGATGCACAGACTCTCAGCGTCGCTGAAGTGTCGTCCCGGGTTGAAAGCACCACGAGGCAGAAGAAGAAAAAGGATCTGCAGAAAGACTACGAGCTTCTAAAAGTAGCACAGATTGTCAACCAGCAAAAGTTTTCCAGTGAGCTCCAGACTGTTCAACAGAAAGGCATCACTTTACAAGAAGAACTGGACAGAGCCAGGAGTTCATATGAGGAACTCAACGTTAAATATGAAACTGACGTTGCTGCTGTCAGCCAGAAGGCCGAGACACTTCACAGAGAACTGGAACGACAAAAGAGGTCTCATGCAGCCCAAACCTCCAAAAACCAGCAGTTCATCAGCAACCTGAGAGCAGAGAACGACACCATCCGTCTGCAGATGGAGCAGGAGATCACCACCCTGCAGAACACCTCAAAAAACACACAGATGCGTCTGAAGAAGGAGCTGGAACAGATGAAGCTTTTACATGGACACCTGAGCTCGAAGTATGAAACTGATGTTGTTGCGTTCAGATTACAGGCCGACTCTTATCAGCAGCAGCTACACAGAGAAGTTCAGGCTCACGCACAAACTGTGAAGATGGATGTGGAGCAATTCAACAAGATGAAAGCAGACCAGGAATCACTCCGTCAAGCAAGGCATCAGGAAATGACATTTGTAAGACAATCTGCTGCTGACAAAGAGAGAGTTTTCCAGACAGAGGTGCAGGGTCTAAAAACTCGGCTCAAGAGACAAATCTCCATCAATGACGAGCTCTCGGCAGAACTGAAGGACAGAGATGATTTCGGTCCTCCAAAAACAAAAAGAGCCAGATATGAGGAGCCCAACCAGGAACAAGTGTTCATGCCAACGTTCTTCACTGAACCCATGAAGAAGATTCAGCTGTCTGAAGAAAACATCCCACAGACAAGAAATAATGAACCGGAGCCCGTGATCGTCCCTCAGTTGTCTCAAGAACCCAATGACGAACTGGAGCCAATGGACGTGACTGAAGGCTCAGACGACACCGTCCCCCAGACCAGCACCAAGAATCCTTCAATCTGGAAGAAAGTACGTCACTTCCTGGGCTTGAGAAAACCAGAAAAATGGAAGAAAAAGAACACATCCTAGAGCTCCTGAGATCACCGGCCTCAGAGAAAAGAAGATTTTCTTTAGTTAATGTGAACTTGAAACATAAAATCCATCCATTTTCTACAGCTACTTCATCTTGTTCAGGGCTGCTGGGGTTCGGGTTTATCGTAGTTGTTGGGATCGATACAGAAACAAACCAAACAGAAACATCTCCAGACTGATCTGAGTTGAAGCCACTTCTGATCAGTTTTGTGGTGTGGCAGTTAACGCTGTAGTTTGGGTTTTCTGGCCAGGTCTGCGTGGGTTTTCTCCGGGCGCTCCGGTTTCCTCCCATAGTATAAAAACATTTGTGTGAAACTAACTCACGATACTGAATTAACTGTACATGTAGTTGGTTTTTCATTTTTTGCACGTTCCTGTGAGGTGTAACAACTCCTACCTAGATGAACCATAACAAGATGAAATGTCATAAAAAAATGGATGGATTGAAGTAAACTGAATGACGTAATTATGAAGGATTCTCTGCTGGTTTGTGATAAATGTCAAATAAAAAAAAACATAAATTGCAGTATTCTGTACTAATGTGTCATATTTAACAGCTTACAATGAAAGAGGTTTTGTGTTTTCAAATGAATAATAATGTTTGTGTTGTCAAATTAACAATGTTGATGTTGACATGATCGTTCAAAGCAGGTAAAAGTTCACCTTTATATGTGTTTATTGGACAAAACCACAATCTGTGAGGTTACTCAGAGTAATGATTATTTTCTTTGGTTGACTGTTATTTGACAAATCAGTAAATGGAGCTGGTAGACTGATCAACAGTTCTTCAAAATGTCCATTGATTTATGTTAATACTTGATGCATATTACTATAAATAAACCCAAAATACAACTGAAAACTTATCTGCTACGTTTCATCCAGTCTTCTAATGATCAACTTGACCATGAATCAGTAACAAGGTGGTGCAGCAATGACAGCAGAGTCCAGAAAAACATTTAGAAACATTTAGAAAATAGGTTTTGAGTTACTACAACAACATAAAAATGATGTCTTCTTGTTAACAATGATACTATTTTCTAACCAGGGGATAATAGTTGAAAACTATCTGTAATACTAACACATTTGATTAATGTGCATCGACTCTGAAAATATTTGAATTAAAAGAAAGGAAGGAAAAAAAGCATTGTTGTCACATTGAAAGGGTCTGATGTTTAACTGTAAGCTGGTATAAATATATCTCCTGTGGAGGATGTGGCCTCCAGAGTCGGTCCAGAGCTGCATCCTCAAACCAGCAGGCAGCAGAACTGTTGCTTTGCAATTTATTAAATCACCCTTTTAAAGAGGTGAGTGGAAGATTAGGGGCAAATGGTGGAAAGATAAAGAATAGGAGTATATTAAATAAAGTACAGTTTGTCATCATTCAAAGAACTAAAGAAAATAGTTGATCTAATCAATGTTGTGTTGAGATAGTGGAGGGGGTACAATCTGAACTGTTTCGATCAGGGTAAATTCAAAATAAGAGAACAGACAAAAATAAATGATTATTAGGTTGCTACGTTGGTTAAAAGGATGCTGAAGAAGGAGCTTCCACGCAGGAGAATGAAGATAATCAGCTGTTCATGTGACCTCAACCAGCCGATGCAGGAGATGGGGCTGGATGGAAACGAAGGATCCACGGTGGTGACCTCGAATGGACGAAGCTGCAAAAAGAAAAATGAGCTGTTTAAGCCTTTAATGTCAGACAGTAGTGATACATCTGCCGACACAGCTGTCCTCTTTATTGTGTTTTTGGTGCTCAGACAGCATTGTGGTTGTTTGAGTGGATGCAAGAATACTTTGGTGGTCACAGCTGACAGCCAAGGTTGTAAATCACCATCACCAGACTTTAAACCAGGAAAATATCGTAACTGTAATATTCTTGGCTGAATTCCAGTTTTCTGACTTCCTATTTTCTTTCTAAGAACTATAATCAGCCAAATATAGTAATCAATCAGACGGGCTGCAGGCAAACTTTTATTTGCTGGCACAAAGTGTTGGATTACGTTTGTTTTCCCCAAACATTTCTGTTGCTGTTCCTCTGCAGGTTATTTTTTTTAACCTTACGAGCTGTTCAGACATTTTCCTTTTGGTACTGTTGAGTCACTGGAAAAAATCAAACTGGTCTGCAAACCGGGTCAAACTGTTCAGTTCTTCTCAAAGCCGCTTGTCAGGAAAGAATTGGGATGAAGCTTGTTGCATGTCCTTTTTCATATCTATCTGTCCAGTTTTTGTTATTCCAAATCAAAGGACACTTGTCCTTAAATTAGACCTCTGATGAATATCACAGACTCCTTTTATTTGCGATTCTGTTTCAGAGGAGCTCTGAGTGTGCCTTTTCTTGGTCTTTGTGCTTCTGAGCTTGTGATGCAGTGATGCTCAGGGAGGAAAGTGTGGTCTGAGCGTCACTGGAGCAGCAAAGCATTGAAAGAAAGGAAAGAACAGGCACAAAGCGCCTTTTAAAAGAGGTCGATGTAAACACGGCGCATGCTTTTCTAACTGGTAACAGAGACGGCATGTCGTGGCTGGAGAACAACGTGGGACTAGAAGCTCCAACGTCGAGGGATGCCATTAAGACTTCAGCACCTCTTAGAGTCAGGCTTTCATTAATCCTTTAATTACTGAATATTATAATCCTTTGAAAATAATGAGAGCAGAGCAACAAATTTTGTTCAGAGTCAAAGGAGGCAGTTCTTCTCCAGAGATTAGTGGCTCTGTTCTTGCACCTCGATCGATGCCTATTGACTTCAGCCTCACAGATGTCCCTCCTCGGTGCCCTATTGTCATTTTTCCCATCTTTGCTCATTCGTCCTTGAAGGAGCAGCTCCGTATTTGACATCTTGATGATGAGGACTCGTGCTGTAAATCTGGCCCATAATTGCCCTTTTGTTGGCTGCTTTGGACCAGCTAAGAAGGCACATTGAAGCATGAAAAAAGAACCCACAATGTGCTTTTATTCTTGATGCAGACGTTGTTTTGATTTTTTTGTGAAACCGACCAGAAGCACCGTGTTTTCACGATGTTTTACTATTGTTCTGCCTGCACTGAACGACTGTGTTACAGCAGCAGCTGCAGACTGCAAACCTTTCCTGTGAAAGACGAAACTGTTTGCTGTCACTCTGTTTACGCTTTTGCCATTGAAAAGTGCGACATGACAGGCAGTGGATGTCCCTGCACTGCTTTGCTTTCATGTGTTTTTCTCTGGAAGCGAGCTCAGTTTGAACAAATACTGTTGCACAAACTCACATTGGAGCTACGTAACAGCAGCTCCGGGAGCCCACCAGAAATAAAGACAGACGCCAAATGTGGTTAAACATATAGACATCAACTATTACGCACTAAAAAACACAACCTGCTAAATTCATCTTGGTTGGATTATCGTCTTTTCTCCTACTGGGATTATCTTGTCGCAGCTGGACATGTTTCACATGTCCATTTGTTTTTCAAATCAGACCTGGTTCTGTCTTCAATCAGAACAACACATTTTGCTGCCAGTTTTTTTTAAACTTCTTATACATATCTTATTCATTTTCCTCTGTTGGAAGTGGCTGCCGTCAGACTTGACAAATCTCTGAATAAGTTTTTGAGCCAAAAGAGGAAAAAAGTAAATAAAAAGTTAAAATCTTGTAGAACCTCGGAGCAATCACTCATCATACCTGTCTTACCATATTCAAGCAACAAAACAAACAAAGATTTACATTTTGATTAAGTTATGAGTCTAGTATTTACTCAGGTGTTTACTTTTTCTGGCTGGGTTTGCTAAGGATGAGCTTTTTGACTTCTAAACTCAACTTCTCCTCGTATGGGGTTCAAATCTCTTCTGAAGTCCTCTGAGTTGTTTATCAACAGCCTCCACAGGTTGATGTAACTTCAGTATATGCAGTTGAAGTATGCTTGGGGTGCTTTATTTTCAAAATTCACTGGATTCCTCATGCCAGTATGTCTGTCGCATGTTATTACAACGCAATACAATTTTGCTTTATTTTGTAGCCCTCGTGCCTCATCCTTGCTTAACATAATTAAATAAACTGATATGTCGTTGTTGCTGGAGACAACTAGAGATAGATGTAGTTTTTGCTGATGGTAAGGATGGAAAACTGAAAGAGCTAAATAACAAGTCCTAAAAATAATGAAATATTCTTTTGAATGAAATTGAAAACGGTACCTGAAGTCTTTTGTGCTGCTTTAACAATAAAAACCAAGTGCCATAAGCAGAAACAACACAGTATAATTATCAGGCTAAACTTAAGATCTCATTTGAAAGAAAATCTATACATTTTTACAAAACACCCCTTTTGCCACTTTATAGTTGGAAGTATGGAGAATTATTTTTGTCATCCATTTGCCTCTATTGTAAAATAATCAAAATGTTTGTCATAGTTACCCTGAGCCCAGGCAGTGTCTTCGTATACTAGTATTATCTGACTTAGAACTCAAATAGTTTTAGAGAATATCTACATTTGTTACTAAAGGTTGTCTTACTGTTTTAATAAATTATTAATAGCTAACTAGTTTTTGTCAGTAAATTTAATAAATGAAGAGTCAGGAGTCTGTAATACTGTCTAATAATCAATAAAGATGTTTATTAGTACACAATTAAATTGCAATTGAACTGTTTTAAGATAGAAAGAAATAGTTTTGAAAGATTATTTATGGAAAGCTGACTTTGCCCCAAATAGCAATGAGAGGTATCTTAATTCCTCTGAGATGGTGAAACAAAGTAGAAAGAGAGACTGGAGATGAGATAAAGAACAAAAAAGCTGAGAGATAAAAGGATGAAAGCAAAGGGAGAGTGGAGAGATGGAGATGAAAGCAGCAGGCACACCAGCATCATTAAAATAATCATGTATAATTGAAGAAACATTTTCATGACGGATTTAATGCAGAGAATTGAGGCTCGCATGCAATGAGAAAAAAAGGCAAAAGGCTACCTTCTCGTCAGTTCTTTTAGTGTACGCTGAAAGACTGCTCATGAAAACATCCAAGCTGTCATTGCCACCAGGCAAACAGAACAATCACAGTCTGTCTCCTGTGTGTCCTGGAAGGACTGGAGTAAAGGTGTGTTGGGCAGTGGTCAGCACCAGGATTAGGAGTCAAGATCAGTTTAGCTCCGACTTGATTGTTGTGCCTCTTCGTTCCCGTCATGCAGCAATTAGCTCTAAAAGTGTCCACAAATGAGCGTCAGGATCTCAGTCGTGCCGTCATGAAGGCCTCTGTGCATCGCAGATAAAGTTCTTTTATGATCCTCTTTCCAAAAGATAATCTTTGCACATGTTTGTATCAAACCATTTGAGATGTGACTAAAGAGGCTCATTGTGTGACCGAAACGTGTGATTTCAATGATTTTTGGCTGAGATTAAACATCCACTCCATTCAGTGTGTTGGGCATTTTAACATGGGACTCAATGGAGATTGAGTCACTTTTGGAGCCAGTTATACTTAACAAAGGGATAAAACTGAAAGAAAAAAAGTGTGTGTACTAATTTATTATGTAATTATTGATCTGTGATCTGTGAAAGTGTACTTTGACTACTATTATGAACCAAAATGCCCTTGGGGATGTTAACGATTATTCTATCCAATCCCATCAATACTTTTGAGGTAATGCCAGTTTTGTTTTTTTTTCTTGCATGACTATTTATTGATTTCTTTATAATTTAGAGTCATGACATTTGGTTGAATATCAGCCATGGCTCTCTGTAGTACTTAGTTTTGACTGTCAAACCACTTTTTAGCCCACAGATTAACATGTTGCCTGGCTTTAATCTTCTCTAACATCAGATCATCCAAAACGCTTGCTTTCTATTGTGGTCCATAGCATTTCAAGACTAAATCTGGCATTATCTCAGCTTAAACCGCAAGGAAGATGCTGTCAGATTAAGTTGAATTCATAGTTGTGAATTACTGGAGTGTAAGTTACAAGCAGAAATGTTTGATCCAGCTTAGGCAAGTTTTCTTTCTCCTGTGCATATGTAAGAAACAAATTGAAAGTGCATTGTTGAGACTGATCTAAAAGGCAATCTTGAGTAAAACTCAAACTACATTTTAATAAAGACAAATCTTGAGTTTATCTGACAAGCCCCCTGCTGTACAGAGGCTCTATGTAATCTAATCATTTGTAAGCTGATCATTATTAACCATGCTTTATACACTGAATAATTGAAATTTGGGAGATAATTAAAGGGGTAATTCTATTGCTTTCTTGGTATTTAATGCCATAAGACTTAATGAAATATCAAAGCTAGCAGAGGTCAGGGGTTAAATTGGGCTGGGGCTGAGTTTGCTCTGGCTGCCAGCACCCTCAGCCGATCCCCACCAAAATAGCTGCAGAGCTGACAGTGGATATTTACAGCAGATTATTTCATTCCCGATGTTGTTTTGGTCACAAAATCAGGAATAACTGCATTTAGACACTGCCGGCTTAGTATAAACTGACGAGTTCTTAACTAGATTTGCTGGCACATGTTTACAGAGAAATATGCCGCTTCACATGTTCTCTTGATGCCATAAAAGATATATATATTTGGCTGAGTTAGTACAAAACGCTGATTGCTTTGGTAAGCATGGTAGCATGACGATTACGGATGAGGAAGTGATAATGACTAGCCATTGGCTAAGCTGACTGCCAATCATAACAGTAATAAATGTATTGCTTTATATAAACTCTCCTGACGTTGTACAATAAAATTCACCCTCCTCGACAGGGACCGAAACAGTCTTTTTGAATCAGGCTGTAAATTAAATTGAAATTCAAAAATACTTTTATCATTCCCGAAGGTAAATTTGAAGCTCATAAATATGTTTATAACATAAACCATAAATATGTGTATGCAGATTGACTCGCTTTTGCAGCCGACCTCTACCGGTCAGTCGAGGTACTGCATGAGTCACAACCCAGAAGTCAACGTCATGTTTCCATGGCAACCAGTCGGAGAAATAAAAAGTATTGCGAAAAAAAAACCACATAAAAAAAAACATGTTTTCACCCAGACTTGGAAATTTTTTATGTTTTTGGGGTTTTTTTTGTACAACTCCAGGGAAACTATAATTTAATTTCAAATTATCCAGTTTGTAAATGGCGCGCGACTGCGGCCGGAAGTTGGTAATCCACCACTGCCAACATTGCGACGCTGTCACGTTTGCGCTCCTTCACGACCAAAGACGTTCACACTGCACGGTTTACGGGCAACTTTTAAACTTAAATATGTGGAGTCGGCCCGTACTTGGTGTGAGTTTTGGTCCCTCAAAGGTCTCACTCGGCTACAGGGACAACAGGACAATAACGGCAGGTATGGGACGGCGCTGAAAAGCGGCGCTTAAACGAGCAATACCAGAAGTCCTGTATTTAATTTCCTTAAACTTTTGTGAGTGAATTTTCCCCATTTTGAAATGGAGCAGGGAAAATCAATGTTAGCTGGTTAAAGTTAATATTACATGAAGCTCTGTATGCCTAACATTGAATACGAACCAGGTTTAGTCTTTTTTTGCCCCAAGAGTCATTTCACTGGATACGGTTTTGATTTTAATCTACTACTATGATCGGAAAACATTTTGTTTTCAGTTTCCAGCATAGTGAAGGAAGTAGTGATGTTAAAATGAGGCATCAAACCAGTGTTGAGGCACTTTACGTATTAAGTATTGGTTCATTTATTTAATGCGTCGCTTTGGTGACATCTAGCGGTGAAATGAAAAAGAAACCACGACAATTTTTTTCCACAGTTTTTGGGCTTAGTTGGTGTCTTTTTATTTAATTATCTTTTAACAACCGTCCAGCTTTTGAAAACACCCACCCATATGGCACAGAAGAGGCTAGGATGCAAAGGTAGGCAGATGCTGCTTCAGATGTCATCAGTCACGTGACCTTTTCCACACCAAAGGAATCTTTTAAGCAGTGGTTCATAGAAAACGCAACTGCGAGTTTGCAGCATGACTCACAGCCTCGGTATCAGACGGTCGTCACTATGATGAAGTTTCCACAGGTCTTAAAAAGGTGGGCAACTCCAGATATTTGATAAAATGTTAACTTACTAGTCTTTCATACTAAGTTAACTAGGCCAGGAGTTATTCTTGTTTTGAGTTGTGACTTATCCAATTTTTTACTGTATCAAATAGTCTATAAATGTGTGAATACAAGCAGGAGGCCTTCAAAGGAAAAAATGCATTTGCAGCCGCTGCTATAGAGAATAATTCCTGCATAAAGCAACATATTCACCATGTCCGTTACAGCCCGTTTGTGTTTGTATAACCTTGTTACCTCACCTTTAAATGGAATAAACCGTGGAACTGCTGGGTCCGATATCAACGCGCGGTTCAATTGGCCGTGACTGAATATTAGCTGCTCACCAGGAGCTTCAATTTGTTGAAGCTTCAGCTATTTAAAGCTCCTGCATATCATTTACCTTCAGCCCTTATAAAACCTGTTTATATTCCTGCAAGAGTGCAAGCATGACCGACGAGACGTTATTCATTTAGGCTTGCATGTGGACAGTGTCACAGCCAGTAGAGGCACATCCTGCTGTATATCCACACTGGAGGTTTATGCAGAATTAAAAAGACATAATTTCATTTGTTCTTCTGCTTACAGATAATTGGAAGTTGTTTTTTTGTATGACGAGGTATAGATTGAGTTTGTATGTTACTGATAATTTAGGCCCAGTTTTTTACGTTGGCCTTGATGCAAGACGTTGTCTGACTTTAATCATAGTGCAAAAGATATCTCTCTCCTATTGTTTTTGGTATCGATTTTGTGACAATTTCAATGCAGAGCTGATCTTTTTTTTTACTGTATAACTTTCGATTCTGTGTTGCACCAGTTAATAGGAGCCATTTTTTTCAATCCCCCGTATTCATTCTGTCATCTCCTCCTGTCTCCAGGTGATTTATGCGCTCAACACCAAGAACGATGAGCACGAGGAGGAAATTGAATCTCTGAAAGAGGCCCACGAGGACGAGGTACTGGCACCACAGAGCATTAAACTCCGTGATTACACGGATACAAGTGTAACTGATATAGCAGAAATTTCACTGCTGATAGAAACACAACTTGGATAGAATCCATGTTTCAGTACTCTAATGTTTCACTCAGTGTGCTACAGTGAGCTGGACGGGGGCAATTCAGGTGTCAAAGCGACCTTTATTTAGCATCTTCCATGCACTTAACTACTACGCCAAGTAGAATACAGATGTTTGTCTTATTTCAGGTGAAGGAACTTAACAGATTTGTGATACTGGTCATCAGCATCGTATAAAAGTCACTAAATAAAGCCCATTCATCTCTTCCTGACAAGCTCCCTCTGTACCAGGGGCAGATGCCACAGAGATCTTTCAAGCCATTTTTAGTCACTTAAATCATGTTGCAATATATAAATGCAATTCACCAAACGAGCGAGGAAAACTCAGCTTTAAGCCGATAAAGACCACAAAAACGTGTAGCAACCAGCTATAAACATTAACCTGTTATTATTTTAAAGTGAATACTCCACAGATTGCAACAGTCAGAGTCAGCTGTCGAAGAACAGCAAAAACAACAACTTTGCTTTCTCCAACCCAACTCTGAGTTTGATCTGAAAGTTCATGTTTCAGGTGGGGTGGTTTTAGGGGGCCTCAGCTGTTGATGTTAATCTATTACAGTGACTCACCTCACAACGGGTCCCTTGGGGGTGGGGTAGTGTTGAATTGGTGCTGATTAGGTGTACTTTAGGAGGGTGCTGATGATGTTCAGCTGCCGCGATGTCCCTTTTGATTTTGAGTCGTCTCTTCTCATTTAAACCATTGTGTGTTTGAATGCAGCAAACAGAAGCAGCCACCATCTCGGCCCCTTGAATGTTAATCTCATTGGTCCAGGTTTTTTTCTTCCTTGACATTTTCCTTTTTTATTTTATTTTGGCGGAAATGACGCACTACCAGCACATGTGTGGTGAGATGCTATACAACACATAACTGCATGAATCCAAAGGGAAAAGGTTTAAACAAAATAAATCGAGGACATTTTCAGGTGTGAAGTTCCAGCGTTTCAGCTCACTTTAATGAGCTGGGAGAAAAAGAGACAACCGTAGATTCTTTCATGGCGTCAGTTGATTAGGTGTCAGATAATTACTAAAGAGATAATCACCATAAATCCCAACCATGATGAGTACCATCTACCACAGCACTGCCAAGTCTCATGTAGTTGTTATGAAAAGTACTTCACTCATTTTCTTTACCGTGCAGTATAAAGAATTGTGTATGTTCATTATGCTTCCCTGATCATTAAGTCAGCTTCTTTCCATAATTACTCTCAGGTGAGCATGCTCTCCGTCTGCAGTCTGCAATCTGAGTCATAAACACTGACAAAGTGTGATGAATCATCTGGTTGATCATTACCTCCAACATGACGCTGCTGAGGAAGAAATCGGCCCGAGACCACCGCGCAGCTAAAACATGATCCTTCAGCTCTCACACTTCATTCAGATGATTGGAAAACAATTAATACCCAAGAAAAGATGCACTGCACAGTTTCAGTTCACATTGATTTCCTCTTAAGTCCAGCTGCAGATCAAAAGCTGTTTTTTTTCTATAAAGACAAGACCTAGGGTGTTATGAAACTGGTTTAAATGTTGTCAATGTGATTTAAATTAAAAAAAAAATACTGTACCACAGAAGATATGTGAAATGAATTAGTCCTTCTTCCAGGAGCTGCATTTTCAGAGTAAGATGTTTTTTCCCCGGCGACATTTCCTGGAGTCAGCTGCATTGTACTAATGCCCAGTTTTGTTAATTTATACATTTTTTCTTACATTGTGAGCTTGACGTTTGTTTTTCTCTTAGTGTATATTGTGGAATCATGTGTCAAAGTCAATTCTTTTTCCCAGATTGTCTCAAAATTCACAAACACTGAGCTGACTGTCTCTTAAATGTCTGTTAAATGGTTTCTGCTGTGTTTGAGATGCCGGCTGGTTTGTTTCCTGTGGCTCAGGTGCAACACATCGTGACAGAAACCAGAGACAAGATCATGCAGTACAAGAGTAAGATGGCGGACGAGGCGGACCTGCGGCGGCGGCTGGCCAGTCTGGAGGAGTCTGTGGAGCTCCATGAACACATGAAGAGACAGGTCATTCACTGCTGCTGGGCACCGTGGGCTTGTGTTCAGAGAGGCTTCACTTTAGTTCTGTTTAAACCAGCCTGACACTGGGGCTTTGCTGGTGTTCAGTTCAGAACTGGTTCTGCTTTGGAACCTTTTAAGAACTGGTTTGTTTCTCCAAACGCACACAGAGCCATTACAGTCACAGCATTACATCACAACATCTCCTCCAGAGGTTTCCTCAAAAACCAGTGCCTCAGTAGAGCCAGTCTGCCCTCATGACAGTAGTGTGGTTGGTGAGGTGATCCTGCCCCCCGCTCATGACGTTACTGGTTCTTGCACCTTGTCCAGCAAGGTTCTGGTTCAGCGTGGCATCTGAACCAGTGCTTTTGTCGCAGCAAGGCCTTGGTGGTGGAAAAGCCCTGTTATTACACTTAATAACTTCCCAAATGCACAATTATACAAGCTTTCTTTTGTTCTGTTTTTTCTTTTATTGCTAATTTCTTTTTGTCACGCCTCACAGTTGTGCAGAACCTATTTAAAAAGTGAATTGCGTGTAACCTTTGCCTGACATTACAGCAGTGACTATATTACCTTGCAGCTTAAATGCAGCTGATGTTTTGTTACCATCAGGCTTTAGCAGAATTCGAGATGTACAGACAGAGAATGGAAGACTCACAGCTCTGCACCGAGGCCCAGCACACACAGAGAGTGGTTTCTATGAGCAGAGAGGTGAGGCTACACACACACACACACACACACACACACACACACACACACACACACACACACACACACAAAAGGTCACTAATCCAATCAAATGTATCCTCATTGTATTGTACACATTTAACAAAAGAATGAATGCATTTCCCTTTTGTACAGAAAAACAATAACAAAGTTAAGAACATCTAAAAGTAGGACATTCATTCTTGATTAGTCAAAACATTATTCTGCCCACTTATTTCATTACATATATTGAGTATTGTACATATACATTCCAGTTTTGTTAGTGTTTATTTCCACTCTGGTTCTGGTTTGAACCTGTTTTTGAGTCTGTCTGTTGTATGTAGTGTTTGCTCAGTGGGAGCTGTCCAAAGAGAGAGTGATCAAAGGTGTGCTTGAAGATGTTCCTGGCAGTTCTGAGACTGTGTAGATGTTCCAGGCAGGACAAAGGGCAGCTGATGACCTTTCTGGAGCAGTTTCTGGTCAGGTGGTCTTTTCCACACCGTGTAGATGAGCTTGAACCTGGTTCTGGGCTGTCACTAGTCCAAAGCTGTTGCTTTCTTTGTGGCTGGCAGGTGAAATGGGAAAACCAGTTGTAGAAAAAGCCTTTGCGAGGGTCCTCTGCAGTAAAATCCCTGCTGTGTCTTCTTGATTAGGTGTATTAGCGCTCCAGGTCAGGTCCTTCCCAGTGTGAACTCTCCAGTTTTTCAATACGGGCATCTACACAGTCTCTGCTGATGAATAAAAGCTGCAAACTGCAATATATGTGGTGCAGTGTATCTCATTAATGTCATATAATTTATATTCCAGTAATATGAACACCTAATATATTACAATAAATGAAGACTAATGTTGTTTTTGCAGCTGGTCCCTGTCGGAGGGTTTACTCTTGGACTGTGAACAACATGTCGCTACAGTTTTCTCTGCTTCAGGAAGCATAAAGGCTAGATATGGTCATCATTTATTTATCTACCTTTTCTCATTGACCGAGAATTCAAGAGAGCAACACGGCTGCAACTTGACAGCAGCTCCTTTTTGTTTCTAGAACATCTGGATATTTTGCCTTTTGAGTGCATCCATATCAGCGTTTGCCTGTGTTGACGCGGACGTCCCGGTTCACGGTTGAAACGTTTTATGTCCCGTCAGCATCTCTGGCTACAACTACAGCCCTTTTCTTTAAAACTAGATCCAGTTACAGAGGATAAAATGAATCCATTTGTGTGAACAAACTGTCTTTTTTTTTATTTTAATTCATTTTTTAATAAATATGCAACCTTAATCGTATAATTTAATTTATAATTACCCTGCTCCTAGTGCTTTGTAATTGTTATATAAATGTATATGTATTTGAATACCATCAAAGTTCCTATAGTCCTTTATGTAATCCATACAGAATATTTTAATTAGAGTATAAATGCCAGAGGCCAGTGGAAACTTGCTCCAAAAACAAGTTTGGAATACCATCAGCTGGCTTTGATCTCTTCCCTCACAGCTGGATTCCTCTTTTAACACGACCCCCCAAAAATGAAGCACTTGGTACAGAGTTGCATAAATACTGGAGAGTGTTTACTCAAACAATACTTACAAGGGAAGTGAACGTTTTGCAAGCGTTGTTTCCTTCCAGAGCATTTTACACCTTATGAGCACTTTGAACTCGATGTCAGCTGATTGCACAAGCCATATAACGTTAGCTGAAGAGTGTAAAAAGGAGATGTGTATTTCATATCATATCATGTGTCATATCATACTATCATGGCACAACCTCATATTTTTTTCGTCTCATGACAGTGGCCTTAAAGGAACAACTGAGCTATATTTAGATGTGGTGAAATGAGCTTTTCGCGTCACCTTTTTCATGTTGGGGTAGGTGTGTGCCGGCACGGGTCTTGTCCCTCGTCTTCTTCTTATTCACTACTTTGTCAGTGTCTGCTTCCAGCGTGACCAAATAGATTTTCCTCTTCGTAAATCTGAGCGGGTCTGCTGCCATCACATGACATCACATGCCATGTTATATGTTGTACATATTTTTATGTAACATAAACTGTTGTTGCCATTTGCACCAATCAAAATCGTGAAAGAGTCGCAAATTCTTATTGTGACGTGAGGAAAACATCTCAAATATGTACTGATGACATTCGGTAAGAGACTGTAAGTTTATAGAATAAATGATGTTTCTCTTCCAACCTAATCTGAGGTTGATCTGTAACGGGATTTAACTTGGCAGGTAGAGACTGAGGTTTCCAATAACACCTGAACGCTCCAACAGAATAGATTATGTTTGGTGGTTTCAATAGGTGGAAGAGATGCGTCGGGATTTTGAGGAGAAGCTGCGAGCGTTCAGCCAGGCTCAGGCCCAGTTTGAGGCAGAAAAACGGCGAGCGCTGGAGGAGCTGAGGGCCACCCACCGCCAGGAGGTGGATGAACTCCGCGACAACCAGCAGAACCACAGCGCCACCTCCAGTGAAGACCAGGAGAAAATGGCAGAGCTTCATAGACAAGAGGTGGGCTCCAAGTACGAGGGACAGGATGATAGAGGTGTTGCTGCTGAGCTAAACTTTGGATTGGTTTGCATGTTTTTTAGGGGTTTTGTGAAAAGGTCACACAGCAAGTTACTCAATGGGGTAATTGCTGTTTTGGAGGCTTTTTATGGGTCTGGTTGGTTTATGAGCAGTATTAAACTGGTACTAATCTGGCCATAGCATGTCCTGCATGTCATCAACTTAATTTCTACCATTTTTTTTTTCTTTCAACTCAACTATTATCCAACAATATAGTGAAGAATAAACTGGTAATATCCAAGTCAGTGGTTTCTTTCCAAGATAATATTTAATGATTATTAATAATAAAAAAATTCCTGGCAGCTTTGAATGTCTTTCACTGTGAGGAACAACACAAAGGCTTTCAGTCCGTATTTTTATCTCTGTGTAGGTGGAGGCCCTGATGGACAGGTTGGAAGAGCTAACGAAGGATAAGGTCCGCTTGGTGGAGGAATACGAGGCCAAGCTGGCCAAGGCTCAGGAGTACTATGAAAGAGAGCTGGAGGCCATGAGGAGAACACACCAGCTCACCACTGAGAACCTGCTGGCCTGGAAGAGGACTGAGGTAAAACCTCAAAACAATCTCGTTCTGCCAGGCTCAGTGTTCTGCTTTACAGCTTTACCTGACTACGCTAAAACAAACTCTACAAAATGTGACGTTCTTTACACCCCAACAGCCATTTGTCCACCACAGTGATGTGTCTCTGCTCATGTGAAGGTTGAACTCCGGAAAGAGTTCCAGGCTCAGGAAGCAGCACTGCAGCGTTCACTGTCCAAGCTGAGGAGTGAACTTCAGAAAGCTCAGGAGGAGGCGCGCGAGAATCGAGACAAGACCAACAGACTTCAGACGTCGCTGGCCAACGCTGAGGGAACCATTCAGGTGTGTTTTTGCTCTGTGGACACTCAAACGCAGTGATTTCTATTTCAGTTCAGTGAGTAGGACCTCCTACTGTGATTTATGCTACTGAGGGTGCTTTCTGTACTGCTCACAATGTTTGTTTACAACGTTTCTAAAAAGATGCAAATAGTAAAAGTCTGTTTTTACTTCAAAAAGGGAAGAGAATGGGCTAAAGTATATTAGAAACGGTTTCAGAGAGCACAGTGAAAGCCTCAGGGTAAAATCTGTTCACAGGAATCCCAGTGTGGTGGGAAGGTTATGTGTTGTTTGCTCATAGACCTGCTGGCAAATCTGCACAGAAGGAAATTGTAACATACAGAATGTTGCATTGCTGCGTTGTGGTTGTGCTTACATGTGTTGCAGAACCTTCACAAGCAGCTGGAAGAGGCCATCCAGGACGGAGAGATCTGGGTGATGCAGCTGAAGGATACGGAGTATGAACTGGAGGGCAGCCGGGAGCGAGTTCAGCAGCAGGCCACTGAAATCCTCCACAAAGCCAGTACGACCTGCTTCTACATGCTATCAGTCTAAGAAAAGTCTGCTACTTGTCAGACTGTTTAACTGTTTTTATTATAATGTACTCACACAGTTGAAGGGAAGATTCAGTTTCCTTTGGTCCCATGTTTGTTTTTAAGGACCTTTAATCAGGTCTCTCCAGAGGACCAGCAGCAACCTCATCTCAGGCTCATGGGGCCTTAAAATGTGCAGACGTGCTTGAACCAGGAACCAGACAAAGCTTTAAAAACAAGCAGTCAGTTGTTAAACTCTGGCAGCAGTCGGAAATAACACCTATATTGTGTGATTGTTTTTTTTTTCTGTCATTATTTGATAAGATACCCAGAGAGAAGAGGGCACAAGGGGTAATTGTAACAATATAATTCCATATAATAACACAGTACTTGGTACTGTACTGGGCTTCAACAACAGTTTAAAGCAGACGTCTACTTACCTGCGGGGCATTTCTGCCTGTCCCAGCTCTTCCAGTTCCGTCAGGTCAGCTGCAGGGTCATCCAGTGGTAGCCGCCATCACAGATGTCTTCCCCTTTCATCCTAGAACATCTGCGGTTGGTGGGCAACGGTAGCGATGGCTCCCCACTGCTCCCAACAGCTGTCTCTAAGATCCTTTTGCCACTTTGCTGTGTTTCTTTTGAGCCAAAGCCAAAATCTTCCTCGCTCCACCTCATCCGCCAGGACTCTATGAGCCTTCCTCTGTTTGGAATTGCAATTCCAAGAGTCTTCGGGAATTGCTGTATTGATTTTCCTGCAGCAGATGGATCACTGTGCTTTTCGTTCTTCCTCTCAGAAGAGGTTTCCATTCTTTGTTCCTATGGAACAGTCAGTACTTCCATGATCACAGTTCTTTTAGATGTGGGCCACATCTACCACAAAACGATATTGGGCTTGTTTCATTAGAGAAGGGAAACTGTCTTTCCCAGTTTACCCTCACGTTCCACCCATATCCACCCCTCACAATAGACCACACCTTGGGAGCTGGTCCTCATCCAAGCTCAACTTTGCCTGGTTGTAGCCAGTGAACTGTGTTTTACCTGCCTGTTCCACCTGTAAAGGTCAGCTGAGTCTTTTAGCTCAAAGACAAGCCTTAACTTCTCCTGTTTGTAGCTTGTAGTTCCAAATAGTGTTAGTGTTGTGCTGAAGGAGGGAAGACATTCTCCATTTATGGATGTAATTGTTTCTGACCACGTTGATTTCAAAGGCTGCCATAAAAAGGATGGGTGGGATTGAACTATCCATCGCTATACCGTTCTGAAATTGCTGCCTGCTGGATCTGGCTTCTTAAGATGTAAGGCAGACATGGAAGTTGCTAAAGTAGATAGACATCAAGTTCTGGATGCAGGTTTGAGTGGGAAAGAAATTGAAGCTGGTGTCGAAGAGCTATATGCATTTGTAGATGGTGTAGGTGTAGATATGCTGTTATAGGCCTCTGCTGCAGGGGGGCACCAACATGATCCACTGAGTGGTGACTTTCACCTTCTCTGTTTCTCTTTGTCTTCTCTGTCTCTTCTTCACCTCAACCCTCATTTATTAACAATATCCCATAAACTTAATTGTGGTCCATTGTTCTGGTAGTTTTTTGTGCTTGTCTGGCCCTTCTTTTCCTCTTCTTTGCATGTCCTGCGGACCAGAGCCTCAGGAGCTGCATGCTGACCTGCAGTTCCGCCTCTGACCATCCCAGTGTCTGCCTTCACCTGTCTGTATGGATGTCTGTTGGATACCTGCTGACATCCCGACCTGCAGTCCTCATCCCCTTGTATCACCGTCTATCCATATATCACCCATATTCACAGAAGTCTAATTGGACTACTGATGATAGTTACTAATGTATCCTGTCTTGTACCTTTGACGGTGTCTCTATGTCTCTATTCTTTCTTATTTCTTGCTCTACCCGGCTGGCCTTCGGCAGGAGGGTCCCCCCTCATGAGCCAGGTCCTGCTCAAGGTTTCTTCCCTCTTAAAGGGGAGTTTTTCCTTGCCACTGTTTGGCTTACGGTTTTTCTTCCACTAGGGGAGTTTTTACCTGCCGCTGTTTATGTAATAATTGCTCGGGGGTCATGTTCTGGGTCTCTGGAAAGCGCCTAGAGACAACTTGTGTTGTAATAGACGCTATATAAATAAAATTGAATTGAATTGAATTGAATTGAATTTGTCAACTCCAGCTAAACTACATGAAGATCTGATTTTGTGTTTTTGGCTGTCTGGATTTGTTTCCAGGTCATTGTTGAGCGCTCAACATAGCCAGCAAACCCCTGTATCCCTTCTTCTGACCACTAGAGGTGATGTAATCATAAGACAGGAAGCAGTTGATCCGCGTTTTGCCACCGTGTTGAAGAAACAGTTTCCTTCTACGTTGAGTAGGGAATGCCTCTGAACTGAGAATTGTTTCTGCAATCTTTCTCCTTTTGGAGGAAGGTGGTCGTGGCTCTGTGCCATGCTGATGGGATTGATTAGGTCTTCCAGGCAGCTCTCATCGTCCTCCACATCCTTAGCACATAGGTTTGAAATCGTCACAGAGCAATAGAAATCAGTGTCATGGTCAAGCAGGATTTGCCTTAGAAGTAGCACGTTAACATTAAATAAAAGGGGGCCTGAAAAAGGACCCTAGAAGGACTCCACTAAAACTCTACATAGTTCCATCGAGTTTAAACGTCTGTATGTGATGAAGAGTTGAGTTATTCAGTTTAATTGCTTACAGCTGTTGTGATATCTCACTGGAGCCTGTTTTACACACTGCTGGTTTTGACTTGGCTGCTTTCAGGTCAGATTGGCTCCTTGCAGGCCACTCAGATGGCTCATGAAGCAACCATCAGAAACCTGGACCAGGAACAGACTCGCCTTAAAGAGAAGATTGGCAGGCTGGAGGAGGAGAGGGAGGCTTTGCTCAACCAGAGCCAGGCAGCCAATGACCAGCACAAACAGCAAGTGCTCAAGCTGGAGCAGGTACTTTTTTGACCAGCTGCTGGCACTGTGAACCAGTCATGTGTAGCTTTTCTAATGTGTGCTCTGTTCCTCAGTCTCTGCGTGAGGAGCACCAAGGCTACGAGAAGGAACTCTCCAGGTTGAGAGCACACTATGAGGAGGAGACGCTTCGCTTTAAGGAGGCACAGGTCCGAGCGCTGGAAGAGCTGGAGGAGAGGCATCGCTCCATTAGGGAGGAGGCCCAGCAGGAGAAAGAGGAGGAGAAGAAACTGCTCATTATGGTGGGTTCAGTCTCAGGCTTCATTTGGCTTTTAGTCACATTTACAGTATGAGTAAAATAAATGTTGTAAAAATGAAGAGATACTTAATGTCATAGCAATAAAGCATTGTGATGGCTGTTTACTAATTATGTAAACGATATTTAACTTTGTCCTATGTTTTAATGCCTATTAGCCTTTTACCATGCATTGTTTATGTCGTAATAAGACACCAAACACCAGTAAGTGAGAAAAAAGATATAATGGGGTTAAAGCACTAATTACATATAACCCACACAGTTGGCTGTTGCTCTCAAGGCGTTCATCCGTCTCTTTTTCTGCACAGAAAAAGAACCAATTAAATTTTCTCCACAGAGAAAACATCCCCAGTTATTAAAGAAATATGTATCTCTTAGAAATGAGCTGCACCCTTGGTTGACTGCAAGCATTTAATTAGGTCAACATTACAGTCGGACTAAAAAAACATCACTCTGACTGTTTTCTCCCTCTGCGTCTTTTATTCTGTCACTAGTTTTTCTTTTTTCTTGCTCCACATGCGTCCTCTTCTGTCTTAGCGTTTAAAGTGGTTGTGTGAAGGGAATACAAATGTCCTCAGGGCCAAAAGAGTGATAACTGATCACATTATACAGGTTAAATAATTTAATCTGATCCACTTACTACAACAGTGACCTTTTACTAACACAAATTCTTTAAAGCAGCTATGCACTTAACCTTCTCTTACTTCTGAGTCGGCACCTGGAGAACGAAGAGTGGCAGGACCAGGATCATTTTGGGCTGGTAAATCAGACCTGGCTGGTGTCCTGGTGCAACTGTTCATAGGATGTGATGCATTAACAATGGATACAAACGAAAACCAGGCTTTCTGCTTTTACAGTTGTTTTGGATATTTGGGTTTCTTTAACTATAGTATGAACAGTTTTTATATGAACGTTAGGGTTCATATAAAAACTGTTTTGGTAGCTGACCAATCATTGTCAGTAATCTTTACAACCCTTGGACTAGTTGTCATGTAGGCTGTAATAAAGACATACAGTTGTAAAACTCCAAGAGTAAACAGAGCGTTGCGTCATGTTCACGCACATACAATTAGATCGGATAGCCACACCCCTTGCCATTTATGCATTGTTTTTCTTCTACTTTAGTGAACTACATGTAGGTTGTACTGCTGTCTTTATTCCCTGTGGTGCATTGCAGTAACAAATAACGTTAAAGCGGCTTTGCACGATACAACAATGCTAAAAATAGCACTTTTTTGAGTTTTCATAATCGACCATGCTGATTATGTTGACTAATCATCACAGCTTTAATGTAGATCTCTAGGAGGGGGAATGCATCCTCACACTTGTGGCTAAAATAGGGCGTTAAAACCAGCCTCCACAGCCACCAGCACACTGATCAGAAAAGCGTTTGTCTAGTTAATGACAACACGGCGGCGTAAAGTGAACATTTATAGACGCAGACCTTCACTAGAGAAACTGAGCCTTTTTTGATGAGAGTCATTTGAAGCTTCAGCTTCTGCATCAGCAGGACCTTCAGTTTTGCCTGTAACATCACAACTGCTTATTGCATTCACACACATAAGGGACTGAAAGAAATAAAATGCTCTGGTTTGTTTAAATCTCAGTATTCAAGAAAGGTTCTTTAAGTTTTTATTCATTGTAATAAGGGCTTTTGTCTCTCTCGCGTGTGGTGTTTCCAGTACATTTCACCCCCATATGACACTCATGAGGCTCCAGCTGCATGCGGCGTCCAAGTTCAGCCAAGAATCCCAGGACTAGACTAGAGCAGCTGGTCTTAAACATAGCTTCGGGGTAGATATGCTGCTGTAGACCTACGCAGTGGATCACGTTGGTGATCCTCGTTATTAATTAAAAGTATCTCATCAGTATAATTGTCTTTATTGTTCTTGTAGTTTGTCGTGCTGGTCTGTCCCCTCTTTTTCTCTCTCGTACATGTTTGCAGACCAGAACCTCAGGAGCTGCATCCTGACCTGCAGTCCCATCGTCTGACCACCTCAGTGTCTGCTGTCTACACCTGTTTATACTGTTGTCTCTGTAGTCCACCAACTAACCATGTATCAGTCATATATGTCTGTGTCTCTCCTCTCTGTGTTCTCCATTCTCTCTTTTCCTGCTCTACCCGGCTGGTCTTCAGCAGGAGGGTCCCCCCTTATGATCCAGATCCTGCTCAAGGTTTCTTCCCTTTAAAGGGGAGTTTCCTTGCCACTGTTTGGTTAGCGTTTCCTCACATCCAGTCAAAGCAAATAAGTTTATAGGCATAAAGGCAGCATGATATAAAATGAAACGGTGTGGACAAAGCATAGCCATGCAATTGCAGGTTATTATACATGAAGATGTATTTTGTGCCTCTGAATTGAATCAACATTTCCAGAGCTTTATATAATTTTGAACTTTGTTTTCCATTTTATCATGTTTTTCTGTTTTATGCTCCTCACGAGCACATACTTGCTGTTTGAAGCTGGCTGCCAATTGGTTGACTTTCACTAACATTAAATCCTGCCTCCAAGCCAAACAGCAGCGGCGTTCATGAGCATGTGGGCGCGTGTTTATGGGTTCCCTGAAAGACGAGGCCAAAGGATGATGAGAGAGGAAATATTATGTAAACCAAAGCCGTGCTTTCCCTTCTTATGTGTAGATGAATGTCTGTTTTTACTCGGAGAGAAATTGAGGATGAGGCAAAGAGAAGTTGAAGAAGAAGAGAGTAGGGTTTTTCCTCATGCAACTTCACCTCTGTCAGCAAGATATTAATGAGTTTCTCAACCAAAGCAGTGAATGACTCATTCTACAAATTACGTGTTCTGTATTAATTTGTCATCAGCACAATGTACTGAAGCCTGGAAGAGACAGTAGTTTCATTTGTATTTCTAATCTCGCTGCAGCTCGTTACACTGCCGGGGCTCCAGATTCATTATCTTGTAGATGCAATAATACATTATTTTCACTGTTGTTTACTGTTCTGATCTTTTTTTCTTCAATTATCTCTTTGGTTTTCAGTTCATTACAGAAACAGTAGAGAAAAATATCCATCATAAGTTTCCTAGACCTTAACAGTTAAACTAAAAGTGGGCTTCACCGTCCAAGAGACACTGACTTGCATCTGGAGTCGGACCCTAGTGGTCAGTCGTGAAACTGCAGCTTTTCTTTGTTCTTCAAACCCGAAGTAAACATCCCGCTGGGTGGACAGTGCCTAGTTTTGAAGTGGCGCTCAACTGCTGTCCATTTAGTCCACTTGTATCTAGAGATGTTACTTTCTGATGCTGAAGCTGTTACTCAGGCTTTGAGTATCGATCCAATACCAGTCATATCTCAGTCCAGATACACCCTTCATGGGCTGGAATATTCAGTATAAATTGTCATATTTGAGATGCCTTTGAGCCATCAAGTTTTGATTTATGAAATCAAATCAGATTAACACTGTAGTAGCTATAGTTTATAGCACTTGTACAGTATTGTCTTTTGTTTGGCATGTATGAGGTACAAGCGTATACTCAAAAATCATCAGAAACCTGCTTCTGCATCACCTGGAAGCAGCAGATACAAGAGCCTCTCCTGTTCATTGTGTTATAGACAGGATATTGATTTCTGCTCAGCTCCCATGTGGTTTAAATGAAATAGTGGGCTGTTTTTATTTTATTTTTTTACAGTGTTCTCTTGGATACACCTTGTATGTGTCATTGCTTTAGAGAACTAGAAGCTAAACAATGATTGTAAATGACACATTGAATCAATAGCAATTCTGATGAAATTACACTTTCAGGTAATAAGATTGTGCAACTGACTAACCAGATTTCTCTGTTGAAGAGGTTTGTCAGCTTAAATATCCAACATTGGAATCACTTTTATTTTTTTTATGCAGAAACTGCAGGTTTGTGCCTCATAATTACACGTTTCCACTATCTACAATTGATCTGAGGTTGTAAAGACAAGTAGTCACGTGGAGACATGCAGAGCTAAATACTTGCAAGCTACAGCTGCAGTTTTATCGATTCTTTTATTTTCACTAAGAATGAACCCTGTCTGACCTGAAACGCGACTGTAAGCTGCAACAAACTACCGCTGCAGTATCTACAACAGCGGTTTGGGTTTTACAGTCCAGCACATACTGTAGAGATATAAGGGATGCATAAAAGAGTCTAAGAAGCAGACAAAGTGAACAAAGACGCAAAGGAGATTTTCTGTAGAGAAATTCAAAGTGGCACAGAAAGGATTAGATGCTCTTGTTTGAAGGATTATAGAAAGTGTTTGGTCTGAGGAGATGGCCTTCTAAGTGTAAATGATGGTTCACGTTTCCGTCCTTGTTGCGCAGCCCTCCATCACACTCGGCAGCAGCCGGGACTCCATATGACTGCATAAATGGGATTCATAACGCAGCTTCTTCTTCAAATCTGTTCTATTATAGCAGAGATTATACTTGTAGTGTCTTTCAGAGGAAATGTAACACAGAAATTGTATACACTGATCATTTCAAGTATCAGTGGTGAGTAAATATTCAGTTTTGTGTTTGGACTGCCTGCATGTTTTCATATTTATGTCCGTCATCCTCATTTCTTCTGTTTTTCTCTACAGAAAATGAGTCAGGAGTTCGACATTAAGCGTCTGTCATTAGAGGAGCAGCGGGACCGTCTCCAGCAGCAGCTGGACAACCTGAAAGAGGAGCTCTCAGCCAAACTCAACATGGCTAATCAGGAAGTATGACATTTTAGATTGACACCAAGAAACACTAAACCCTGGATGAGACAACTGGGAGTTCAGTAATGTGACAGCCATCTCACCATCTGCCCAGGTGTCCCACCTCCAGGAGCTGGTGAGAGAAGGGGAGCAGAACCTGAGCTCGGCTCAGACTCAGATCAGTTGTCTGAAGGAGACTCAGGAGAAACTCCGGATAGAGCTGGATGCAACCAGAGCCCGGGTCCGAGAGACCAGCAACCTCTTGACTGACCTACAGGTGAGGTAGAAGCCAAGAACCAAGATCCATTAGAACTGGATCAGTATGAATGCATGAACTTGAGACAGGTCTGGCTTCATAGTGTGGAGAAGTGGAACGTCACTCTAGACCAGAACACGGGACCTCCCCTTTACAGAGCCCCTTCTCAAAATTCAAGTTCAAAGGTATGTTATTAATCCCCAAAGGAACATTAATTATTCCATTAGTTTTCATGATTTAAGTCAATTTAAAAAATATTCATATTAGAGGTTTATAGCTGTAGGTAGGAAGGATCTCGTGTGGCGATCTGAAGGATCTCGTGTGGCGGTCTGAAGGATCTCGTGTGGCGGTCTGAAGGATCTCCTGTATCGGTCTGTGTTGCAGCACATCTGAAGAACCTCTCACTGAAGACACTGTTGCTTAATCATTGTGTTGTGAAGAGGATGCTCAGTCCATGATCTTCATTTTCTGAAGTATCCTCTTTTGCACAATAATCTCTGAGATTTGGTGACATGTAGTCGTTTCTGCAAAATTCCAGATATCCAGTAGGGGTTCACAGAGGGCTTTAGAGGTTCTGAAGTTCAGAATTAAAGAACCACAGGCATCATATATATTTGCAGCTCTCAGTTTGAAGTCATGTCCAGCCTAAAAAATAATGAGAAACTGGATCAAGTGAGTTGTAATTGTGGTTCAAGTATCAAAGTATATTTCAAATATAACAGCATCAGCTGGCTGTTATCTCTTGACAGCTTGTGAAATGATTTAAGTCATGTTCTGTCTTCTTTGGTGCACCCTCTTTCACTCACTTACATTCACTTGATTTAATTCAAATCCTTAAATTAATAGACTGATAGACTGTCATCACGTCATAGAACTGAGTCTAAGTCTCTGGGTTTGCAGATAATATAGTAACAGACAGAAGTGAGACAGGAAGGTGAGCGAGTGATATAACGGGAACCCTGAGGAGCATTTTGAAATCAGGAGAGCAGGAAATGAGGAAAACAAGCGCAGTGCTGGAGGCCAGCTGTGAGGTAATGTTGATGAGGTCGTTATGAGTTGAATGGTCCGGTGTTGGAAGAAACCCGGCTGTCGTGACAGTGATGAGTGAGGCAGGAAGAGTTGTTCTGCTCCTGAACAGGATCTGCGCATGATGGTAATGTCTGGACTTTAAGGACTTCCTTATGACAGCACATTGTAATTTATGGATCAAATAATACATGTGGTGTGTGAGTGTGTGTTCAGTCAGGTTTCAGTTTGTACTTTGCTTTTTCTCTCTGCTGCATTATAAAGGAAGGGATTTGGACTTTAAAAAAGGCCAAGCTGAACATAGGATTGTACCTTGCATTCACACTTGGCGTGCAGTTTAGACAAAAGCCCAAAACCAACCGAGGCCAGCTTCTGAGTAAATTTAGACCAGCTTGTTTTGCAGGGATTTAGGCTTCGAAATTATAAACAGACAGAAAGGACAGCAATAAGAAGCCCTTGGAAATGTTTTATTTTGATCAATTTGCAGCTTCATAGTGGTTGTGGTTAATTATGTAAAATGGATAAATGATTTCCGGAGGCTTTGCATCCCATTGTACTTTTGAAAAGCCGCAGTGACATGCGCTCCTGCAATCTTATGGAACTGCAAAGTTTTTGGGATATGATGGAGTTTGGCCCTCGTGGGTTTTATGTGAGAGGTAATACATTTAAAATTCTATTGTAAATTTAACATGGAGCCTATAAAGAGGAGCTAAAATTGAAGAATTATCGCTCCGATTTCATTCCAGTGCAATTTATTAATCCATTACAATGATCATCCAAACTTTCAGATCCCTAAAACAACGTTAGAATAAGGAGCAAAGGCCAAGCAGTGTCGGGTCAAACACAGCTTCTGTGGTACAACTCTTTTTTTATTTCTTCTACTATTAATCTGGATGTCACTGTTCACGCCAGCGTTTTGTCACAACTAAACCTCAGATTAAGTTCTTTTAACAAGGCCATGAGCACATACAGAGTTGAGCCTCTGCAGCTGCTGGAAACTGCCAACCTGGGGAGGTTTGTCCTGAAACTAGCCCATCATCACTGCTCGGCAGCCACTCGATTATGAATAGATGTGTAGGTGGGCACAGCAGCTATGAGTCACTCAGCTGCAGCTACTGAAATTTACCATGAGGTCAGAAACAAATGTTCATTTGGAACACCAGGAACTGTGTTTCTGTCAGTCTTTGAACTGTACATTTCAGTCTCAAAGTTTTTATTCAAGTAAAGAATTGTTTCTAAAAGTACATTTAATGATGGAGTTTTGATTATCCATGCAGGCCCTCCTCTTGTCCACCTGTCTTTGAATAATGAAGTCAAGGCTGCGCTTCTCCAACAGACAATAAAGGATGAAAAGACGGCGCAGTGATGGATGGTGCCGTACACGGCTGAGATTAGTGCATCTATTTGTGTTTGTAGGAGGAGATTGAGAGCCAGAAACAGCAGCACGAGGCCAGAGTGATGGCCATTCGGACAGAGGAGAAGCAGAAGATGGACAAGATGGCAGATGACTTGGATCAGAAATGGAGAGAAGCACTGCGGTGAGAAGAAAAAACTGTCACCGTGTCTACTCTTTTGTCAGCCTGTCGGCTTCATTTCCCTTGTTTTTCTCTTCGTGTTTATCGTAGTCGTCTCTGTCATCTCTCACCCATCCTTCAAAGTCACACTTGTTATTATCAGTGCAAATCAACTTTTTACCACAGTGCTTATGGTTATAAAAAGAGGGAGACAGGAAATATTTAGCATGTACACACACATACAGAGCAAGAATGAAAACGTTTTATGAAACTGTACCTGTTGTTCTGTAGGGAAGAAGTGCGCTTGTTGAAGGAGGAGTTGACGGAGGAGTATGAAGCCGACAAACAGGCTGCACTGACTCAGATCTCTCAGCAGAAAGAGCTGGAGCTGATGGCGGCCAGAGAGGGCTGGCAGAGGAAGGTGGAAGACCTGCTGGAACAGGTGAGAACTAGTCCGTTCCCTCAGATACGATCCTCACCGCGCCACATGTGCCGCAATCGGATAAAACATATAGACTGGAATGCTTTCGTCCATACTAATATCGGCACACTCACACAGTAGTCCCAGTAGCTCATAAATATCACTTCCAACTGCAGCAGGCAGATAAATATGACACAAGCAGCAGCAGCGAGGGTTCATTCGTCTTCTGCTCAGCTGTTCCGTGGACTCTGACACGTTATTTTAATAAATAAAGAAATGAAACACAGCACTATCCAAACTTTCCTCGTCAAGGCTCTTAGTCACTGTTAGTAGCTTCAAGTTGGGCTGTGATGGATCATGTATCTCACAGTTTCTAAATAGTATTTTGCTTTCCATTTACAAGTAAAAACACTGAAAGCAAGGACAAACACTGAGCAGGTCAGCTGTTCGATCCATTATCTATACCCGCTTACTTCTTCTCAGGGTCACGGGGGTCTATCGGAGCCTATTCCGACACATCAACTGTTCAAATGATCTTATGATTAAACTGTGCCTTTTTAAAAGTGACTAAGATGTATGATGTGAAGCAATTAAAGACCGCGCGTCATCCAAGTCTAAGGAAAGTCAGCGCCGGAGGAAACATCGATGAAGGCGGTAAGGAGACTGAACAACGTACAGATGAGAAGATGATATTCCCTATGCTGTCCTCTCATTTTGAAAGAGGGACGTATAGAAATCAGATTTAGTCGCATCCCTTAGGGACAGAATGATGGATGGAGAGGTGCTTTTGTTTTGATTGCTGTAATGTTGCATCAGTTTACAAAAATTAAGAATTTCTGTGTTTCTAACTATTTCTTGCAATAGTTTTCACGTGTACTTATTTTGATGCTGGTAAAAGTTTCAAGCCTACCTGCCACTGCGGCAGGAGGACAAAAGACTTCATTTTCTATTTATGAACTTCTATGATGAGACATGTTGTTATGAGAAAACTGACTCCAGAAGGAGTTATAAAGCTACTGCACTGCTCACAACTCTGAGAAGATGGAAGCGTTGCCCTAGAGTGAAGTAAAAAAAAAAAAAAAGGCAGTGGTTGCAGTGAAACCCCCATGAGATTAACGCTGACTGTTCAGCAAACTTTAAGATGGAAGAAAATGCGATGCATTGCAGCCTTTATGCTTTAAGCGTCCAAAGTGCACCTGCCTCACTATTATGAATTGATGTGGTGATATTGAGGTTCAGGTTTCATGTTATTACTGTATTAATAATAATGATAATGGTGATTATGTTGCAGAGAGCATTGGTGCAGCCCTCCTCCCGGCACTTTTGTGATGCGCAATCTGTAATAGGCACATACAACTCTGTTATTACAGAGCAATTTGGTTGGAAACATTTTTTTTTTTTTTTTTTTTTATCTCTTCTGTGGATTTGAGGAAACGGGGAATTGGCTCTTTGACCCCCACTTCCACTTTGGGAACCTGTTTGAGTGACAGCTCTACTCTGTGTTAGAACAGCCGCTCTCACCAGCTTCATGGTCATTAATATTTAATTGAACGTCATGAAAGTTGATGTCATAAACAACCACTGCTTTAACTTCGCATGATTCCCACAGGAACAAGATAATCAAATGAAATGTTTTTTTTGTTTTTTTGTCAACGGCAACATAGAAGAAAAAAACTCAGCCCAGTGACCTTATATTCATATGCATGCAGCACATAAACATGGATAGTATGATAGTTTTCTCCTCTTCAGAAGATGAATGAAACCTCAAGCTTTGCTGGTAGTGTAAGTGTGTGTTTTTGTTTGTACCAGTGTGTGTGATTGTGTTTGTGCAGGTTTTTTTAGAGACTGACAGCATCCCGTCACCACATAATTTCAGTCACATGCACGTTTATGAACAAGCGAAGCAGAGACAACGCTGGCAGCTTCCTCCAGCTCCTCCAGAACAATCCTTCACAATTCCCATACCAGATGGAAAATATTATCCATTCAACGTCAAACCCATCTCCCCTTTTGGGATGCAGGAATAACTCTCAGAATTCAGCAATGAAACTAATGGTAGTCCTCTGCCAGCAGATCTCATGCGCTCCTCTGGGTGCTTCAGGTCTGTTGCACACTCTTGGCTGCCATCTGATCCAGCTCACAACCAGATGGTGATCAGTCTCAAGCTCTTGTCTTCTTTTCACCTCAAGAGTTCAGATCATAAGGCCTCATAAAGCCAATCATTTACATACCAAGGCACTTATGGACCACCTCGTGTTTGAAAATGTGTTGCTCGTGCACCGACTGGGTTTTGATCAGTGTTTTCCGTTTGAACTGAAGGTTTTCCAGTGATTTCCAACATGTGGTTCCACATACTGAAGCCAGTTCCCGCTGTCACTGTGTCCCCTGCTTCTGAATGCTGTTTACCAGGCATTGCATAAGACCCCTGCTCTGGATCTGCAAGGTCCAGTTTGGATTTGGCACCTGAGGCTCGCCAGCAACTTCTGCGCTCAAGCCTTACTAAAGGGGCGAGTCTTAGTCTCCATGTTCCAGACACGGCAGTAGATCCAGTTTGTCTGAATTTCCCCTAAAGGGCTTTCTCATTGGGAGACAGAGCACAATTCAGTTCCAACAATGCTGCCCCGACGGTCCTAAGGCCACAGGAGGAGAAGACGTGAAGATGTGCGACACTAATGAATTTTACTGCGATAAAAGAAGCAGAGACATAAAAGTTTGATTTCTTACAGTGTTATTCAGCCATAACCACGATACTTGGGATTTTTGCAGGATATTCAGCTGAACAAAGTCCCAACAGAGTTGGAGTTTTATTACAAAAATGACATCATACTAATGGGATATTGGACCTTTTTTGGCTTCTTACTCAGCAGGATCTTACTTCGCTTAGATGCTGTCAACTGGTGGAAGATGTAATCTTTTGCTTTGCGAGTAGAAGGACTTTGAGATTAGAAAGGACAACAAGGACAGGTATAAAAATGAGATCTAAAACTGCTTATTTGTGCTTGAAGCATTTCTATTTTCAAACCGCTGTCTGACATTTGTACTATAAGAAAAGAAAAACCCTCAGCGCTCATCAACACTGCACCGTAAGCATACACACTCACTGTACTTGGGGTTTATATGCAGAAAATAAATAATTCATGTGCTTGGATGCAGGTATTAGTACAGTGATCTTCACTGTATTGACCTACTTCCAGCTCCACGGAAACACCAGCAGGACTGCAGATTCAGAGAGTCCTCAGAGCAAGGAGAAAGCCACAGTCGCCTCAGAAATAACACGCCACATCGTATCTCTAATGTCAGGCTCTGACGTGACACGGATGATTCATGATTCAAAGTAACATTTGTCAAAGTGACGACAAAAAGACTCATGTGACAGTGAGTTTCAACTGAGAGGATTATGTGAAGCGGCAGGGATGACAATCGGCACCTCCAAGTCTTGGATCACGGTTCACAGCTGGAAAAGTGTGGAACGTGTTGTGGGAGGAACGGAGCGGGAGTTTGTTCAAGCAAAAGGCAAGGCTTTCTGTGAACTGGTCCCTCACCTATTGTCATGAACTTTGAATACTAAAAGAAATAACGGTTGGACCCTTCCTTAGAGACAGTGAGAAGCTCCATCATCCAGCAGTCGCTGCTCATCCACGTGGAGAGTAGCCAGTCAGGATGGTTTGTTCAACTGGTTAGGATGCCTCCTCTCTAGGGAGATGTTTCTCCTGTGTCCAGCCAGGCTGAGGCCCGGGACACACCGGAGAGATTACCTCTCGGGAGGAGGAGGAGGTGCTGGAGGACAAGGCCTCTATTGTGCCCTCCCCAACCCAGACTTGGATAAGCAGAAGTTTGTGGATGAACTGATGTATGGATGAGACTCTGAAATGGTTACAAAAGAAGTATTTTCAGAGCAAGACCTCACTCAGAACTAATTATCACTAATTAACTCCAGTGGCAGCTCTGGAGTCGCCCAGTTTGCTTAATTAATTGGTTACCTCGTGGAAAACATGTGTAAGAAGTGTTGAGTTCAATGAAGTGCTGTGGCGCTCCACAACCCCACCGCACACGCACACACAAACTTGACAACATGTCATGTGACATCATTTATGTGCATTTTTGTTTTGAGTAGGTGGATGTGCGTTTTGAATCTGTAATGACTTTTTTAGATATTTTGATAATAAGAGTCTAAGCTGCCGGTGCTGCTGGGTGTGTTGTAGTTAATTAATGCTTGGAGGTTGCTGAAGGTATTTTGTGAATCTTATGTCCAGCTGTTTTTCTGTAAACGTAAAAAAAAAAAACGATTAGCCGTAACAGACAAGAAGGGAGGATAAACCTGAGCAGGTCACCTGTCTGTCTTTTTAAATCCGTATCCAATATAGAAGCTCACAAACTTCATCCCAGCCCTGCTGCTCATCTTCTCATTTTAAATCCATCTTCCTTACGGCTCCTAATGTCGTCTACAGCTACTTCTACAGCGCTAAATCCTTCTGGGGATTTAACTGCCGGAGCCAGAGGGAGAGTGGCGGCTGAAGGACCGGAGCCAGCTCTCTGAGAGAGTCCTGCCACTCACAGACACTAATAGCTTCAATATCTCCCCAAAACAAAACTGTTTTTGTGCATGCTGATTGGGCGAATGCGGGCTGGCTTTCTGTTATCTGGCTTCTTGTGCTGTCGCTCAGTTGGTGACTGGCTGTCAGCTCACTGAGAAGAGCCTTGAAAACTCCACAGACGGCCCTCGGTGTCTGGCTTCCCTCTCTGTGTCAGTATCACCACCAGAGAATAGTTGTCACACAATCTAGGCTGTCTCCAGCTCCAAGCTGTCATATGAAGACATATGCACAAGGAACAACAAAGAGAGTGCTGAAGTTGACCTAATTTAATGGGATCAGCCTTTTGAGTGACTTATGTTTCCTGAAGGTTGGCCTTTTCCCGTAAAGAAGATCACTCTGATGGAGATCACGTATTTGGAGTACACGCTCCCTGTCCTGCCCAGGTTTTCCTCTCGGTGTCTGCGGATCATGGTCTAAGCATTTTGTTTCTTCCCGTTCCAGATATCTCTGCTGAAGCAGTCCCTGGAGCTGCAGCTGTCTCAGTCTCAGTCAGCTCTGCAGCAGCTGCAATCTCAGTTCAGCCAGGAGAGGGAGCTGCTTAGCCAACAGCTGAAAGGTACACTGGTCTTTTTCCTCTTCGGGAAGGCTGTAACTGGAAGCTGCAACAGAGAGAATCTTACCTAATGTAACGTCCTTTTAACATGGCCATAAGCCTGTAGATTTCCATTATCTTCAACCTCACGAGCCAGATCATCACATGAAGGGATTAAATTTAAATGTGTGCACAAAGTCTCCCTGATCATCTCTGTACCAGATTATCAGTTGTGAACTTTTCTAAGTGAATTGTGTAACAGAGGTTTGTGCTTATGCAGCTGTAAAACAAAACATGATTATTTCATGGTCATGGAAAGAATTGATTGAAGCAAAAATAGGATCGATTGAGTCATTAGATGCAGGTTGTGACCATACGTGCACATGCTATGAGTTCACACCAAGGCTGCTCGCGCATGATGCTAAAAAATGTAAGTATTAAGCAACTGCAAAGTAAAAAATTCAAATAACACACAAAGGCTGGTATATATTATTGTCACATTGTGTTCAGTGGCGTGTTTCTTCCCGCTGTGACTGTAACAGATGCCATATCGTCTGTCTTGTTAAAGCGGGTGAAAGCATGTCTGCTTGTAATGTGTCACAGTGCACGATCACATCTCTGGTTGTGTCTGCAGAGATGCAGAGAGAACATCAAAGGAGGGAGCATCGATTACAGGAGGCTCACTGCTGCGCCCTCAGCACCATGGAGGAGGCCAGGCAGCACCAGATAAGAGTACGATACACACACCAACATGCACGTTAGTGGGCATGTGGATGTACACTGCCTCTGCAGGATTAAGACCAAAACCCTCCTTTGTTTTGGAGCGTCACGTGTTCAGTCTGATATTAAAAGTGGAGCCGGTGCTGACTAACGTTTTAAAACCCAACGTGGCCCAGACAGCCGCTGAACGCAGTCACTGATAAAGCTGGACAATGTGTCCTTTTGAGGCTCTTTCTCTTTCTTTAATTCTAACATATGTGTCTTTTGTTGTTGTTTTCTTAATTGACAGCAGTTTGTGTCAAAAAAAGAAAGCCACTTCCTCCTGAGAGGAAATGAAAGCCTCTTCCAGTTTGCAGAGTGTTGCAACTGAAATGAGTTTTTCCCAATTTAATCTTCAGCGCGCTAATGATCATGTGGTTCCGTAAAACCAGAAGAGTTGGAAGGAACAGTATTATGGGAGTAATGAGCCTCCGAGAGCGATGGGCTTTAAAACTACCATAGTCCAATCACAGGAAACGGCTGCTGTTGATTCTGTGATAATGATCCTTTTAATCCTGCTTCAGCCCGAGTTAACAAATCCATAAGCAATCAAATCATTCATGAAAGTTCAGGCGAGCTGAACCATTCATCTGTGCTCCTTTAGTTCACCTCCTGTTATATTATATCGGAAATGAATCGGGATGATTGTGATTTAATGTCGTAATTTATCGTAAGTGCTTGTGCAATTACGTTGGAGGGAGAAACATTATGACATTTACTGCACTATTGAACAAAATGGTTAACGGCACGAGGGGATGTGTCAGGTGAGCCTTGTTATTTCAGCTCCTTGTCATACTTTAGACCGAGACGGTCAAATAGATCTGATTTTATAGTCTTGTTATTGGAATGACATGACATTGCTGTGGCTACAGTATTCATGTGTGCTCATTCGTTGTTTTCTTGGCATCTTAGAAATTGCCACAAAAGTATTTTGAGTGACCTTGCAGCTGGAGAGCCGTATCCATCTGACCAAAGCTTTGCCTACAACTGCGTCCCTGCCTCTTTCTCCCCTCTTTCTGACCTTCATCCTCGTCTTTTTTGTTCCTTCCTGCTCCCTTCTCTCAGGCCCTCGAGGAGCGTCTGAAGCAGGAGCAGAGGGAGGAGGTTCACGCTCTGAAGGAGGCCCACAGGAGAACCTTGGAAATCCTCCGTCAGCAGTCGGAGCAGGAGCTGCAGACACTACGATTTGAGCTGGAGGACGAGGGGAAAGCTAAGCTGGGTAGATGAGAGTAAACGTACTATACTTCCCTATCACGCACGCGGACAGGCTCCGTAACATCACACAAATATGTAAATACACAACTAAACCACTATCGGCAGAAAGACCATGTCTTACTTGGCGTGTGGTGTCTGGGTGTCAGCTTCTCTTCGTGCAGAACTGAACCACCTCCACGCTACAGCTATAGAGCATCTGAAGCAGATCCACATTAAGGAAAACACCACAGCCAAGCGGGAGCTGGAGAAAGCCATGGAGCACAGCCACCAAAAGGTAGCTTTTGTCCTCAATTCATTAACTCTGATGTGTTCAGACTACAATGTTTTCTATATTTTGAAAGTTTACGTATGTTTTTCAGGAGCAAGAACTCCTTGTTCGCATTTCCGACCTTGAAGCAGAGGTGTGTTCCCGTAACAGCCGCATCACCGATCTGGACCACGAGATCCACTCTCTTAATGAGACTATCGACACTCTGACAAGAGAGCTGGAGCTGAAGGGCAAAGAGGTGCTGCGGGTTCGCAGTGAAGCCAACCATCAGATAAGGTAGAAGCAGCAGAGCGGCTCGGTGACAGCGTGGCATCGATTTCCCCACAAGAGCCTCAAACGCTCACATTTTTTTTCCTCAAAAAGGAGCAGTATGTCACACGCAAAATGTCCCGTTCGTTTCATTGAGAACTAAACCTTGACTCAGCAGTTACTGACCCAGTTAGCAGATGACTAATCTCACTCTCAGTCCCCACAGGGACCATCTGAACCCCTGATTAGAAGACACATCTTGGGAAGCATTCATGCTTTGAAACTCTGGGACTTAATGAGGTGTTTGGCAGGTGCAGCCCGCTTGTGATGACATAAAGATTTCAAAAAGATTGATCAGAATCAAAGTGTCACAGTTATGCCCCAAAACCAAATTGATCCTCAGCGTCTGGAGACGGCCGACTTTCAAACTCCACTTCCCAGCTTGGAAGAAGTGCTGTTTATGAAAGTTACAATCCTCAGACCCTCCGGTTTAGATGTTATTGATTGAATCACAATGACGTGAGTTATTTTTCTCAAAGATCCTGCAGTAAAGGCATTATTCAGATGTGGTAATGGTAGATTGATTCTCCGTAAAGCTTCAGTGTCACTGAGATGAGCACGCTGAGGTCATCCACCACCCATGTTTGAATGCACCACTCTTTCCAAGTTACTTTGTCTTTGATAGCAGACAGATCAATAAATACCCTGGCATTGATAGCATTTCTTTAAGCAGCGATGGACTGCATCTTGTCTCCGTCAGCTGGACTCGGCGTCCTCGCCGTTATCTTCCTCCACAATTAAGTGACATGTGTAGTCAGTTTCATGGATCTCAACAAGGAAATTAAGTGGCTCGGGCAGACTAAAAGCCCCATAATTGCACAGAAGTTGCTTTTATTAAAGTGCAAACGTGCAGTGCCTCAAAATTTAAGCAAATATGCGTCTGGCATTCGTTACCTGTTGGCCTCATGCTGCGTTTTCATCCGTCTCTGCTGCAGAGTCCACGAACAAGACCTCACAAAGAGGCATGAGAGGGACCTGGGGGAGCTGAATGCAGTTCATCACAGAGAAACGCAGATCATCCTGGCTGACTTCAACAAGGCCCAGGAGGTTCTCAGGGACAAGATTTCTGCTCTTCAGATACTGTAAGTCTCACAGATGCATGGCTCAGTCTCCTCTGTGGCTCCGTAGGGTTTTCTGCATCTTATTCACAGTCTGAGTCGCCTCCAACTTTGCTGGCAAATGTAATCACTCTCCTTGATCACACAGTTTGTAACTTTGGTATAACTTTCACCTAACTTCCAATTTCCTCATTTAACTGCCTTCTGCTCATCTCACATCTGCCTCCAGGTTGGAGGGGACAGAGGAGAAGTTAAGAAACAGAGAGAGCCGGCCAGAAGACCTGCATCTTATAGCAGAACTCAGAGAGATGGTCACTGAGCGAGAAGCTCTGGTCAAAAAGCTGGTGGTGAGTCAACTGGATGGTGGATTTGGCACCGTTGGAACAACTGAAACAAAAAATAAGACATCATATACACAGAAAGTTAATTTTACAGCTCAGAGGCTCAAGCTGTGTGTCTAATGTTTGAAGTGCTGTCTGAGATAATGTCGGCTGATGTCACAGCTGTTACTGGCAGATCTTATCATCTTGATCTCTTACTTATTTCGGCTCTGGATGTTTTTATTCTCAAAAAAATAGAAAGACCCTTTATAAACACTTTATTGCTCCCTACATGTTTTTGTGTAATTTAAGCGATTTACCCGTGTCTGCTTCTGCTTATTGCAGCCCAGGAGTGACAGCAGTATTTGAAGCCCAGAAGATTTGGGGCCAAATATCACCTTTCTACGTTTTTCTTCTTGTTACAGGATGATAAGAAGTTCTACCAGCTGGAGTTGGTCAACAGAGAGACGGGCTTCAACAAGGTCTTCAATTCCAGTGCCAACGTTGGTGTCATCAACCCTCTTATCAAGGTGAGGAGACTCAAAAACCCTCATCATTGTCAGTGTCGTGGATGTCCAGGACATCGTTTAGCACACCCAAATGTTCACATTATTTGATTTAATGTAGCACACTAAATGTTCGAAGTCTCTTAGTACACCAAAACTCGCAGAAGTAACGTCAAACTAATCCCTTACATATATTAACAAAGATGTTAGCGACATGGGAGGCGTCATTTCTCCAGGGCGTCTTGAGGCTTGAGGCTTATATTTGGTGTCATGTCCAGGGGGCATCTTCACCAGATGCTCAAACCGCCTCAACCGGCTCCTCGTGATGTGGAGACGCAGCAGCTACCCGCCAAGTTCCTCCCAAAGCTTCTCACCCCATCTTTAAGGGAGAGAAACTTCAGCTGCTTATATTATTGTAAAGAAGTATCTATCTACTATATATATCTATATATATAAAAAAAAAGACAGGCACTAGAAAACATAACACAAACAGAGAGAAATGAATTATTGGTGTGATAAGATCCGGTGAAAGCAAAAAAGAAAGTATAAACAAGTGGATGCTTTGCTTCTGGAGTTTAAACAAGAGCCCAACGTTAGTATATATTAGAAGACCTTTAACAGAGATGAACATTGCCAGGACACAAGTTGGACACAAGTGATAAAAGTGAGCATGAACTCTGCAGAGGTCTGAAGCAACTTCTGCATGTGTTTTACTAATTATCCACCATTGATCATTGCTGAAGGTAATCAGGGGAACTTGCATGATCATTTATCTACATCGACTGTGTCTGTAATCTATTTATATCGATCCTGAGACGAGAATAACACAACTGAAACATTGATCTGCTATAAACAATTTTTCTCACTTTTTAGTTTTAACTTTCTTTAAAGCTTCTTGTCCGGTTTTATGCCTCTAATGTTACATTTAGTCGATGACCGAAGTGCAAAATGATTTGGTTGCCTTTGGTGCCTGAAAACCTGCCGTCAGTGTGAACGCTGCACATATTCACACCTCAGGTTTGTCGTGAAGACTGATATCTGCTCATCAGTCCTTTGTGTGCACAGCTGTTGGAGCTAATGTCATTCAGAAACAATCACGCTTAATTTCAGCATCACAGCATCAGCTCATCAACTTCTCATTCTCTCTCCTCCTCCTCCTCGGTGCTGCGCTGCACATTGTGGTCTGTCAGTAGTACATATTGCATAACATATATATCCTTCTTTCCCTCAATTACACCCTTAAGCTGAATGTTAAGGATTAGAAAACTCCCGACTTCGGCAACTTGTGGAAACGTCAACACAGCCGCTGTGGCAGGCAGCAGCTCCCACCCACCAACGCAGTCCCCCGGGGAACGCAGCGAGGAAATTCTAGGCTAATTTGTGCATTTATTTTCCTGTCAGTAAAGATAGTCTTTCAGCAGACTTCTCCAGAAGCCATGCATGGGCGAAGCTGTGGGAAGAGATAACTTATCAAAAACAATTTGATTGGGTTACTTCGTAAACAAACAAGAACAAAAGTGTTTGCAGGGGATTGAAATGGTGCAAATTTCTGCTTGATGGAACTGCAATCATGAACATGTTCGGTCCACAGGAAATTACCACCCCTATGAGTAACTGATTGCAACTTGCAAGATCAAATAACACTTCATTAACTAAGTTCATTAGTTCCTGGAGCTGTAGTTGTGTTGAACTTGTATTCACGTGCGCTTTATGGTACGCAAGTCTCTTATTCTTTTACCCCGCTATCTCCCAGAAGGAAATATTCTAGCCCCATTGAGATTAATAATATTTCTTCTTTTTTCTTTGAATTATGAGATGTTCTCTCTAATTTACTCACTGATTTAGTGAATGACTGGATTTCAGGAACCAGAAACCTGCTGGGAAAGAACAGTAGGGGTCATTGATTTGTCACCAAAAAAGTAAAAGACATTCCTCTGTGATTGAACATTAATTTTGACGATAGTCTTGAATGCGTGGAGCCGGCTCGTGTCTGCATTGCGTCAGTGTGATCAGGTTTTAGGTTTTAGCGGATTATTAGCACTCATGTCTCGCTTTTCTATGTGTGTCTGTAGTCAAAAACAGGCAGCCAATCAGATCACCGCCTCAACAGCTTTCCTAGCCATTCAGCTCTCCGATTCGTCAGCCCTCCCACCATGACTCATGAAGGCCAGGAAGAGGCGGGACGGGAGGTGGAGGAGGTAGGACCAGGAGGCCATTTTGTGCCTCCTCACTGCCCCCTCCAGAGGTCCCTCCCCCGCCTGCCACTGCTCAGACCTCTTCCTCCTTCTCCTCTTCCTCAGCATCCTCCTCTTCCTTCACCTCATCCTCCACATCATCCCATGCCGAGCCTTGCTCTTCCTCATGCTCCTCAGGATCCCCTTGTGCAGCATCAGGGCCTGCAAAGCTTTAGGAGGTGAGGACCAATGTGAGTTTCTGCCACCGTTGCCCACAGTCCACTTTAACTTCAGAGGCTCTGTGAGCCAGTTCTGTGTGGTTCTGCTGCCCACACCCCCTCTGTCTTATCACCTCACTGATTACTTTCACTTCTTTGTATCCCCAACCCCTCCCTGTAAGAAAACTAAATTCCCTGCACCACAAAGGACTTAAATTGGAATTTTAATTTAGCCCTGAAGCCATCACAGAGCCTAACACGGATCTCTTAATTTCACACAGCTCTGCAGCTTTTCTCCATTAGATCAGGGTCAGCACACAAAAATAATGAAAATATGATCCTTTGATGCTTTATGCTTAAGCATAACATTTTTGCATTTCACACCACTGCACCTTCAGACAGGTCACTCTTAAATTTGCTGCACGTCCTCGTCATTTATATCTGCTTTTGGTTTCTAATGGGTGGGGGGCGCTAACTCTGAAACCTACAAATCAGTCTCAAGGGGACTTGAGTAAAGCGAAGGTAGAGAACTGCACTGCGCCAACATTTAAATGAAAAACTTGGGGGGGAGAAATAAACAGTTCCAGCCTTTGTCCTCTCAGCAAACTAAAGGAACGTTGCTCTCTGCAGCAGCTGGTAAGAAATCACTGGGAGGTTAGACGCTGGAGGGCGTAAACTGCCGCTGAATCAAGAGGTTGTTTCGAAATCTGAGGCTTTGTACAGAAAAGGTGGTCTGTTTTACTTTTGTTGCACCCCCTCGCCCCCACTTCACACTCTGCCACTGATCCTGTCTATGATTACAACACACAAGGCAGTCACTGTTATTTTCCTCTCCGTCAAGCTCCCCAGCCTGTGCATTTCTCTGTCACCCCGTATCACCCTCCTCCTCGATTTAACAGATGTCGTGTCTTTCTTCGGTTCCTCAGCCTTCCTGAAGCCAACACTGCGACACCAGCGGACCCGAGGGGGTTGGAGGAAGCAAAAAGCAAAGAATATTTAACTAATGAAGAGGAGCTGTACTCCCAGTACTTCTCCTTCTGACCGGCAAAAAATACCCCAATTCTGTCAAAAAAGTAATGGGACAGGGAGCTTTAGGTGGACAGCAATCAAACTACAGGATTTGAGGGTCTTTGGAAGGGTAGAGATGGATATCATACACCCAATCCTCACAGCACTGAAATTCCTGTGCGACCTCAACCTTACAGCTTCCACACATGCTGAGACTGATGGAGTGGGATTCTTTGTCACCATTTCATCGTGATTGTAGGAGGAAATTAGTTATTTAGTAATTTTCCTTTTTTTTCTTTTGAATTTATACCATCAGCAATTCTGTAAAGTTCAATCATTTGTATGAGCGACATCACTGCACAAATCGACACGCTGTAAATGTGAGAGAAACCCATTGAAGTTGCCTTCTACTTAAAGGGATATGGCAACATTTTTTGAATTCATCTTATTTCCCGTCAACCCAAGAGTTTGATAAGTGTAAGATAATTCCCAAAATGTCTGCATTTCCCTTTAAATATCTGAATTTGCTGCTCAGAAGAAATTCCCTACATGTATAAGATTGTTTTATTTAATGCTAACTGAAACGTAGGTGATGAGATGCATCAAAAGAATGCTCAAAATCAACAAATCAATGTGATGTAAATGTGTGATCAAGTCCAAAAGTAGCTTACTGTTTAGCAGAATTTTGTGCATGGGCTGTATACTAAAAGATCTAAGACATATATTTACCTTATTTGAGGTGAATATAATCAATTTACACAAGTGTAAGCTAATATTGTGTAGGTCAGTTTGCAAAAGTGTCAAAATTATTATTTATATTAAAATTAAATAATTGATATAATCTGCACTAACTGTCAGACTTTTTTAAACCATCGATGTACCGATACCACTTCTGACCACATGGGGGCAGAAAATCATCAGAAAGTCCCTGTGACAGCCTCTGAAGTGCACGTCTAGTGGGACAAAGTGGTATTACAAGTCATGCCGGACCGTCCCCATTCAGCACAGTATTGTCAACACTGCAGATGTTTGGCTTTAAAAAAGAACAAATTCAACAGGCTCAGTATTTGCTATGTTGAAGAAAGTTTTATCATAATTTATAAAAATTATGGATATACATTTTAAAATATAAGTGCAGTGTTAGTAATAGAAATGTTATCTTGTGCAGATGTTTCCAACTACAATACTGAAGTGAGTTTGCAGCACTGCCTTGATTCCCAGCTTGTCCTTCATAACCCAGATCCATCTGTAGTAGGATAAAGTTCTGCTTCATTCAGACAGTACTCGGAGGAGATCGGACAAACCTTGCTGTTTTTTTGGTGATTCCAGCTGTGTTTTTGCTGTCTGCAGTGCGATAACCTACCGTACACAACAATGATAACACCAGCAAAAAAAAATAGAGAAACTTTAGCTTGCTGTCCCACTACTTTTATTGTGTACATAAACTCTACGAGTCATTTTCAAATCCTTAACCTAACCGAGGGTTGCTTGATTTACCGTTTCAGACGGCACAATGGCCTCAGGAGAGGAAACATCCGCATAAACTGGATCAAGCACCTCTCTGTTTTCTTTTGCTTTTAATTTTTATCTTCTAATTTCTACTATTTATAATGTAGGACGCTGCTGTTTTCCCATGGTCTGTTTGTGATGCCACCGGACCAGAGACGTAGTCAGGAAGAGTTCTGTTTGCGACTCTAGCATTTTCCGATATTGGAGTTCGGGTCCGTTACTGAACTCTTCTGCTACGTGTCCGTGACTGGACCCGACCATGGAGCATGTGAAACAGAGGCGCTCTCATAATGCTGCTGTCGCTCACTTGAAGTCCTCACATCTCCAATTTTTGGTGTACCATCTACTTTATTTATCTATTTATTTGTTTTTACATGACTTGAAGTTTACATTGTTGTTGTGCTGGATTTCATTCAGTAATTTGTACAGTTTCTGAACTGCATGGCCATCATCAGCCTGACAGAGAGTCTGTGATTGTTGATTCTTGAAAAGCGGACAAAGAGTTTGAGTTTCCTTCCTCTCGTACGGTCACGGCAGGGTCCACTCAACAACGTGCAGACATTTCTCTTCAGCATGATGAATACTCGTCTTCCTTGTCGAATCAACCGAGGCTTCAGTGGTCAGGGAGTGTTTCTGCTGTCACTGTTTGCAATCACAGTTTGACAACATTCAGACAGTTACAGTTGTTTGAGTCCTGAACAGAGTCATTCACACTCGTTTGTAGTGGTGAACCTTCAAACTGGATATTTTGCAGCATGAAAACATTTTTCAGTTCAGCAGTTTTTATAGGATCCAGAATCCCCAGGTTCAAATATTCCACATTATAGGAGTTTTTGGTCTTATTATTCCAAAAATAATGTTTAACAGAATAGAATAACAGAAAATGTTGGTGTATATAAATACTCTATCTTTAACTCCACTGCTAAACTTTTTTTTTGTCCCTGTAAGCCGTAATCGATGATAAGGCAGTCTTACATGGATGGCAGAAAAGTGAAATATGAGGAGTATAAGAAACAAAAGAGGGTATTATATAAAGGACTAGTACAGCTAAATGAATGAAACTAGAGCTTCTGAACTAGAAGTCAGCAGGGAGTGTGACAGAGACAAACAAATGCAACCATTTGAACCAGAAATGACAGGTTCCTCCGTGTCCCTCTCAGCTGTACTGCAGCTTCGATCTGCTCCAAAACCTCTTCCTGAAGACGATGCAACCAGTTGTCCTTATCTGTTTGGTTTCCCTGGAGAAACTACCTCTGGTTACCGTTGTATGAGTCATCGTGTAAACCCCGCCTCCACCCCGATGTGATTGATCCGGTATATTCTGTACCAGTGGAGTTTTGTGCAGGCCAAGTTAGTCATGCATGCATAGACTAGTAACCATGGTAACTCGATGTGGCAGTGATTGGTGCACGTTAGAGCTTTGAGTGGTTCCCGCCATTTATGGTGGATTCTTGCAAATTACTGTAAGAGCATAGTTACAGTTTGAAAAAGTAAGTTTGTTTTTTTTTTTTCAAGTTGTAGAAGCGTAGCTGTAGGAGGTTTTGCACTGTAACATATTCTGGCCTGGTGCTTAACTTCAGTCCTTATTTGCTACATTACCTCATAGTGAAAGCAAACTTTAACCTCTAATTAACCTTTATCTTTAACCTTGCCTGACTCTTATAAACATCAGTAGTCGGTTGGTTCTTCTTTAAGAATATTGTAAAATGACACACTTGTCTGATTTTTCCCTCCACCGCTTTTGTTGTCCACAAGCTGCGCTACCCCTGATTTAATCATCTGTTAGGACAGTTTTTCCACATACTATCATGGTTTTAGTTCACACTAGACAGTTTTTTGTGCCTAAATAAAGCCACAAAAAGCATTTTTGCTAAAAATGGCATACAAATCTCAGTGTGCAGACAGTCAGTCTTGTCGTGTGATTGTAAACAGGAAGACGTGGGGGCGTTCTCCCAAACGTACCGGTTTTATTCAGTGAAAAGTGAAAACACTTTCAGTTCAATTCGGTTGTGTTTGTGTCATGTGGGAAAGTCAAAGTGAGGCCATCAAATAAGGACATGAAAGGAAATATCTTACTGGACCCTGAAATTTGAAGCTGTCTCACATGGCATGAATGCAGCGTCATGACACTGAAGCTGAAGTTGTAATGAATGTCACGAAATCTATGAAATGGTTTAACTGTAAATAATGAATACTGTAGAAAAGAGTAAAGAGAGAAAAATGAAGTGTCCTCTCTGGGATTACAGCCCAGATACACTGAACCACAGCTGGTTCATTCCTCCATGCACACTGTGAACTTAAGATTTATTCTACAACTGTTTGGGGTGTTGACATCTTGACTTAATTGTCTGCACCCATCAGTGCAGTTGTTGTTTTGTCTCTTCTTCTTTTCTTTTTCTTAATATATTTTCTCACAATCACAAAAACAATTTTACTGCATCTCCTTTTTTTTTTTTTTTTTTTTTTTTTCTCTGAAGAGCTGCACAACTACATTTGGCTAAACTTAACTACACAAGCTGTCATAAAGACACACCCCCTTTAGGACTATTCTAGTTAAAAGGAATATTCCAATGTTTTTGCATCCTTAAATTAGTGCGCTTTAAAGCAACTCTATGTAACACTTCACTTTCTGAACACATGGAAGCAGCACATCTTAAACAACTACAAATAAAAATCATGCCTCAGCTCCTGCATTAAAACACAACACCAATCATCTTTAGTGGGACCACTAGTGCAGTGTTGCCAGTAGCTCTTTATGCCCCCATGTGGTCAGATGCGGTACTGCTACATAGACTGGCTTTAAAGTTTTGAATGAGATTTGTTCCTTCAATGTAGCAATTAGTTTCAAAGCAGTTGTGTTTTAAAAACTGTAATGAGACTAGAGCATTGCTTTATATCACTGTGAACAATGTTTGTTTTTGACTGGAACAACACAAAAATAATTAAAAAAGTAAATGCAAAATTGAATCATTACAGGGCTCATGCAGATTAATTTCTTTTTTTTTTTAACTTTTCACATTGATCAATATTTCCATTTTTTTCTGAGTGTTGTTGAGCCACTCTGTAGAAGTACCATCTCTGACCACATGGGGGCAGCATTTAACTTCAGACTGACATAAGATGGGGAACAAGTGCACCACTTGTGCCTCAGCTGTTTGCTCCCATGTGGTCAGACGTTGTATTACTACATACAGTGGCTTTAAGGACTTCTCAATTCAAATTATATTGATTATGGGCACATCAGATAAACAAAATACCTGTAGCAGCTGCTCTGCAGCTTTCAGTTCTTGTTTTCTTCATTTTTGACAGCTGTAACTTCTGCTGGCAGATATTGTAAGAGCAGAAAGCTCCTAATTACTGAACTGACAGTGTTATGAGATGGTACAGGTGAAAAAAAAAAAAAGTCAATATGGTCCTTTAAGCTCATTTTGGTTTGAGATGGTTACATATTTGTTGGCTTATTTGTCAATTATTTATTGCTAAATTGGTTTTATGTACACATTATTACATATCCTTGTTTTCCTAGGTTGCAGTGTTTGTTTTGGAGTTCTTACATTGGCTTACAGGCACTGCCAAGGTTTCTTTTCTGAATGAAAAGACTCACATGGGAATTTGAACCGCTGACACCTGGTAGAGGAAGGTTTTGCATTAACTAGCAATCATATTTGTTTATTTATATATTATTTATGAGATTTTGCTACTGTACAATGTTCGATGCTAGATTAATTTCACTTTCAGTTCAGTTTTTTCAAAGCTGCACAAAAATTAGCAGAAACATTTTGGAACCACTACAATTAAAGAAAAAAAAAAACCCTCTTAAAACAAATGTGTTGCATTGTTTAATGAACTGAACTGAAAGTGATCTGATGTCACATTATGACTTATCATTTATTAATGTCTGTCATGCCCTTTTTTAAGTAAACACATGTAACAAATATAATATTGGTATTTGTATTTATATGATTTCTGTTGTATGTTATGAAACAGTAAAATTCTGATTGTGAGACAAAACCTGTTCTCATTTGTCTGTGTACGTGGTTTTCAGTTTTATACACTTCTTAGCAAAAAAAGTTCAATTCTAATTACCTTTTTTTTCACAAAATACGCCTTTTTAGTTTAGTTTACAAAATGCAATCGTTCATGAAACGCTGAGATGAAATTTGTTGCCCTTTTTTGTGTGCGCGTAGTCGTTCATTGTCTACATGATGAAGATGAATTCCAGCAGGTGTGTGATCGTCAGCGGCTGAAGAGTCCAGTTGCAGATCACAAAACGTCACTCAGGGTGTCCGTCTGGATGGAGCTGCAGACGTTTCGGTTGGCGTTTCGATCCGAGTGAGCCTCGCTTTCTTGTGCTGTGAGGCGCCACGTTCCAAATTGGCAGAGAAAGCAGGTTGGAAACTGGCTTAAACACACCCACCTTATTTCAACGAGGTAGCCTTTTTAAGCTTGGCAGCACGCTGCTTACATGAACCTAATTAATATGAATTAATTTTGATTTAAGTTTTGATCAAATCTGTCCAAGTATTGCTACCGAAATGACATCCAAATGGAGCGGCAGAGCTCTGCTGGGACGCCCTGCGGCTCGTCCGTAGACCCCCGTGGTCGAGCACTCTTACTTGATCTCCTCATATATACCAATATTAACCAAAGTCTTCAGCCATATTTTAAACCCATAGAATAAGCAGGTGAACAGGGCTGATTTATAAACACTGAAGTTGGTGGAGAACCTCAAACACATGCAACTGTAGCATTTGAATGATGAGACTAACCTCAGATGATGATGTGTTTAACTGATTGTCATTCAAGTAAATAATGACATAAACTCAGACATGAAAACTATCGCAGTATTTTCTTCAAGTGTCACCAAGTGAAAACATATAAAGGTGAACTTTTACCTGCTTTGAACGATCATGTCAACATTGACATTGTTAATTTGACAACACAAACATTATTATTCATTTGAAAACACAAAACCTCTTTCATTGTAAGCTGTTAAATATGACACATTAGTACAGAATACTGCAATTTATGTTTTTTTTTATTTGACATTTATCACAAACCAGCAGAAAATCCTTCATAATTACGTCATTCAATTTACTTCAATCCATCCATTTTTTTATGACATTTCATCTTGTTATGGTTCATCTAGTTAGGAGTTGTTACACCTCACAGGAACGTGCAAAAAATGAAAAACCAACTACATGTACAGTTAATTCAGTATCGTGAGTTAGTTTCACACAAATGTTTTTATACTATGGGAGGAAACCGGAGCGCCCGGAGAAAACCCACGCAGACCTGGCCAGAAAACCCAAACTACAGCGTTAACTGCCACACCACAAAACTGATCAGAAGTGGCTTCAACTCAGATCAGTCTGGAGATGTTTCTGTTTGGTTTGTTTCTGTATCGATCCCAACAACTACGATAAACCCGAACCCCAGCAGCCCTGAACAAGATGAAGTAGCTGTAGAAAATGGATGGATTTTATGTTTCAAGTTCACATTAACTAAAGAAAATCTTCTTTTCTCTGAGGCCGGTGATCTCAGGAGCTCTGGGTTGTGTTCTTTTTCTTCCATTTTTCAGGTTTTCTCAAGCCCAGGAAGTGACGTGCTTTCTTCCAGATTGAAGGTTTCTTGGTGCTGGTCTGGGGGACGGTGTCGTCTGAGCCTTCAGTCACGTCCATTGGCTCCAGTTTGTCATTGGGTTCTTGAGACAACTGAGGGACGATCACGGGCTCCGGTTCATTATTTCTTGTCTGTGGGACGTTTTCTTCAGACAGCTGAATCTTCTTCATGGGTTCAGGGAAGAACGATGGCATGAACACTTGTTCCTGGTTGGGCTCCTCATATCTGGCTCTTTTTGTTTTTGGAGGACCGAAATCATCTCTGTCCTTCAGTTCTGCCGAGAGCTCGTCATTGATGGAGATTTGTCTCTTGAGCTGAGTTTTTAGACCCTGCACTTCTGTCTGGAAAACTCTCTCTTTGTCAGCAGCAGATTGTCTTACAAATGTCATTTCCTGATGCCTTGCTTGACGGAGTGATTCCTGGTCTGCTTTCATCTTGTTGAATTGCTCCACATCCATCTTCACAGTTTGTGCGTGAGCCTGAACTTCTCTGTGTAGCTGCTGCTGATAAGAGTCGGCCTGTAGTCTGAACGCAACAACATCAGTTTCGTACTTCGAGCTCAGGTGTCCATGTAAAAGCTTCATCTGTTCCAGCTCCTTCTTCAGACGCATCTGTGTGTTTTTTGAGGTGTTCTGCAGGGTGGTGATCTCCTGCTCCATCTGCAGACGGATGGTGTCGTTCTCTGCTCTCAGGTTGCTGATGAACTGCTGGTTTTTGGAGGTTTGGGCTGCATGAGACCTCTTTTGTCGTTCCAGTTCTCTGTGAAGTGTCTCTGCCTTCTGGCTGACGGCAGCGACGTCAGTTTCATATTTAACGTTGAGTTCCTCATATGAACTCCTGGCTCTGTCCAGTTCTTCTTGTAAAGTGATGCCTTTCTGTTGAACAGTCTGGAGCTCACTGGAAAACTTTTGCTGGTTGACAATCTGTGCTACTTTTAGAAGCTCGTAGTCTTTTTGCAGATCCTTTTTCTTCTTCTGCCTCGTGGTGCTTTCAACCCGGGACGACACTTCAGCGACGCTGAGAGTCTGTGCATCAGCGAACTTCTGCAGTCTCTCTATTTGCCTCTTGGTTTCTTTACCCTTGTTGATGTGCATCTCTTTCAGGGATTTCTGTCTGGTCCACTCGGCCTTCGTTTGCTCCAAATCAGAGTGTAGTTGGTTTGTTCTGAATATTTCCTCTTGGTACCTCGATCTCTCTGCGTTTAGCACTAACTTCAGTCTGTTAATTTCTTCGTGGAGCATTTGACTGTTGTCCTCCATCCTGTTTTGGCAGTTTCCTTCATTCCACACTTGCCTCCTGTACTGGAATCTTGCTGGTTGACGGTTCATTTTCATATAATTTCACAGTAAATTGTTTTATGTTTGAACAAATGTGTTTTGTAGCTTTTTCCTTCTTTTCTTTTCCTCACAAAGTTGATAGATGCGCCTCTTCTGAACGATGAGAATCACCTGACTGAACCGATGGAATGTTGTCCTGATGTAGTTCCGTCAGGTTGTCATGGACACGCCTATGATGATGATGCTGATGATGATGTCAGAGTTCCAAATCTCTGCTCCCTTATCTACTTTACATGTTTGTTTACATTTGCAATGACCTTCTATGACCTCTATAGAAAATGATATTTTCATTCTGCATTGTATTTTCAGAAGGCGTCGAGAAGGATACACTTTCTGTTGCCTTGGTAATTTTGACAACAGTGAGATCTCGGTAACATGCAGGAGTTTATGTGGTTTAATGCTAAAATGAGGATTTATAAAATCCAGAAAAACAGTTGTGCAGCTCGCAGCGTGAACTGAATCTCAGCAAACAGCAACTTTAATGAATCCTGGCTTTGTAAGAAAGCTTGTTTTGCTGCTGGGTAAAAGATACAGGGGATTTTATGATTGGAGCGTTTTTAAGTCAGCCAAAATTATCAATTAAAAAAAAAAAATTAAATCCACAAACAAAAATTTTACATCAGAAAGATCAAGCCCTTTTCTACATCAGATCAAAAAATGTGTGACAACTGCTGAAGAAAAACCTAAATAAGAACTTGAGTACTTGTCCATAAATCCATTTTTTTTTTAAATTTGCAAACTTATGTTTTTTGTAATAAAATGGCAATGGACAAAAACAAACCAAAAAAAAAACAGGAGAAGCAGCTGCAAATGTAGTTTTCTTTTATTTGGTGCTTGACAGTTTGAAATGTAGGCAAATCAAAGTTTCAAACATACATGAAGAAATAAGATTAAACCACTCCTGGAGTTCATAATTTACTGTTTTTAAATTGTACTATCAAAGCAATGATTATCTCCTTTAAATAAAGAATATTTGCCACACTGGTCGTATACTCAGAAAAATGTACTTGTGCCATAATACACAAAATGATAGTATATAACTAAATAAAAAGACTGAGTACTTAAGTAACTTAAACAGAAGTTTTCTTGTGAATTCACACCATGCAAAGTGAGCGTCCAACAACTAATACTGCAGTGAGCATGAAACCCTCAAAGGATATGATCAAGTCTGATTGAGACACATCACATACTTTCTAAGCATCAAAGTTGGACTTGGGTATCAAATAGTTTATACAGTATATATTAGTTAAATCACTTGCATTGAGACTTGTCATGATTTTATTTAAAGCAGCACAAAGGAACTTTTCAGGTGTGTATTGGCACGAGTTGACTACTTCTGGGCAAATCATATAGTCTTTAAAATAAGAGTGATTATGGTGTCTTAGCTCTTAATTCACAGCTCCGATGTCAAGTTGACTGAAAAATGCAATGCAGCTGTCACTCAAAAACACACACCTACAGTAATGCATAAAGTTGAGGCTTTATTTAAGTTTACCTGATGAGGAACATACAAATCTATCACCTGTATCGTTGTCGTCATAGATTTAAAATCTGTCTATGGAGTCTAAAGATGTTTTTATTTTATTTGAACTAGACTGCAGTTTAATTATTTATTTGTTTTATTTATTTTCTGCAGTATGTGTTGACCATTTTAACATAAATTTGGATGGTTTTCATTTTGGAACTAGTGGTCATTTTTATGAACTGCAACTGTCCCTATTTCCACAGTAGCTTCAGCTTTGAAAAACTGAGAGAACAATGCTTCCTTTAAGTAATCAAACATTACTTTTTGTTTTTGTTTTTTAAATTGAGGCTCTCATTGTAACATGGGGTGGGACGTGTTCAGAAATGATGCCTTAAATCAAAGGCTTTAGAGAGTAGATGTTTCTCAATCCCAAATTCATAAATTTTGAGTAAACTTCAACATATAAAAAGATGATAATTTACCATTTCTCTATGATGTAGCCACTGGGAGGCTCCAGAATCAGTCTTATATCTGTCATAACAGTGTTGAAGTTTTAAAAAAAAATAATAATGCTTATGGAAAAAGCATGGACTGGGGCTCATGGGAAATGGAGGTCAAACAAGAGGACAAGAAGTATTCATTCACACTGCATTAAGGATTGCCTATTAACACTGCGTATTAATCAGAATGAACTGATGAGTCTGAAAACATGATGAACCCGGGCCAATGCTGGTCATTCCCTTGAGGAAATGAGGCTGGTCAGCTGATCCCTGATCAGCTCAGACAAAAAAACAAAACAAAAAACCCTCGATGGACTCAGAAAGTTTGTCCATTATGCTTTTTCACATGAAGTCATAGTACCACCATCATTCTTTTTCATAGCTGTTTCCAAACAGAGTTTTATACTGATACATGTAAAGGATGAGACTGGCTTTTGAAACCAATCTTATCTGCATGCATCGGTAAAACCTTGCCTGCGTCCCAGCCAGTTAAACTCTGCACGGGGCTCTGCTGCTCTCAGCTGCTCAGCAGGACGATGATGTAGATGAGAAGCAGGCAGATGAGGATGAGGGTGAAGTTGACGAACAGCTCCTGCAGGTTCCTCTTGGCCTGCGGATTCACCTCGATTTGAGACGCTCGGCGGATGGCCGATTTGGTCATGTGCTGCACACGCTCCATCTTTGATCTAACGGATCAGGAGTTGAGAGAGTTCAAATCAGGTCTCTTCTCTTCTCTTCTCTAGTTTCAGAAGAAGAAAACAACATATTTCACTGTTAACTTCGTTCATATTTTGCATTTATACCTTGAAATGACCCTGAAAGACACAAACACACACAGCCTCCTGCGGCTCCTGCGGCTGCCGTCTCCAGGTTGAGGTATGTGACCTTTCTTTGTATCACAGCACTTGGTGTGATGATATAACTGTGCGGCTCGGAGGCGCCAGCTGAGGCCCAGTAATGTGTTAAGTTGGAGTCTGGCCTTAGTGGCATCAACACAAATGTCAAGATCACAGTGGAAGAATAGGGGAAACTAAAAGGTGATTGCTTAATAACTTGAGAAGTAAATGATAAAGTGTGCAAGGATGAAGGTAGGATATTGCAAAGACCTTCACTCTGCCACTTCGGACTCTGAGGCTTTGTTTAATCCCTTTTTTTCCCCCCATCTGATCCGGGGCTTTCCTGGGATCAGAGTGACAAGGTTACTGCACTTTTGCCTGCTTACAGTGGAAATCTTACCTCTCTGTCAAATACTTTTCTATTTTTAAGTTGTTTCAAAGTCAAGCCAGCAGCCTTTTCGTTGCATCCCACAGTACCAACAGGTTCAATTATTAACTGACAGCTTTCTCCTGAGGATGGTGCTAAAAGAAAGTCTATCCCAGAGCTTCTGGCGTTCAAACAGCACTGTCCAACCTGTTTCTCCTGTTCCAGCCATTGTTCTACACGGTTTTCAACACATCTATTTTTATCCTTCCACTTTTCTTTCCTCTACCCGTCATCTGCTTCTGTGTCACCCGTCATCACTTGCCATGTTACACCTCAACACTTCAAACATCGGTGTGGTTCAGGAGACCTCAAACTTCAGCACTGATGAAGAGGAGACTGGTTTTGAAGGTCTAAAAAGGTTCAGCCTTTCCAGTATTTTTTGGAGCATTTACTTCGCTCACCTGTGTTTAGACATTTCAAATTGCCATCTGTCAGTCCATGTAAAACACCGACTACAAGTCCTGGTCTTCAACACAAGGCAATGTAGTTTTTTATGGACGTTGAAGTCCTTTCATTCCTAAATCTCTGTAATCTGACATAATTGTGAAACCTTTCCTTCCTGTATTTTTTGGAGCGTTAATTTGATAGGAGTTGAAAAATGACACAACGGAGGGAACATATATGCAGTCCTAACATCCGGTATTAGTTCATACAGGGGATACGCCGCCTGACTCCTCATGTCCGAGAGTCTTATCAGTCTCTGAGCCAAAGTAGAAGTATTACATAAAAACCACAAAGGTGATTTCCATGAAAGGCAGTGCAGAGTTGGAGCGTGTCTGTGCAGATCAGGATCACTTTGTATTTAACTGGAAATGCAGCACTGGACTTGGCAGAGGACGCCTTTGACTTCCTTCAAAATCCGCATTAGGATATCTCCAAAGGCAAACTTGGAAAAATGAAACCTTGACTGACTTTGTTTTTGGGTCTGTGCGACTGAACATGTGAGCGACTGCTGCTCCACATCATCCTCACTTCGTCTGTGCTCATTATCTCTTCCTGAGTGTCGAATTGTCAGTGATGCAGTGTTTGAAGTCAGGCTGTCACTCTCCCCGTGGCACAGCGATGCAAGTCACCCTCATTTCCACACTATGAAATGAGTGATAAATGGACGGCTGATACTCGTCACAGCAAGGCTTTCCTCCGCCTGGAGGCATTTATTCATTTGTGAATGGCCTTTCTGTATTTTCAACAAGCAGCCTGCTCGTCATCACTTGATACTTTGCTCGTCTCTCTGCATGTCTCCCACCTCAGAACCAAATAATCTCAGCTATTCTGTCGCAGGAAAAGGTTAATAAGCAGAAGAAGCATGAACGTGGACAAAGTCAGGCAGCTTGTGGCTTCAACTTTCATGTCCTGAGAAGTCACACGCTGGTGAGACTACCTGCAAATGTGGTGGTAATTATTTATACCAGAATGTGCAGATCACATGCATCTAGTAATATGATGATGAAATTATCCTCCAAAAATCTCAAGAGTCTTGTTGTTAATATCTGCTTTTTCTGCCTTTAGTTCAATTTAGTCTTGATAACTGGCTGACAAATGTGTCACAGCGTAGTTTATTCTATATTATTAACACTATACCGTGGCTGAATCAAAGTTGTCTGTGTATCGTTTTTATTTTGTTGTTTTCTTCTTGAGAACAAATATTTTAGGCCATATACCACATCAAGACTATCCATCTTTTCCTTCTTTATCTCCAACCTACTTCACCTCATGCTGCGTTCACAACACCACAGAGGTGGGAATTGTAAAACTGCATTAACAATTTTAAAAGAGGCACCTTTTACAGAGGAGAGGGGTGGAGACAAATGTAGTGATTGACTCCTCCCCCTAATGCTGGCTGATTTGAACAGAGATGTAACGATGTGGTTGAACAGTAACACTAACCCTGTATTTCATACACAGACGTAGAGCAAGGGTCCGTGTGCGTTCCTGTCCTTCCATGTGAACATACGCACTTTTAAATCCCGTAGATTAAAATGCATTTAATTAGTGTTTTCTGTGATTCCTCAGTCATAAGAAGCAAGTTTAACTCATCTTCGTGACTGACAGCTAGAGGTGAAATGTAGGTTGGACCGAAGCACCGGCCAGCTGGTGCTGACCTCTTATCCAAATCAGGCCGCGGTCAGCGCCAGCGGCACATCTGACAGCAGCTGCTGTGAGTCCGTTCTTGCAGACCGTGTAAAACTTGAAACAGAACTGTCATGACCGTTGTACATTTCAGTCAACAAATACTTATAAATTTCTTGATTGTTTTACTCCTTTCTTGAACTAATTGACGTCCTCTGTCTGTGATGGTCATAATTGGACAGTTTCAGCCAACTTTCTCATGTTCTGGGCGCCGGTTTCCACCGTTCCTTTGTTGCAGTTTGTCCCGTCTCCTTCAGAGGTCATTGTGCAGCCAAAGTGCACATTAAAGTACACATTAAAACTCAGAAGTTTTAAGCAGAATTATCCCTATGCCAACACATCTGCAAGCTTCCCATGCAGCCAGTTACACCTCTTAAATGTCACATCTGTAGTCTTGTAGTCTTTTAAAGCGAAGGGCAATAACATTTGCCAGCATTTGCAACTGTAACTGCACCCTGGGAAATATCATTATGAAATCTTTGATTCAATTCAGCTGATTTTTCTGCCCAACAGTCCGTAATATAATCATGTGCTAGGGATGGGAATACAAGAACGGAGTGTTTATCCCTCTGGGAGGTTTGGTCCAGTTTCCATCCCCCCATCCCACTCTGCTCCGCTGCTCGGAGCTGTGTTTACTGAATGTGAACAATTACTTTTTTAATAAGAGAGAGTGTTTTACACATTGCTCTTGGTATGATAACATTAAACACAGCTTCTCTTAGCATCACAGTCGATAGATTACAATTACTTTCTAAGTCCTCCGCTGTCAGCGCTCTGATCTAACACTTTTCATCTTTTTTTTGTATATGCCACGAGTTATCACAGAACTTCACTTAGTTGGCTTTTATGACACAAACGCAGAATTAAAGAGCAGATTAGTTTGTAGAGGATGCTGATTCTTACCTCGCAGATGAGAAGAGAGCCGGCTGGAGTTTCAGAGAGAAATGTCAGATATGCAGTGGTGTCCACGGCAGTAAAGAAAGAGAGGGAGAGAGAGGAGGGAGGGAGGGAGGGAGGCAGGACATCCCAGCTGAGCCTTCAGGAGAGCGGGGATGCCATGTTCGAGTCACGTCTCCTGAATGATGCATGCAGCCGGTACAGTGCAGTAATTCAACTTAGACTTCTTAATCCCCAACATGTTAAGGCATCAATTAATGTAACTGACACAAGGCTTAAATACACTTAAAAATAACACACAAGAATTCAAAATAGTGAAGTAAAACATGCTTCCATGTTTCATCCATTTGCCCAATTTCGGATCAACTGAGTTTGGATACGTACTTTAATTTGCTGCAAAAGGCCGATCTGCAACCCACTGAATAATGGGGGCACATGGTACTACCCACATTTCTTTTTTTTAATCTTCAAATTTGCCTTAAAAAAATGAAGACAGTGGGAAAAAAACTAGATGACCTTGTTCATCTGAGGATGTACTTGTCTGATACTAAGACCAACTATGATCAATACGGTTTTTACTTAAAGGGTCCTTCAATGTTTGGATTCATCTTTTGTTTAATATGGCCATGACGCGGCAGCTGCAATGAGCTTTCACTGGCTCATAATCAAAAATCACCTTTTAGATTATAAATGTGGCATGTGAGAGTCCTGGACAACATCTTCTACTACAAAAAAAAGAAAAGAAAAGTAAAAAAGGGGAAACAGGGGCTTCAAAAAGTCCGGAAAAGTAAAAATAACTGCAGCCCCCCCACCAATTCCCCCTAATGTGGCGCAGAAAGCTGCCCTTTTCCCTTATATGGAGGATCTGCATGTAAACAGCCTGTCAGTCACCCATCGGGGAATCAGCTTTGTTTTCACTGCTCCTCACTTCAAAATACACACAGGCGAGCAGATACTTCCATTACATCTCTGAATGACATTTGTGCTTTTCCAAACACGAGAAGACACTTTGATCTTCTCTCTGGGAGACGGCTCCACTGTTTTAAACACATATGAGTGTTGCGTTACACCGCTGGGCTGAGGTGTGTTTTAACATCTGTTTATCAGAAGCCTTTCAGCAGTTTTGGTTTGCCGTCTTTTACCTGCAGGAGCTTCTCCAGGATCCTGTTCCAAGGAGGAATGTCTCCTGACGTCTTTATTGCAGAACTGAACTATCTAGGACCCAGTTAAGTGTATTGCGAGCCTCACTGAGACGTGGATGTCATACGTTTGGGTCCATGCCGGAGCACACTCGAGTGAACAGCAGGATGATGAATCAAACACACTTTCCATTAGGCGTGCTGCGGATAGTTTACGTAGGAATGACTTTAAATTGAAAGCAGAAAGCATATTTATATGTCTATAAATACCCTTTGTCAAAATTAAATCTAAATCTATAATGGTATTTGCTTGCTTTTTTTTCCCAGATTGAATTTCGGCACCAGAAATATTTGGTACTAAAAAACTGCTCAGGGTCCAGGTCTGTTCTGGACCGGTTCCAGATGGGGAAGCACAGCGATCCTAACGTAAAAAGATAAAAGCTTGCCTCTTCTGATAATACATGTTTTCTCAGGTGATCATAAACATAAACCTGTTTAGACATCTTTTTTTCCCCTTGTAAATACAAACTCCATATTTTCCCGTTAAAATGTGATTCCATAAATCGTCTCCACCAGAAGAAAAGTTTCTCTCCCTCTGTCTCTTTTCTTTTCTTCCAGGAGTGGTTCGGCTCTGCAGCCTTACATGGTGAAATGTCCACACAGCTCTGATCTGCGCTGGACAGACGGGCAGATGTGGAAGCAGAGAAACGACATGACGGATAGAGAACGACGCTGCAGGCAGTGAAACAACAACGCCGACGACGCCCGGTAACTTTGAACTAACCTAACGCCGGCTGTCACATTGTCACGTCACCTGAAGCTTGCTCGCAGCCCCTTCCTTTCCTGTTTGTTGTCAAATTATATATTCTGATGTCCACATAATTCAATTTATCCTAGTGTCAAACATGTTCTAACAGCATAATTATACATGTATAGTTTTAATAAAAATAATGTGTTTGTCTGTGTCTGTCGTTACTTAACAGAAGTATTTATAATCAGTGTCCAAGACTTTGATACTAACTGATTAAATGAGGGACTTAATCTAGATTCTTCCTTGTTATTTCGTTGAAATAAACTTCTTAATGATGTATTTTACTTGTTACACAAGGATGAAGGAGGGCTCTAAGAGGAGAGGATGGATGGAAGGGATGGAGGAGGGATTTCCTTTGGAAGACTGGCCGTTATTGTTGGCAGCTTCACACACATTCTCGCTCTTAGGCTTTTTTTTCTTCTTCGTTCTTTTCAGGTCTCTTTCTTCTCCAGATATAGGCATCTATATCTGTAACCCCTCCTAGTTCCAGTTTTATCAGTGAGGCCAGAGTGAGCAGGAGAGCAGGGTAGCAGTCTTATTTAATGAACTATTTCAATATAAGCAGTTATCTCCTGGAAGTCTTCAGTCTATTGAATACGTGGTTTTACAGCTGAAGGCCTCATCCAGAGTCCGGTTTCTTAATGTTTACAGGGTCCCAAATACTGTGCAGACTTCTCCGATGACCTCACTGAACTGCTGTCTGTGATCTGTGTTGGTTTTCAAAGGGACTAAAGACCCGAGTAACACTCTGGACCACTTTGGGCTGACTCGGCATGTAACAGAGGCCACATACAATAGGGGACACAGTCTGGACCTACTGATCTGAGGGTCTGAGCAGTTCAAAGGTTACTGTGTCGGATGTGGGCCTGTCTGATCTTTTCTGTTTTCTTTGAAGGTTTGATTCAGTGCACACAAATGTGTCAACAGCAGAGATCAAAAATATAGATCTTCATCCAGATCTTCATCCAGATCTTCATCCAGATCTTCAACCAGGTCTTTAACCAGGTCTTCTTTGTAACACCTGCCCTGTCGGGAGGTTCAGTCAATGAAATGTGAAATGTTAAATGTTATGGACACTGCTGCTCCCACTAAGGTGAAGGTTTTCCCTGGAAGGAAGACGTCTCCATGGTGAAACTCCGCTCTACTTTCACTCTTACATTTTACATGCAGGAAGTCCTACTTTTCTGACATCATCACCAAAAACGGTCATAACGCTCGGTCCTTATTTACCACACTAACAAACCCTCCTGTGTCAGTGGAAACTGAACTTCAGTCCACCATGACCTGCAACCACTTTGCCAGATCTTCAGGGAAAATCCAAAATATTAGACGAGCAGTTGGTACGTCAGCAGCAGGTTCAGGATGTGAACTGTGTCCACCGAAAACCTGTGTAAACACCATGACACAGTTTCAGGATAATGCAAGGACAAAAGATCTGATGTCTCAGCAGGACCTGGAAAAACTGGTCCATACCTGGAAGTTATGAACCAGGTATGAACCTTCCAGACCCCTCAGATCATCTGGATCTGTTTTTTTATCAGTTCCCAGAGTCAGGACCAGATGTGGAGAAGCTTCCTTCAGCTTCTCTGCTCCACATGTCTGGAACAAACTCCTAGAAACACTCAGTTTATTTAAATCCAGGTTGAAGACTCACCGGTTCTCAGCTGCATTTAAATAATTGTGTAATTAATTTGTGTGATGCTTAATGTCTCTGTAAAGCACCTTGTTGTTGAATTGTGCGGTACAAACAAACTTTGCCGTCTACGCCAGCTGTTGCAGCTTTTCCTCAAGGCCTCTGTCTGAGAGCAGAGTTTGTCCGATAGGGACTTTTGAAACACAGGACCGACCAAAAAACAACAGTTTTCTCTGAAACGCGTTCTAATCACATTTAGAGAGACTCTGAAAGGAATTTCATAAAGGTTACATTTATGAAAATCTAATTTGAAAAGCCAAATGGGCTAACGGGTCCTCCGGGCAGCGATGAACAGCTTTAATTGAACACCTACCAGTAGAGGAGCAACGTTCTCCCTCTAAATGGAGTTAAATTTCCAGGCAAGAAAACGCAGCCAAGCAGAAGGTATTTCACCGATTCCTAACCTCAGGTTTATCTCAGGGAACAGCCACACCAGTGTGCACATGCTCCCAAAGTCTAGTGTGATTTTAAATGACTTGGAGGGTGTCGAAGTCTAAACTTATTTTAGGATATTTTCAGGATTTACACCCAGCTGGTTACTTACATTTCACTTCCACACGGTGGCCTGAAGCTTTGAAACCTGCAGACTGTTCCTACACAAGAACATGTTTGTCTGATTAACAGCTGGCAGAAATAATATGTCACTGATACAGAGATTATTGAAAAGATTTTTGGTTTTGGTTAATGTTTTTTATCAATTCAAATAATTTAGTTTGTTCATAAAATGTATGTTTTCCTTATACATATGTGCAGATGTTAGAGTTTAATGCATATTTTTCAAGTATCACTACCTAAATCTGGACCCTGCATTGACGGGGCTGAAGCGACGGTCCGCAGAGCTCCGCTGGAACACCCAAAAGACATTAAGTCAATGTTCCCCTTGAGTTTGAGTCTTCGCTTCTTGTTCTATGTTACCACTGCAGTTAATGCAACTACAAGCAAAAACTCAAAAACAGTCATATTTGCTGTCATCTTCTTCTTTTCTATATTGGTGGTGGACAAACAGTAAAATATTGTGTACCACTACCAGGTGGTATGGTGTGGTAGGTCCTACGGCTCACTCACTATAAATGGAGACATGTCAGCTGAAAGGACCAAAGAGGAAGTTTCCACTTTTCAATTCCAGCGTCCAAGGTTTCACCTCCGACATCTGCTAATGGAAGTGCAGCTCTACGCCCCTTTAAATGGTTCATCCCAACTCTAACTTCATCTAACTTGTATCTAACTTGTATTTTCTGAGTCTAGGAGGCTAATAGGTGATTTATGTGTTTCCAGCAAATCGACAACATAAGTTGGACGTTGCAGGAGACAATATGTTGTAACCTCTCATCAGCACTGCAGGCTGAGCTCTCTATCCGTCTGCCTGCAGGTTTCAGGTTTCAGGTTTCATGTCCTCTGTGGCTGTTGAAAAAACTGAACTTCACTTGGACTTCTTGGTTGGTGGTTGGAAGTCAGAATTTGTGCATATGCATGCATATATTCAAGCGTGTTTTAGCCGAGGACACAAACATCAAAGATTTGTATCATCATGTCATTAGTCAACAAAGTTCCCTGCAGTGTGCTTCAACGTTACAGACTCTATGCTCAGCGACCATGCAGCCCATCATAATGATTCCTCCAGGACACATCCACATCCATCCTGCCTAAACATCCTCAAACAAGACACTGGATTATTTTTAGTCGCAGGGAAACTGCTCTGCCCAAAAAGAAACAAGAGTTTAGGCTTCAGGGATCAGGAATGACATAAAAATAAATTGTGTGGCCTTCAACTGATGACCACCTCATTCACCCAAACTAAAAAAACCCAAACTCTCAACCTTTTAAATTTAAGCCACTAATCCAATGTTAAAATGTCTCAAATGGTTTCTGACTAAGTCTACTGATATATCCCGACCGCAGCATCCTGCTCCTGTAACTCGAATCCAGCGCACTCCAAGTGTGCGTGCACCTCGAACAATAAAACTCTATAAAACTAAAGCTGTCGGCCGTCCAAAAATAAAACCTCACAAAGCCGCAGCACCTGATCAGCATTGTCCCGAGTCCAAAATAATCACTCAAATCCAGCATCTCCAAATGGTGGCATTCCCCAGAGATACCCAGCCATGATCACTCAAATGTTAAATGCCCCGGGACACTCGGGCTTCTAAATATAACACAAAGCCGGCGCACTGGATTTTTGGGCATTCTTGTCATTCTTCTGAAAATAGAAACCCACATCAACCGGAGCTTTTTATCTGACATCTACACTGACTGTGTTGTCTGTATGAGTTGCAGTAAAGTGAGTTTGTTTCCATATTTCAGGATAATAATCCCGTGAACAGAGCATTGTCTCATGTAGTGAAAAGTAGAAACTAATTTAAAAGCTGCATGCAGATATTCCCGGCTTCTTCTCTTAGTCCTTAGTTCAGTCTGTTTATCCTGCAGCAAATTGCATCTTGAAATACATTCCCATGCACACATTCCCACAAAAAACAACACATACACTAAACCTGTGATGGAGGTTTATATCGTGGCATGCAAAAGATTGGGATCCCAGATCCCAAAATAAATGACGACATGAAATCAAATGATTGTGCAGACAAACTGATAAGTGCACCATCACTCCAGTACTCCTCAACTCTTCCAAAGCCTATTGTATATACTTAGATGATACTATATGCGCTTTTACCGGTTAACCTTTCTTGTAAACGTTGATTTGATACAGCACATTGTTTGCAGAAACCATTTGAATCATTTCGGTGTCAGAAGCAGATGTGTTCCCATCGTATTCTGGTTCCACTGGGTCTGGTTAGAGGGGTTTGAATGCTCTGCCTGCCTGTGTTGGTCTTCTTTAACGTCTTCCCACAGTCCAAAAATATCCATGCAAGGTTCATTTTGGTTGTTTTAAATGGATTACATAGACATGAAGTATTTACAAAAAAAAAGAAGAGAAAGAAAGAAAAAAACTGTATGATCACATGAGCTGTTTTCCCCAAAATGAATTTTGTGAATACAAGTATTTCTGAATAGAGCGCTGGTGAATCAATAAGTCTGCTCCTGCTGTGCAGTCCAGAGAGGATTACAAGAAGCATGTTGCAGATACTCCAGGCTTCGAAACACATAACTGAAAGCTTTTATCAGCGGCCTTTAAGAGAGCGCAGTGGGCATTCTTTCCGTTGAAACAGTATTGTCATCACATTGAGTCTATAAAAAGATTGTTGTTTCACAAAGGTAGTTTTAAAAGCACAAGCTGGACTGAACTGAGAGGCCTCCTGTAAAAGATTTCTGTCTCATTGACATGTAACAGTAGTCTTTTCATCGCTTTCTTGTTAATGAAGTCCTGTGAACATGTGATGTGACTTTCTAGTCGTCCTCCTAAGTGCCATGATCTCACTAACAAAGTCTCTGGCTAAACACATACTGTAAATAAGACATCAGTAATACATTGGTGCAGAGAAAGCATCCATGAGTATTTTAAATCATTTAGAGATGTTGCTTGTTTATGTCCCAGTGTGTATAACTCATCAGTGGTGCTTCAGGCTTTCCCTGAGGAGCATTTGGGCTGCAGCTTCAATCCTCTGGTGATAAAGTGCAGCCGCTTCTTCGCTCCCACCTCATCAGTGAGAACAATTTTGTTTGACGCAATCCATATTAAAGATCTGATTCACTGCAGTTATTTAGGGCAGTTTGATATGATGATGAAGTTATCTGAAGGTTCTGATTGGCTGTAAAAGGTAATATAGAGGATTGTGATTGGATGCTGAGGTATTCAAAGGGTTTGTCCTGAGTCTAGAGCTCATGTACAGACTAGTTGGACCAGAGCAGTGGAAAAATATCTGATCTATTTTTAAAGGCCCATTTAACAGAAAAGGGTCATTGGTGTCCTTCAGTGGAACAGACAAAGTCTTCGACGAAGCGCTCCATCATAGATTACATCTTTTCTTTTTTTTCTTTTTTTTTCTAAGCGCTCACAGAGAAAAGCAAACTTTCACTGGGGTTCTGATATACATTTAAAATAATAATTTCAGAAAGTTGATGCTCGTAGACTTTGATCTTACAACAAATATTCTTATTTTATATTCTACAATAATTATAGCTCACAGGACAGTGAGAATAAATAAACTTTTTTTGATGCCATGATACCGCATTACACTGTCCTGATGAGTGAGGAAGGTCCGGCAGGCCTGGTAATAACACCATGTCTCACTAGAAGTCGGAGATGGATTGTTCATGAGGATGATCAGGTTTGGAAGACACCACCTCTGTCTTCACTTTCCACATCTTCTCCATCTCTTACTTCAGATCTTGGTGTTTCCACAATTTCTTGTGTTCCTTCTATATAAAAGTATATTGAACATGGTATTTTAATTTAATGAAGTTAGATTTTTTTTTCTGCTGGTCAGGCAGGAAACCCCACGGTTTAATAAAAAACAGATGCACAATAAAACACAAACAAGCCAAATCAACCGCCTGCGACTGATATTCAGAGGAAGCACTATTAATTGTTGATTTACACTTTTGTCTGTTAATTAAACTTAAATATTTTACTATTTACTTTACTGCATACGTTATTTATGTGATGCAAAAACTGAAGCCTAAATTCAGTTCATGATTCTGCAGACATGCAGTACTTTACATTTGTTAACATTATAATATAACAGTGCCACCCTGTGGACATTTGTATGTGTTACAACACAGCGTATCAACTAGTGGACTGCATTAACATATTAAAATCCCTCCATACCAAATATTAAAATACATGAAAACTGCACTATAGGAAAGTGAAAGCCAATAAGCCGCAATAATGCAGCTTAGGAAAATACTTTAATCTTGCTTTCTGGCTCTTTATAAATAAAATGCAGGAAATCATAGTATACTAAAATAACCCGTCATGGCATTTAGTGCAAAATGATCACAGTAACATTTACGTGTGAATTCAGTGTTCATTTATGAATCTATTGAGACTAACATGAAGGGACCACAGAGGATAAGTTTAGTCCACCTCTGGCTGCAGGAGGACAAGTACTCCAGCTTCTCTACAAGGCATGTTGCTGCTCGTGTTGCTGTGTTTGTGCAACGTTCAAACCACATGTTCAGGAACCTGCTCAATGTTGTCAGACAGAAATTGAAAGCAGATGTGGAACATACTAGAAACGGTTTTATCGGTAACCCATGCCATTGTTTGTTTTGGATTATCACACGGGAACAGCCGTTGTGAGTTCCTTTCATTGCCCGATGAGAACAAAACTACCAGATCATGATTTTTGGAAAACAGAAAACTTCCATACTGAAATGAAATAATTTAGTGTCAGAAATCGAGGTTTTCCTTTCAGCTGTCATATTTTTTCTGTCTTGTGGTTGATGTCTTAAGTGCTCCTAAATAAAATGATGAGTCGTTTGGAAAAGGGCTCTCGTAAAACCCAGCCAGCCTTTGTACACGGTTCCTCTCCTGATAATAAGTTAAAACACTCACAAATCAAATCTATCCTTTTCCTGTTCAGTGCAAGATTTTGGGGGGTTTTCACAATAAATTACGTATCATATTACATGATTGCATTGAATTACAGCTTCAACTTCTGCCTGTTGAGACTTGGTGGAGGAGACGCACCACCCGGAACATGTTGGATCTTAGTGCATTTTGTGAAGTCTAGATCACCCAGAAGAACCTGTTGCATCAATGAAGGAGGAGAAAGGCGAGTAAAGACAGAAATATGAGTTGATTTGGGAAAAAAGTCGGGGGGGGGGGGGGGGGTTGTTGTTTTTGTTTTTAATTTTTATCATTTTTTTAAAATGTCACAATGTTAAATCTAAGTGGGTGAATCCAATTTAAATGACTGATGGAAAGGCAGCGTCTCAGACTTGGGTGCACTGTGCAACTCTGCTGTACGTTGTTCTGACGTTCAGACGCGAGCTCCTGGTCACAAGTCACGAGTCACAAGGATCAGATCAGATAAATATCTTCATTTTAATTCAGTTTGGATATTTATTTGAATCCATTATTTACCAGTTTAAACTCCTTCAGTCCCAGATCTGGAGGAAGCATTGCACACTTTTTCGACTGAGGACCATGTTCTCAGATTTGGAGGTGTTGAATCTCATCCCTGCTGCTTCATACTTGGCTGCGACCATCCTCACAACCATCCTTGGCCTCAGCCAAGTTGTTAAATCAGACAAGAATGGGAAAACATTCCTCTGCCAAAACCCCAACAACTGGTTTCATCAGCTCCCAGATGTTTAGTCCACATCTTCATCTGTCAGTGAAAGTCACAACAAGCAATTATACTATTTAGTTTGTGTTAAGTTGAATAAAACCACTATTGCGATGCCTCACTTTCTTAGACAAAAGCCATATTCTTCATCTGTATAACAGCAAACACGGCTGCTTGTTTTTCTTTTGCGTTTCAGTTCTTGGATGTGTGGGGCCAAGAGTTGGCATGACTAAACCACGGCTGAAGGCTCTGAATGCTCGGTAAACCATCAAATCACTTCTGGCTTCTAGTGGCTGGACAGATTTATTGGACGCCAGATCTGAAGCACACACCCTGAGACAGACGACTCCTGACTCATCTTCTTCGCTCAGTCAGTTCAGCGCAGAGCGCAGCGATGGTGCCCCTCTGACACGTTTCCTCGCGCTTCTTCAGTGGTAAGATGAGATGTTTGGTTTCAGTTCTGAACATGTACGATTGTGACGATACTTCTCTTTTTAAAGAAAGAAACGTTGGTAAATAATTCAAGTTACCCATCTGATGTTATGATGCTAAAAACGTTTCTTTGTGTGGTATGTTTTGTTGTTTTTTTCTGTTGGTTACACTGCAGGCACAGCCCCTTTAGAAATAAGCATAAAAATTCAATTAACCTAGTTAAAATTGTCTCATTTCAAGTAACAATTTCTTTGTCTGAAAGACTTTCTTGACTAGAATTCTTAAAAATAGAAAACGTGTTTAAAATAGTCTTGTGGTTTTCTTGAGATAAGGTGTTTTTTTTTTTGTGTGTGTGTTATTTAGAATGAGTTTTTGCAGTGTTTAATTCTGTCTGCTGGAAACCCCAGATAATATTTATATTCAGTTACCAAAGTAAATAAAGAAAAAGGAGGCAGATGAAGTAGCGCATTTCTCTGTTCTAAATATGGCATTTGTGGCGCTTGCTTTGTTCTTTGGCTTTGACGGTAGATGGGGCCCCTTGGATTACTTCCTTTTAAAACCATGACTTCAAATGCACACACACATGCACGCGTGTACCAACACATGCAAAGACACTGAGGTGCGTGTGTTTTGACAGGAAATAACCCGATAAAATGGAAAGTTCTTTTGAGCTGAATCTGTTGAGAATGAAGGTGAAGATGGCTCCTGTCTCCACCGTCACCTTGTTCCTGCTCTGCTGCTCCGTCCTCCCCTCAACAGGTACTCGCACCTCAGCACGTTTTTTTCTGATTTCTTCTTAGTAAATGTCACTGATGAGGTTTTAGTATGAGGCATTTCTAACAGTGAAGGTGAATGTAAACTGTGAGTATTGGTGCTTCAGCCAGAGCTGATGGTTCTCACCATTTTCCGACTCCCGCCCTGTCTGCTTTTAGAAATCTGTGCACAATTTGATAAAAGACATTAAAAATATACAGCACGGAGGTAGTAGTTTATGAACATAATAAAAAAAAAAGACTGGAATTGGCCTTTAAATCTGAAAGTGTACCATCAATCATTAATTGTTCATGTTTAACACCAAAGGAGAACCAACTAAACATCTAAGCGCCTGTCGCTGCCTTAATTTCAGTTTTGGTGCATAAAGAAGCAGAAATTAGGATTCAGTTCCCAGTGAGGTTTGATGATGTGAAACAGACGCTCTATTTCTGCTATTGGATTTAGTTTAACATCTTTTCTACATTATTTCTTATTGGCTAAATTGTAGCTCTTACTTTTATGAAGAGGTTTACGTGCGATTTTCAAGACCTGTGAAATGACGCGTTTGCCAAAAGATGCGTCAGAGTAAGACAAAAGAAGGAAGAAGAAAAAGATTGTGTGTGAATGTTACCTGCAGATAAAAGTGCAGACAAAGCTGTTGCAGTAACAAACAGGAAACTCTGCAAAAGCAGCTAGACGCAGGGGACCTGCACAGGACTACGTATCGCAGAGGTACAGATGAAGAACATAAAAGCAAACGTCGGACGGAATTCGGAAGCAATTTCACTTTAAAAGTGCATAAGAAATGCTCAAAATGTACATTATATAAAGCATCTTTAAGTTAAGTTTTGCAGATTTAAAGGTTGGTATTTACTGGTTCACATAAAGGAGAATAGTTTTCAAATCAACATATTAACACAGTGAGGTTCAGAAGTATTTACGTAATCATTTATTTTATGGTTTTTGATTTAATAAACCACCACAATAAAGACGTGACCAAGATCTAGACTTTCAGATTTATTTTAAGAGGTTTCTTTACTTTTTAACAAATTACAACCGTTTTCAGTAAAGTATCTCAATCTGGGCTGCGACGGATCATGCGCTTTCTTACTTCTGATAAAAGTTCCTTTTGCTTTAATTTGTCCACAAATGTGACTCCGGGACACGAGAGGCTTTTTAAGATGTTTTTTTTTTAATTTGCTTTCCTGTTCTTGAACGCCACCAGTAGTTTACAGCTCATTGTGAGTCCTCTTCGCGAAGACGTCTTTTGATTGTAGATGTTGAAGGTTTTGGTTGAACTACGCCTTGTTGCTGTTTTAAGGCAGTTTTAACCGCACATTGTTCTTTTTATCACAGTTCCAAGAAAACCAAGAAACGTTCTCAAATTTAAAAATATCATGTTTGTAATTAAGATAAGACTTAATGAGAACGTTCTGGCCGTGTTTCTCTCAGTAAAACCTGTAAAAAATGAGTCCGGTGTACGGACTCGAACAGGAGAGAAGCTCTGAAACGCTCTGACATTTCGATCGCGTATACGAGCAGGAAAAGTCACATTTTTGAGGTAATAAGATAAAAGCCGAGTTGACAATCTGATTTCCAGGAGGTGAAGCTGCTGCACCTCTTCAGCTGTTATAATATCATGAATATCATCACTTTGCTTCCTCACCAATTCAAGAAAAATAACATCTAGTATCTTCATTTGTTGTTTTGTTTTTGTCATGGTTTTCTTCTATAGGATCCTGTGTGTGTCACATCTGCTCTTTGAAAAAACAATACTAACCGAAATACTTGTTGCCGCTTCATTTTTTTTATTCTGAAACTAACTACAAGGTTTATTTCTGGAGTGAAATAAACGTGTACTAAACCTACTTGACAGTTCCCCGAGTACGTGGCACCCTAACTCACACCTAACCCTAACCTCACCTGGTGTCGGGAGCAGTGAAACTAGGCCAGAAGAGACGGGCGCTACGTTCCAGTAAAAGATTATTTGACAGAAAACAGCAGCAGACAGAGTCAGGATTTCAATGAGGAGCATTGGTTTATTTAAAGCTACACATGTAAGACGTTATTCATCATAATCCGTTTTGTTTCAACATCCCAGACAACTGCTGAGATAAATGGTTGCTATAGTTACAAGTCAAGCCTGGCTATCAAAAGGCCCCGGCGCTCAGTGCAACACGATAACTTTCTGTAGATATTTAAAAATGATATTTGACTAATTTATTTCCACGTTCATAAGTCAGCTTTTTCTTGACTCTTTCCACATCTGACTTCCTGTTCACTGATGATGGTTGACTAATTCCGACCCAGAACCGGACCGTTCTTTCAACATGCTGACGTGATTAAGGCCCTGATGATGACGCTCAGCCCATCTTAAGTTTCTGTCTTATCACTTAACGCTTGAGTTCCATATTTCCAGGCTTATTTTCTGTTAAGTCATCAACACTTTGATGACGTGAGCTCTGAGACCTTTGCTGTGTGTGTGTGTGTGTGTGTGTGTGTGTGTGTGTGTGTGTGTGTGTGTGTGTGTGTGTGTGTGTGTGTGTGTGTGTGTGTGTGTGTGTGTGTGTGTGTGTGTGTGTGTGTGTGTGTGTGTGTGTGTGTGTTCCCTCCGATTGCGACATTCGCCGAGTCTTGAAAAGCGAATACTTTCATCATTATGGAGGAACATGAAATGTCTCTTTAGTGACTCATGCATTGAAGCATCAACTGTGGGTTCACTTCTCAAAAAACGAAACTGTTCCTGAGAATACATTTCAAAAGATTTCTCATTTTTTTTTCTTTTTTTTGTGGTTTTAACCCCTTGTCATCACAAATAATTTCCATCCACTTGGTGACATGTTTTGCTTCAAAACTGATGGGAAACTGTTGTTTGTGCATCAGTAGTTATAACCTGTACCAACACACCTTTTTTAAACACTTTTATTCATGTACAAAATTAAAATGACCTCAGTTTGCCTGAGGTCATTTGGCCTAACTTCTTAAATTTGTCGTTTATGTCTCAAACAAACATTTACACCACTTCTTTATATCTAGGCTTGTTGTAAGTCCAGAATGCTCCTTTTAAATGTTCAGGAAAAAAACAACATTATCTTAAAAGAAGTATTTTGAATTTCACCATCAGGTTTAAGAAATTGGTCTTTTTTTTTTTTTCTTTTTGTAATTCTTAACCTTTCTTTCTAATTCAAAGAGTCTAAAGATGTGTGCGACGTCTATAAAGAAAGTGGCAAACAATTCCTCGTGCCTCTGGGAAAGGATTTTCCTTCAAATAAAAAGTTGCAATGGAACCAAGACAACACGATCATCTTCCATAGGGTAGGAGGTAAAATAACCAAAGGCAACAAGGAGGACGTTAATCCCGCAGGGTCCCTCATTCGAAATGGCCTGAAGACTGACGAAGGAACTTATAAAGCTGAGGTTTTTGGAGACGATGGAACATTATCATACGCTTCAAGTGACATACGTGTATGTGTACAGGGTGAGTGGTTGCACATAGGCATCTTCTAACAACAAAATATTTGTTTGTGAACTTTATTCCTCGTCCATATGCGTCCTTAACTGCCTTTGAATTTAGTCATGGACTTCAGCCGTGTGTTTTCTTCACGTATGTTGTTGATGCATCAGAATCTGTGAAACCTGTACAGCCTCATTTCTCTGCCGTTGTCGTAACATTACTGGGTTTTATCACGAGAGTACAAATCTGTTGCATCTCAACAGACCCTGTAAAAGAGCCTAAACTGAAAATGGAGTGTGTGCAGCCAGACTCTGTGAAATTTACCTGCACTCCTGATCAGGTAAGAACAAATGAACACCTCAAATTTACAAAACAGTTTGGACTGTTTTTAGACCAACACACTGTAATCGCTAATGAGGAATCGGATGTGTAGCAACGTTCCAACGCATGTCTTAAGACGTTTTAGATCCAGATGCTTGAAGCTCTGCATGTTACCATCTAATCAAGTATTGTTTCTCTTTTCCCACAGAAAGACAAAGTTCACAAGACTGAGTGGCTAAAGAATAACGCGTCTCAAAAGGAGACGCAACTGTTTCTAGTCCTGAAAGCCAAAGAGGTTAAAACAGACAAATTCTCCTGCAAAGTTTCTAATCAAGTCTCCTCTAAGACCAGTACTTCTTTGACACAAACCTGCTTCACGCATAATAGTGAGTATTACACACTGGTATCTACAGCCACAGGCGTCTTTTATATATTTATATGTGATATGAATGAAAGGGTTGTGTCAAATCGTTACTTTTGTGACCCAAATGGTGAAAAATGTACAACTTAAATACAGATACAGAAGATTTTCACTGTTATTGTAATTCAACCAGGATCAGCAGGTTGATTATTGGAAGCTGTTAAGGGCTCTGTCACAGTTTTACGATTGAGCCGGCTGAGTATGCTGACATGTGAAAAATATGGCAAATACGCTGGCGTACGTTGAAAAAGTTTCTGGTAGGTTTTGCGTAAGTTAGGAGCATGATGAAGCCCACTGGCATGCATTGTGGTACAGCGAGGTCGTGGAAAATATTTGTACATGCATAATATTTCTTGACGTATGCCGAACTGGGCGAGACCATGGCTCAGGAGGCCACGGCGGTTTAGCTGCATGGTCATATAAGTTTCTATTACTTTTTGTATATGATTAAAAGTTCTGTTTACCTGTTAGTGATCAGATGCATTAATTGAACCTGCATTTATAAAAAACAAAAACCATTCTTCTCCCTGTGTTTTCTTTTTAAGTAATGTTTTTACCGGAGGAATTCTTAGGCACCAGTATTTGGGTTTTTGTTGGAGGAGGAGGAGGTACGTTGTAAGATTTCTTTCAATATTTCTTCTATCTTTAAAAAATATGTGATGTTTTATATGTACCTATAATGCAATGCAGTTAAATTAAGCAACAAATAATTAATTAATTAATCATAAAATTGTTGAAATGTGCTAATCTTGAACGACTTGTCATCATCCCCTTCAGGTGTTGTTGTGTTGCTGATTATAATCGTCATTATATGCTGCATCCGGACCAAACGGAAAAAGCGTATGCGCCTAAACGGTAATGCATTTCTTTTTGGTCATTTATTTTTAGAATAAATTTTAAAACATGTGCCAGAAGCTGGTGGATCAACTCCTGGATCTTGCAAGCTTCTATTAGGCCTTCCTGTTGTTTTTATACAACCATGAAGAAACCTGTGGAGCACCTCAAGGCTCATTGTTGGACCCACTTAACTCATATTATTCAAATGTTAAAGATTACCATAAAAAAATGTACAAGACGTGAGCAACAAAAGCCTGCTTCAGGGAAAGAAGAATAAATGATTTTATTTTAATTTTATTGGTAATGAAACTATCTAGGAGTTTTCTGCTCTACATTAACAGCTAAGGAGATGGATATGATTTCCTACAGAAGTTCCCCCAAGTAGGTGCTCTAGCCACAACCTGGATCAACTATTGGAGAGACGGCCACTGAACCCAACACTATCAATGTCTTTTACTGGAGGAATTCTTTGAAATGCCAGCTGTAATTCCCAGGTGGACATGTCAGGCTCTCCATTATTTCCCCTTGGACATGCCGTGTTATCAGAGCCCGAACCCGACCTTCACTTTGTGAAATGCGCCTGGCACTTCCCCGATTCACAGCTGATTCAGTAAAGGTCTCGATAAGAAGCGTTGCCTTTTGGTCTCAGCTGGTGTTGTTATGCACCCCACCAAACTTGCTTTTAGTTATGTTTCTGATCATTTGTTCCATTAAGCTTTGATATCTTTGCCATTTTCAGACTGGGCTGCGGGATGCATATTTAAACACAACCAACAAAGAGTGCAAAAGCTAACCACATGGGTGTGAATGATGACTTCACACATCTAAGAATGCTCTGTGTGTTTGTGAATTTTGCTGTGTGGCAGTTTCATATGACCCCCATAAATAACATATTGCAGCATCTGTAGTAGAAGTAAATTTGGTCCCTTATTAAGGCCTGAGTTTAGATCATGCTTCTCCAACTGTCTATATCACGCACTTCACACCTTTCATTTTAAAGAATTTAATTTCTTAGAAAAACAGTGTCGATGAATGTGCTGATTCTTTAATTTATTCAACAGACGCAGAGGAGTTGCATTTGAACTTGGGCAGTGCCGACCAGCATCATCATGATCAATGTCCACCTCATCCTCGCAACCAGCAACGTCATTCTCCCAAAGATTATGAAAATCATTACCCCCAGCAGCAGGCGGCTGGCCACACTGGCCCACGACAAAACCGCTCCCGAAACCAGCGTCCAAAAGCTCCCGAGCCCCCCAGAGGTGGCCCGAACCCAGCTCCCAGACAAGCCGTACGGGTAGGACCCTGCAGGCCTCTCGCAAATCAAGAGGCATTGATTTAGTTCACATCTGCATAGTTCCCGTTGTATCATGTGAACCTGAATAGTTCAGACTAAAACTGGACTTCAGTGTGGTTCTTGGTCTGACTCTGTTTTTCCCTTCCTCTCAGGCCCCCGTACCAACTAATCCTGTCGATGATGAGCAGCCCCCTCCTCTTCCTCAGCCCAGGAAGAAAGTCCCAAAGGCGCAGAGAGAGTGACAGCCTGTGACATCAGCTGATGTGAGGAGTTGTCACATTATGTCACATTTTATCACATTTTCTAATTTTCTACCCTGATTTATGATGCAGTTTCAAGAGATTATTTCATGAGATGCAGTGTTCAAACTACTACAGGGAAATGCAGAGACGATGCCGGCATTTTGGGGTTTCGTTTCCTTTTTTTATTGAGCTAAAAGATGGTTTTTGGTTGGATGGTTTTATCACTAATTTTACCAATTTAATTTAAAACAAAAATCATCATTTTATGATAAATAAGATGAAACTACAACTTGAATAAGACCAAAGGCTCATGTGGACAGTGTTTACTTTGTGACAAATAGATGGAGAAGTTAATTTTCTTATAGATTTTTGTACAATTTTCATGTCTTTTGAACAATGTCAGGAGTTATCCAGAGCTAGACGGCAAACCCGACCCGGGACCGGGACCGGGACCGGGACCAGGAACCTGTCCTTTTGTTGATCTATAGATGCGAGATGTGTTTTCAAACTAAGATTTATATATAAATACTGTACATATGGTTTTGTGAAAAGTTCTTCGGTGTGTCTTTGTCACACTGAAACAACACTGAAGCAAATGTATTCACCAAACAAACTGTCATTTTTACTTTTTTTTATGTACGTCTGTGTCACATTCTTTATCAAACTATCTGTTTATCATGTTTATTTTGGAATATGTGTAATAATGTGTAGATAACAACTAAGCCTTTTATTTAGAAATGTGCAGTGGAGGTATATACTTTAACTGTGTCTATGAGTTTTTAAATAAATGGGATAAGTTTTGGTGTTAATTTTCCGTGTGCTGGTTTAGGTGACTGCAGTGCACGTTGGTGAGAAACGGCGCATGCATGTGTCTGTGGGTTTTCTGTGCGTCTTTCACATATCCTGTGTATTTTTTTTGCTGAACATGTGCCAGTGGTTTGCCGTGTGCATTCGCTGTAGCTGCCGAGTGCAAGATGAATATCAGCTCTGAGTCTCTGGGGTATTGGTGGGGATGGGCCGTGGAGGGGGGCTTTTCCTGCACTTACAGCCTTTCCAGCAATGGCAGAAAAAAGGCAACATTTAACATCACAGGCCGGAGGCAACCCCCCCATTTCGATGGCTGCAGATCTTCGCAGGTGCGCAAAGAGATTGATTGAGCAGCGTCGGAGAGAGCGCCCACACGATGCTGCAGTTGACATCCGCTCCTTTTCACACCTTAAATGCATCACAGGATGCTGCTCTCTCATCATAACGATATGAGGGCAGATGGAAAACATTTACGTTCAGTTTTATCCTGTTGTGTAATTGTAATGTGTTTTAGTATATTTAAAATTTGCTGTGAAGGTGTAGTTTAACAATTAACAGTTTCACCTAACACTAAAGAGCTCTAGTGGTTACAGTGGTGTGCGTGGAGGACCCAGGTTCAAGCCCAGGGCTGGCCACAATGGTAAATCACTGGGGGGGCGGGCGCTGATGCTGGCAGCCCACTGCTCACTAGTGAAACTAGCTGGTTAAAAGCAGAGGTCCAATTTTGGTGTGTATCGTGCATACATCGTGTGCACGATATCCATACTGACAAGAATGGTAATGAAAAAAAATAAAAAATAAAAAATACAAGCAGGTCTGACCTGAGTCTGCTGTGAAGGAAGCCGCATTGTTTGCATCAGGGCGCCCTCTAGTGGCCGCGTTACCCAACTACAGGAGAGCTTAATTTGGAAGTTTGGAGTTTACGTCTGTATTACATTAATTGATCTTTACAGTCCAGATATCCTCCAACTTTTAAAGCCACAACAAAAAAAAGACTATCGTGATTGTTAGAGGAGTCATGTTGGCATGTGTAAATGTGTAGTACAGCTTTAATCACACATCCTCTCCCTCGTTTGTGTGCGCAGCTAAAATTCTCATCATTAACAACTGTTTCTGCCTATTTGATGCACGTTCGGTCTTCCTCTACTGCCCATCCTCTGTTTTCTGCAGCACTGCAGAGTCAAACTGAACGAAGAAGAAGTGGAAGTCAAGTAAACCTCATGGAAACCCACAGATATACTCATATCTGTATGATCTATTTCCCCTGCAACCGTTTGTTGAAACCAAAGGTGTCAAGAGTTGAGACTGATTGGTTTTAATGATATATGTGCTTTTTTTGAGGCATACACAGTCTAGCAGCTGTTGACTTACAGCTAATTACTCTCATTTAAAGGAAGTATTCATATATTTTTCCACTGTTAGTCTTGGGGAGGATAAGTGGGGGGTTTCTTCTTTGTTAACCTGCAAAATCACAGGTTGTTGCCTACATTGATGGGTTTTTTTTCAGTAACATCTGAGAGTGAAATATTACTTTAGTGGAAAAAGATTCAAATTTACTGCAAAGAGGCACTTAAATCATCAATAAATAAAAAAAAAACATCAAGAGCCTTAAAAATGCTTTAAAAAAAGGAGTAACATTTGGGTGCCCCAGCAGTAGAGTGAAAATGAGACCTAATAAAACCACAAAAGGATGTAAAAGGTTCACTGGTTGGAAACAAATGACAGGTGGGTTTTTCCCTGCAGCCAGAAGGTGGGGACCCATGTCCACATTTTCCTGTTTGTAAAATGAACCTCATGCAGCACAGACCTGCCTCTGTTAGAGGTGAACCAGGTGAGCTGTCTCCGCTCTTCAGTGAGGTGAAGCTCACATTATAGTTACCGACCTTCTAGCTTTAGGCCAACATTTCTTTGAAGCTGTGTTTATTTCAGACAGTCGAGCCTCGCGCAGGAGACAGATTTCCTCGAACACGCACAAAGATGCACGCACGTCTTATATGGAGGAAAGCAACGCTTGACCCCGAGGTTGGGAACCTCTCCCCTCCGCTCCACCTTCTGCTCCATCTTTCTGAGTGACTGAGCGTGAACTTTGGCCCGTGCAGCAGCTCTGTGTAAACTCACAGCACTTGTCTGACCACACGACTGTAAATGACCACCAGAATTTGTTATTGTTGGAGAAAGTGCAGCCTGCAGGAAAATGAGCAGGAAAACATTTATATAATCCTTCTGGGAGAACCGATCTTCTTATAGACTTCCTTTGAATGTCAATAAATTGATACAAAAATATCTTTTGTCTTATTATAGTTGATATGATCACAAAATAGAAGCTTAAAGTATTTTAAATATCAGTCAAGTTCAGTGGTTCTTCTTCGCTCTCTTTCTCCTGCATGACCTTTCATGCAGTTTTCTGCTGAGACAGGAAACTGGCAATTTTTTTTTTATTGTTATATAACTTATACGTTATATTATGCTACAATCTCCTTTCTGATGTATGTTTAATTTCTTAAAGGGAACATGTTCTCAAAAAACAGGGTTTTTTTGTGTTTCCGACGACTTATTTAGGTGTCTGAAGTAACGATCAAGTCAAAACCTTTACGTCTTGGTCGAAGCATCAACTAAACGCAGTGGCTGTTTCTGATTTCGCCACAGAAACTGAACATTTGGACCTGCGGAACCGGCTGCTCCTCAGCTCCTCCAGCATGGATTCACAGAAGAACCTAGGAGCCACATCGTGTCGTTTCAGGATCCTCTCCACAACTGAAAACAGCAGTTTATTATAAGTTTATTATACGGGGTCACATAGGTTAAGTTCACCAAGATATAATTGGAAACTGTGACATAAAGTGGGCATGTTCCCGCTGGTTTCTCAAAATGTTTTTTTTTCCAAAAGAATATAGACATTTCATGAAGACCTAAGGAAGCTCTATCAACATTTAAAAAATTGTCATATCTCTTTTTTAAAAGTCCTTATATGTAGCAATACCAATCCCGGACACATGGGGGCGTATGGTGCTGCTGTGTTCATTAGTGACCACGGTCAGGTTTGTCTTGTACCCCACTAGAGGTGCACATTGCCGCGTCTCACACCACTTGTGATATTGGCATTGCTGCAGAGCGTGGCTTTAATCTCTGGGTTTCCAAATGTGCTTCTGCGTCCTTTCCTGTGAATAGAAATAACAAATGAAACTCCTCCTAAACTAGACTTCAAACAGGTGTATTGTTAGGTTTTGCATAACCATTTCAGCTTTTTGTTGGCTCTGTTAGGTGCCAGACCACTAGGAGATACTCGGCAAAGGTCATATTAATTCTGTTCAGGATGAAGCCATTAAATCTTCAGCGCAGAATATGTGACATGTAATAAAGACTAATATCTGCAGCAGGAACTGGTGGCACAGCAGGATGATATGGAAATCTGTCTCCACCTGGGACCTCCCTGTTTCCTCCACTCCTCCTCCAGACCGTCACCTAACTTCCGGCCAGTCTCTCTCTCTCCCTCTCTCTCTCCCCCCTTCTCAATCAGCCTCTCTCCCCCCTCAGTCAGAGAATATCTGCAACTGGTTCCCAGACGAGCACACGCACACACATGAAAGCGGCTCAGTCGTGTCAGTGTGTGGAGCATGTAAACTCTCGCACCGAGACTTCATTTGGGACCTAGGTGCGCGCCTCGGTTGGTTTTGCGGCTCCGCCCGGCGGTGCGGTGCGGTGCGGTGCGGTGCTGGCTGCCCAGACCAGAGACTTTTATTGGATTGCCCCACGGCGGCGGGAGAGGACTGGATTTACGGATTTACCCCCAACGCTGGACAAAAGACACCGGGTTGGGAAATTAAAGGGGAAAAAAACCACAAGAGTGGACTTACAGAGGAGTGAGCATGGATCATCGTCTCCTCACACTCGCATTTGGTCTTTTTATTCTCGGTAAGACCCGTTTCTCTGCCTGACTGTTGATTACTAATTAACTCCGATAGGTGGCATTCTGCAAGACTGAGGCGTAACCCTGTTTTCAAATCTGTCAATTTAATATTTCCTTAAGAAATCATAGACACACACGCCGTCTAAAAGATCGCTTGAAAGATTGTCAGTATCGTTAACGTCCACCAGGTAATTTGGCATTGACTAGATAATTGTACCTGATTAATGTTTGGCGCATTTTAAACTTTTTCCCACCGGTTCGGCGTATTACCCGCTTCGATCCGCTGTGTATGTTTCTGATGGAAGTCGTCGACTCCATGAGTGAAATGGTTCAAAAAGTGGCCATTTTAGTGTTTTATGGGTATGTGATTGTATATTTTATGACGCCGACTTGAAGAGTAAGCCCAAAAATAACGAAATACACTTGTTTGGTAAGTGTCAGAGTTGGCTGTATGTGTCTGAGAAGAGAGAATATGAAAATATCATGTCGGTGAATGGAATTTGGAACGGTAGTCAATCCCGGGGAGGGCAAAATGTCACACATCTCCCTTCATTTAACTACCCAAATGTTTAGAAACCGAAAGGTTAATGCACAATTTTTCTTTCATTTGCAATCTCCTTTAATCACATCCTACAATTATTTATTTATTTATTTTTTTAGGGTTACTTATTAATTTGGAATGGGTAATGTATTTTGGTTTGCTTTAATAACTATGAAGTCACGTGACTGTGATTTAACTAAAAAGACTGCTGCACTTCCCTTGAGAAATGCTCCTGTGACTCAGTTTTTAAAAAAAAAAATGGCCTGCCCCTCGTAATTAAGGCTTGAGACCAGTGGTTAATCCGGTTTTTACCACTTTGACACACCTGGGCTTGTCTACCACCCTACCTGAGTCCTGAACATGCCATATGTTTATGTGCACAACAGTGCGTCCTGCAGGGGCCCTCCTCTGTGTTTCAGGGACTTGGCTCAAGTTAGTGCCGTGCAAGATGATCAAATGTCACCAGCACCCATGCAGTGTGTATTCCTGTAGGCATATGTGTGTATCTAATGGTACAGATGGGAAAGCAGCTATTTTCTTCGAATAATTCCCCTTAACTCAGTTCAACTGTCATGCTCCATATAAAACGGAAACAGTATTATATCTGTGTTTCTGGTACCACACAGACTGAGGACATTGCTGACCCAGTCTGAGCCCCGAGATGGCCCCTGCTGAGTCTGTCATGTCTGCGGGTGCCAGCACATCACTCATACACTCAGACTCGAAAGAGGAAGAAATATCTTGGTTAGATTTTTTTTTTTTTTTTTAACTCTCAGCCAGACTTTCCTGTTCCAGAAACGAGCAATTTTACAATAAAATGTCACTGGAGGCATCAACCCAGCATGCCTTTACTTCAACGAGGGTTGGAATACTTTCTGTCTTGAAAAGTAAACGGGGACATGCTGTATGTTGCATCATGTCATGATGGGATAAAGTAGGAAGCTCGAATCTGTGGCAACGTCATTGACTGACTCTTATTGATAAACAGGCAAATGGCAAAATTTCAAAAGCAAACCAGTTTTACTTGAATGTTGGGAAAAGTGCAATAAAATGCTGAGAGCCACGTTGAGTTTATGCATCCAGAAGGTGCTTTGAACACGCTGTTTCATAAACTAGAAAGTGTCCCAATATCTCAGATGCATCTATCCATCAATCCATTTAACTTCCGTTTAATCTATTTTGTGTCATGAGGGCAGCAGCCTAAGCAAAGACTTCCCTCTCCCTGGCCATCTCCTTAAGCTCTTCTGAGGGAATACCGAGATGTTCCCCAGCCTGCCAAGAGATAATCTCTCAGCTTGGGTCTTGCCTGGGCTTCTGCCCAGTTGGACAGGCCAGAAACAACACCCTAGGGAAGTGTCCAGGAGGCAGCCTTACCAGATGCCCGAACCACCTCAGCTGACTCCTCCTTGAAATATCACTTAATCGTGGTTTGGGAGGGGCATAGCCCGGTAACTGAAGTGGGTCTCCCCTCCTGTGGGCCCACTATCTCCAGGAAGAGTCCACTGAAGTGGTGCAGGTAGCAGTTGATGGACGGTCCTCAGTCACTGAAACCGGCTCAGAATTGCAGGGTTTTTTTTGCATAAATTCTTCAGTTGAACATCAAACTGTGTTTCCGTCTCCCAACAGAACAAAAACCGAACCTGGAAGCCAAGACTGAAGAACATAAAGCTCACATCGTATCACATCTGTAAATACTTAAAGTGATGTGACATGGTGATGATGAGTTGAATTGACTTCATATCTAAAAAAACGACCAACTTCAGGGAAAAGGTTTGAGGACTTGTGTGCTGCAGATGCAGCGGTGCAGAAAGCCCTGCGGCGGGATGCTTTGGAACAATGTGTGGTTTATGGTGGTCTGTGTTTGACATAGCCCACCAAGTGTTTTATGAGTATTTCTTTCACTGTCAGAGTCACATTGTGGCCTGCTGGTTTCTCTGGAGACCAATATGTCAAACAGAAGCAGCTTTGGTTTGTGTCGTTTGAAGTTGGAGATGAATTAAACAGTTGCTCGGTTCTGACAGAAATGGTACACTAAAACATTCAGTAGGTTGAACAGTATGTGGTTCTTATTTCATTATCTTGTTACTTAGGAGGCAGAAAAAGCCCACGTTCAGCAGATTCACACAAATAACATCAGGCCGCCTGCCAAAAACTCAAGTATTGATGGGCCATACGAGAACGAGGGTTGTCTATGGAGCCCTTTTATAACCAAAACTGATTTAGTTACAGGTCTAACGGTATTGAGAGGTAAAGAAGAGAAAATGTGCTTCACGATACAAACAAACCTTTTCACTGCACCTGGTTTTAGTGATGTAGTCTTCTAAGACGGAGGAATGATCTGGTGTGATCACATCAACTTGTCTGCTCCATGTCATTAATTTCTTGCTCCAGAAGACCACTGACGTTTGCCACAAAACAGCAGGATGTACGATATACATGCGACTCCGTGAGTAACTGGCTGGTATAGACTCTGGCAGGTTTTGGCACCTTTGGTCTTGTCGTTTTACGTCAATACCTCCCTCAAGTTAGAACATGCCCTGCTCGTGCCTCTAGGTTTCTGTCAAGCACGTTGCAACAGTCGTCCATGTGAGCCTCACTCAGAAAACCTCGCCAGCGAGCCACGTGACCCTGCGACTTTAGCAGTCTGCTGACCCTTCGGGTTCTGTTGGTTGAAGTTGGCCACTATCGTCCGGTTTGACCTGCTTCCCTTTTCCAGACTCTAACATTTGTAATTTTCTCTGTCGCTCTAGGTAGGTGCTCCGCCCGCGTGGTGTCTGTGTCTCCTGGTCCATTGATTAGAGTGGAGGGTCAACCGGTGTCCATCAGGTGTGACGTCAAAGAGTACGGTGGACCGCGTGAACAGGTAATCATGTGACTTTTCGGCATTTTTGTCAGTGTCATAAAAACGTCTTTCTGGACTAGTGACCTTTCACCCAAAGACAGTTGAGATGGGCTCCAGCAGACCCCTGTCACCTGGAAGAGATAACGGATGCATCTGATTCTGTTGAGTTAGAATGTATAAAAACGCTAAAATGCTTTTTTTTTTTTTTTTTTTTTAATTTTCTTTTATTACCCTAAATATAATCCAGACTGCATGTAGATATGGACTCAAATTAAACTCCAATCAGCTTAACAGAGACGTGTCTCGGTCTGAATGGTCTGGTTTAGATTTAGTCCTTTTGGATCGTTTCACCCTCCCACAAACAAAGGAGTGACCGAGGAAACGGTTTTAAAGCTCAGCTGTGACGTGGACAGCTGACACGATGACGGCCTCAACAGTCCCTAGACGGGCGCTGAAACTTTCACCACTGCTTCCAGTAGCTGTAATAAAACAAGTAACATAACCAGTTCAAAATGCTCCAGTTTGGTTTCTTTATCCCAGGTGTATGTGTGTAGATTCCCATGGCAACCATGCAGATTAGACAATGACGGCGATTGGGATCTGATCTGAGCTCTGATACTGATCGAACGTGGTTATCTATGGTTAACTGGTTGCACGACGAGACTCCAGCTGAAGTCTTAAATATGATTTTTATTGAATTAGTTGGGAGCTCTTTGCCATTGTGAGCAATAGCAGCATGCCATACTGTACCAAAATGCATCACACTGTTACTGTCACCATGAGACCAGGTTGATTGAATCGGGACCGTAGGAATCCTCCTCATCACGCTCTGCTCTGCAGGATTTCGAATGGGAGATGTCCAGGGACGTGAACAGCCCCAAGACCAAAATAATCTCCACCTTCGACGTCAGTTACTCGGATGCGTCGTTCAGTAAGCGCATTGCATCTGGCGACATCTCGGTGTTGCGGCTCCAAGACAACGAGGCGGAGCTGAAGATCGCGGAGGCGAAGTCGCTGGACGCCGGGTTCTACTGGTGTCAAACGCCGAGCACCGACGTGGTCAGCAGCGGCAACTACCACGCCCAGGTCCAGCTCACTGGTAGGAACGAAGTCCATCAGTTTATCCTTTCTGATCTCATTTAAGCATCTGCAGCATTGGCTGCAGTAACTATTGTAGCTTTACTGTTAAAATAGCCCAGACACTTTGTGGGCGTTGACGTGGTATTTTGGTATTAGACGTCACTTTCTTTTGTAACTGGTCCAGGAGCCAAGCGGCTTGATGGAGGACATCAACATCCTGTATTTTATATAAAGATCTTGATCTGTCGCCATTTCTTAACCTTGGAAAAGATAACCTCCCCTTTTTGAAATGACTGGCTCGAAATAGCCAGAATATTTAAAGTCAATGGTCCCTTTTTTGAGAGATAATCAAATTGGATGTCAAAGTTCCTGTGAAGTGGCTTGTGGAACATCATTTGCGTTGCATGTTTCGTACATTTCCTCCTCAGAAAAAAAGACGAGCAGTGGACGTGAAGCGCCGCTGGCTCTGATCGGTCAGCTTCACCGCTCTGCACTGTTTCCCGTGACATGACTGACGTTCGTCTTTTAACTTTGATCTTTTAACTAACTAATAGATTTGTAAAGTATGATTTTTATTTCTCCAAAATAATATAGCCGTCCTGATTCTCATTCAACTTAAAAAAAGAGAGAATAAAAAGGCGTTAATGGAAAATAAAATGATGGTGAGTCCAAACCCGCCTCTTAACTTCTGCACCCACAGAAGCTACAGTTCCTCCAGATGTTTGACCTCACGCCCTTCGTTCACTCACAACAGTTGGCCACTAATGTGCTCCGAGTTCGTTCAAATCCCCAGATCACAATAATTGTCTACAACTACGAGACTTGTGCCTGGGCTGCGGGGTTCACACGCAGACCTGACAAGAAATGTGCTTCTGCAAAGTTTCCCCAATAGACTTTTGGTCTGTGCAGCAAACACACTCAGCATTTTCCTTTTGATTTTTTTCCTTTTTAATTAATGCTTTCTGTTTGGTAATTAAATGCATGCCGACTGTTATTGTTTAATTCTAATGTAAACGTAACCCCAAACAATAATCTTCACTGAAATGGGTAAAAAACGGGGGTTGTATTTTTACTTTTTTTTTTTTTATGACACGCAGTCGTCGGTTTTAAAGAGATAAAGCGTCTTCAGACAGCTGGTTAGTTAGCTCCATGATGCACCATCATGTTCAGTGGCTCTCTGCTTCCCGGCACGACTCCCCAGACACCTTGTTAAATTTAGACCTGAATTAACTAGGCAGCTCTGTTTTTGTGGGAGGGAGATTGTCATGTACATGTACAGCATATGCACGCGCGCTGTTTTTCACTGTATGTCGGAGACGGATTCTGCAGCAGAGACGGCGGTTTAGAGATTATGAGTTGGAGTTGAACCAGTCGAGACTTGTGCACCACTTTCATCTGACTTATACACGAACACAAACGCACACGCTGCCTCTACTACTCCGCAGAGGCCGTTGCGGTTATGTAAGAAACAAGTGGAGGTCAAAAACGGGTCTGAAAATTCCTTTCAGGCTAATTTTAATTGATAGAGCGAAGCGCAATTATTGGTACTTTTCTTTATCTCCCGTAGACGCTCGGATCAGTGAAGCACAGCTGTATGTGTGCAGTTGACCTCCAGGCCTGCAACGCCGGTGTCCACTGACTTTATCCTCAATTTAAAAATACTTCAAGGATTCCAACGCAAAGCACTTTAATCTTGTGACGTCTTTATTGCTGATCCTTAATGAACTCCTGAATGCTGATGGGGAAAGATTTGCCAAGGTCAACTTCACGTTTTCAAAGCACGATGGGGAGCTTCAGTGCCAAAAATGAGAACGTGTTCCCGCTAAAGATGATAAACGGACACAAGGCAACATGAGAGTCGGGGATGCTTCCTCTGACTTGGCACGGAGCCGTTCAGGAGCAGGAGGAGCTTTTCCTTTCCACAACTTTGTCCTACTTATGAGCTTCAGCCAGAAACAAATTTCTTTTTTCCTTCTTCTTTCCCCCAACTTCCAGTGCCAACTTCCCCCAAAGCCGGTGTCGGCGTTGGGTTCCAGGCGTTACGCGGAGCTTGTAGGGATTGAGCTGTTGCCTGGATTCCCTGAAGCTCGTCTCCTGCCAAGCTTAACATGATTGCTCGCTCATTCCACTCATGTTTCCAGATCACATGGGTCAAAACGCTATTACACAGCACAATTTGGACACATGGCGAGGCCATCCAAGCAAACGCCGCCACGACGCTCAAACCTGCTAAAAGTAAATTAACACCGGAGCAGTTGCAATTAAATGAAATGCTGATGACTTACTCATGTGGAAATGATTGAGACTTAAATAATGAAATAACCCTGCACATGTGAGGCTTTAACAGAAGGGATCCTCCGATCACTTGTCTTGAAGCGAGTCTACATGAAGGAATCCTTCCTATTAATAATGAAGGTACTGAACATTTTCGTCTCTCCGAATGCAAACAAACCAATTTGCTTTACAGAACGCAAGCGTGGCGTCATTGAAAGTCCCATAATGCACAGCTTCTTATCTGCCATCTGGCACTACTTGGATTAATTTTCAACAAGACAAGAACTGGTTCCCAAAATGGAAACATTCACAGCTGAACCTCTGAGATTAGTAATCATACATTTTTATTTGTTTTTTTTTTAAATCATAGCAGCTCTACGGTCTCAAATACCAAAGCTGTGAGGCGAAAAATAAAGTTTCAGCGCTGACAAAAGGCCTTATGGTTGAGGTTAAGAAATACGATGACGCCTGCAGTTGAGCGTTGGTGCATTGTGCTTCTGTCAGTAGTCCTTGTGATGGTGCACTGATGACTCTGAAGACCGCCGCCGCAATGAAAGACGGCAACCAACACTCGAGGTAGTATTCCTGGGTCATTTTGACATTCCTTGGATTGTGAATTTCCCCAGTATTGCGAATATCAATGCGTTGTTCCTGTCCAAGAAATCTGGCATTTGGCTTTTGACTGCGCTGGTAAACGGCTCAACCTGCGTCGTCGGTGATCCAAAAATCTGTCAGGAGAACATGTGGATGTATAACGTGACTCAAGTCTGATGCAAGGAATTTCATTGATTTAATTGTGAAAGACCTCTTCTCTCTATATAAGGTTTCCATCAGAGTGGAAAGCATTGGATGGAGTGAATTGTCTCCAGACAGGATTGAGTATTTCGTGCATGTAAGAGGAGGGGTGCAAGGCATTTGTGCAATACTTCAAACTATCCAAGAACACAGAAGACTCATCATTCTCAAGAGACGTTTCCTTGGATGCTGCTGCCCATCTCAAAGCGTGAGGCCACTACCGTTTACACGATAGTTCTCTTTGTGGAGATGGAAGAAGGTCGTTTGACGATTCTAAACTGCCCATAGATGGACGTGTGGGTGTGTCTGGTTGTCTAGTATGTGGCGCTGCGATGGACGGGTGACCTCTCCGGGGTGGACCCCTGCCTTCCACCTGTAAAGAGCTGGAGAAATTCCAAAAGAGAGGTTTGCTGAGGTTGTGGCATCCTTGGTAAATCTGGAAGCTGCTTTACCCAGATCTCAGGATGTGTTGCTGCACACTTATGCAAATAGGATACTCCAGTCTTTTTATTTTGAATGAATTAACTGGACACCTTCAACCTCGTCTTTGCTCTTTTGTTTAAAAAAAAAAAAAAAAAAAAAATCAGTCAAAAGAAAAATGAAGTGTAGATTGAGGAACCCAGCAACTCCACTTGTGTTTGACATTCGTGCGGTTTTATGATGGTGGTAATGCTGAAGAGAGCGTGTGTGCAGACGTGCAAAGCTCACTCCTGTGGATATTAACCCCCCACGTCGTCACTGCGAACACGCAGCTCATCAAAGCATCTGTCTTTTTCTTTTACCGCATGAGCAACAAAACTTTTATTTTCTTGCCTTCGTTGATTCACTTCCTAAACAGTGAGTCACGAGCTTTGTATCAGGACAAGACGAGGAACAAAGCGGTGGTAGTGGCTGCGTTTGTTTAAAAACTTACCCGGATGCTTGAATTCTCTGGATGAAAGCTGGGAAGTTTGAATTTGTTGAGTGAGATTTAAGACTGTTTTATTGGGTTACCTGAACACACCCTGGGTGTGTTTTACTCTCGCACAGTGGACATGCAATCACAACTGTTACAAGCTTATCTTGAGCTGTTTACTTTTTTTTTTTTTTTTTTAAACTTGTGGCCTTGACAAAAGTACAGACTCTCATTGCGCTTGCTTACGTCAGTACCAGGAAATTTACCCTGGCGTAAAGGTGAACCTATTTATGAAGTCTGATTACCTTTTTAGATGAGATTGTGTGTTGACAGTTTAATATTATTATTATTATTACTAACACATGCACTCTAACAGATGGCTTTTCTTAATTACTTTTTAGATCTTAGCATTGTAGCCCTCTTTAAAGTATTTATCCGACATGCTTCTCATGCTCATTCAAGGATCAGCTTAACATCAAAAACAGATGCTCGGTAGGGGGTCCAGACCTCACAGGGAAAATAATTTCTCACCTTGTATTTTTCTAACATCATTATTTCTCCTCTTTTGCACATTCTTCTTGTAAATTGTCATCCTATTAAGGAAATGCGCTCACTTTAATGGTCCTATTTTGCCCGTTAGTCACCCTGCTCTGTGTGAGCAACAGGACCTCATTTAATAAAGGCAAATAAAGCAGTGACCACGTGATGGGAGACGTGCTGCTGAGACGTTCTAACGTTTGGTACTCGGTATCTGCTGATACCCATCTGATTTTTATATATTTGGTGCACTCTCTAACCTTGTTCTACTGTTGGCCCTTCTGAGGACCAAAGCTGGGTCATGAGGAGGCAGCGTGTTGTTTCTGGGGTCCTGGTTAGTGGTCGAGTTAGGGGGGACATCAATATTGAGTGAAGGTTGGGGTCAGGCATAAACTCGTAATGGTTCGGTTGCAGCTACTATATGATGACTAGAAGTCAGTGCAATGTCAGAGGATGGTTGTACAAACTTGTTAGTTTGGTTCCCTTTGTTTCCCTTTTGATCAAAAGCCTGGTCCTAATGATGAAAAATGTCCCCGCTGGGCTCCTGTTGGAGCTGCAGTATAAACCGAAGTGGATAAAACGTCCTCGCTAAGAGCTGTGAAGGTTCCTGCGTGTCTCATTTCTGCTGTTTCGTATTTGTCTTTCAGCTGGTTGTATGACAGTTGTATTCTGTTTCTGCTTCTCCCCTCAGTCATCCCCAACACCCTCAAGGTCTCCCCCCAGACTCCGCCTTCAGTCGTCCCAGAGGGTAGTGACCTCACGCTCTCCTGCAATGTCACCCGGGAGCTCGCCCATCCCACCTACCTGTCTGTCAGCTGGTCAGTGAAGAAGGGCGCGACCTCAGAGGAAATTCTGTCGTTCGGTCCTCAGGGAGACGTGGTCACGGGCGCGAAGTACGCGCGTCGTTACGCGGATGGGGGGATCCGACTGGTTCCTGGCAGGAATGGGCTGTTTGAACTGGTGATTTCCAGAGTGACGGCGTCCGATGACGGGATTTACGAATGCAACGGAACAGAATGGACGCATGAAAGGGGAGGGAAATGGATAAAAATTGTGGAGAGCAAAAAAGAGATGGGGACTGTTGCCATCACTCCTACAGGTGAGATATCCCAAAATAACCGCGGCTGTACGTCCGTATGGCGTGTGTTAACGGTAAGTTCCCTCGAACTGTTTAGGCAAAAATCTGACTTTAAGAGGCTTTTTTATTTTTCCTATATACATTTATTTCTAACTTGCCTCATCACGGCTGGTGTTTATGGTCACGAACATTTAAAAGTCACATCTCATGCTTTAAGATGCCTGTGAACAAAGAAGTGTGTCGACCTGTCGGTGAGTCAGGCATCTTCATGGAGGAGGATGAAATAAACATTTGGCATGAAGAAGAGAGCTGCAACTTTAAAACGCATGGATAATATAATTGACTAGATTAATCTGAAGCGGTGACATCATGTAAGTGCAGGAAGGCCTCCACCTCTGATCCAGCAGTTCACGACATCAACCTCAGCTTCGGGAGGTCGTGACGGTGTATCGCGGTGTATCCACGATCCCGCTTGTCTGGTTTCTGAAGTCTCTTCTTGTAGGTCTTAGTGCTTGGTGTCTTGTTGTACTGCCTGAGCCATGTGTCCTCCACTTAAGCAAAATTTAAATATCTTTTGGGCTCTGTTACCTAAAAAAGATCAAAGCTGCTTGGTTTCCAGTCTTCAAAGGATCCATTTAAAAATACAACGAAACGAGTGCTATTGTGATCGTATCGGGAGGCTCGCTGCAAATCTTACCCTGGATTTGTGGGAAGACGTTGCCGTGTGTATGTAGAGGTTTACTAGCCAGTGTGTGGAAATGCAGTGACACAAAGTTCGAGGAACGTGGGAGAGTTCTCTCCCTGTTGTCGCTCCTGTTGGTTTAAAGAAATCCTTTCCTCAGAGTCTTTTTCTTCCTTCTGTCTCGCGCTCTCCTCTGAGGTTTGCGCCCCTCATTCGCCGTTTTTCTGCCCTGTTCTGTCCTCGCAGAGGCCCCCGCACACTAACACACTCTCGCTCATTCATTACGGTTGCTCTGGTCACCATATCTGGGATCTTTCTAGGTTACCGTACCCTCTTAAGTGCTTCAGAACATGCAGTGGTTTGTAATGAAACCAGAGATGAGCAACACACACACACAGGTTTCAGTCTTGCATCCATTGTGTCTCAGTCACTTTATATTGACTTACTGGCTTGAGTAAAGAGGATGAGAAATGTCAAACAGAGTTGCCTTTGTCTCCTTTGTCCTTTTCCAGGCACCGTAAAGAAAACTCTTCGCCATATCACAGCTGTTTATGTTGTTACTGGAGACCATATTTAAGCTCTTGATTTCAGTCTTGGTTTGAGGATACTTAGGAAAGACTGACGGTTTTAATTCGTTTTGGAAAGGAGCGTAAAGGTCTCCTCGATCACCTCTGCTAAAAGAATGTCTTGGGAAAGCAGAAGCAATCTGGTCACGTCTCAGTTTCTAGTTGTCAGCCCAGATTGAGATTAGGTTTATCTTCCTGATGCTTGTCTGTTTTCATGCCTTCAGCCCATTTCCTGCATTGAAGCTGAAGCTTGTTTACCTGATGGACTAGATCGTATCAGATCCATCTCACATGGTGAAATGTAAGGAATTTGTAAGTGTACAGATGTTGACTGATGCTGTTTCTGTTCTCTCAAGGCCATTCCCTCAGTGTGAAGGCTTCCTCTTCCTCTCCCTCCCCCACCTCGGTACTACTGTCCCCCGGTGAGACGCTCACCCTGCTTTGCTCGGTCGCTGCCGATAACCTCCCCGCCCTCACGCTGGAGGTTACCTGGCTGGTCGACGGCCGTGAAATCATCACTATGGAGCACAGCGGGGTGGTGAGCTCCAACACGTCCACGAGCGGAGTGCAAGGAAAGCGGGGGCAGGCCAGCCTAGAGAAAACTGGAGCCAAGGAGTACAGGCTGGGGGTGAGGGGGGCGAGCGGCGAGGATGGAGGGCTGTACACCTGCCGGATCCGAGCCTTCATAGAGAAAGGAGGACGTAGCGCAGGAGGAGGAGGGAGGTGGCACCTGGCAGCGGAGAAGACGTCCAGCCCTGTGACTGTGAAGGTCTCGGAGATCAGTGAGTCATAGTGAAGCTTCTTATTTATTTAGTTTTGTCCTCTAACCCTTTAAAGTGAGGTGGTGGTTTGAGTTTAACCTTTTAGTTTAAGTTTTCAGTACATCTTATTGCTTATCTTGATTATTGGTGATTGTTCAGAAGTCACGATCTTTATCTCTTCCTCATAAGAGCCTCGATAGTCATCCTGACACTATCGTCCCATCTCCATGGAGACGTGTGGTGCGGGAATAAAAATTATGGATTAGAGCTGTCGCCCTGTTTTTATAAAAGGCACAGTCGGGGACATATTAAAACCAGAGTAACAGTAAAGGAGCATGTGAGCGTCGCATCTGAATGATTTGTTCATATGTGGATGTGTAATAAGTGCTGCAGAGCTGCATGTGACTCTGGAGTCCCAAGGGGGAAACTCTTTAATCCTCCAGTCAGCCTGTCGACTCTTGCTGCGAGGACGATTGATTAGCCATGCCTGTCCTGCTCTCTGCTACCTCTGGGTATGCTGTTAATGTGTGTGCAGGATGCTCTGATCCTGCCTCGAAGAGCAGCGATGTCAAACACGGGCGACGCAACAATCAATTACTGGCGTGGTGGGTGGTCCCTCTGTCTGTGGAGGCTGCTTTCACAGTGTTTCATCTCATTTTCCTCTGTGCGTTTAAACCTTGAATCACGTTGCATCCTTTCCAGTTGAGACGACGGTAGCTTGCTGGCAAGGTTATGTGTTGATGCGATTAGTTATTGAATTTATTTATTCTCTTCTAAATAACGTAGTGGAAAAAAAGCATTATGGCCATTCAAGCATTCATTTTCAATATTTCTTTTCATTCAGACTCTTAAGATCTGCAAATTAAGCCATGTTTTCAGCAAAAACAATAGGATGAAAACCAATCATGAGCGTGATGTGCTGACTATTCTCTTCATTAAGGCAAGATGAAGCCTTGTATATTAAATTTCCCAGAGACGTCTTATTCCAACGCTGCAAACGCACGTCAGCACTTTAAAGTAGTTGTATTAGACTTTATTACGATGGAATCTGTCAGTTCAGATCACAACCGAACGGTTTAAGCTGAAGTGGGGCGGGTTCTCGGGGTCCTCCAGCTTCCTCCCAGTCCAAGAACCTGCATGTCAGGTTCATTGGTGAGTCTCTAAAAGAAGTGAGTTCCATGGAGGTGACAGTATGATGATGAGGGATCGAGTGAGGGAGAAAGTTTCTGGGGGAATTGCAGCTTGAAGGTCTTCAAAGTAAGCCAAAAAACTGGCTGAGATGATTCCCAGAAGGACGATACCAAAAGAAGAACATTTCAGTGTTTTATTTTGAAAAGTATTAAAGACTGTGACTTTGAAACCATCCCAAAATATCAAGACCTATTTCAGCTTTAACAAAGAGGAACTCAGTGATGGAGGGGGATATTTAGACGGATCAAACGACTACTGCTGGATCCCTGACAAACTCCCAATTCCCTCATCACAATGAAAGAAATGGACTTCAATGAATAAATAAATCTCGTTGCATAATTGCGTCTATCAGCTCAGCAACCGCACTCGTTCAGTGGGAATTCTCAACCGGCTTAAAGTTTATTTTGACCTCAAGTCCAGTTATTATTTTATGTCAAGAAAGTGCCACTTAGTCTTTTTGTCCCTATTTCTTTTTTGGGGTAAGCCCATGGTATGGAGAGTATAAAAGACCTTTACTGGTATTTATGGAGTCCAGTTTGCTTTCGTGCTTCTTGGATGGAGTATTGTCAGCACAGATTCCCTCTAAGGAGTTTGGATGAAACTGATGCCAGTTGATACTGACATCAAAAGGGACTCTGATGATGAGTAAAATGCCATTAACCCATAAATAGCTGCTTGATTTTACAGATTTGGCCCAAATGGTTAATGTTGTTGGTGCCAGTGAAATTCTGGTTTTGTGCATTTTTCCTTTACTGTTTCCATTTGCAGCTGTGTACCATGTTTATCTGTACTGAATAGTTTCACACTTTTTATAATGCCAAATAATTCCTCCCTCACAATATTAATCACTAAAAGCCAGTGAAATTGAAATGATCTCCTTTTATAACGTTTAAATTCTGCACTGAAACCAGACCAATGAAGTGAACGTTATTCTAATACTGCAAATTTGTGCCTGAGCCCCTTGTTTTGTTGAAACAATTACAAAACTCTGGATATTTTCTTGTAGTTTCACCAATTTTTATGAAACGGTGAGATCTCTTTGGTGCCATGGCATTTCCTGTATCGGCTTCACAATAAAAGGCCTTCGGTGTAAAGCTGTAGAAGAAGAGTAAAGATCACCAGGGCAGATCTTCATTTAAAAGCTGCAGAGGAATGAACACAGACAGAGCTTTTCTCCCGCTTTACATGTGCTAAACATGAGGCCTAATCCTCAGGAGGAGATGGCAGCAGGCTGGCCTTGGGGCGCCCGTGTTACCCAGCAGTCAAAGCCAGCTACGCTCAGTCTGAGCAGAAACAGCCAACGGCTACGCTCCCACTCGCAGCTCAGGTCCAATTTGTGGCTTGCAAATAAAGTTGTTCGCATATTTTGAGGCGTGGTCCCTCTAGATACTTGTAAGCATTTGTCAAGAGCAACATCATTTGGAATTTCTGTATCATTTCTACCAAATTATGCAGAATATTTTAACGTTTTCTTTCCATGTTTGTCTACTCTAGTTAAACCCATAACCCTTTTTTTTTTTTTTTTTTTTTTTAAATATAAAAAAAATCCAAATGCCAGTGGCCAACTTATCCAGTCATTAAACATGAGTGTTTTGTTTTAATCTCTTCCTTTAATGCCCCGTTACCTGGGGCAGATGACGCAGATCATTAAAGCCATTTTTAATCGCACAAAGCAACAAACGCATACAGCACACCCAATGCAACAAGAAAAGGCTCAATCTTAAGCCTATAAACACTGTTCCATCTTAACGAAACCCAATTTCAGAAGCGAACGGCTAAATAAACACGTAACGACAATCCACAAATGCGGCTTGCTGCAGAAACCCAGAACTGGAGAGCAGCTGCTATTCTCCACAAGGAAAAACAAAAGCCTGCCATCACCTGAGACGCCGCAGATTCCTGACGTTAAACACCGCTGTGTGAAAGAAACTCACTGAGAGAAGAAATGTGGGATAAAAACAACTCCACTTTCCACAGCCTAACTCTGAAATGGCTCTTACTTTTGCAGGTTCACTATCTATTATCATATTCCAGTGAAACACTGCACTCAACTCTCATAAGCTCAAATCTCTGTGACAAATCAAAATCGCGTTTAATCTCCGTTTCTGTTCCTTGTAAGAGCATTCAGGAGCTCAGCTACCAGAATCATCTTGAGCAAACATGCAATCTTGGCGTCATTCTAAGTGATGCGGATTTGTGAACTCGCCATCGACTCCATTGGTCGTGAGAGGGGCGCCACATGAAGATTTCAGCTGATACAAATGCCTCAAAACGGTTTTATGTATGTGACGTGTGTGTGTGTGTGTGTGTGTGTGCGTATATATGAACTATAAAAGTATGCCTAAATGTGCCAAAATAGCCAATTTTGAAAAGATTGTTTCTCTTCTAAAATTTACACAATAGGAAAATTGATCTTTGTGCAATAGATGCACTCTAAAGGTTTAATATTAAATGGTAAAAATTTTGTTTTGTTACCTTTTTTTATGATACAAGACTTGTTTAGTTGCATCTTGTAGTTGCTGAGTGACTCTTTCTGATGAGGTACTTGCTTGGCCTGGTCAGGAAGGGGTTAAGCTGGAGCCGGTCAGTGCCGTGCATGTCTGCTGGCTGCACCGCAGCATGTGCGGTATGTCAGCCCGTGCCTTCAGTTAAAACAACAACCATCTCTGATCCATACCCAGAAGACTCCTCCTGCTCTGAGGATGAATGCCGCATTTGGAAATATCAACTTGGTTTTCTGGCCTCCAAGTCAAATGACTTGAAATATCAAATGGCGCCACTGAGAACACTTGATTAGTCCTTTTGTTGTTTTATGCGTGGTTGCACGTCTTCATGGTCAAGACATGCTATGTGCATGCATGTATGTTGTCTGCTGGCCGTGTTCCTCCAGATGCATGCTCGAGACACTGCCTTCTGTGTCCCACATAACTGGGCGTAAGGCTGGTGGAACTCAAACGTTTTGGCCTGAGGGTTCAAATTCCTTCATACTTCATCTGCAGAAACCCACCGCCAGAGCTACGTGTCCAACTGCTCCTAGACTGGCTCGTGGACTCGCTCCCTCTTGTGTGTCTGTTTTGAAATCGTGTTTTTGTGTCTCTGTCTGCCACCGCTCTCTTCCCGTTCTGCTGATCTGCAGGCTTGAATTCGTTCTGTCCTCCCACAGTGCTCTGCTAAAGAGACAGCAGCGTCTGAACTTGTTTCAGAGGGCATAACAGCAGGATTGAACACATGCATGCATTTAGGGCGTCTTCTCAGACACTGTCATGTAAACTATCTGATATGCTGCGTGTCTAAAAATCCTTGGCACACTTTTATTTTTCTATCCATGGATCATTGAGAACCTGCAGAACAACTAACTACAATGGCACAGCTGTTTGCACCGTGGTGTGCAGAGGGTCACATTTGCACCAGGAAGCCAATCTGCAAACTACAATAATTGTTTGCAGCATTCATTTGGCTGATCATTTCTCTAACTTGTCTGCTTTAACTTCTTTTTACTGAAGATGATTGATGAAAAACAACAAAAAAAAGGTGGTGGGGAGGGGTGGTGGTACCTTGTTCAAATTCTCTTGCAAAATGGGTTCATTAGTCTTGATTTACACTCGATGTTTTGAAATAAAGGGAAAGTGCGTGTCTTTGTGTACTGCGGTGGCTTCTTGGCTTTTACTGTGGCAGCAGTTGGCTTTCAATCATGTGTGAGCTGTCAGGCGGTGAGACAAAGGTACTTGATCGCAGAATGTAGAGGAGCAGCTCGGCACTGAACCTTTTATTTTTTTTGTTGTTTTGTTTTAATCTGTAGCTCTCACTGGAGGATCATTAACTTGTTTCCAGGCCTTCAATTTGCAGCTTGCAGCAGAAGTTGTTTATGTGAATGAAAGAATCAAGTCTTTTTAAAATTACAAGAGATGGGCCAGCTTCATGTCTGTGTCGGGTTTGGAGAGCTGAGACCTGAGTGGCTTTATCTACCTCTATCTTTGGCGTCATTTGTTTTAAAGAGTAATCAAATACTCCAAATAACGGAGCAGGAATTCCTGTGCTGATATATTTGACCAACTAGTTTTGTCCCTGACCTCTGTGCAAGTCAGCTGCTCCTCCCTGAGAGGAGTCAGTGATGGGTTAAAGAGCAGAAACTAAGAGTGGAACATTTGACTGCATGTCATTTCTTTATTAAACCACAGACGGCAATACCAGGCAGAGTTAACAGTGACCTAGATTGGAGCATTTATCAGTTTGAGAGCCAAATACTTGGCTACAAAGAGCTGATGGAAGCCAAAACAAAGCTTAAACAGAACATTTTGCAGTCAAAAACATGACATTCCAGTTTCTTCTGAACGTTTTCTACGGACAAATGTTTTCTTATGCAGTTACCACATGACGGCATACATTTATCACCGTTGTATTTGCAGTTTATGCCGCCAACTGAACAGAGAAAACTATAACAATGTAATCCAATAATAGAGAATGCTTTTGAAATAAATGTAAGACCAAGGATTATTTTGATTACACATAATTTCATTGACCAAAATTTCTCTTAACCACATAAATGCACGAAAACAAAATATTTCCATCAAACTGCTTTATTGTATTGCATTTAAATGATTTTATTGCTGCCCTGCACCATTGAGCCCCTTGGGTTGGAGTAGAGTATCAAACAAATCCTGCATGTTGATTATACTGGTGAGAATATACAGAAAAATGACACAAGAATGCACCCATTTGGTTATTTATCTCTCTGCTGCCTTCAGTTATGTTAGAAACCCCTACAAAGGACATACCATAATGCTAACTCAACAGTTGTTTAAGTTGGGGACCACTGGTACCCCGACCTACAATATAATAAAGTCCGAGTGAGTTTGACGGTATATAGTGCAGAAACATCGATATGAGTCTATTTACAGAAATCCAGCACGAATGGGAGCTCGTATGTATTTGACTCACTGGGAAACGCATAAATGTAAATTATTTTCAGAGAATAAATCTGCCAAATGCATGTAGTCATAGTTTAATTGGACAGTTTTCTGCTTAAAAGAGTTTTACTGAAATCAACTTGATATCAAACGGGGTTAACTGCATGACGTTTTCTTCCCAGAGGAAACCATTTCAGATGCATCCTGCAGTTTTCCGGCAATTTAATAAACTCCTGAAACTTCGTACTCCGGTGAAATTTAAAGCAACTAAATTGGAGGGATTGCAAAGCCGCAGGCACGTTGCTGGGGGCCGGGGGTGGTGTTACTATCACGGAAAATAAAGTACTAAAGTGTCTTTTCAGTTTGATTTTTACACATCAGGACATAACCTTTTAATTTTAAAAATGCTTCTCACCACATATTAAGATTAATTTAAAAAGATGTAATAGAATAACAGCATTATTGTTTAACTACAGTTAAGTTAAAATGGTGAAGTGTGTAGAGAACTTACACACAAAAACAAACTAAACGTGCAATAAGTTGCAGAAGCATGTTGGTTGAAGTTAATAATTTCCTTTTTAGATTTTCAGTTTCACATTGTTGTTGAGAACTTTGAACCAGTTCCAGTCATTGGTTCATTCTAACCTCTCCACATCTTCCTGCTGTAGTTTTGTGCAGGGATGGTTGTGTTGGATCACGTGGCTTTAGTCAACCTTCAGTGGTTCTGCGTTTAACTTGAGGCTGCTTCTGGTTTATGGAGGCGTTTGTGCTCAACTCGGTGAAAGGTGCACAGAACCGTGGCTGTAAGACGAGCCCGGATCATCACCCGCTGCCACTGTACTCCACTTTGGTTTGCCGTTTGGTTTTCGCCGGATATAGCCACCGGCATCATTCCCATACTCCACCCTGGTTTCACCAGTCCAAAGGACATATGTATATTAATTGTACCGTCATTATCTTTAACAGTGTTACAAGGCCTAAGAGTTGGAGATGAAGCTTGACAAATTGTGTGTGTTTTGTTTTTTTTTCTCCAGGCAATAGCGTCTGACTTCAGGGTTTTCTTTTTGGATTGTCCCGTCAGGAAAATTAGCAATCATTTTCATCTGTTTCACTGTTGATGGACACTTCCCACATTGATGCAATAGTTGCTCGTCTAAGGTCATTGTTTGTCTTTACTCCTTGGCATTGTGTTAACGTATGTGTGTCCAGGTCAAAAGCTCTGCTTTTATAGCATTTTACTTAATTCCTGTGGCAGCAGAAGGAGTTTACTTCTTGTTTTTTTTTGTTTTTTTTTTGCTTGCTACTTCTGCATTCAGGCTTGGTTTTTGTTAAACGTACAGTGTGACGTGTGTTTGCTGTTTCTTAGCCTGCATTTACCTAAATTTAAGAGCTGATAAGGACTGATAAGTATTTACACTGTTTAGCTTTTCTCTTTCTTGCTGGGGAGGTGAACCTTCGCTTTGAGGAGTATACGTTCGACATTGTTTCCTCGTCTATTGTTGGATAAAAGTGAAATCATTTCTGTCATGCAATCTTTTTTTATTTGCAACTCTTCTTGCAAATAATAATCAATATCTTTTGGGGTTTTTTTTAAATATCAGAGCTCTGTGGGGTTTTAATTTTCTTGTTGTTGTAGTAGGAGTAATCTGTGATGAGTGGACATCTGTTCGGAGTCCCGTACTTCCCGTTCGTCCTTGGAGATGCGCTGCGTGTTGACAGAAACGCGGAACAGCTCCACTGGCTTTTTCATATCTGTGTTACAATCTCACACACACACACACACACACACACACACACACACACACACACACACACACACACACACACACACACACACACACACGCGCATATCTGCACACTCCAGTGAAACCAGAGCCTGACGTGTGCCTCTGGTTGTTTTGGCTTGATACACTTGTAGGCCGTCATGAAACTGTGAATTTTGGCACAGCTGGGAAGTTGAGCTTCCTGTTCAGCTAAAATGACGGTGTCAGTAATAAACCAAGCTTCACTTCTCCATCGTCTTCATGCTGCTGGCATACACCCCACCTGTGAATGACATGAAGCAGAAAAGGCCTGTAAAATCGTGTTTTAATGCAACGTACCAAACCAATAACGAGAGGGCGGGGTTGCGGTATATGCAATGATTCTCATACAGGAGTATTAAAGAGCCACTTTTCAAAGCAGCAGAGATGGTTGCAGAACCAACAATCATGTGCCGGTCCTACTGCACTGCACACCGTGTTGGATGTGTGTGGTTGACACCAGCCTGGTTCTCCCTATGCCCAAGTCGTATGCTTCATTTCTGGTTGGTTATATGTCCACCCAGCGGCACCCGGAGGCAGCCTCTTTGTGTCCGTTGATGCTGCCTGCTGGAAATCCGTCGAACCCAGAGGCACCAGACTGCATCATATTTATTTGAAGTCATGACAAATGTCCACTTAAGGGACTCAAGAATACAGTTTATATATAGTATATAGATCGATGACTACAGACTGAACAACTTCCCTTCCTCCATTAGGAATCTCATGGCTCTGTTTTGCCACCGTCCTCAAATCGTTCCCGTATTTTATCACCATAACCAAACTCCATCAGGGGTTCATGAAAGTTAAAGCTGTTTTGAAACGACTAAAAAGAAAATCAGTCGTGTTTATAAAGTGAAAATGGGACATTTGTAAGCTTCTCGGGCTCTGGGAGCTCACAAAATGCGTTTTTAATCAAGAAAATAATTGTTAAATACAGCTGCTGTTTGTGCTAGTCAATTATTTGCTCTGAGAGTTGCAGAACAATCCTAAGCTATAAAATTTGAAACAAGCTCTCTGGGTGCCCAAAAAAAAAAAAAAAAAAAAAGTGCTGCACTACATTTGCTGTAAACTAATGAGTAACTTTTTTTTAACATGTGCACATGCAGTGAATATGATGAAAGCACTTTGCTGTTTTATTGACACTGACCTATTTTCCCTCCCTCTGCCTCCTCCGACAACGCACTAATAAAGCCTTTTTCGTCTTTTGAAAGCTAGTTTTTTACTGTTTCCCCTCCACTAGGCTCTACAGCGAGCCGGATATCAGGAGTGCCAGTCAGACTCAGCTGCGAGGACGTGACATCACTCAAGTCTTTTTCAGCTTAAAAAGTGTTTTCCTCTCGTATTGAAAGGAGCCGTATTCTTGGTGAAATGTTTGGTTTGAGAGGTTTTTCAAGCACGCTGCCTCTGTTGTGCATATTTATGGGGTTTTTATTACATAGTCGGATGTCTCTTGGTATTTGTAATGTTTTTTTTGTTGGTTGTTCATATTGGATAGTTGTAATAAAATGAAAAAACTGAAGAGAAAAAAATAAACATCTATGTTGTCCGACCCTTTAAATAATTCTCATTATAAGTCCTTTTTAAAAAGTCTTTATACCAGCTCTTATGATAGTTGGGGACTTAACAAAGCAAAAATAATACAAAATATCTTTAAAAATGTACAACTTGTCTCTAAAAGTTGACGCTACCTGAGCTCCAGTATATTGCTGTGCAGCTCCTGGAGCGGTGATGAGCGGTCGAGTAGCTTTACTAAATAAGGCAACGTTTGCATGTGTGTGTGTGCGCGTTTTTCACAGCAGATGGTGACGGTGCATGAGTCAGTCAGTGTGTGTGTGTGTGTGTGTGTGTGTGTGTGTGTGTGTGTGACATCCTGCTGACATCATGCGAACCACCACCTTTGCCAAACACACACTTGCACATGTATATCCTTGTATTTATAGCGATTTTTGTGCTGCCGGTTTAGTTTCATGCACTGATGTGACAAAGCTGGTTTCTGTCAGGGACTTCCTGTTTAAATATGTGTGTGTTCACCTATGGTGTGTGTGTGTGGTGTATTTCATGGGAGGTCTTGAGCTGTGTGTGTGTGTGTGTGTGTGTGTGTGTGTGTGTGTGTGTGTGTGTGTGTGTGTGTGTGTGTGTGTGTGTGTGTGTGTTTCTTGCTCATTGACGTGTAAAGTTACAATCTGGATGTCTGGCTGAGGGGACCTGCCTCCCAACCTACACACTATTAACACTGTGATACACACCTCATCTCACACCGTTAACGGTGTTATTTCAGGTCTATTTCTGTCCTCCGGCTTAGTCAGCCAACTGTTTCAGCCTGAAACCACCTTAAGATGCATACAAAAAAAAAAAAAAAAAGCAGGATTCACTTTACATTTGTCTGGTGATGCTGTAAGATATCAAAAACCTGGCACAAGTGATGAAAGAGAATTCCTGCTGAGATGGGAATCATTTTTACTGGAGGAAGCGCAGTAACTCGGTTTATTTCATTATCGGGCTGGAGTTGCGACTCCCTAAGGGTCCAGATTCCTTGCCTTGTGTTAATTTCAGGAGTAATTAACACTAGGTAATGTTTGGGCGGGGGACAAAATCCCTCAAAACATCTAAGATTAGATTTTCTAATAGATAATATTTTCAAGAAATATTTGACAAAATTGCCTTCAATTTGCACAAACCTCATCCAGAAACAATATGTTGTTTGTTTTTTTTTTTTTGTTTAGTCCTGGGTGGACAAAAGCTGTGTGTTGGATTCATTTTCCTCTGAAAAGCCCAGATCCCTGCAGTGGCCCTTTTTATTTATTTATTTTTTTTAAATCAGCTTTAGCAACCAAACTTCAAAGTACATACTGATTAGGACATCCTGCAGGCATGATGGCGTCTCCAGTAATGAGGTTTAGTTAGTTTCCTTTCAAATTTTGATATAAATGAGGAAAACCCACAGCTGATTAATGGGAGTTTAGATTGATTTAGACCTGCAGTGTCTCCATCTGTGATTGATAAAGTCTCTCCAGGCCAGAAATGTTTCTTAATGCGTTCGTAGAGCATGTTTTGTTCGAGTTTAGTGATGAGGCGACGCTTGTCTCATTTGTTTGAAAGCTAAAAGTACTAGTTTCTTACAACAGTATGACGGGGTCCTGATTTTGAGTTTTTTCTCTTTCTGTCCTCAGAGCCGAGCTTCACGCTGACCCTCGAGGCCGCTGCGAAGCCCCAGATGACAGCTGAACCAACAGAACTGGCTTGTCATGTGACCAACATCACCCAGTTACCGCCAGGAGGCCGACTGGGTGTCAGCTGGGAGCACACCACACTTCCTGGTACTTTTAGACTTAAGTCCCCCTCCGCCCTATTTTAATAAATAAATATGATCATTATTTTACTTCTAATGGTTTAACTTGCAGGTATTGGCGATGATCCTCAGACCTCACACCTCATTGGCTCTTTGGATGGCAACGGCAACCTGTTGCCAGGAGCAACATATGATGACCGGCTGAGGAGCGGGGTGTTGTCTCTGAGCAGAGTCCTTCCCAACACGTTTAAACTGCGATTTCTCCGCACGCAGGTAAGGAGGGGAAAAAAAATAAAAAATAGAGCGCCGTGATCACAGTTCAGGCAAGCGTAGACGGGTAATATTCAAACGAGCTTTATTTTCTGTTACTCAGGAGATCGACATGGGCCAGTACACGTGCAGTGTTTCTTCTTGGAGTGTTGGCAGCCATGGAGACATGGTGAAGACCTCCGAGTATCAAAGCTCGCCGCTGACTGTACGCTGGGACACCAAAAGTGAGGAAGCTTCATTCCCGTCGTTCCTGAAAGAATAGCACAAAACTTATTTTGGCTTCTGTCTATATTTGTCTACCTGTTTCTGTCAGCCGTGGAGGAAGGAAGTCTCCAAATGACAGCAAAATCAAATCTAGAGTTTGCATCAGCGATAAATATTTTTATCAATTTTTAAATTGGCAAAAATAGTGAGATAACTGTGCATAAACTTGACTGCAAGGTCCGGACAGCAGACTAAACTAAACGTTCTCAGCATTTAAAGACAACAAAAGCGAGTGTTTCTTTCCTTTCTGTAAGGATTTTAGCAGTAATCTGCACCATGAATGTGGCTCTGACTTGGACGTTTCTGAACCAGCTTTGATGAGTAGATGACATCTCCAGACACAGCAGAACACTCGTCCATTCACAGTGGACACACACACATTTGTTTCTTCTCCATGTTGAACTTTATGACCTTAATCTAGCTCATTGGGCTGTGATGTAACTGCTTTGTTCGATGTGCGAGTATGAGACTGCTCATCGGTTATCGCTTCCTGTTGACCTCTTGTGCCGGGATTTTCCCATCTCTGGCGGTCCCACTCCCTCCTCAGAGGTGATTGATTGAGCAGCTGGTTGCATTTTCAGGTCCAGTTCTGAACGTCGTGGCCAAACGTGTCCGTGAAGCGTCGGTGGGCGGGGCCACCTTTGAAATGAGCTGCACTGTGAGCACCAAGAACCTCGGTGAGGTGAGCTACTCGGTCCTGATCCAGACACAGGACAGCTTGCAAGGCAACGTTAAAACCATCATGACACTCAGTCCTGACAACGTGGTGCAGCATGGAGGAGCCACTGACCCCAACAGAAGGTACCTGCCAGCTCAAACACACAAATGTTACAAGTAATCCCAAAAAGAACATTTTCACATGCTTTAAATAACCAAATACTGCTCTAAATACACTGTAAACAACACAGATATTCTAAATCCTGTATTGAAGTAGTGTCAGCCAGGACTTGAGGTGAACGGTGCATCCTGAATCGATGGGTTAAATCTGCTTACACTCTGCATCGATCTGACGGCTTTAATCATCAGTAAAGTCGTTGATTCAGTGTGTCACGATGCTGCGTTTGGTTGCAGTTAAAAGGGAACTTTGGATGGGTTTCCTTTTTTAATTGAAACCTGTTGAAATGTCCCTCCGTGTCGTCCACTCAGAGACAACCTGATTCTGACCAAGTCCGGCCCAGCAGAGTTCCAGTTTCGCCTGGCGGGCGTTCAGCTCTCTGATAGAGGTTACTACTGGTGCGACATCAGCGCGTGGACTAAACAGCACCCTGGACAGGCGTGGACCAAAGCCATCAGCTCGGAGTCGAACAAAGTCAGGATCGACTTTCAGGAAAACGGTGAGTCCGCCTGTGGGGTTCGGGCTGGCGTGTTTGCACAGGTTTCAGTTTAGGCTCACAGAGCCGGATTTGAGATGGGGGTGGAGTCCTGCTCGAAAGGGAAGGTGCCAGCTTTGCTCTGCAGGCTGGCAGCTTAAGTTCCTCTTCCTCTCCGTTTTTGAAAGAGTCTGTCTTGACTTGGTTTCTTTTATTTTTTTTTTTTTTGTCTTCCAGTCCTTTTTTTTGCATAAGACTCTGGTCATTTAATGAAATAAAACAAATTCAAATATTAGAGAAATTATTTTCTAGCACTCTCCTGATATAAAGCAATAATTCAAGGCAGTTTTCTGTTCTTTCTATCACTTTTTCAGTTACATAACAGTCTGAACAAATATTAATGAGCAAAATAATGTTAAGACTAATTGTGCTGGAAATCCTGCATTAACTGCCCAAGAATAGAAATATGTAAGCAGCTCTGTTCGCTTCCAGATGCATAATAAACATACACGTCCACTCAGCGTTAATTATGAGCAACAAGAAGTCCAAAAATAAGGATGCAAACACGCACGCACATAACTTTAGTCCTTGAACATCCAACACGGCCACCGGCCTACTTAGCTGCTTTTGATCTGACTAGAAGAGGGGAAACGGGAGGAGGAACAGGAGACAGGAGGGAAGGAGGGAGGAATCAAGGAGAAAGAGGGAGAGGAGGAGGTGGAGATGTTGACTGAGACAGAAGAAAGTGGAAAAGAGAGGGAGGATGAGTGGAGTATAGAGGAAATGAGGGGAGCGAGGAAGATGCACGGAGCAGGAAAGTGTTGAGAGGAGGAGTCATTGAAGAATAGAGGCAGAATGATGCAAACGATTCCTGATTGCAGCTGAACCTTCCTGATATTAACTCCCTCAAATAAATTAATGGCAGAAGACGAACACTTTCGCACGTGTTCAGTCGACGTTACCCAGCAGAGCTGCATGTCGGATTCAGTCCAAATGTGAACGCAGGAGGTAATTCACGAGGAGCGAACGGGACCAACGAGACTGCACACATGAAAGGGTGAAGATGCTGCTTTACAGGTCTGCTGGTTGTTCTTGCCCAACTTAACAGTCTCCAAGCAGTTAAATGGCTAAGTTGGCTTATGAAGAATAAAGTAAAGGCAGATAAATTAAGGACTTTTTATGTCTTTGTCTGTGGAGGCCAGTAGCCCTTGAGCATTTCTATCTTTCTCTATCGCTCATGCTTTTGTCCTCCTCCGTTTTCCCTCACCATCCAGTGTCTCCTACCTCCCTTCATCCTTCCCTCTCTCTCTCGCTCTCTCTCTCTCTCTCTGGGACATCTTCAAAGTGAAGCCCTTTGGCCAATCGGCCAACTGCGAAGATCTGCACCGCTGCTTTCCCTTCCTCGCTCCGCTCCCTTAAATCTGTGCAAAATCTTCCAAGTCGAATATTTTGAGTTGACCCCACATAGAGCCGCCACCACCCCACTCCACCTCCCCCTACACACAAACGCACCCACACGAACAGCGTGAAAGCTTCAAGCTGAGCCGTTTTTCAAGAGCGCTTTGCACTCGCCTTGGGGGACGGAAGCTCTGTGCACTCACTCGTCTGAGCGAGTGTGCGCGCTTCAAGTGCATCCTCAAACTGGCAAGTCTCCCAGTTTTCCAGTTGTATCTTGAATGTTTCAGTCGTGCTGGTCGTGTGGTGGTGGGGTTTTTTTTTTTTTTTTTTTTTTTTGGCCTGAGCAGAGGGATCTTGTGTGAAGACGTATGTGGAAATGCAAAGTCTCACACCAGAGCATTTTCTATTAATAATTCAGCATTTAAGTGATGATTTTTGTTTTTTCCTTTTGCAGAAGTGCAACATAAATATGAAGGTGCCACGAGAAAAAAACGTGTCATCTTTTGATTAAAGCCAATGTGGATGCTTTCAAGACTGCATCTTCCGTTTTCAGACGTTTCATGTCTGAAAAGCCAGCCATCACCAGATCAGCATCTGAATTTTTACAAGACCATCATCCCTGCGGCTTTTTCTCATTCTGATCTACAGCTTTAGTGGCACGTGCAAGTCTACAGGTTAGGTTTAAAGTGTTTTTTGAATGGGCATAAAGACTAGAATAAAACATCCTTAATGCTCCACGTGATGTTTATGCAGCTGAAGTTCATATATTTTAGAATACATGCACAACTTCCAAAGGTAAAACTGTCAGAACATCTTAAATAAACACTGGCTGCTCCTGGCTATTTTTCATCATCTTTTCAAAGGAACTCGTCCTAAAAATTTAAACATCCACGGTAACTTTTTCTCTTTTTTGCATACTTTCAATCAAATGATCGTTGGCTGGTCCAAGGATAGCAGTTGGCTCATCCGTCCATCTGTCTGCCCGCCTGTCCATCTGGTTTCACTCATGAGGCCGTTAAAGGATCACGCTGGTTTCATATCCAACATCTCCTCCACATGTTGAAATTTCTTCTCGTCACAATCAACCAATCTTTATTTGTATAGACCTTTTTTAAATAACTGACTAAAGTGGTTCACATTTAAAATCAAATAAAAACATAGACTAGAAAACTAATCACAAGATGCACAAAAGCTTAAACTACTACAATATTCCAATAAAAATAAAAAAAAAATGTATAAAAAAAGAGAAAAGAAGTAGCAGTGAAATGAGCCAAATGCCACCCCCTTGAAGGAAAACCTTTTAATTGTAAGTAATTAATGTTCATGCTGGCTTCTGTTTTGCATAGCAGAGTTTAACGATGTTTTCTGCTCCCACGTCTTCAACTTTTCCGCTGTGGTTTTTCCGATGTCAAGACAGACAGAAATCACTTACTCTGCCTTTAACACCCAACTAAGTAGCAGTGGGTTTTGCTGTTATTTTAATTATTTGGCTTAAATTTTAAATTCATCTGTTGTCTCATTTACTTTTATGTATAGGCCTTAATCCAGGAAGATCCAATTAAGTTACAAGAACATGTCTTACAGGCGGTGCTGGTATTTCAAAATAAAAGCTCCAGAGGGTGTTTGTGTGCAGCATGTGTGAAAACGAATCGCAGTGCAAGCATTTACATGTTTGTTTGTTTTGAATGCCAGAGAAGGAGAATGATGCTTGGCTCTAAAAATAGTCACTTTGTTGGTGAGCCTTTTTAAATATATTCATGACAGACTGACATGAATATATTTATAGGTGTGAAAGACCAGATTGGCGCGATTGTGTCTGACTTGAGCATAAAGTACTTTCTCATCTGTCAGCCATCCGTTTTAAACCAGCTGGTAACTCTAATCTCTGGTCGGTGCCACTAACAGTTCACAACTCTGTTACCCAACCTAAAAAAGTATTATGCAAAAACACCCTGAACAGAAAATAAAGCTCCCTCCTGCCACCTCCGAGGGTTTGAACCTTGTTGGATGCTTTCAGTGTCTGCAGAAAGGTTGAAAAGAAATTACAACCTCTGTTATGATTTGCAATATAGATAAGTCTAGGTTTAGACAATTTGATTGGGCTGTTTTGGCTGCAGGCTTCTTCCCACTTCTTCCACTGGGAATGAGAATGTGTGTGAAACACCTTTTGCAACATAGGAAATGCAGTAAATCCCATTTGAACAGAGACAAAACGAAGCTTTGATCAACATAAACCGGCCAAACCCAACCTGAAATCCAGTGAGTGTGAAGGTTTTTTTTTAAACTTCCATGGCCAAATCTTTTTGGGTTTACTTCGCAGCAGAGGTTACCGTTACAGATCCTTCGGAGGTATCGAACTCTGGCTTCGGTTTTCCAGCCACATCTCTGCTGTTGGCTCCATGTTGATTTCTGGATATCAAAGAAAACCGGTCTGTGACTTTAAAGAAGTGTTTACTCTTTAAAATCTGTTTCCACAGGGACGAGCGAAGCTGAATTACCCAACATGTGGGTTTAAAGGCGTTCTGTGTTTAAACGGATCCTTTTGATCTCAGTTTACATCCCTGGATGCATGTTTTTGAATAAAGCTCATTTGTGCTGCTGTTGCAGGCCCATCCTTCTCCATCACGATCGACTCAGACACCAGCAGTGTTTATCCGTGGGAAACGGCCAAGATAGACTGTTTGCTCAGCGTCTCTGGATCCTCACCAAAGACAGGTACAACACACGCACGCAGGTAGCTCAGACACACATGGAGATGTCTCATCGCAAACACTCATAAATCACAATCACCGTTTCAGTCATCTTGCTTTGCAGATTTTTTTATTTTTTTTATTTTTACACATAGCGACGCGTCTCTCACACCTGCACACTCGCACAACAGTTACACACTCATTACCTCCGAGCTCCTCTCCTTCCCACCTGTCAACGGCGCCGCTCATAAGAATGATGGGGCTCCTGCATTTCAAATTACACGAAGATTCACCCTCCTGCTCTTGTTAACAGCTCGATGTGGTTTCACTTCCACTGTTTGTGTTAAAGGCTAGAAAACAGGTTTCTCGTTGTTCCGCGTGTGATATCGGATCTCTCTCTCTCAACCGTTTGCTTTGACATCCCGTTGGATGTTTTTGTTACGAGGTTGTCGTTTTTATTTTAATCAAACATTATAAACTGAACACAAACGAGGGGGAAGAGCACTTGAATATTAGATCAGAATAGAGCTGTAGTTTGCACTCGGCGGTGCAGTTACATGGTGCAATCGACACTGTGATTCAGAGCTCATCTTCACAGTCCCTGCATGGATTGCTTGTGAATTTATGCAATTCATAAAATATGTAATAAGTTGGATTTATTTCTTCTGCCTCTCATTTGGGGCCTAAATGTTAACCCTTAAATGTCATATACAGAATCCTGAAGGCCACTTGTGGCCAAAATATTGTATTAAAAATACTATCACCTATCCTAGTATGAACAGCAGTAATAGTTTGAAACATTATCCTGTTTGACCGGCAGGGAAAAGTTGGACTTCAGTGCTTCGTTGAACTTAGTTGGAGTTGTCTGGCATCTCTAAAACTGCTCAGGTTTAAAGTGTCACAAGTGGCAGTGAAACAAGTTAAACTTGCAGGAATGAGGTAAACTGGAATCGAATAATATGTCAGCGAAGGTGTGGTTTTATGCTGGTTTACCTTGGATAACTGCCTGACTTTCATTTCCTTAGGTCTGCTTACCTTCATACGCACTCACACCTCTGTTTCAGGAGCGTATTGCACCATAACGGTGGAACTTTGTTTCTGAATGTACCAGTGTTGACATTGCTGGTTGATGAAGTTTATTCCTCAGATTTATCAGCCGTCTCGCCCTGCTCAGGTCTGTGTGTGGGGGACTCGATATAAATGATTTGTCGAGTTTCTCGCCTCACCTTTTTATGGGTTACTTTTCCAGCACAATGAAATGAGACGGCAACTTCTCATCACTGAAACTGTTGAGCAACAGTAAATATGTGTGCGTGTGCAGTACATTCCTTAGAGATGGCTGAAAATGGCTCTCCTGTCGGAGCTTGTCTTTATGACGGGCGGTGGTGAAACAAACTCTTACAAAATGTCCCCCCATTATTTCTCACGGTGGAGTCAGTCTGTGATTATTTTTTTTTTTTTTTCACTGCAGCAATTCTGATTCATCCGTTTTATTAGTAAGGATGACTACTCGAGTAAATCCATTGTTCAGTGTGTCTTACAGAAAGATGTGGTTTGCTGCTACAGTGACTTCTTTGTGGATAACGCACATCACAATAGTGCTCTGATGTAGTGTGAGAGAGTGACTGAAATGTCCTCACTCACTTTAAATTGATTCATCTATTGTCGGTATCAAGGTGCGGTAGTGTTTCTGGGTATTGCTCCACCTACTGGACTTAAATTGGGACTGGGAGTCTTTAAGGCAGCTTGTCCAAAGCTCTGCCCAACAACTTCACGTCGTGTAGCTGTGAGATTTAGGTGGGAATTTATGGGATTAAATGTCCGTTGGTCATGCTTTTAATGGCATTGGCCATTTCTTTAAGACGGTATAGTGTTGCAGCCACCATTTGACCCAACCCTCCAATATCTTTTGGCCTCAGATGTGATTATTGACAGTTCAATGATGGTATTTCTCATTGTGGCCTCCTGTCTGAAGAAATCTGGCCCGGTCAGCTATACTCAATCACTTTCTCGTGAAATGAGTCCAGTACCTCTCAAACTCGCAGCCATTTCCACCAGTGCAGAAACCAGTCCCGCCCAGTTGGTCTGGAGGAACCAGACTAAATTTTGGCATCGAAGAATGGAAGATTTAGGATGGCAGCTCAGGCTAGGATAGATCCCCAAACATGACGACATTTCATTGTTCACAAGTCGCCATCCTCTCTGTTGTACAGTATCTGCACCATTTCTGTATGTTGGTGTGAGCACAACGTTTATAGGGTGTTCTTCATATATTTAGAAGCTGCTAAAAAGAAACTTGTGGTGTGTTATCTGCACGTGGACCTCAGATGCTTTGTCTCAACGTGCTGCTGCACTCGGACACACAACATCCATTACCCGTGAAGTAAATGACATGTTATTGCAGTCGCAGGAGCGTGGGCCTGTCAGATGCTGCACACTTGAAATCAGTGGTGGCGAGATGACATCATCATTACAGATTTTTTTTTTTCCCTTGTTTCTTTTTTTGAAGCAATGCCACAGACGCTGTGACAGTTTCACAAGATAACACTTTTTTTTTTTCCTCGCTTTGAAATCCTTTTGTTAAAATAACAGCGTACCACTCTGTTCCTCATAGGGGGAAAAAAGAAAAAAAAATAGCGCTTTGTTCTTTACTGGTTCTTAAACAAAAGCTGAGAAATAAAGCAAATGGTCATTCAGATGTCTTTTATTGTGTAATGGATTAATTGCTGCATTAGCACCGAGCAAAACATTAAGAATCCGTTTGTTTAATTTGCAAAAAGCAAAAAAAAATCTAAAATTTATAATATGTGCACACAAGATCCCCGTGATCCTGCAGACAAGTACAGATAAAAATCTCATGAGGAGAAAGAATGGTATTTGTAATGAAATGTTTGGTGAGTGTGACTGGCCTTACTTCCACTTATCCATGCAAATTTGATGTTGCTCTTAATTTTAGAGCAAAACAATTTATTAATATATTTATATCCTGCAAAACAACTTTTTGTGCCGCTCATATTTTTCTCCTTCCTTTTATGAGCTCTGTTAGTAACAGAATAAATCAGGCCACAGCATTTGTTTTAGGGACTGAAAACAGAAAAACAGATTTTTTTTTTTTTTTTACTGCATAAGATGCAGTAAGTAATACTGCATTTTTTTTTTTTTTTTCAGAAGCAGGTTTGTACTGTAGATTTGCATTTATTTCTGCACTGGCGAATTCTGTTAATAAACCAAATTACACTGAAGGTAAAAGGATTTTTTTTTTTTTTTTTTTTTTTTTAGTTTTTGTATATATAAGTTATTCCTTTGATAAAGTTTTGGTTACTTTTATTTTTTTAAACTATAACTACTGATGCTCTTGGTAAACAAATAAAAACTAAACTGAAATAATCCAAATAAAATATAAAAACTATTCAGAAATTCAAATCTATTGCAACTCCGGCTGGTACGTGAACTTTCTTGGGATGCTGCTCCATGTGGTCAGACGTGGTGTTGCAACATAGACTTTAAAGTGCGCAAATCACACTAATCCTAAATTGTCCTTTAATGAAGTTAAGAAGGCATTTTCTGCATAGATAGTGTAGTTAGAATTTCAAGTTGACCTGTTCTTAAATCATTTGAATCTTGTGTTACACATTTTTAGAAATTATGTGAGAGAATAAACCAAATAGTTTCCGAATGCTCGGGTTGCTGGTATGTGAATAACTACAATTTACTCTTACAGTAATTTTACTTGGAATCCAAATTCACCAATTGCAGCCCACTCAAGTCAGCTAATTAAAAAACAAAGGTGTCCCCAACACTTAACCTAATTTGCATGTCACTATTATCCAATGACATTTGCTATTGATGAATAACTGTTGCCATGGAAGTATGCGGAAGTGTTTCCACAATGAAAAGGTGAATGCTTAAATCTTGTGCAAAATGATGTGATGGATACACTGGTACATCTTTACTCTGCTTCTTTGGCTCCTCTACTCCTCTTCAGTCTCTCCCCCTTCCGCACCAAATTACCCAGCTGTCTTTGCAGGGCCGCCAGGCAGCCGTTAATTAGCCAATCTCACGCTCCGTTAGCTGGCCGCGGAGACAGAACGAGGTGGAGAAAGAATAGACGGCGAGGTGGAGAGAGAAGGGAGAGATGGTGGGAGTGAATGTTGGGGGGGTAGACAATGTTAAAGTGAGTGAGACCCGAAAAGAGTGAATAGAGGAAGCAGTAAAGGGGAGGGGGGAGTGGCTTGAGAACTCTATATAGTTTCCAAACAAGAGAGACGAGGACGAGAGGAAAGAAGTGAATCCAAAGTGGTGAGAGAATTGGAGGGTTGAGTGGAGAGCAGGAAAGACGGGGATGGAGTGGTGAGAACGGATGGCAGGGAATGATTCCCACTCCATTAACCGTTTCTGCTGAACCAATAACGGCCACAAAGCCTGAGTTAATTTGAGATCTGTCTGTTCATGTTACAGTTTATGGCTTTAATATTTGGTGTTTTATAACCCACAAAGCTGGTAGTCCAACGGGACGAGCTGTGGGCCCTTTTTATCCAAGCAGCTCTGAAGAAGTTGGTCTTATTAGAGGAAAGGTCCTGTTAGACATCATGCCTTACACAAGCAGTTAGTTAGTTAGTTAGTTAGTTAGTTCATTCAGTTTAAAGCAAACTACTGTACAAGCTCAACAATAATAAATGGCTGAACAAAAATTACAAAACAGGTGTAAAAGAAAAACCATAAAACACAGAACTACTGAATCAGATAATGGATATTAACTTCTCATATTTCTTTTATTATAAAAGCATGTAAAAAGGAATATTTTTATAAATTATTGGATGATAATAAAAAATATTAAAGCTACATGGAACATATAAAATAGCGTTATCAGGAAAACCTCTAAATATAATTGTTAAATATAACAGGATTTTATAGATAACGACCAGAATATTAATATGAAGGATGTGGTAAATTTAAGTTATTTTGCAAACGCTGGACCAAACTTTGCAGACAAAATACCTGCCCGAATCAGAAATTCATTTAAATAATGAGAGTAATATTAGTTCAATGTATCTATAATTGATATTGTTAATAAATGCAAAAACAGAGCATCCACTGACTGCAATGGTCTCAACATGAAAACGATCTCTAAACCATTAACTTACATTTGCAATCTGTCGTTCCAAATGGCACAACTTTCCAACAAAATAAAAATAGCAAAGATCAAACCGATGTACAAAACTGGCAACAATCCCGTCTTCACAAAGTACAGGCCAGTCTCTCTTCTCCTTCAGTTCTCCAAAATCCCAGAAAAACCTTTCAATGAGAGATCAGGAAAAATGAATTGACAAACACGCACTTCTCCACACCAGTCGATATGGATTCAGATCAACCTGCTCGACGTCGCTCCCCGTAACTGACCTCACTGAAGAAATCACCAATATCACAGACAGTAATACATTAGCTATAGGGGTATTCATAGACCTAAAGAAAGCTTTTGATACAATAAATCATGACATTTTAATTTAGAAGTTAGAGCGTTATGGAATTCGGGTCTTCAACTGATGAGAAGCTGGGGGAGGGGTTGGTGGGGGACTGGACTTGTGTGGTTGTGGGTGTAATATGTGCGTGCATTTATACATATATGGATAGTAAAAGTAAGTATAGTTGTATACGTGTATAGAAATTCACATATTGAATGAATACAGGAACTCAGGGAAAATAGTATTTATATACATTGGCATGCAATGTAATTTGTTGATATCTTAAACCACAGATAATAACGAGAGTCCATCTGAAAACATAGTTTTGAGTTCAAGGGGTCGGAGTCCATACATTTATTTTTGGGTTTTTCTCTTTTCTTTTTTTTTTTTCTTACTTCTTCCTGCTCAAACTCCTCTTGCATTCCTGGTCAAGTATGTTCAAGCATGTTTGTTACTTTCTATCATGTTCAAAATAAAGACTTTTTAAATTGAATTTAAAAAAGGATGTGACACTGACAGTTGTGATGGAACATGCTGATAAACATGCACCTGTCCTGAATTTGTTTTTGAAACTGGATCATATCATGTGCATTAAATGGTATAAACGTACCTGTTGGGCTACATAAGCTTTCTATTCTTTATTTGCTGCTCTGGCTTTAAGCCTTCATGAGAGAGACTTTTAATCTAATTTTGTGCATCACCTCCTGCAGAGCAGAGAGTCCACACGGGAAGTGAGAAATCCAAACGCCCCAAAGGACTGTTGGTATCTCTGGTTGTTGTTAATTATTTTAAGTGTTTTCAGGTGGACCACCTGTATGCTCAGTTTATAAAGCAGCCTTAATTTGTCATGAGCCGTTGAGGATCCAAATACCCATCTTGTGCATGTCTGCCAGCGGTTACACTGTTTGGACAAAGTGGGCCAAAAACGGCTCAGACTCTGACGCCGGTAAAACTGAAGAGATGTATTAAAAGAAATACTCAAGTCCACTGGGTTTAAAGTAAAATGCGCTCCTTGCTGTTAGAAGTTTGTCTAATTTCAGCATTTGAGAGTCATTTCCAATAATCGGTGGCCCCTGGATATTGGTTTTTGGGTGTTAAGTAGAAACACAAGACTGATCTTGTTCTGGGTGTTTATCCTGTAATGAAAGCGTAAAAGCAAATGACCGCAGCCAATCTGAAAGAAGAAGATTGGAAAAAGTGTAAAAAAAAGAAAAAAGCGGGAAATAAAGAAGACAATAAAACACAAATTGAAAGCGTGGAGCCGTTAGCAGCAGAGAAGTGTCATCGTTTTCACCCCATTAGCTCCTCCAGTGGAACAGCAGACGTGCCGCGTCCGAGTTTGGGTAAATAGCTGGCTTGAGAGGCATCCAAGTGGAAGTACTTTGGTTTCCAGCAGAGGTGTGTAAAGATAAACCACTGTTACAAATCACAAGGGGTGTCGACGTTCCCGTTTAGGCACCACTATGGTAATTAGCTGGGAAGTTCAGCAAGTGAAAAGTGTTAAGGATGCATATTTAAAGTGCAGATGTCAAGAAGCCGCCATCTGACATCACTCTTCACATCATCTTGGATCTTCATAGACTGTTTATTTTAAATGAGACGTGTGATGTCCTATTTTCAATTTCGTCCACACCAGTTAGACCTTCAGCCAATTTGAGCAACAAAAGGTGTGTTGTTGCTTTTAAACACCAGCTGTGATGTTCATATTTTATATTTCTGCTTACAAACTGAAGCCTTCTAGTTGTTGACCTGACCTGGTGGCCACATCAGCAGCGGCCACGCCGGCTGCTTGTGGAAATGCCCAGCAGTGCTTTCCTGCACATGGCATCAACTGGTGTTCGATGAAATGTCCCGACGGTATCAGGTGGGAATCGGTTTGAGTGGGAGGAGACGTGTGCTGCCAGTGGACTTGAAACATGAGCTCCAGCTCGTCTGGTTCCCACACTACAGAACAATGTGTTGCCACATGGTTGTGCATTTTGGTGCTCTGGCAGTTGCACCCCACCATCACCCCCACCATCACCCCCACCTCCCAAACGCAACAATCTCCTACATTACAGTTGCACTGTTTCATTTTTTTTAAATTTAAACCTTTCTCTCAAAATTTCAATATCGGCTGTTTTTCAAAGTTCCTGTCTGTAGAAATAAATAAAATGATATTTGCACTCGGCAAACGACTTGAAAGCTTGTGAGCATGCTGCGAAAATATCAAAATTGAGGTTTTAACTTAAAGTCCACATCACGAACATTAGTGGTTTGTTCAAATGCAAAATATCCCAAAAATGAAGCAAAGTTTGCCTTCATTTCCAGAGTTCTCATTAGGCATGCAGAGTAGCGGGGGAACGCAGCGTCCCAGTGGCTTTTCCTCTGTGAAACTAAATAGTGTTTTTATAGTGTTTAGTATTCCACTCTACCAGCGCCGTCCTGCTTTATGGAGCAGAGAACACACACACACAGTTTCATTAGAAGTTCAAGTGGTAATTGTCAGTCTTTTGTGCATCTGTGTGTGGGTTTGTGCATGTGTTGTAGGCAGGTTTTACGCCTCGGACTCTCCTCTAGGGATTAATCCAGAGAAATCCAATCAGACTGTCTTCATTTCCACCGACAGCCATTTTAGTTTATTGGCTCAGACGCGAGGCAGATATTCTATTAGCCGTGCACTGTACTTCCTCTTCTGCCATCCAGTCAGCAGAGCTCCTGTCTGTGCACCACTGAAACCGAGGCTCGAGTTTGGTGGCGATTTGAGTTCTGCTTCCCGGATCAAATGCAGTTCTGAAAATTCATCCACAATTCAAACGTTGGCAGGCGCCGTGGCGTTGCTGCCTCACTCGCGGGCAGAAGTGTTTTTGATGCACGGCTCAAGAGGCCGCCGTCTCAGGCTCCATCCAAGCGCTTTTTCTTTTTCTTCTTTTTTTTGCTTTTTTTGCTTTGTTTTACTAGATCTCCGCATAAGTGAACAAGCGGAGATGACGGCACGTGCGTCTGAACCAGCTCCCCTTCAGATGCCGGATTTTTCTGTCTTGCGCCGAGTTGCACACTTGAAGTGATGGAGAAATGAGGGCATCGGGGAGATCTTGAAATGCTGTTTGATGATGCAGCGAGCATTTCTTTTCTATATTTGTTTGTTTTTTTTTTTAGTCCTGCAGCCTTTTTATGTTGACATGCATCACATCATACCTTGAAGCACTTATTACTTGCTCTGGCCACATCGTCCCACTTTCATGCACCAAAGGGCCATTTTTTTGAGCCTTTAACATGCAGAGAAAATATGGAAAGAGCTGTTTGTGCGAGCGAATGCAGAAGCATCGCATTTAGCTTCTTCCTGTTTGTTCTGGCAGCTGTGTGTGCAGTTTGCAGGACAGCTGTAAGCCAGTGTCAATAGTTTGTACCTTATCAAGTGACTGCTGGGATGGAAGTTCTTAAGTTCATGGAGGGGGTTAAAAAGGTCTTGATGGTGCGGTGGGGGGATGGTAGGGCACTGAGTTGAGGAACAGCTGTGTGTAAGAGGTGGCTGGTGGGGAGATCATATGCACCTCCCCTGTGAAGGAGGGTGGGCTCGTCTCTGGTGGTGATGCATGCTTATGACGCTTGACATGTGGCTCCCGCTGTTGGTTTGTGGCTGTGCGTTAAAAAGAATAATCTCCTCAGTCATTAAGCATTTCAAATCCTCTTCCCTCCTCTCATTTGTCGTCCTCTCTGCCATAAAGAACAAAGAAAGTAAAGGGGTGGACTCTTTGAGATTGCAGGAGTGTTCTAATTATAGCTCCGTGGTGAGCAGCAACTGTAGTCGAAGCTTCAGTCCTGTAAATTTCTGCAAACATGCCTTTGATCATCAACTGGGAAGTCAGAAGGTAACCTTGCTTTATTGAAACGGCGGGGAGGTGGGTGTCAGCTGGACCTGTTTTTTAAATGATGTGAATATATGAAAGTATATTAATTATGTGAGGATTAGGATGGGTTATTTATTTATTTAGTCATCAACCAACCCAACGTGCATGTTGTTGGACTGTGGGAAGAAGCCAAAGTACCCAGAAGAAACCCCACACAAGCACATGCAAGGTCCAGACGGGTAAGGCCGCCGCTGGGATACGAACCAGGAGCCAGAGGTGATGGGAAAAGGAGGCAAAAACGGGAATGTCTGCTATAAGACATGAAAGCAGAGTGTTTTTTGCAACAATAATAAGCCATGCATACAAAGAGTAAAGAAAGCAGAGTGAGGAAGGAGTCCAGTGCATCATGGGAGGTTCCCCAGCAGTCTAGGCCTGCAGCAGTAAAGTAACTAAATGGTTCAGGTCACCTCTCAGTAAGGTTTTATCAGTTACAGCTTGGGGAACACTTCTCTATTTTTGTAGATGTTAATCATTTAAAATGGTAAAGGTTTGCAGATTCTTGCCTTTTTTTTTTTTTTTGGAAAAGTGAAACGGTAACTTTTCTATTTGTCACCATCTTTTACCACGGCTGCACAAAAGTACCCATGGAAAACTCCATTTTCATCCACAGAACATTTTTGTGTCTTCTTTTGGATATTTGTGCAATAGTCAACCCTTTGGGATGGATTATATTCTGCACCAGTTCACTCCAAGTCCACAGCCCCAGAGACCATTACCCCGATCATGCATCATTTATCTTGTGTAAGAACTGGGTTTGTGTTTCAATGAAGCATGTCCGGTGGGAGTCCTCACTAATTGCTGTGTCAGGTCCGCGGAGCGGTCCTCCCTGCATTTCACCACACCTATACACAAGTCTCTCGATGGAGGATCGTCTTACTCGGAGGAAAGCCTCTAAGTAAGACGATGCAGCGTGAGGAAAAGGTTGCGATCTCATGAGGTATGGTGTCACCACCGCAAGTTATTAGATTAGTGGATTTTTAGAATTGATGACTTTCTGTGTCACTTTGTTAAAAACAAAGGCAAATTAAAAAAAAAAACAAAAAACATCCATCCCATTTTTCCAGAGCTTATTCGTCTCCAAATCCCAGAGAAGCCGATGGATGACAACAACAATCGAGTTGTAACAGAGAAAAGAAGCAAAATGTCACATTTGAGACACGATTGTATTTATGCTTTAAATGTTTACTTTTAAATGATTAGTTTGTTATTAAAATGAGTGTTGTGTTAAACAATAGTTTTAGCTCTTCACTAACTCTGCAGAGCTTCCAGGTTTGGGTAGTTTCCCGTCTTCACGGTGCTGCTGGAAGCGTGCGAGTCTGCCTCTCTCTTGGTGTCAGAACTCTCCTCTTCAGCGTCTTCTGGTCAGCAAGTCTGGAGGGGCGTGCATGTGTGCGTGCGCACGTGTGTGTGGTGGTGAGGTCAGTCGACCTCGTTCACTCTCTCCCTTAGTGTCGCCTCCTGTTTCCTCCTCTCTGGCTGGATGGACCGCTCGGCTACTGGCCTTTTGTAAAAGAAAACTGAGCTCCCGTCCTGTTCCATCTTCATCACCGTCATCATCGTAACCACCAAATTACTCGCATTACACCACATAAAGCGAGTTTGTTTTTGTGTTTCGCCGATAACGATGAGGTGCCATACATTTAAATGTGACTGTATGTGTTTTTTAAATCATCGTATCTTTAGTCCCTCGACTTAAATCGGAGAAAGCTGACTTATTTCCGCTGGATGACGCATTACTGCACCGCCGTGTTCAGTGTCCAGTTATCTACTAACAAGATGTGACACATTTTAGACTTAAGATAAAGAGATGCTCATAAGACTTGAACCAGAACGCGGATCTTCTACGCCTACACTATATAATGAACTAGAAAAGTCAATGTTCAAACTTTCTTCATGGCACCCGAAAGATACTTAAACGCTGGATTCGTTTATCAATGCGAACCTAAAACCAGCGTAGCGTCTTGATGGGTAACAAGATGAAGAGATGTGCTCTTGGGGGGGGTTTATTGGTCCAAGGTTGGAGCCTTTTTGCCTTCAGAGCTGCTTGAAATAATCCTGTCACAGATCCAACAAGGTGCTGGAAGCGTGCCGAGGAGACTTTGGTGTTTAGTAACGTGATGGCGTGGGGCACTTGGAGCGGATATATGGGCACCCGTGTCATGTTGCAAATCGTCACGTCCCTAAGCTGCTCTCTTGGACAGGACCGGAGCCAGTTGGGCGAGCGACGCTCAGGAAGCCAGCGTTTATGAGACGTGTCTTGTGGCAGCTATAGGAAAGAACGCTGCAGTCAAGATTGGAAACTTGTGCCACCAGGTTTATTTCGACCCCCCCCTCCCCCCCGCCCCCATCATGTGGTCCAGCATCGTAGAACCAGTGCCAACTGTGTGGTATCTGCTGCTGTGGCCAATCTGTCACGCTTTCTCGGATGCTCTTGATCAAACTCGCTCTTTTATAAGTCGTTTTAGTTCTCTTACCTGTATTGATCTGGCCTCTTCACCCTTAGAACTTTACAACCACTTTTCATATTCATTTTATCCTGTGTGAACTTTGAGATTTATTGAAATTTACTTAAAGGACCTTTCTTTATGGGGCAGTTTGACCTTGAATAAATCTGAATATCTGCATTCATATGGGTACAGAGTTTCTACCACTTGATTTTCTTTTATGGGTTGCTGATCAGGTGTAACAAAGAGGCAGAACAGTCTCTGTGATGGAGGCAATTTGGAAATAATGCGACTATAAAGAAGACCTGAAGTTTCATTACATTTTACCATATTAATCAAGAGCGACTGGCTCAGAGCGTATAAGTTAATGAGCACACAAATGCTTTAATTTACCACTCTTCATTGAGGTGTGACCTCAGAAATCATAGCCTTCTAAAATATTGTTTATGGGATTAGTTTGCAATACCAACGGGTGCAGAAGAAACTGCCTCTGAACACCATTAGATGGGGGAGGGGGGTAAAGACATGGCTGAGGAGGAGCTGTGGTGTCACATCTCTATTCAAAAAGGCTCACTTTTCGTCAAGACCTCAGAACATTGTGCAGGGCAGGTGTTGGAGAACGCCTACATGCTCTCTGGTTGGTTGCATGGTTCTAGCTCGTCTCCCCTTTGTGTTAATTGGGACATTTAGTTTTGAAAGAACGCTGAGGGTTTACTAGTCTGAGATCATAGATATCAATAGGAAATCTTGAGGAAATTTAATGTCACATGAAGAGACAAATGGGCCGAGACGAGTGTTTTTACTTCTGCTGATCTTCAGTGATGTAACGGCAGAATATTAAAACTATTAGGGAAGAGAGAGGGGGTGAGAAATTTAGAAGTGATTCATTATTCTCCTCTGGGTGAGTTCTCTCTTCTGTCTTCCTCTTCATTACATTCAGCCTATCCGCTCTCCTCTACCTCCTCCTTTTTTTTTTTCCATCTCTCTCTCTTCATAATTGTTTTTCATCATTTGCCTCTTTTGTTTTCTTTTCCTTTTTCCTGGGTTGTTGTTGGCGAATGTTTCTTTTTGTTTTTCTACTTTTTCATCTGCGTTCTCTATTTGTCTCCTAAATGACAGAGGATGACTCAAGCTCCATGGGGTTTTTTTATGTGCTTCGAGTGTGTGCGTGCGTGTGTGCGTGTGTGTGTACGGGGGAGTTGACAGACTAATGACTAGTGTGTGCTTCTGTCTGTCTCGCGCTCCTCATCGCCCTCTGTACCTCTTGCTCTTGGAAATTCTCAGCCTGCTCGCACCCCTTTTTCAAAGATTGCATCCATTATCACAAATTGTCTCAACATCGTGTCCCTGTTTTCCTTCTTCTGTCATCATTATCGTTCTTTTTATGACGAATGTTGTTCTCTGCCTCTTTTTTTTTTTTTCCCAATCATCTGATTGTGGGAACAAGAACAGCAGCTGTTTTTCAGTAGCTGTGGCATTGACGTGTTCTGGTTTCCAGGCTTCCTCTCCGTAGTGAAACCAGGACTTGTTGTGGACTTCCGTAATCACAGTCAGGCTTCAGAATGCAATAGGTCCTCTGGACGTTTTTGCAAGTGGTACCTAATAGGGGCTTAGAGCCACTATTTAAAGCAATCAATGTAGCTGCAGAATTGCCAACAACACCTTAGGTTCAACGAGTTCAAAACCACTGGGCGTCTGAGATGACTACAAGATCAAACACTTCGACGTTATATGACTCTTACTCTTACTTTTCAGGGTATAGTGACATCACAGACCCAGACAGAGACTGAAAAGAATGAGAAACTATAGCTACTTTTTAATAAAGTATGAAACTGACGAGGTTTCCTAAATTTGAGTTCATCTTTCCGTCTCGCAGATGACCTGGCGTACGAGGTGAGCTGGTTTTTCACCAGACTGCGTGGGAGTCAGAAACCCATCCAGGTCGCCAGCCTGGACCGCTTCGGCGTCTTGAGGAAATCCGACCGCAACTCCTCCAGTGACGTTTCAATAGAGCGCAAAGACACGCACAGCTACGTGTTGAGCATTTACGGCACCCAGGACAGGTGAGTGGCCCAGACCGCCGTCTTTTACGTCACTCTGCAGCTGAAGTACTTCCACTTTGTCCTCATTTACACAAACCAAACTCTCCAGCTGTGGTGTCTGATTTGTGCTCCGATGTTTCCAGTGACTCCGGCGAGTATCACTGTATCGCCACTCCTTGGTACCTGTCGGCCTCCACGGGAGCCTGGACCGAAGCTGGAGAGCTGACGTCAGGAAGAGTCTTCCTCACCGTCAAGTTCGCTGGTGAGTCCTTATGGACAGATGAAGACAAACAGAAGGGGAATAAAAGCAATATTATTATTATATATATATTTATTATTATTTACAAATGATTTGTTTCTTTCCTTTTCTAGTGTGGGACTCCCTAAAGTTACCTCTCCTATATGGTGCATCAGCCTCACTGGGTAATGCATCCAAAATGAATCTGTTGTTCTTATTTTGTGCTCTATTATGTTGTTTATTATTTCCTCAACCTTTCATAACGACCAACAGCAGTAGTTTGGTCGTAGCAGCATTAGTCGAAGATGTTTAGTTTTACGTTGTTGTACTCTCCAGGTGTGGGGCTCTTCTCTCTGGTCCTGGGTCTGGTTTGCGCCCACTGCTGCTGCCGCAACACTTCCCACACTCCACGCTCGCGCAACAAGCTGATGGACCTGGAGATGGACTGACAAACACTTTCCCCCGCATCTACACACTGCAGCGCCCACAAGAAGCACCACTTGAACAACAGACACGCGTCCATCGACGACTTCTGGGACACCCAGCTGTTCGCAGGCGACGGGCGCTGGGACTAGGAGGACTTCAGAGACCTCACCGACCAGTCACAGTGCTTTAAAGGGTGCTCAGGACTTCCGAGCTCTGCAGTGGAGGTGCCGGGGTCTTTCACACTCACACGTGGAGAAATAGCCTTTCAGACTTCTGTTTCTGTGACGAAATCCGTGGCGCTTTTTAGTGAAATTTTATGCGGCCACATTTGTTCCCTGTTAAGTTTGCAGCCTGTGGGAATTTCTGAGGAATCTAGAGCTTTTGAGATGTCACTGCCAACTGGGAGCAAAGGACCTCTAAACAGAACGGCTGCCTCTCTAATCTTTAGGAATAACAAATGAAGCGCTCTGGCCAGAATTCCTTTTTCTTTCTTTTGCTTTCTTCTGATGCCAAGACTCACTGCAAAGTGCAACCTCTCTCTTGAATCTGATAGTAATTGGGATTTTCAGTGCGAATCTGGAAACAGTCGAGGCTTGGACATTGGCTGCACGGGCTAAATGACACCTTGACATATTCCGAAGTGGGAAGCGTCTGCTGCTGGTGTTCGGGGCGTTTTGAACTTTCCCTCCATCACAGAGGAGTGAACACAAGGTTCCTTTTGGACAGACTAGCGCTTCGCCAGCTTTCCACAGGAGAAGTGTTGCACTTCCACCTCAAGAGTATTCTCACTTTAACAAGAAGACGATGATTACCTTTATTCTCAACTCTAGTTTTTTGAAAATTTAAGAGATTTTAAAATAAGACATTTTTAAGCTTTACAAGATGAGATATGCAGTTAGTGTGTTCGTGTGTGTGAGCTATACTGTACATGGTGCCAATAATATTTGAACTTAATGGAGTGTGCTCGGTTCATTTTGCCAGACCAACACTTGAACTGCCACTAAAAGTGGCGACAGCAAGCACTCTTCTTTTATAAATAGTCAAATATATACAGCTGTTCTTTTTGCCTGTGTGTGTGTGCGTGCGTGTGTGTGTGTGTTTTCGTACACTGTGTGAGTGCTGCAAGACGAGGGATTGCATGTTCTGTTTTTTTTTTTTTTTGTTTTTTTTTAACTGGTATGATGTCATTCACGAGCAACAAGCGTCTTCTTTGTCGACATCAAAGCCTCCAACTTCCACATCTAAACATCTGAGCTGTCACTTTGCTAATGTTGCTCTTTTTGTGCTCACGCTGTGAACTAGTAATGTTTTTTTTTTTTTTTTTTTTTTTTTTTTTCAGGGTGTTGTTGCGACAAACTCGGTTACTTCCTTGGCTTGCAGGTGGAGTTTTTGTGCTTAAGTGTGCATGTTTGTCAGTTTTTAAAGGTATAGTTTGGGAACTGTGCGTAGTCGGGGGCGTGGCTTAGCGCAAATCCTGGAAAAGGGCACTGCTAGCGTCCCTCGCTAAGCGCGTCGGGCATCCAGCGGCTGCGAAGGCGCTTCCATGTGTGGCTTTGGTAGGAATCCCTTCTTACTTCCACTTCCAACCACTTTTCATAAATAAGACTGTGAAAATGTCAATTGCCAAAATGATCATTTTTACTTTTTTACGTTTGTTTTGTTAGCTAGCCTGTAGCTCTAGGGTTGTGCTAAGCCAGGCTCCACCAGTATTTGGCCAACAAGCCCAACTTGCTATAAATATTAAGCCCTTCCTTTAATACTGCAAACTATTTGAAAAGGTATGGAAGTTTTGAAGGTGTTTGGCTCTAAAACAACCGGATGACGCGGCCTCAGTTTTATTGAGTCCTTGCACGCTAGCTCACGTAACCATCCCAGTCTCTACTGCAATTATTTTGGGAAAAATAAAAATAATTTAAAAATAGAAATCACTGAACCTTAAAAATATTAAGTGGATATATTTTTGGGGGTATTTATTTCTAAAGTTTAACTCAAACATGAAACAACTGTCTGCTTGCGGCTTTCCGAGTCTGAGAAGAGTCGGTGAGTCATTCAGACCTGCTGGGTACCGGGACGCCAGGGACCCAGATCAACGTGGAATATTGGAGTTTGTCCATGTTCCTGGTGCTTTTGTTATACCTCCACGTGGGTGGTGTAAATTTATACACCAGCTTTTACAAGAGGTTCAGCAGATGTGGGTTGCAGTGAAGTGGCGTCTGACTCCGCCCCCAAAAACCAGCCGCTTTGACCAGAGCTGTAAAGGCCTGACTGAAAGGGACCTGTGCTACTATATTTATGTGGTATTTTGGCAAAGGTCGCACACGTTTCATTAGAACCTAAGGAAACTGCATCATCAAGTTGTCCTAGATGGTTTTCTACTATTATTATTATTATTATTATTATTATTACTATTACTATTATTTCAATTATATTCATGAAGTTTAACCTTTTGCAATTCTTTCCAAGCATTGTTTAAAACTGAGCTCTGAGAATAAATTACAATAAAGCAATCGATAGTTTATCTGTATTCACTTGTTGAAAGTTATAAAATCTATTACATTATGTAGCTTGACCAAATCAGCACAATACAAATTCATGTGTATGGCAGTGAGGATGGATTAACAGCACCTTAGATTATTATATATTTTGCACCGATTAGGAATACTATAATTTAAAAAAAATGTTTCAAAAGTATTTGTGGCAGTCGAGAAGAAAAAAGAACGTTAGCAGACCAAGCTGCAACAATTAATCACTCAAAAAGATGCCTATTTAGAGTATAGCTTTTGCCTTTTTTTCACTTGTAACTGAGGATTTCCTTATTTTTTTTTTTAGTTAAAAACAAAGCATTGCATAACTGGGAGGGTTGAGTGTGCTGACATGTAAGGACTCCTGCTTCAGTTTGAAATGGTTTATCTTCATTTTTTTTATCTAGATAACAAAAAAATGTGAAAAATCTAAGATAACAATCTGGTTGAAAGTGTTTTTCTTGCAAGTCTCGAACTCGTGGTGACTTGTTTATCATGCTGACTGCTGTGTGAGTGTGCATTCCCAGTTTCGTCAACAACACCAAGTAAAAATGTCAGCATCTAAACCCAGCAGGATCCAGATTGGTCTTCCCTCTGAACGAAGTGGCTTCTTAGGGTTTTGTTTGGTGTTTGACAATTTGAAGGGAAATTTAGGCAAGTATTAAAGAGCAATAATAAGGCTGTGTTTGGGTCACAGCTCCGAGTGTCGTACTTACTTCACTCCCTCAATAAGAGCAAAAGCAAGTTTAAACCATAATCCGACTTAAGTCCATGATCAGATCCAGAAAGCTGTTACTGGATACAGAATGGATCGTGGATCAGCTCATAATTTCTACGTTCTCATACAGAACAATAACGGCCCTCTGTGCCAAATGCTGTCACCAGTACAACCCCACAAGGTATCACTAATGCACGTCACTGAAAGTGTCACTGCAAGGCTTCCCAAATGTCTTTTCTGTGTGTTTTCACTACAATTAGTATGATGAATCCTGATGTTTTGTTTTTTAATAAATAGATCTGTGAGATGTACTCTGTTTTGAAGCATTTCATTCTCTATAGTCTCAAGTTATTGTGACAATGACTTTCAGTGTTGGGCTTTTCCTAAACTTAATGCTCAATAGTTTTGATGCCTATTCTTTACACAGGGGCCTAAACCTAACCTAAGAGTATTCAGATCAGTATGACTGGCCAGGCTACTGATGCTGCCCCACCAGAAAGCTGCAAATGAAGCTTCTCTCACCACCAACCTTGTCAAAGAGATGCAACAGCAAGCAACTGGCTGTGGGGTGGCCTCGAAGGGTCAGAAGACAAAGCTGAGCTTCAATCCCCCGGGCAATCATCACAGCTGGGTCCCATCAAGCCCGCTCCAGACTGATCTGCGCCCTTCTGGGCTGAGTAGCTTCACGAGAGCCAATTGCAACCAGGTGATTGAAGACTTAAAATCGACTCGTTAGAAAACCGATAAGTGATGTCACAGGGGATTTGTCCAGTTCTTTTTATACTGTTAAGAAATCAGGGTACAGTGGTGCTATATGGTTTCCAGTCGATTTTTACTCCCAATGGGACCATAATTCAGAAAAATTTAAATTTTGTTCTCAAGTGATAATTCATTCTAGCACTGAAGGTTATAAATCCATTAAGAAAATATTTAGTTAAGACTTAAGTCTGTAGTGAGGTAGCCTTTTTGCCACAGACTTGTTTGGAAATGTGCTTCTGTTTTCGGAGCACAGGCACCGCCCCCTGCTGGTCGCTACATGTAATGCAGGTTTAATGCAATTCGGAGTTGGTTTTACGGTGTTTTTAACGTCCTGAGGCTTTTTCCCCTCTACAGTTTATGCTAAAAACTGTTTAGTGGCTGATGATGCGTTGACACATCAACCCAACATATAAGGCTGTTTTTTTTTTGCTCCAAGTAGTGCAATAAAGTGCAACATTTCAGGAAAGCTGAATTAGGATTACAAGTAAGTATACTTAGAGTATTTACACTTCAGGTTCCATATTTAAACTTGCACACTATTTTAAGCATACTTCAAGTGTTTTGAGCATGTTGCTGGTGGCCGCGGTAAATGAATCGTTCGTTGTGAAAGTAGTTTCCTCTTCCCGCTCTGAACATGGCGGCTGAATGTTTCCAGAAGACCTGATCTGGTCAAGATCACAGCTTCCGCTTGGAGACTTGTGACAAATGTGGGCCAATTTGGGTTTTTTTCTCCATCTTTGGGAACCCATCACTAAAGTTTTCAGTGCTTCTACACACAGAGGGGGTAAAAAAACAAAAAAACCCGACTTGTAGCAGAATAAATGTTCTGTAATTCAACATTGGACCAAACATCTTCTCCTTCTCGCCGTCTTAACGACTGCACCTCTCATCAGTTTGGTAACGCTCTGGGATTTGTGTGTTTATACATTTTTCCCTCCATTCGTCACCAGTCTCACTTTGACTCCATCTCTGGTCCTCTCTCATTTTATTCTTTTCTTTCACCCGTCACGTCGGTTCCTCTTTCACTCTCCCTTTTGATTAGAAAGTAAGATGAGTTGAAACTTGAGTCGCTCTCCTGAGTTTTGATTTTTAGACCACTTTAACATCTACCTCTCTTTCACCAGCAGCTCTTCTCTTCTGCTCGTGTAGAGATGAGAGGGAATGAAGATCCAGCGTTGATTGGCTCTGAAGCTTTCTGTGGCTTTTCCTAACATGCACTTGTTCTCTCTCAGGGTCCATTTGACCCATTTTCTTGTCGCTGCTTGTGTGTGTTCATGCCTCTCATGGATCATTTGCTAATGGGGCCTTGTCACAACTGAAACCATTGTTTCTGTAATTGAATCAGCGACGTGCGTGAATTAAAAAGGGAAAAAGAAAATCCAGCACAGGATGTTTTTACCGTTCTTTTCACGCTATCTATCCCTCCTGCTGTTATGGGGATGCTCCGTGGTTTTACCCCTGGCTCTGACTTACACGTGCCACTGCTTGAAGGATGCTCCAAATTAAAAAAAAAAAAAAAAAAAAAAAAAATCAGACGGAAAAATTTAGCAGCACATGGAAGCGAGTAAGCAGTCTGTTTTTCCCCAGAGCCCACCAAAGGCGACACGTTTTCTCGTCTTGGTTGTAATCGGCGCTGAAGTCTGCAGCAGCTCCAGCTCCTTTACAACAGTCTGCAGCGTGTTAGCAGCCTGTTTCTCCAGCCCGCTCAAAGCTAAACAGGCTGTTTTTCCTCCCTTCAAGATGCTTGGGAGCAGATCAGAGATGCATCAGTGCTCAGGAAAGTCCTCAGATAGTTGAAAGTAAGAAAGAATGAGTAATAGGATGCTGATTGTGTGCCATATTTTCACCAAGCTAAACTTTTACTACAGTTATTTAGTTTTCTGTGTAGCTGCAACCACTCGAGCTCTGGTTTTTTCCTGTTTCACGCCAAAATGAAAGTACAGTTCCTTGAATAACCACTAGGGGCTGGCGCCAAATGAGTACATTTCATAATTTTCATAAACTTACTTGCATTTCTTACAATTTTTACATCAGGTGAAATTATAAACAAGGTGAAATATTATACCTTTGTCCACAAATTAATACCATTGTTTTATACAATCTGTTACCAGCTGCGACATTAGTTTGTATCATAATCATTAAAGGTGATGTTGATCCTGATGATTGAGAGTTAAGTTTTTAATATTGAAATAACAAACATGTTATTGTCCCTGTCAAACTGATGCATACTGGGAATAGCGGGTGCTGATGGAGGGGAGAGGGAATAGTTTGGAAAAGACCGGGAACTTGGTAAGTGCAACCTTATGGCCTCAAACCCTCCATTAACCTCAGCTAACATCCTACAACTGGATTCTGTTTAAGATTTCACTGTTTCCGGAGATTTCTTACCCACATATTTTCGTTCTTCCTGACAGACAAATGTGGAAACATTGATTTCCTTACAGTGGCTGTTAATCGGTGGGATTGTGGAGTTGCTATTAGACGTTTCTTTGTGGGAAAATAAAGAAGCATAAAGATCTGAGACTTTTTGAAAAGTGCATGTGATTGCTAAACAACTGGCTCAGAAGTTAAAACGGGTCTCGTTGTGGTGCTTAATAGCAACTAAGTGGTACCAGTTTTGGGCAACCAGTGAACCGGCACCATGGTCATTGGCACCCAAAACTCACTGATGCACAGGAGAGCAAAGGCTACTCGCCCCAGTCCCGTTAATGACCTCCTGGGGCAAATTTAGCTGAAAACCTTGGCTGCAGACAACCCAGCTGGAAGACTTTCGACCAGGGAACCTGGCGGTGATTGGTTCTGTCTCTACCCACAGTCACTCCAGCTAAGGGTGACGTCTTGAAGATAACAAAGAGATGTTTATACAAACTTCAACCTCCAGATTTGCTTTGGATTATCGTGCTCAGTTAAGGAATTTAAACTTGTGTGCACGCGTGGGTATGTGGACTTTTACTGCTTCAATAGAGGCACGTCTGCAGTCTGGCTTTTATCACCTAATTTCCAGAGCAACTAAACACAGAAACAAGAAAAAGGCGGCACAATCAACATATATCATGTTTCTGTTTTGCAGGCCATAATTTTATCGGTCACTGCTGCAGGAAATGAGAGCCCCAAAGCAGACTGTGCAACCATCCTGCTCCAAATCTCCAGGGGTAAGAAAGCAAAGACTTTTTGATTAAAAACAGAACTGGAACACATCACCAGGCTTGAATTAAATACAAAATTTAAAAAAAAACAATATTGTAAATTAGATTTAAGATTTACACTGCGATTCAGACTATTTGTGCCCTTCCCATTTTAATCTAATGGAGTTTTCTTATACAAATGATGGTCCATGTGGTGCCATGTCGCCTTGATTCACTCAGAGGTCCGACACGTGCCCGTCGGTCTGCCGCCCTTTTCGGTACGATTGCCGGTTATTACAAACGCGCAACGCTGCCTACTCTGCCATCCCATTGGTCCTTACATTTAAATGGTGAATGGTTCCACTCGCCCGCCGAACCCGTCTGCAAAAATAAGAAAATGTTGCCCAACCTGCAACCCCAGCGCACATTTCTTAGTGTGTTCCAGTCCATCAGTCATAGTCTGCGTTGGCAAACATCAGAAAACCCAAAGGTAAACTTAATATATATAAAACGGTCCTTCTACTGTCTGTGCAACAAGAAGCCCTCTCTGCAAACATTTACAGCAACAACGTCCTGTTTGAGTATTAGAAACCACAAACTTCATGCGTTGGTTTTCACCATCCCTGTCACACCGACCCCCAACGCAGGGCACCGCTGCCGTTTCTAGGTTGTTTCCTGTTTTGAACGTCCTGCTAAACCTCAAAAAAACATTTGTTATGGTCTGAAGCCTGTCAGATTTGACACCTGTGAATTACGGTTTGTCCATCCTCTTGGGACATCACTCACACAGATCTTCCAGTTTTTAGCGGTTTCTGCTTCATTTGCAAGTTAACCCTGAGAGTCGGGCGGGTTTGAAGGACGGAGGCAGTGATGGACTGGGTCACACACACCCCACTTCGCCTACAGGACGCTGCAAACATCCGCGGCGCGTTTTTTCTTCCAACTGAGGCGGCAGCCATCAAATGTTAAGCAGTGCGAGCTGAAAGACTGTTAACTGACCCCTCAGAGTAAATGTTCGTGTGTGTGTGAGACGGCGTGCTCCCAGGAATGCAGTGTTGGTGCTCAACACCTTCTCCTCACCATGGAAACTATGTCAACACATAAGGGGGGGGTGGCGAGGGCAAAAAGGGTATATGAGCCGGGAGGTGGCGGCGTCTGTGAATGCGTGTGATTTATTATTAGGCCGAAGATGTTTGACCTTTTTTATGCCACAAATCTCACTTGCACTTTCACTGTCTCCGTCTCACTGTCACATCACACACACACACACACACACACACACACACACACACACACACACACACACACACACACACACACACACACACACACACACACACACACACACACACACACACACACACACACACACACAGCCAAGGTTATAGCTGCATCACAAATCAGGAGTTTCCAGTCTAGGTTTTTTTGCCTGTTGAAATATCAACAATGCATTTGACTTTGCCACCAGAGACCCGTGTTTACACCCGTTTCCTTTTCTTCCCGATGCCACCAGCTCGGAGCTGCAGCACACTGACGCTGCAGCTCCTCCACCCTGCAGAGAGACAGCCCTGATCCTCCAGCATGACTTGTCCTTGTATGGCGCTGTGTCTTCAACGTGGCCCGGCTCCAGCTCCTCGCCAGGCACCGCGTCCTCATAACACCTAAATAAGTGCTTGCTGTTGATGTTACATTGTCTTTCCCTCCTCTCTCTATTTCCTGTCCGTGGCTTGAGGCCAGCTAATATCTCGCTGAAAGATGAGGCTGCAGCAACTGCTGCTCTGTGATGCTGCAAACATTGTTTATCCCGGTGTCCAGATGGTAAATAAAACTTACGGTTTGATGATGGCTGTCGGGGGAAGAGAAGAAAACCATCTTTTACTGCCAAAAAAAAGGGTTTTCTAACAAATATCAGCAAATGTTCTAAATATGCTTTCAAAATGTTCCCTAACTGAACACGTTTGACTACTAGTGAAGTGTATGTGATATCACGTACTTGCCATCTATCCAGTTTATTACAATCAGCAGTTTAATGTTGGTAGTTTAGCTGCAGCAGGATGCTTTAACCACATTAAAAGTACTCTCAGTAGTACTAAATAACAGAAATGACGGTTGTTGAAATTAAACCCCTCACTCACGGCGAGGTAAAGTCACACTGGAATATCCAAATACTGGTGTGCTTTGACCAAAGCGACTATCCAGACCAAAACACGAGCGATCCGGAGATGCATCTGGAAGATGGCCTCTGGTGATAATGAGCTGATAACGATTTCCTTACTGGGGTGAAACGAAAAACTTGGTTGCTCATCCTGTTGCGGGAGGTCCATGATCTTCCTGATCATGGTATTAGTTTTTTTTTTTTTTTTCATTGTTCATATCAGTGAAGGATAGCACTGCAAGTAAGACACTAATTGCTCAAAAGTACTTCACATAACCCCACACAGAGAGACAAAAAAATATATAAATCAAATTTTTATGGTCTCCCCATGCAGCTGTTGGTTCATTTAACTGTATGCTTTAGTTGTCGGTTATGGCTCATCAGTGTGCATTTATTACACAGAGTTTTACAGAGTTGGATCCCATTAGTGTCATGCTGACCCGCCATCATCCTGACTGTTATGATGCTCACATCCAGCCCGAGGCCAGCGAACATTAACCTCTTTTCCACTGGGAAACTGACCCAGTCTTCCTTCTTAATACAATGAGAAACTCGGGGATTGGTGGACATCGGCTATCGGGTCTGTCCTTTCATTACCTTCTTTTATAAGTGTTGTTTAAAAGTTAAAAACTTAAGGCCTATGTTAAAAAAAAAAGTGTGCATTATGTTTTTCTTACACTTTAAGTGCAAAGAAACACATACACAAATGCAAAATCTCTACACATTTAAAGAGATTTTTTTTTTTCAAGACAAAAAATTCCTCTCAGTTGTGATAACGTTAAGGAAAATCAAACTCCCATCTTGGTCTGTAATATCAGTTTGCATGCAGATCTGTTTATTGAATTACATATTTCATAAATTAGATTGAATTCATGCTACTTTACTACAACCGAATAACACGATTGTCGTTTGGAGATGAACTTGTCATGTGAGCCTTGTTTTTCTCTCTCTTTTTCTGTCTATTTAATTTTTAAAGAACAGGAGTGCCCGTGAGAGCGCATGGACCCCATGTAAACTGAAGATACTCAGTATTTTTAGCCTCCGGATGATGCTCTTCAGTTGAGGCGCTAGTTACAGCACAACAGACACAATCTTTTGATGCTGCTCAAGTTGCTTTGTAATCTTAGGCTGTGTGAAAATATGTGTGGATGGCATGAGAACTATTTGTTGAAGAAATCAATAAGCATATTTTGTAAACGGCTCTAACTGCAAAAGAAGGTTGTAGTGGCTCAATACTGTTATCTCAACAGAAAGCTCAAGGTCTGAATTAAATACTTCAAAACAAGGACTGAGTGCTCTCACTGCAAGAAACAGTTCACTCATGTTTCGTTTTCTTTTTGTTTGTTGTTTTTTACTACGATAAGCTTGCAACAAAATCACTTTGCAAAGGAGTTGGAAGGAGTCACATATACTTGAATACACATTGTGCTGCTTGTGCACAGTTAACTATAATAATAAAAAAAATAACATCCAGTGATGAGTCAATTGGCAATATATTAATACATGTAGTGCATGACACTGCGTGGGCTTTTTAAAAGCTGCAGATGATCAGCTGCCACATCTCAGTGATCCAACTTGGGTTGATTTTTGGGTTTTGGGTCTCCCACGTCAGAGTACAGGTCAAACTGCGCCTCGGGATGTAAAATCCGCCGACCTCCTTTCTTCTACCCATATTAATGCTCTCTGCGTCTTGTGCTGCTTGAACTCTTCCCGTTCTCCTGGGTCATCTCTCCAACTCTGCAGCAATACTGCCTCCAGCTGCGTTTCAAATAAAAGGAGCAGCTTAATCTTTTAAAGCTTTTATCTGACTGTAGGGATGCTTTTATTCCTATAAATCGACCTGTTGTGTCACACGTCCGCCACGATTACTAGACTGTTCTCCGTTTGTAATATTACAACATCCATACAGCAACAATCTGAGGATCCTTTTGTGGGATCAATAATGCATAAATGTCAAGTTGAAAGCCTCTCAGCTTCGAAAGGATGCAGCCATCTCACCCACAAGTAACGGGATCGCACATCCAGGCACTTGATTTTCATCAAACCCACTCAGTTACCCCCACATGCACCTCCTCTGGATGGTCGTTTTTCCAACCTGGAAGTAACTTCCATCAGCATAGAAATGTGGAATTTCAGGTTCTACTTTTCTTTTGTGCCAAACCTGCACTCATCCACTTGTTTGAGATTATTCTCCTCATCTGCTAAGTCCATCTTCTTTAGTTTTCTGCACAAATGACATTTTTGGATGTCTGTGGATGGCATTGGTGCGTCACCTTTGCATCCTGCTTTGTAACAGCTTTCTGTTTATCCGTCGTTCTCCAACGCTGTTATATCCTCAGGACCTGCATGTTTTAGATGTTGCTCTCCTCTAACACACCTGGCTCAGTCTGAGAAACTTGTGTTGAGCTTGATGTTAAGGTTACGTTGACCCTATCAGGTGTGTTTAACAGGGAAACGTCTAAAACATGCAGGACAGTGGGTCCAAGGACCATAATCCCCAATAAATCAGCTGCCACTCACCTATTTTGTGTGTTTTGGGTTTTTTTTTATGCCACAGCACATCACCTGATTACAACGGAAGAATGGTTCATGAAGACAACATAACAAAAAAGAAAATCCAGATTATCATTAGCCAGATTATAGAGTTAAATCAACCCCAAGTTTATTACTTGATGGTAATGAGCAAAGCGATGTTGGAGCCCCTCATAAGAAGTGGTCCTGGAAACGGAATGTGGATGATTTTGTTGGCGTTCGGTCTGACGTGGCTGATGATGCTGCTGCCTGCTGTAACCTGTTGAAGGAAGCTTTTTTTTATCTTGGTACAGACACCTTATGATTAGTGATGGCTCGGCTTCCTTTGAGGCTTCGCTGAGGCCGAAGCAAGCCAGGTCATGAGGTGTATTCCCACTATTAACAATCGAGTGGGTTATAAAAAGAAGAGTTGGACGCACATCTCAACAGATGAGTCTCTTACCCTTATCTAACCACATGCGCATTGACAATAACATCCTGGGGAAGTAACTGCACACAGCCTCAACTACACGCTCCCTGGTACAACCAGTCTTAGCTCACTTGCAGCTGGAGGTTTGCTAAAATTTGACAATTGCCTTCATGACCAGAAGACATGTTCTAAATATAACTTCAGTGATGAGACACTGATGTTTTCTCAACATACCCCGCAGCTGCACCATTTGCACCGGTTATGAATCATAGAGATACCGAATGCTGGTTTTAAATCTCTCAAACATGTGAATCAATGAAAGATTTTCCTGCAGGTGCAGCACTTTAAAGTTATAAAAGGAAAATGTGAAAAAGTACAAGAAAAACAACAACAAACCATCGATTCCAGAGTGATACTAAAGTGAAAGTGCAGGTATTTTATTCTGCAGTCATGCACCATGACGTGCATGCAGATATTAAATGTAAAAGCCTGATCTGTTTGCCAACTGCAGATGTTATTGCATCACTGGCTTATCAAATCAGTAGCGTGGAACATTTTAAAATCTGAGAAGCACATTTCTTAATTTGCATATTAAGTTTCTAATTTGCAATGGTGTACTAATGTCAGCATGATTCCCAGTAAAACCCCTCTTCAATCACGAGTAGCTCGACTCTGCATGTTAAAGCTCTTCTGCTCATGTGTAAGAGTCCTTCATGTTTGATGAGCAGCCTCTACATGAATATGATCTCTCACGTGGTGCACGCAGGTTATTTAGGTCCACTTACATTCGCTGCTGCTGAGGTCAGGCTCTCCACATGCGCCAGCTGACTGTCCTTCGTCACTCAGATTGCCTAAATGACTGTGTCACCCCCAGAATTTATTGGATTAACCTCTCAGATGAGACGGGGGTGACGAGGAGGGCTGATGAAGGTCCAGTCCAGTCTACGGGCAGAAACTGGGTTTACTGTAGCCCAGTGGTGTTTTTTTGACTTCCTCTTTTAGTTTTACAGGGTTCACGCTGTTTTACGACTTTATTAGGTTCTACACTAACACTTTATTTTATCGCACTAAAAAAAATAAAAAGGAAACGGTCATGTCGAATATTGTTTCAGTAGATATTCTTTTCGTCTTTTTCTGCTCGTTGCAGTTTTCAGAGTGCAGGCTTAAACAATAAATCCATAACTTTATATTAAACCGCCCTTTTAAATTTCCCTGAAGATTCATTTTTTTATATTTAATTCCATCCATTAATTTTCCTCCTGAGTGACTTTATCTTCCAAATATTTGAACTAATTTAAAAACCTATTTTTTTGTTTAGGTTCCAGCACACACAAGAGGAGGGAGCACTTGAGACTCGCTGGGCTGAAATGACAGTGAACTAGAACAGAAATTAGATTTTTATTGTATTGCTTTTTAAAAGGATTCCTTTTATAATCAGAATTGTCACAGGGTGTTGAAATTTAAACATGCGTGCAAACGCACTTTTTTGGACCTAAATCAGTTTGTCAGTTGCCGCGATCGGTGTCTTTGTGGTGAGAAACGTGGACTTTCTTTGCACTCGTATACAGTTAACCCCTTGACATTAACACAGTTTAGAAAAATGTGTTTAAGATGGTTTATTGAACGTGCAGATTTTTAGTTTCACTTTCAGAATATTTACATCCACATCAGCTTTATGACTTTCGGTGCTTTAAAGTGGGGCCCATGGGGTTGTTCGTGGTTGGCTTCATGGTTTTACTCAGGTGTGTGAATGATAAATGGGGTATGAGGGTAAATCACATGGGACCAATACAGAACCAGTGGATAATACCAAATAGAACTGCATTTTTCAGCTGATGTATGCCTCAGTGGGGTGTTGAAGCGGATAGTTGTTATCCACGTGATAATTTGAGGATGTTTGAGCTATAAATGTCTCACTGTGTTTCTCCTATGATTAGATATTTGATGTATTTACCATAACTTAGAAGCATACTGCCTAGCATTAGTAGTTCCACAAATCTTTCTTTTTCTCCATTTACACCAAGATGCTTGATGCTAACACTGCCTGGCATTGGGAGCTCCACAAGACTCTGTCCTTTTGAAATGTACCATTTTAACCATTTGTTTTGTAAAGGTAGACTTATAGGCCTGAAATGAATGTTTTCATGAAATGTCGCAAATTCTCCAAAGCTGGACAAATGGACGGAATGAGCAGACTTGGAAACCAGCTGAAACATACCCATCTTAGCCCAGTTATCGCTCTTGCTAAAAGTTTCTCGCCTCCACATTGATTTTAACTCCAAAATCCAGATGTTACGCCTTAGTCTCACCCTACACTTTCTACACTTGGTTTTGCTTTAACCCTGTGTGGCACATTCTTTAAGGTTGAGTCGTCTTCCTTCAGCTCGGGGCTCCCAAAAACGTTTAACATGGGAATAACTGCACCTTTTTGTTGGGTGTTTTAAAATGTCATGCATCTTCAGTACAGCTGCATTGACTTGTGGGTAATACAAGTGTGCAGCTCTCATTTGCAGATTCAAGGAAGCTTCTCTTTTTCATTCAGTTGCTTTAATAATCAGCTTTTAATGAATGACAATGCCCCTGCAGGAGAAATATTAGCAAGTCAAATACATGTAAGTGCACACACACACACACACACACACACACACACACACACACACACACACACACACACACACGTTACATAAGGGCTCTGCACTTCAGATCACTGTATCGGTTGTTACTGCAAAGAAAGAAAAAACAAAAGAGGAAAGACAAGGGAAAGGACTGGATTCATACCTCCACATTCATCTGTCAAGCTCTTTTTTCCCCTTCTTGTAAAAAAGCTGAGCAAGCATTTGATGTCAGCATATTTGCAATTGTGAATGTATGCCAGTTTATATGGTGGATATGTGCGTGAGCGGATCAGATGTCCCCAAGACAATAAGACGCCCTTATTTAAAATAACCCAGAGAGACCAAGAGATGGGGCGATGAAGGAATGGAAAATGTGAAAATGGAGAGACTGAGAGATTGATGTTTTCGCTTGTGCTCTTTCTACTTATTTTCTTTCTTTGCAAGTGTTTTAAAAAGGGACATTTTGATTAAAAAAAAAAAGATGTATAACTTATATTTCTCTGCTTGAGAGCATATTTAGGTTTCTGAGGAGGCCACCAACTCAAAGGATTATTCAGCTTTTGTTCCAATTTCATCAGAATACATCTTAGATTTCATGAATACGTCAGGATATTGTCTCAACTTGTGAATAAAAGACATAATATAAAAGGCGTATTTCTTCAGTGTACAGATGAAGACAAATATGTTGGGATTCTTTCTTTAAAGAAGGAAAAAGCTGCAATTGTCACTGAAATACCTTGAAACTGACAAAAGTGTGGGATTCAGACCAGAGCTCATAGATTTCCAGTGGATCCACCTCGGTCGTCGCTTTGGTTCAAACACTGATGGATGATGCAGTCTTGCACTTATGTACCCTGACCTTGGAGTCCACCTGAAATCTCTTCTGGAAGTTGTTCTGAGCTCTTTGTCAACCAGTCGTATTATCCATTTCTTCAATTTGTCATCAGTTTTCTTCTTTGAGCCATCTCCAGGAAGTTTGGAAGTCACGTGGATGTTGAAACTTCTCAATATAATTTGCAGCTGTAGTCACATACACATCAAGCTGCTTGGAGATGGTCTTACTACCTTTCCCTTCAACATGCTTGTCCACAATTGTCTTTCTGATCTCTTCAGACGACTCTTTCCTTTACTTTCTCTGGTCCATGTTCATTGTGGTAAACGCTGCGATACCAAACAGCAGACTGGCAACTTTTCACTCTGTAAATCCTCAGACTGACTCACTAACTGAAGGTTGAAGACACTTTAGTTTAACATGTCACTGTGGTCCAACAATTTTTAATCTTTTCTACGGGTACCGGCTGATTTGTCAAGGCCTTTTTCATTCTGAATTTTTCAGCGCGTGTCTCAACAGTCATATCTGCAGGTGATGGCGGAAACCAAACACATTTTTAAGACTGCCTTCTTTAACCGTTGCTAATATTTCCCCAGTTACAGGAACTTCCTGTTGTAGCTGATGCAGAAAAGTGTGTCCAGGCATTAAGAGCAAAACCCTGGATGCATAAAGCGTATAAATATCGCAGTATTTGGTTTCCTGTGTTGACTGACAGCTGCCTTAAGTGCATGTATACACAGAACTGCTTGTTTTTAAACCTCGCAGCAGTCCTCTGTGAAGGTAAAGGATTGAAGTTAGAGGACTCACCAGGTCATTACAGGAAATTTAACAGTCTTGACCTTCACATATGTTTTGTTTTTAAGATGCTTTGTGTCACAACCAGTTTGAACTATATATACAATTCTTAGATGGGCAACTTCTTAGACAGCCATCCCACTGCTTCCCCGTGTTTTACAAATGATGTATGCTTTGTATCCTGAACTGTTGCAGAATTTCTTCATCGTTTTGGTACAAGTCTCTTTGAAAACTTCATCTGTGCCAACAAGGCTCTCAAAATGCTTACAGCAGCTGGTACTTCATTGTGTCTTCATTTAAAACCAATATTCTTCTCAGCAATAACATTGAAATGACCTTGTTATTCTCTCTCTCTGTGGCAATATAAGCCTCTGTCTCTCTTTAATTCTCTCTTCATCTTTGCAGCAGACACACAAGATGACAGAGCCTCAGACTGTCTTTTTCATGCCGTCAGGGGTTTGTTTGCTGAGGTCACAAAGTCATGTGACTTTCTCAAGTTTCTCAGCCGCCTCTCTTTCTGTCACACAAGCACAAGATGCACTTATTGTCTGGCAAACAATTGAGTTGCTGCGTTCAGCTACGCATCACCCTGGCAACGATGTGAGCGTACAATTACTGCCATGGCAACGTCAAATTGGACTGACCTTGAAAGTTTATGAACAGTGTCGCTTTTTCAACTACAAAAAAAAAATGAACCCGTTTAAACAAATGAGAATAAGTGTTATTTTTATGGCTTTTATTTACAGAGGGAAATTATCAGAAAATTGCATATTTGTGAGTGACCAAGAGAAAAAGAGTAACTGTGCCCAACCTCCATCCCTCCACAGACGGCTTCCCCCAACTAAAGGCATGCTAAGCCATTTCTGGATCTATATGAAACAAAACATTAATAAAATATTCTATTTGCATTTACCTTGTTGGCATCGATGCTTTCATGCCTGATTATCTTTTTTTTAACAGTTTAGTGGTTAAAAATACAGCACTTTACTGCACAGGTTGGACAATGATTATATCTATTATATAACGTTCAAGTTTGGGAACATTATATGGGAAGAGCTGAAGATACAGTCTGAGATTCCAATGTGCAATTTCATCTCCATAAAACTTGACTTTCAACCTGAGGAAAAAATAAAACATAAGCAAGATTCACTTTAAGTGTATCCACAATGAGAAGCCTCATTCTGCACCACTGTGACTCAGATTTTTTTTTTTTTTTTTTAATTCAATCACATTTTTCACAACCACAGGGAACTTCATCCCCCGACACACACACACATACACACTTCTTGACAATGATAAACATGTTGGAAGTAATTTTTCCATCTGCCTTTCATTCCTACTGCCATCTGCTGTCGCCAGCGACTCCACAAGCTTCAGCTCTGGATGTGTTTGAAGAATAGCGCCCCTTCCTCCTCCTCATCCTCCTCCTCCTCCTTAGCTTCAGTAAAATCACATTTACTCCCCCTCAGAGTCCTGAATCTGACATAGTTACACCATAGCTCCTCGCTGACCTGTACCTGACCCTGCCAATTATTTCGTATTGAGTTTTATAGAAACAAGAGCATGACCTGAAATGTAATCTCATACTAACCCCTCAGCTATTGAGTCAAATATAAAAGGTTGTATTTAGCTGTTTGTATGTGTAAGTCAGTCATCTGAGGGCAGGGGTGCGGTAATGCTGTGAAGTTGTGGGGATGCTGAAGGATGAGACTGTGATGTTTTGGTGTTTCCCAGCAGGGATGCCTGTTTGTGTGTATTTGATTGACAGAGATGCTTCCTGAAATTTCAAGTTAGTATTTTAACACACACACACACACACCAAAAAAAAAAAAAAAAAAAAAAAAGGAAAATCATGAATATTTTATGGGTGAATGAAAATGCATTGCCACTCTTTCTTAGTCTTTTAGATAAGTTTTAAGCCTGAACTGAAGTGGAAAACAGAAAGGGGGTGAAAAATAACTTATCCATTTAGATAAAGCTCTTAGTTGGAATGTGATTTAATTCTGCAAACTTTTCAAATACACAGAATAATTACTAACACTATTGCACTATTCTAACAACAAATCACGTAAAATGCAATCAGGGAGAAAAGAAACCTGATAAAAAAGGATTTTCAAAGCAGTGTCAGTGTCGCTGGATTTTCAGTGCGAGAGTGGCGCCATCTACAGACCAAGATGTGAAACAGCGACGTTTTACTTGAACATGTTTTCTTTTGCCTCAGCTGCTAATATTGTATGCACCCACAAGATAACATTTAAACCTATTTCTGTGGGGTTTTGTTAAAAATCAATTCCCATTAACTCAGCTTATACTCATAAAAATCTTATAACAGCTCTTTAAATGAACAAAATGTATGGTTCTTGGCACAGAATTACAAGCCTGTTTTTGTTTTATTGTGTCTTCAATTAAGGAGCTTTTGTTCAAGAAATTAAAATACATTTTGAGTAGTAAATAAGTCGCTGGCTGTCAGCATTAATTAATGTCCACTGATACTTTTCATTGTCTTTCTGTGTTTTCAGTTGTACAAGTGGATCTGGGATGCAGAGTGTGAGAAAATAATTGGTTCGACACTGGAGGCAATTATGGACTGGTCAGCAGTCTTACAGCTGCTGTTTAGTTAGCAGGCACAAACTTCCAGAACTCAGTCATCTACCGGAGGAACCCCAACATCACTTTTCTGTTTTGGACCACGATGAAAATGTCTGTAGGACCCTCACAAACAGATGGACATTCATTCAGACATTTACAAACCAATGAAACCGTTGGAATGAACCAGAAGCTGATCTGATCACCACTTCCATCATTTGATCATTCAGTTGATGGTGGAATCTGATCAATCGATGCATTCCCCGCCCTAATTAGTTGGATTTCACTGTGGATTTCACAGGATTTGGATTCACTGTGTTTCTTTTGGAAAGAAATATAATTCCCATACAGATCTTTTTTTATCTTAAGATGACATCTGAGGTAAGTATTGATCACTGCAACACTTTATGGATGTCAGAAAACACAGAAAGCCTCTGACATAATTGTCTCCGATATGGATTTGCTAAAGCTGTAGGACGATCTTCATGGGAATTTATTTTAGATTAAAAAAAAAACCTCCTACCTGCAAACCACTGAATTACTGAGACGTGCATTTGTGCAGGATTCGAATGATCTGACTTCTGTCTTTGCTGAAATAGGCTTTGCAACTTGAGATGAATTTTTTACTTTACAAATCAGACATGGCATATTTACACTGGGTTATTATCGCAGACATGGTCCGAACTGATGAATTTCCACCGAACCCAGGTAATACCAGTCCTCTGCAAATACGGCAGGACTTGAAGCTAAATCTAAAAAGTGACAGACAGTGTATCCACCATGATACTAAATATGAGGAATATTATCCTTTTACATCCTTTTATTATTCTGCTACACCAGTCTGTCGCAATAACATAATGCAGAGAATAATTATTACAAATGTTGGCTGTCACAGGTGATTCTACAAGATGCTAAATCATGGGGTGTACTTACTTTTTCACACTTTGCTTTTATATTTTGGTTTTATTTTTAATTGTTGATTAAATGAGGACACAGAGGAATATATAGAAAACACTAGGCTTAATTGGGTGAACCAGAAAGCCACTTTTGCTTCTTAACTGCTCAAAGAAAGGCTCTAACAATGACAAGTCAGTTTATGTTTTTTTATTATATTTAGTATTTTCATAAAATACTAGGGAATTTTGGCTTCTGTCATTTGTGTGTGATCTGGTTCAAAGCCCTCCACCTCAGTTTCACCCAGTCTACCACTCATAGTTAATGAAAAGCACTAAATCCTTGTGTTTTTTGCAGAATTTTTAAGCTAAGGTCACCCCACTTACTCAGTAATGGGTAATAATGTGTTGTTGGTCAACTCATATGCACGCATACTGCATATAAATGCAAAAAATACTCATGCACGATGCAGAGCAGCCCCCAGTCAGGTAATGTCCATGTGCATTTTGTAGGTTTATAATTAACACTGTGTACCAGGGTTTGCTCCCTCTTATCTCGCTGCACATCCATGCATGTGTATCATTGTGGCAGAGCATTGGTGGGATCGTCCTAGTTGGAAAACATCCAACAGCTAGGGTTTTGGACCATAACAGGATCTCTGGTGCATTGCCAGAGTCATGTCGTCAAAGCAGCAGGCTGAAACGAGCATTAAAGAGCAGAATGTGTAACGAGACAACGTGGCAACAGTGTGATGCCGACTAAGAACATGAACAAGAGTAAAAGAGGACTCTTTTTTGTCGTTACTTACATTTGCTCTTGATGGATACTTGAAGGCATCGAAGCAAACATCCAAAGTCCTGTGACGTTTAATCGTGACACAAACAAACCAAAAATAAATGTTTACGGCAAATCAGCCAATTTGACCTCTTTGTAATCGGATTCATAAATGAAACCGTTAACTGCACTCACATTCAGCTTCCAGAAAATGTTCAAATCTTCGATGCAGAATAAATGAAATTCTGATTAAAATAAGCGATTGAACAAATAGATGACCCTTTTCTAACCGTCAGAGTAAGATAATGTGGTTTCCCCTTCTGCTACTGCCCGCAGAGATGAAAGCTGGTATTCAGTCAACAGCACCGCCAGCATCATTGCCCTCAGGTTTTTCCTCCACCTACTGCTGTGGGTGGAAGCCTGCTCCTGTTAATAATAGACAGAGGATGCAGCAGTCCCAGCAGAGAGGGTTTGTCACCAGCCAGCAAGAAACTTCAAAGATGGTCTTGGAGAGAACTCGGAGGAGAACGAGTAAGTGGGATACTTGCTTGTGTACCTTTTGTGCCTAAAATTCATTTCTTACTCAAGTTTAATTATGACATGCTGCAGCCAATTTCTTTAATTAGTGCTAATTCCCATTTCAGTGTATCAAATTTAGTCCTGGGACTCATAAAAAAAGAACTAATTAAAGGGATGCACAAGAGAAATAAATAATTCACACATTGTTGTGCTTCAATATCATTGTTTAGACTGAAAAACAGAAAAATATGACTTTTTCCATCACAATATTGGATGTTTAAATATCACATTCACTGGAATTGAGTACAACAAAGAAGATCCTTTCAAGTATTAGATTAGAAATAATAAATTCAACTTATTTAAACTAGCAAAACCATATAAGTAAGTGCCACTTTAATAATAAAATAAGTTCAACAGTCTATCCTACAAACAAAAGAATGAAAGATGATTATGGTCTCACTATATGCTTCACCTTGAAAATGATTTCCAGGGTCCTTAAGAAAAAACACGTCTGTCATGTTCAGATTTACTTAAACCTCTTTGAGTGAGTCCCTCAGTGTTCTTATAATGACGCACGAATCGCAAGGTCAGTGGAATGAAAGCTCTGGCTCACTGCATAACATCCCTGGAGGTACAAAACTTGCTGGACCAAGGTTTCCTTAAAATATCAAACAAGCACAAAAAAAAAAAACAACCAAAAAACCTGAAGAGCCAGAATCTGGAAAGAACAAAATGTGTCAAGCCAGCATTCCTGTTTAAGATCTTATGAAGATTTACCCAAACATGGAGAGGGTTGTATCAGGAAGGGCACCTGGTGTAAAACGTATGCTAAATCAATATGCAGAGCACAATGATCGGCTGTGGTGACCCCGACAAAGGGCGGAAGGAGCTGAGAGAAGTTGCCTCCTTGCAAGAAGCAACAGGGCCTTTGCACATAGAAATAAAGTTGCTCTAAAATTCAACCAGTTTTTACTGGAGAACAGCTAAGATCTAAACTCACCCAGAACCTCCCAGACCTGCATCTGAAAGCACCTTATGTGCAAAACTTTGAGGACCTCTTACAGAGCTCTAAACTCTTTTTTTTTTTCTGTGACATCAGAGGACCTCTGTTACTCTTTTACAACTTAGCAGAAAGTTTTCAGCAACTGCACCCACTTTTCTTATGACAAAAATGACTGAAAAACATGTGCTAAGCACAAAAAAAATGTCACAAACACACAGAGCAGCTCATCCAGTTCTGAGCTTATCCGCATGGTGAGAAAGCGAGATTTTCAAGTGTTTAAACGAGAAAATTGGAACCAGCTGCACTTCCAGCAGGTGATACAAATCTGTAGTCTATTTGACAAATGACCGTATATTACATCCATCATTGCTATCCTAAGGCCCATTCATGGTTTATTCATCTGCGTGTCAGTAAATCCACATAGAGCTGAATACTTAAACTAAATCTTCCGCCCAAGTCAACAAAGATCTGGGTTGACGCCTCTCGGGACATCGGCACGCAGTCCAAAAATTATAAGTGAGCAAGCTGTACGCGCCGTAAGCAAACCGCTCTTCCAGTAAAACCCTGTGGACATTTGCTCACACTATAAATCACGTTTATATAATCGTTATTTTCATGTAAACCAATAAAACCACACATGAGAAGGTCTTTTTCATGTCACAGAAACAGTTTTCACCCTGGGAGACAAGGACATTGGTCTTCTGGCCTGTCCTGTCATGCATCACATTGAGTTGGCAGCAGATACTTTGGATCCTGTTGGTTGCAGAGGAGAGTCTTCATGTGTTGGACTTTTGCCTTATGCTGGATTACATGCAGCTCAATCTGCTGCAGTAGTAAACAAAGGGGTTTCACACACAGTTACAACGTCCAGTGAAATGAGTTTACTCGGCAAACTACATCCCGAATCACAGTGCAACATGAGATTAAGGTACGAGTAAACCACATCCCAGTCGAGTCTGCTTTATTCAGTAATTATGGCTGTGTAAACCATGAATTGGTCTTCATCTATTACTTTTACTCGTCGTATTTCAGGAGATTCGCTCTGCTTTTTTGTCTCTTTTGCAGAATCCAGATGATTCAGTTTTTTCCTTTTGAGGCTTGCTCACTCAAAACCATTTTTTTAAACTGCTAAACCACAATCTGCACTAAGTCCCAAAGCTGACTTAGAGGTTATTTAAACTATTTTTCTAATCATCTGAAGTGTGCAAGAATGTCAAGACGACCATGTTTACTTCGTTTTCCAATCACATTTATTGGCTGTTTTCCATTTACTTTATTTTAAAGAGAAAGTTGCAGAAACTGATTTAATTTTTATTTTATATACTAAATACACTGGCCTGGCCTGGTTTCTGACTAGGTCAGAGGTCAGACAGAAGCAGAGGTCAGTAACGGCTCATGTATCTAAGGATCGTAAGAAGGAGAGTCTGTTGAAATTATTTCTCCGCTGTTGCACATTCAGCTCCTGTCATCAGAACAGAACATGTAAAAACCACTGACGTAACACTTCTGCGTGGGTCGTAATTACCCTGGGCAGCCAGCCTAATTCCTTTCCTCTGTGATACCAAGAATTAGTCTGGTTCCTGTGGATTTGTCTTTGTTTTCCGGGTTACAATACCATGGGACAAAGGAGACGAGGCTTCATGGTCTCCATTTGAAAACCACGCAGCTAATCAGGAAATGACACGTGCGACATCGGCAGAGGGAAAACCAAATTGGTATCAACAAACAAAATCTGGAATGGTGGAAATTATATCACCCCAACAAAAGTCTTCCTCACAGTGTGTTCCAGGTATTGGTGTGCGGATCAGGAGGTTGTACCGCGGGTTCTGGCAGCAAAGAACATTGATCATGCCAAAGGACTGCACTGCACCCAGCCTGTTTTTGTTTTTTTTAAAAGTTTTTTTCAAGAAAATAAAGAGGGATTTATCAAGATCGATCTCTTTTTTCCTCATTCCAGTGCTCTATCTTACATTACTGCCCTGTGATAAATACTCGCTTCAGAAATATGTGCTTCTTTCATTATCAACGGACAATATGAGTGCCATTGCAGCGGCATATGAGCCCAGTCCTCTGACAACAGCTACCAGTTAATTTATATAAAAAAATTTTTCACCTCTAATGCATGTATTTGCATAAGTCCTATCTATTAATAATATATACTAGAGCTTTCTTTTCTTTTTTATATTTTTATCAGAAGCAGTTGCAAAAGAATGCGGCCCTCTATGTGAGCTGGGAATCCTTTGATTATCTGTTATGGACAGTCCAATTTAAACCCCGCTCATTATTTAAAGTGATGCCATTTGATAAGAAATCATCCTCTTGGAAAACCAATATTTAGATTCAAATAGCTGTTGATCTCAAATTTGAGACTATTTTCATTAATTTTAAAGAATTTTGTCAACTCAACATGTGGGTCTGCAATGCTTGTATAATCCTGTGTAACAGATTAAGTTTTCTAAAGGACTCTAGTCAGTGTGAAAAATAGGACAAAAAAACAAAATAAAGCAACAAGAGGGACTTTTATTATCGAATTTCACCAAGATATCTCGCTCTAAAAACCAGAAGACGGAGTTCTTATAATGGCCAAATCGATTTCATGAACTGAATGATTTTTTTTCAATTAATTAACTCTTCAAACTAAATTTTATTTTATTTATTTATTTATTTTTTGTGGTTATCAAAATGCCAAGTTCTTTCAATAGAAATTGAAGCCTTCAAATAAACAAGTATTTTTGTGATAGTACCTTCGACTTTATGTTTTTACTATCTAGAAACTTGTAAAAATTGAAAATTGTAAATGACAAGTTATATATCTGTTTTCTCTACATTTGTGATTTTGCGACAAGAGATCGCATCCACGCGATATCTAGATTAACAATGTTCATGATGCGTCAGTCAAGTTAGCGAGTAACAAATGAAGGAGCAACCCCCAAAAGAGGACGTTTGTTTTTTTATTCCTATAAAAGTAGCTGTTAATCTGATAATATCTAGTTTTCTGGCAGAAATAGGTAACACGTGGCAACGTTTAAAACGATATGCAGAGCAGAAGAAAGACGCATTCAGCATTTAGATTGAGACGCATTTTCTGAAGTTACTATAATTTTGCGAGGATGAAAAAAAATCATAAGAAAGGTATATGCTAAATAATACAGGTAGGCGTTTGTTATAAATGGAAATTATTAATGACATCACATATTTTCCATCATGTTACAATAACGCCTGGTTTTAATCCTTTTATTGTGAAACACCGGAAGTGTGCGCCATTGGCGTCGTCGCTGCTTGACTGATACACGAAGACTTCATCTCTGCCTCAGCCGAAGAGCAAACCGACGCAGTTGGCTTTGCATCACCAACCATCCTCGAAGCTAAATTACAGGAATTTACCACCATTTCCAATCCAAGAATAGAATTTGACAGCGTCACATAGAACTCTGCAAGCCAATGAAATAACAGAAATTTGACGTCAACATAGTAACAGGCTGTAGAGGCAAAAGGAAAAAAAATAACATCAAACCCGGCAAACAAAGAGGTCCTTTTTTCCAACGCCAACATTTTTCCTCCATATTCTATAGTTATGAGTCATGTGGCGGTCGAAAATGCCCACGGTCTAGAGCAGCAGGTAAGCCGCGTCAATTAAAAGTGTCGGATGTTTGTAATGAAATGTGGGACGACAGTAGGGATAAACATTAGCTCGCCGGCTAGCACGGCACCGTTAGCGATGCTATCGTGCTAGGTAGCTTTGGGTGCGCTTCAATTGTTTTCTGAAATGTGGCTGCAAGAATGGGTAAATAAATTATCGCGCATTTTTACATGTGCGTTACGCCTAAAAGTTTATAATATTGTTTAGGAAATTTAATGTGTCAATTTCTGATTGTGATTTGCTTGGGATTCGTGAAATTTGTTAATTAAAAGGAGAAAGCAGACAATAAATTACACCCGTACGGCACATTCGGCTTCCCCCGATGAGCATATTTAACATACCCTCCAACTATTATGTTCTCTGCGATGGTCTTGCAGCTTGAAAACAATGATAAAATGGAGGTATGAGGCAATGCGGAATTTGACATTTTAGCCCTCTAAATGTGAGATTATACTTGGCATACAGTTTCCCTTATGGTTTTTACTGCGTCCCGCTTGGGGAGAGACGGGGGAGAGAGGGGAAAAAAAAAAAAAAAGATAATTTCTTCTGCGTCACCAGAAACGTAGTCTGGTCTGGTCAGCCAGTTGGAGAGCAACAGAAAAATACATCGTGTCCTCAAAGGAGATTTGTAATTATAAAAGTGGCGAATTGTCTTTGAAAAATCTGTTTGCGACATAAATGAAAATAACAGGGTTTCCCTGGGCAACCGTGAGATTTGATGCTACAGCATCAGATATTTTCGCCTACAGATCAGCTGTAGCTCTGCAGATTAAGCATAAGAGATTCGTGTTTGATTTCAAATTGAACTGAATGTAAACAGAGCAACATCTGAATCATTGTTTTTCATCAGATTTGAGCTATTTTGTCCCTTTTTTTTCTTTTAAAAATGTTCCAAAAACACTGCTTACAGAAAAAAATTATATATACAACTTAATATGTTAATCTGCTTTGTATTGCTTTTTTTACTTCTGTAGTCTGAGGGAGAAAATTGTTCATAGAAGCATCTAAAAATGTGGCCTGAAGGAGAATAAACAAGTATGAGAAGAGAAGTTTATGCTTGCGTGGGTGGTGGATGGGATGAATTTTTCAAGTTAACTAATGTTATTTGGGTTTGTGAGTGTTCTCCTTCCTCCCTTTTTTAATTCATTTAAAGTTTCCCAAAAAAGAGAACAAACAATTGGAAAAATAATTTAAATAACAGTGTTACACACTGTGAGGATAAAAATCATCTTCTAACACCCAGGTGTCATGTCATGATTTGTCACGGCCATACGTCTTCACTTCATGAAATCTGTTACTCTTGGGATGGATCTGGTCCCCCTCCGATCCACAACCATTCAGAACAGTACAGAACGTACCAAGCCAATTACAGCTGAGCAGAGACGAGCTTTATGTGTCGTGTCATGCAGGAGTGTCCAAGATGCTGCAGAATTGCTAACAACTCCTTGAATCAACACATTTTACTGCAAAACTGACACCAGCCATCCGGCAGTGTTGCTACTTCCCTGCAGACCATTTCTGATCTCTTGATTGGTTGTCTTTATATCCTCTGAAGTTCAAAAGCTGTTTCTACTGCATTTGTTGGTGCTGCCACCTGTAAATCAAAGCTGAATCCAGAGGAAATGTGCTAAGTCTTTGTATTGAATAAGAAAAAAAATGAAGTCTGCTGCCCAGACTACCTTTGTTTGACTTTACATGACATTAAAATTGAACTTTCAGTTCTGACTTGAATTTTTAATCTTTTTCTGTTTACTTTTGATTCTCCAGCTCGCTGTCCTAGACTTAAGTGCTCCAGATGGACAAGGTGGAGGTACTAACAGTAAGTAGCCCACATGCTTCGATTAGAAGTATCTAAGGCTTTTTATCTTCTCTAAAATAAATAATGAAAATTAAACGGTCTGTAAACAAATAAAGTGCAACTTTAGCTTAGTTAAAATTTAGGTGTGAAGTAAAAACCCATTTTGTTTTTTTTTTTTGTTTGTTAATGGTGGGATATTTAGATGAGTAATATGTACAATAGTTATTATTCACAGGATTCATACCACATACATACAACTCTTAGGAAATAACTAAAATAAAAAAAAGCTTAAACTTGCTGTCTTGTAGTGTAGTTAATCATAATATTTTAGCCTGATATTACCAGACAAAAGTTATCATGCAAATTACTCTGAAACACCCATGTCGATATTCTTCGTACAGGGAAGTTTATTGTAGCACAATATAAGATAGAGCTGTGAGCAAAAAAAAAAAAAAAAGCACAATGAAACGTGCTTTGTGCGTCTGTACAGTCCTGTAATATCAGAGCTGCCCAGTTGCAGATGTGCAGCTGGCGTTGGCCTGGACTGTCGTTGCGAACTAACACTCTGCAAGGTCAAATTCAGACTTGTGCTCTCAAAAGTTCCTTGGTTTCAGGGATGAAAACCTTCTTCTGCCACTCCAAATCACAATTGGCTCGCTAGCGATAAAATATTTATAGTAGTTATATGGTTGCATATGTCTTTGTTTCAGGGCGATACATTCCTCCACATTTACGGAACAAAGATGCATCCAAGAATGGTGAGTGGGACAGAGTTGCAGAGTTATATTTACTGTGGGAAGCATGAGTCTATACCACCATAAGCTATACGTAAAGGTTTCATATTAAAAAGAGAGCATTTAAATCACACGTAGCTTATCTTAACTTGCCACCCGCAGTCTTGCCTCTATTTCTTTATGTATTGCAATGTTTTTTGCATGTTACCATGATCATCTATTGATGAGTGGAAAAAAATGTGGAACTGGTGGCAGGCTAAGTACTGCTGGTGAACCACCTTTAAAAGCATTGGTTGTATCTTTATGACCAGTAACTAATGCATTTGCAGTAACCACAGTCAAAATAATGTCTTCCTTTCTAGTAGGAAATGCCTTTGCTGCCGGACGACAGGGTGGCTTCGCCATGGCGCCTGCAGCTAGCTGTACGTTCCTCTCTGTATTTCTTTTAAATTCAGAGTTTTGAGTAGTTTTGTCTTAATGACACAAGCACAGCGACATAGGTGAACTACCTGTTTTCAGATACAAATCTCATTTATTTGCCAGTTTGTAATAGAGAAAATAGAGAAAAAAAATGTGAACCACATTTTACCTTGAATTTACATGAAATAGAATAGAATTGAAAGAGTAATTCTTTTATTTCTTATTGTTCATTTCCAATGCTGACTCTGATACTTGACCCCTGAGTATCCACCAATTCTGAGAACTGATTCTATACCAGCGTTCTTAAACAAAAAAACGTATTTTCTACTTTAATACTCTTTGTAAACACTGGTGCTTGTGGCTGCAAATGTTCGATTGAGCAGTGACGTCTGAGATTTTGAGCCACTGACTTGCTCATCCTCCAGGATGATGAATTCTACGTGCCGTTTCCATGTTATCAACGTAATGTTTATGTGAAATGGCTAGTTTAGTCCAACAAACTCACGTGCCATCTCTTTTCTACCTCTTGACTAATAATAGGAAGTTGCAGAGATGCATTGCATAACTTCCTGTGCTGCTCTTTTAGAGCAACAAAGAAGAATAAAGGTTCTGTTTATTAACATTTCTAGGTGTTGGATGATGCATAAATGTAAATGCTTGGAGATCACTGTGTTCTTATTTTTGGTGGAATCTGCAAGCGTTTCTCATGCATCCATCTATCCATCTATTATTCTTGGAGTGAGAGGAGAAAACAAGACTTAATGGAAATCCAGTCATTTCAGTTGATGATTACCAATCCTTTGAAATATTATTATTCAACCTTTGCACCAAAACTGTAACTGAAACGTGGCTTATGTGACATAAAATATGTTCATACAGATATTAAAAAGTCTTAAATACTATAAAGTTAAGGTCAGTTGGTGTTCCTGTCTCCTGCCTCTTAGATTTGCGACTCCGTATCCATTGTGCTAACGAGCTGCAGGGCTTCCTGGCCTGCTGTCGGTCTATATCGAACTGTTCATACCAAGTGATTTCACGTGCTTATCATTTGTTTTTTGTCAGGTCTTCTCTCACAGAGCGTTTAGACAGTTTTATAGTAGATAACGGCAAGCTTTGCAGTGTCATTAATCTGAAGAGAAATTTCATCCTTGCTGTGAGCAGACATCAGATGCTTGATTTCCAGTTCCCTCTCATCTCCTTTTTCTAAATTTGCCGTCGTCCCGAACGAGTGCTCTGATGGATTGTGGTGCACTTTTGCATCTGCGAGTCATCACAGAGCAACTATGTCGTTAATCACGTTACTACACATCATCAAATTACAACACTTCAAGCCGTCTGCTTTGTTTCAGGCTCGTCACCGACTGTGTGTCATAAGGGGGGTTAATGCATTCAGTATTTTGGAGGCATGTTGATGGACCACCTTCATGTGAAATTGGCAGCTTTTGCTGTCTGTCTGAAAGGCGTAGCTCTTTATTTAAAAAAACAAAACCTGAATCCACAACAGAAATCAAATTAAAAATTAATAGTTTATTTTTATAAATTTAGATTTTTATTAAGTTATATTCCCCTATATTTAATTTTGTCATGTTATTTTAAAATAGCATAAGAAGAGAGTCAGGGTAGAGTAATGCCACTTTAAGGGAATTGCAGCTAAATTGGCAGCGTTTTGAATTTACCTGTAATTAATAAATGGGTGATTAATAAACTGTCATGTTAGGGTTTGTTCATCATTTTAATTTCCTGCTTTCAACGCTTCTTCTTTTCTTCAGATGGCTGGGATGGAGGGCGAAATACCTTCGTTAATGGCTACCATGACAACCGCATTGCTGGCAACACCTTCAACCGTGGCCCGCCTCGCATGGAGCGGGGAAGAGGTGGCGTCGGAGGCGGTGGTTTCCGTGGCAACAGGGGCGGGACCTTCAACCCTATTAACCCCACACAGCCAATGAGCTTCGGTGGGTATGGCAATAAAGGCGGGGTTTAGTTTGATCGCAACATATAGTATTCTTATTGTAGATCAGCTCGGTGGGTTTTGTCTTTATCGTTCCACTTCTGAATATAAGATTGTTCAAATCTTCTCTTCAGAAATTAAATTACTTAAAATTAGATGTAACTAGAATGTAAACCATGGCTCTTTCATAATTTCCAGGATATTAAAAAAAAAAAATAATGGAAAAAAAAAATCAATGCACATATTCCAGCTCAAAGACGATCTTTGCTTTTGTCGGATTGTTTTTGAAGACTATTCTTTTAATGCTGAATATATTCAAGTATTTTTGACAGTTGTTCATTAATTCTCCTGTTAGACGCAGGTGGCTGGAACACCACCAAGGATGCGTATAGCACTTTTACTAACAACCGAGGGAAGTCTGCGTTCTTTAATGATAGAGGCAACGCCAACAGAGGGAGGTGAGCACTGAAAAAGCCTCCAAATGAGGACAAAACACAGGTCACCTTTATTTCAAAAGAAAAAGAAAATACTTTGAACAGCATGTTGTTGGATACAAGAGTTTTGTAGGCTGCAGCATCATGATTCATCATCTTCTTGTCTGATGGTTCTTTTATGCCGCGCTCAGGTTTGACCACGGTGGATTTGGTGGTGGCGGAGGAGGTGGAGGTGGAGGAAACAGCCGCTGGGTGGAGGAGTCCAGGGATGATGGAGATTGGTCTAAACCAACACCCCGAAACGAGCGCCTTGAACAGTGAGTTGGGTTTAACCACTTTTTTAGTTGTCAGGGAGCAGATAAGTTGGACAACCGAGCAGGTTTCATACGTAAGACGGTTAAAAACTTGAATCCATGATGGATTACTTAGATTGTTAAGTCAACGTTAGGCCTTTTTATTACTGGAATTGTTGGGATTTCTTTAGATTTATTTCCAAGCAGAAGATAACCATTATCCTTCAGCATCATAATAACAAAACTCATAACACTTTTTTCAATTTTTGTGTCATTTAGTTATTTCAAGCCATACAAAGTCAGAGAGTTATCTGCAATTCTTATGTAGAAAACATAATGACCATTTACTAATAGTGTCTGGCATCCAAACCACAGTAACGTATGTAAAGTTCTCTAACTGGGATTAATTTTTCTCTGCATCTCTAGTGAGTTGTTCTCCGGCAGTAACACCGGGATTAACTTTGAGAAATATGACGACATTCCTGTTGAGGCTACAGGACAGAACTGCCCTCACCACATCGAGAGTGTAAGCTGCTTGGAATAAGATAAAAGGACATCCATCATTTGTCCGCTGCAGGGTTATTTTCCACGACTGTTTTCTGAAACGTTTTCTGGTCTCTGTGTTGTGGCCTAATAGTTCCAAGATGTGGACATGGGTGAGATTATCATGGGCAACATCGCTCTGAGTCGCTACACCAGACCAACTCCTGTTCAGAAATATGCCATTCCAATTATCAAGTCCAAGAGAGACCTCATGGCCTGCGCACAGACGGGTAACAATATAATGTCTCAAGAAACACGAGGAAATGTAGTGATAAATTCTGCTGTTAAATGTGTGTATTATATAATGAGTGTGACTTTGTGCTTTCAGGCTCTGGGAAAACTGCAGCATTCCTGCTGCCAATTCTCAGCCAGATCTACACAGATGGACCAGGAGAAGCTGTTAATGCAGCTAAAGCCTCTGGACAGGTGAGAAGATGGAGCCTCCCAAGTAAAGCCAGTTAATTTCCTCCTGGTTTCAAAATAGAGTTCAGCCTTCAAGTCCACTGGGTACACCCCCCACCCCCCATCAGACAGAAGAAGAGCATCTACCTCAGTCTAATGGGGGTACCCTACACCCCTCATTACAGAAAATTTAGCAGAACTTAAGAATCCTTTCTAAAACATCTTTGCATTTAATACAATTACAGAAAACCCGAAACGCATGTAGCAATCAGCAGGGAAGCGGGGAGCATGTAAGCTGATACAGGATAAAGAAATTGTAATTTGGCTTGTGTGCTCGTTGCCAGGTGGCTGCTGAAGTCTCTTGAGCCTTTCTGTCTGTGTTATGAGATGAAATTACCTAAAAAAAGCCCACAGATGTCTGTCATCCTTCAGGGTCTTTTTTAGTCCTCGTAACTTTTAACAATCCCCTGGAACAGTTTGGTCCAAACGTGGTTGTTTAAGTGTCTTGTAAAGCTCTCTTGCAGCCAGTTTCACTAATGATAAGAGCCCATTGGGAGATTTTTTTTTTTTTTTTTTATCATCTGATTGTTGGTGAACCAATCGGCCCAATCAGTCCAGATAAGGGACTTGTGCTATATTAACGTGACGCTGGCACTGTGCCAGTCATCCTCACACATCGTGCACTCGTGTCCACCCTCACCTGACGGCTGCTGTTAGACTGTAACCTGTTGTTGCCACGTTGCAGGAGAACGGAAAGTACGGACGTCGTAAGCAGTACCCCATCGCTCTGGTGCTGGCTCCGACCAGAGAACTGGCACTGCAGATATATGACGAAGCCAGGAAGGTACAAATTGAAATAAGATTACACAAAATACAGAAATGACTTTGGATCTTGAGCCTTGCTCCTTTTTTTTTTTTTTTTTTTTTTTTTTTTTTTTTTTTTTTCCATCTTTTTTTAGTTTTCGTACCGCTCCAGGGTGCGTCCCTGTGTTGTGTACGGAGGAGCGGACATCGGCCAGCAGATCAGAGACCTGGAGAGAGGCTGCCACCTGCTGGTGGCCACGCCTGGAAGACTGGTGGACATGATGGAGAGAGGCAAGATCGGACTGGACTACTGCAAGTAAGAAAGGCTCAAAAACAGGTGGCAATGCTGAAGATAAAAATGTATGGTGTTTGTTTTTAAAGTTCTCCTTCCTTTTCTGCTGACTTCAGCTACCTGATCCTGGATGAGGCAGATCGTATGCTGGACATGGGCTTTGAACCGCAGATAAGACGCATCGTTGAACAGGACACCATGCCGCACAAAGGCATCAGACAAACCCTTATGTTCAGTGCTACATTTCCTAAAGAGATCCAGGTGTGTTTATGGTGGCTGCAGAAATATATGTCTCTTGTTCGCCCCTGAGCTGTTGCAAGTCATCTCACACTTTGCTCCTTTTGCAGATCCTGGCTCGGGATTTCTTGGAGGAGTACATCTTCTTGGCGGTGGGCCGAGTGGGTTCCACCTCTGAAAACATTACTCAGAAAGTGGTGTGGGTCGAGGAGAGTGATAAGAGGTCTTTCCTTCTGGACCTGCTCAGTGCCACAGGTGAGAACATCGAACGTATGCGTTTTGGTTCGGTTGTTGGGACATTTGGCATGTTGTGAGGTTGCATTACAGAATTTTAATGGCAAATTTATTCGCTCACAGAGGTGCGTTTATTCAGCTAAAGGAATGAATTTTTAAACGGTTTTGTTTGGGTTTGAACTCAGTTTTGTTCTTTTCATTAAGTTTTGCTTTTGTTTGGATCCTCTGTTTCCTGCCTTGATAATGTCTGCAACGTCAGCTTAAACCACCCAGTTTTTTCTTTTATTATACATTTGTTTTCTAAAAAAAAAAGGAAACACTTTATATTTATTTACCCTCTGCAACGTGAGCTTACTTTTCAAAATCTTTGTTGAGCTGTTGCAAGCACACACTAACACACAGAGCAATTTTATTCCACCTTTCTTTTCGCCTTTATCACACCGTCATCCTCCTGTCTCATGACATCACATGTATCATGCTTACACAGTCCATCAGCGCCTCCTATTTTTCAACCATTTCAAAAAGACTTGGAAAATAAATGTCATTTTCTCCTGTTACTACTGTCAAAACAGCAGATATTTCAAAGTAGCATTGAAATTGGTGTAGTTTGTTTTTAAAACATTATTATATAATAATATAATTGTGAAGTCATACTTATTTTTGTCATGATTGGCAGGTGGCTTTGAGCTGTCAGATTGTTTTTAGTTGGAATTCAGTTTGGAGACTGCAATTAAACATTTATATCTTTTATAAATACAACTCAAAATATTTTATCACTCATTAAAGAAATACCGCTATTGAGCACATGGGGGCAGCATTTTACAAAATGTTAATTGAAGCTGCTGAGACATGAACGCTGTGCCCCTATGTGGCCAAACGTGGCATTGCTATAGAGAGTAGCTTTAACGTGATGTTTTTTTTTTTCTTCCGACATACTTGCATTCATTTGATTTAATTCTAAGTGTTTTAAAGTGTAAATGTCAGACACGTGGTTGATCACCTAGCCATTTTTCTTTGGGTAACCAATGTTATTGAACGAGTCAAGCCATTAAACTTCTGTTAAATCTGGAATATTAGATATATTAGACATAAAATTTTGGTGTGGTTTTATCCCAAGTCATCCCCAACGAGGTACAGGACAATTCTGGAGACAACATAGAAAAACCCGGTAAGATTCACTACCAAGAAAGTCATTTCATATTTCTGCTTGACCTCATTATTCCTCCCTGTCGGTGGAGAATCCATTTTATTCCGTTTTATTTAGGTTGCGTGTACCATTTCATAAGTCAGGTCTGCTGAGATGAAGTTAAAGCTGCCTGTTTGCTTGTGTTTACAGTTCAGGAGTTACTTTTATTTGATTGTTTTCTGTGCAGCATGTTGCTGTGGTGTCTTCGTGTCAGATCCATAGCCGTGATGGTAAAGTCTGGTCATGTGGTACTCTGGGAGTTTCGATGCTTTCATGTCTCTGTAGCTAACAGATACATGGCACATGTGGGGTAATAAGTAATATTGATGAGTAAAACAGAGGGGGAAGAGCACAATGACCAAAGTCTTTCCATCAGCGGCTTTATTGATGCCTGCATGGAAGCTTTAGTGCTGCAGATGTTCTTTAGCTTTACTTTGCTGGTTACTTTATTTCTATCCACATTGCATCCTCTGCTGTATTGTTTTATTCATATATAATCATTGATTGTAATGCTATGTGGTCAGTTTTATCCAAGAAACCTGCATGCGTCACCCCCACAGAGACCCTTTCATATAGATGTAGGATCTTTGCTGTGAAAGTACACCTAGGAACTGATTTTGTCCTTTTAAGAGCTGGAGCAACAGATTTTGCTTTTTGTTTTTTTTTTTGTTTGTTTATTTGTTTTGTTTTTTTACAACTGGCAAATATCCATGTGATTTCCACTCCAGTGAATGAAAATGTTCTGAAATTGCTATCCAGCCATCACAGCCCATTGGCTCAATGTCAGGTCTGTGTTATGGGCTGTTTGAATCTGGTGTAAAGCCTGATCTGGAAGTGGTGTTTCTCCCATCCTCTCAACTCTCAGTTCAGTTTGCACCTTGATCCAGAACACCTTCAACAAAGTCACAAGATGTGCCACAGTTTGCAATTAAATTTTTTACATTTCATCCAAACTTAAAGTAAATTGCAAAAAGTAAAAGTTTTAGAGGATTAACTGCAGGTGTCTTGTCTCTTGGTTGACCAGGTAAAGACTCGCTGACTCTGGTTTTTGTGGAGACCAAGAAAGGCGCCGACGCCCTGGAGGACTTCTTGTATCGGGAGGGCTATGCTTGCACCAGTATCCATGGTGACCGTTCCCAGAGAGACCGAGAGGAGGCCCTGAACCAGTTCAGATCAGGAAAATGCCCCATTCTGGTGGCTACGGCGGTCCGTAACAAAACAAGTTTGTCTCCTGACTCCTGCGCAGATGTTATTTTCTGTGCGTTGTAATGTTTCTGTTTTTTGTGTCCTCAGGTTGCAGCTCGGGGTCTGGACATCTCCAATGTGAAGCACGTCATTAACTTTGACCTGCCCAGTGACATCGAGGAGTATGTCCATCGTATCGGACGTACAGGACGAGTTGGAAATCTGGGTAAGACGGAAAAAGCTACTTCTGCTCTTTTTTTTTACAATATTCACCGTTTTCCTTTTATCTATTTGTATTGTGTACATGTACATCGTAATAGGTTTGGCCACATCCTTCTTCAATGACAAAAATGGGAACATCACTAAAGACCTGCTGGACATACTGGTAGAAGCTAAACAGGAAGTTCCCTCATGGCTGGAGAGCCTGGCTTATGAACACCAGCATAAGAGCAACAACAGAGGGCGCTCTAAGAGGTGCACATATACACAACGCTGGTTTAAAATGTTTAAATGTGTGATGTGTCATTCGAAGATAGAAACCTCAGAAGCATGTGTTTTGTATTCCATTAAGGTAAATGCATTTGATCTTGTCAGGTTCTCAGGCGGCTTTGGAGCACGTGATTATCGCCAGACAGCAGCTGGAGGCAATGCGGGAGGATTCGGCGGACGCGGAGGACGCAACCAGGCAGGACACGGAGGAAACCGCGGCTTTGGAGGAGGTACATTTCCTGCCCAATTAACTTGCAACGGCTCACTCAGATTAAAAACCATGATTATGTTTATTTCCAATACTGCTGGAATGAATTGCAGCACAGCGTGAATTTTGGGGAAGAGAGAAACGCATTTATCTCAATACATTTTTCTTCTTTTTCCACATTCTCAGTTGGATTCGGCAATTTCTACACAAGTGACGGCTACGGAGGCAACTACTCTCACTCTCAAGTTGACTGGTGGGGCAACTAGGTGTCTCCACCTCCTCGTCACTCCTCTCATCTTCTTTCTTCTTGCTCACACTTCATCTTCTCCCCACTGTCGTCTTCATCTTCTCTCTCGTCACCTCCATTTCTCCTAGAAGCCTTCCCTTGCATGTTATTAAACTATTTATACACATTTCCGTAGGACTCCTTCTACTCCCACACATTCAACTTTATTTGATTTAGTTTTAGTTTTTTCTTGTGCTCTTCATCTCTACCTTTGTGTTTAGAAAGGTTTCTTGTCTTTCCTAATCTCACCTCTTACTAAAGGCCACATCTTAAAGGGAATCTTGAGTTTTACTTTAATTTTTTTTTTTAAACTGACCACAGATTTGCGTCGCTACCAGCTCTCGACATCTTTGGTTTCAGTGAGTCATTTTCCCTCTGCGTCTTTCATCTGGCAGGAAGTTAACAAGTTAAAGTTCAAGGTGTTTTGAAAGCCCCTAAGATAGGACATGTGAAGATTTACAGTGTGTTGACTTAAGCAGCTGTAGAAAAAGCAATTTTTGTTCTTTCTTTTTTAGGTTTGAGTTTTTGTTTCATTGTTTTATTTTATTTTTCTCTGCACTCACCAAAAGCCAGCCAGGCTCCCTGTGTAGCTTCAACATCATCTTTGTATTTAATGCACGGCCATGTTGTAAATTACTGGCCAAAAAAAAAAAACAACACAAAAAAAACACACTTTTCTAAAATATGGAAATAGGCAAAATATGTTTGCATATAAATTCAAGTATAGGAAATGTCTGAGGTCTCTTTCACCCATATGATAAATACATAAAAGGGGCCACAGAAACAGCAAAATAATTTTGGGTTGTTGTTGGTTTTTTTGGTTTTGTTTTGTTTCCACCTTTTTAAAACATTGAAATATTGACTACTGAGGTCTCAAAAGAGGAAAAAAACAAGCGGTGAGAAAAACCGAAGGCCTCCAGAAGTGCAAAAGCCAGCAGAAGATAGAAGCTGTTTCCCACTTGCACTTCTGCAAGCAAACAGTCTTGAAACATTTCTTTGTTTTAAGCGAAACGTTATTATGGAGAATCATTTGTTTTTGTACTGTGCCTTTTAAGAATTTGAAATCTGTCTCTTTATTTCCGTTGTTTTTATCACCATAAAACCGAAACTGGCTACAAGTATATAGACCAAGGGTGACAGAAATTATATATATTTATGTCACGTGTGGGTTTTAATGTGTATTTCTTCATTCCCATTTGGAAGGAAACAAACTAGGCTTGAACTAAATCAAACCTTGGCAAAAAAAAAAAAACAACAAAAAAACAAAAAAAAAAACTAACTAAAACACTTTGATGAGGAAACTCAAAACAGTTTCTCATGTCTAACAAAGTTCAAATTCCTCAGAAGGACTCTTGAGCTGATTTCCCCAAAAGCATATAACCACTACAATAAAATAAAAGTTTAATGTTGCATCTTTTGGAAAGACTGGAAGTGGTCATACAAATTGGATTAAAGTGATCATTCCAAAGTAGATGAGCATCGTAGACCACAGTGGTTTTATGCTTTTGGGAAACCGAGTCTTTGACCTTTCCGTCACGTCCACAGCTCTGCTGTGAGCTCGCGGTTTGATTTCTCAGAGCCATCGTGTTACTGATTGTCAGGTGACTGGAGCCACTAAAACAAACGAAAATCATCCACACAGCAGCAGTCGTTTTCTTCTCTGCGGACGACGGCAACGTCTTCATGTACTACTTTGTAGAAAAATAAAATGCGGCGTCTCTAAAGTTGGTCTGTGGCGTCAGCGGGAAGTGATGCTGAAGTTTTTTTTTTTTTTTTTTTTTTTTTTTTTTTTTTTTTTTTTTTTTTTTTTCTGGACACGTATACATTTGAAACATTACAAGGCTGCTTCTGCTGTTAAAAGAAAAAGGGAAAAAAAAACAAGATGATTGAAACCAAATTGGATGAGTGGCTCTTCATCTGACAGGAGGTGTTTTTCCATTACATGTGACAGTGCAGAATTTTCCGCTGCAGGAAGGTGCCACCTCAGCTTAGGCGTGACATTTAAACGATCAAAGCAATGCAACCTGCGGCCCTCCAGATATCATCCTGAGACCACATAAACAACGGCGCAGTGGCTCTGAAGTAAATAATCTGGTTCTCTGTATGAGAGTTTTGCCACCGCAATCAGACCAATATTTTATTGTTCAAGAAGAAAAAAGTGGCAGTTATTTGGTGCCATTTATCATGAGGTGATTCTCTGGCGAGTTAGTGGTCTGAGGCGCTGTTACATCACTGTTTAGTATCCGTTAGTATCGGCGACGTCGCGCCACCTGCAATGGAAAAACGCTGTTAGGTGCCACCAGGCTCATTGGAAATCAGATCTGCTTCCGCCACTAATTTTGTCAACCTTGTTTGTCCAAATCTTCTTTCAAGGACATACGCAACTTTAAAAAATGAAAAAAAATAAAATAAAATGAAAAAAGAGAGAGAGAAAAAAGTTAAACAATTTCATGCTCACTCTATCCTGGAGAGTTTAATGTAGAGTCTTATCCGAGATTTAAAAAAAAAAATTCTTTCCAGTTTATCTGTTAGATCTTTGAGATCTGCTGAAGTCGGGGTGAAATGGAAAAAAAAAAAAAAAGGAATGCAGAGAGAGCCGGGGCTTCCTACGGATATGAAAACATGATGCCGGAGCACATTTTCGCCGTGCGCCACTGCAGCTGAAACGAGACGCTTTCTCACGTCCGAAGTTCAACTTGCTCACTCAAAAGCCAAAGAGAATTACTTAAAGATGCATCAATTCCTGTTCTTTCTGCAGTTTCCTCTACATCTGCTGCGTTTTGTCACTTTTAATATGTAGTCACTTTCTTTGCTGTACTGACATAGTTAATCCAGATTTTCAGGCCAACCACACAGGCAGTGTGGCGCATGTCAAAACACAGTTTCTAATATGGTTCGGTTTCTGTCCACACGGGTGCAGAAATTGTCACAATCATTAGCTGATACATAGTGAATCGCAGCATAAATTATATGGCATTACATTAAGAAGAAAATTGGCTAAATCGTGCTGGTGGACAAAAGGCATTAAGAGTGTCGACGGCATTAATGATCCATAAATCCCTCGGTTGACCCTGCTTGGCTCTGCCATGAAACGAAACCTCGCGGGTGCAGTGGACCTGCACCGGTGACACCCCTGTTTCATCCCCGATTGAACCAGTAACGGGACTCCACTGTACATTTGGATGGTTCAGTGGTCCAATCCCCCACCGTGTCACCTAACACTTGTGATCTAGTGGGGAAAATTTTCCATTTTTATCAGGCTCTTGATTAGTTTTGTTTACACAAAGAACTTGGATTACATGTAAATAGAAAAACTCTTGTTAAAAGCATTAGAGGAATTTCCACAGGAAGTGAATGTGAAACAGTGTAAGTGTAGAAAATCGCATTCAGTCACTCAACACTGGACCAGACGGTGTCTGGTAGGCTTTGTTCGGTGGGCAATTTGAGCTCATTCCACTAATAAATTAAATATTTAGACTGATTTGTGTTTAAACCTAAAACCAGTCTAGGTAGCAATACCACATCTGACCACAGATCTGGTCACAGCATATCACAAGAAAACTCGCAAAACATAATGCGCCTCTTGTTGGAGAAATTGGCATTAAAAGATATGTTGGATTGCATTTTCAGTGGCCCTTTGCCCCCCTGTGGTCAGAAGTGTTACTGCAACATAGAGGGGCTTTAAATGCACAACAAGAGGAAAATGATTTACTAATAAATGCTCACTTCTCAAATTGCCCACTGGCTTTGACAAATGACAAAGCTGAACCAAGACAATAAAACATATGCAAGTGTTGTTGTTGTTTTTGGTCAAGAGGTTAAAAAATGCCAAGCAAATAGATATAATTCTATTGCTGGCTTTGGTAATGTTATAAATACCGGATTTCTTTTGACGATTATTATTTTATTTTCTTTACTTTTCAGTCAAACGTTCCAGCCTTTTCTTCGAGACCATTTCCCTCGAATACTTTTTTTTTTTTTTTTTTTTTTTTTTTTTTTTGAGGGAGTTTAGGGAAACCAGTTGGCTTTAACACCATTTTTGACGACTTTGAGGCTAAAATTTCACACAGACTTACTGGGATACTTAGGAAACTAATGGAACAAGATCTCTCACTAAACGTGGTTAAAGGAAGGAGAAACTTCCAGTGAGTTGTCTTTTTGGTCGTAGGACAGACAAAATCAGAGGATTGGCTTGCACCTCTGTTACTTTATTGTGACAGACTTGACTATTGCGCTGGTTGAATCGTTCATAAACTTGTTGGCCAGAACTGATGTCTCAATTGATGATTCTAGCATCTCTTAGCCATTCAGTTGTTTGTTTTATTTTATTTTTCTGTAGCCATGATATGAGGACAAATGTAATTTTTTCCTGCAGCAATGGTGGATAGTTGCCGTCTTAGATTTCTCCCAAGAACTGTTGCAAAGTTTGAAGAAAAAAACAGCATGAAGTCAGAATCTGTAATGTTGCAAATTGATGCAAATGACAATCAGTTATGAAGTTTAGTTGAAAAATCCCTCTCATGTTAACAGAAGTCTTTAGGTTTAATGTTTTTATTGGGTTTGAAGTCATTTTTTACAAGTAGAGGTTTAATCGCGTAGCTGTCATGAGAACAACTTTAAAACGTGTCTTTCATGATGGACAAACACAGATGTGCAGCTTGTTACTTTACAGTTGAGGACCCTAGAAGATCCTCCGCCTGTCAATGCCCTTTGATGACAAATGGTTTGAAAACTGTTTAAAAGTTTGATGCCTATTTAATTAAAACGATTTTGATGTCTGACTGGATGATCAGCTGATGCTGTGGAAATACCGTCGGCATTTGTTTACTTGAATCCATCACGGATGTAGCCTCTTGTGGTTTAATTTAAATGTGAAGCTAGTTAAAATACTCTTGAAAGATGAGCAGTGTGAGAAATAAGTCATCTGATTGAATTTAAATCCAGTTTGCAGACGTTGCTGTGCCTTCTAGCGGCCACTAGGGGGCAGTGAAGGAGTGAGCACGTTGCTGGCTGCTGCTTGTGTTGATATTGATATTTTTTCACTGGTGGACTTATGAAAGGCTGTTGTTTTTTCCATATTATTTATGCATCAGTCCTGTCAAATAGTGTTTTTATTTTCTTCTGAAAATTATACAAATATGCAATGTACTTTTCAAGCACCTTCATTGTGTCTGTCCGTTGATACCAGAAGAACATGTTAGAGAAACATTTAAGTACCACTGTGCCCCCCTGAAAATGCCCCAACCCCCCCCACCGAACGTCAGAAAGTGCAATAGAAATTCAGTTACTCTTGGCCTGCTTTGAATTTGTGCTCACAAAATGTTTTTTTTAACATTACTTTTTGAAGGATTTCTTCTTTTTCTTTTCTCTGTCCTTTTTTTTTAGGGTAGAGCACAAACTGAGTGAAATGAAAGTCTGAAACGTGCGCAGTGCCTTTTTACTGAATGACTGAATCACTGACTCATGAAGGACTGAGATACATCAGTTAGGGCTGGGTATTTTGTTTTGAGTTTGATGTTTAATTCTAGGTATTGATAAAGGTGATCGATGCTTCAGACACTCGTAGGTTTTATTGGGAGATCTCCACATGTGAATGTCATACATGGACTACCTCAAGGTGCGCTCGCATTAAAAAACTGGAGGGGATGTGGAAGAATTCAACGTCCCCAAAAGCCCCGTTTTGTTCCGTTTTAAAAGAAGGCTTTCATGTTTCAGACGTATATTTCCACCAACTTTAATTAGTCGTCGGCATGTAGTCATACTAATCCACAGGAAAATGGGAAAAATAAAACGTAGAAATGAACCCACAACATTGTAGAAAATTGTTAAAACTTAAAACGCTTGTGGCACAAACAAATTCAGATAGAAGTTTCTATTTGAAACATGGACTTTTGTGCCAATAATTGTTCATGTTTGAGTAAACTCTCCAGTGCCAAGGCATTACACATGAGACTGTAGGTCCGTCTTTTTGTCTGCAAGCCTGAATCTAGTCGTCGTACGTGAGACTATTGTTAAAGTGTCTTCATGGGCTGCCAGTCGGCAAACGCTTACATCCCTTTGGTGTACGTTGGTTGCTCCGTGTTAGTGGTGTCACTGTGAACGTGTTAGGGTTGACCTGATCCCAATGCAGGGTCCACTTCAAGTCTGTCTTAAATTTGTTGGTATTAAATGAATTTAAATGATTTGTTAGGACCATTTCGAGCATGCTCAGTTCATTTCCTGTGAATGAAAACTTAAAAAATCCAGCACTTTAGTTTTATGACTATTTAAAAAAACAACCTTTTGAGGCCTTAAATCAACATGGATACCCAGCCCTAATGTTGCAGATAGCTTATTCAGTTTGGCTGAATTACATCATTGCCATGGCAACAGCCACATTGACCCATTGCCATGGTGACCCCGTGGTCACTTCTTTCTAAGGAGTGCGTTGATAGAGTTGGAGATCAATTAATGGTGCTATGCTCCCATTGCTGCGGCCTGAAGGCCCCTCTGTAGTAAAAAGACTTAAAATCCCAACAGAGTTTTGCTTTTGTTGATTTAAAGTTTGTTTTTACCTTTTTGAGTTCTCTGTAGCACATATTCTTCACACCGTTGAGAAGTTTGTTTGGCTGAGAGTGATTACGGCGTAGCACAGCCAGATGTCAGATGTTTGCCCAGTTTAACATGGTGTGTGTTTGTTTCATGGAGAGGTTCTTACAGAAACTGTTGCTTTCTTTTATTTTCTTTAGTTTTTTCCTTTTGTTTTGTTAACATCAACTGTAGGATTCAGCAGTTTGCACAGAGTTCTCGTACCTACTTTCGCTGCTAGTTTGTGTAATTTATCGAGCATTTTTAATAAATATTTATTTTTATAAGCCTAATACAAAAAGTTGATATTTTACAAAGTGACTTGACCAAAAGACAGTAAACAAAAACACTGGCACTTGAATGTTGAATGTCATTGGTATGAGTGAAAATTTCTATTTTTCTGGGGTAGTGTGAGCTTTTTAATAACGATTTAGTGAGTGGGGCTTTTGCCTTCATGATGTCGCTGTAACGGGACGTGTTACATCTGCTATCACTGATATCAAAATCACCTGACCATGTGCACATCCTTGCATGTTGCTCAGCTGCGCTTTTACTCCATTTTCCATCGTTAACCAAGCACAACTGGAGCCTGAGCAGGTTTCTGAGAGGGGAATAAGAAAAGGGGGCACCCACTGAGCTTTTTTGGTCTTTGTTAGTGTGACAGATTCGCCGGCTCGCCCCTTAACTTTTATTAACTGCTGTTACGGTTTCTGCATTTGAAGCCAAGGTCAACACAAAGGCTCTATTTACTAGCATGTATGTTTTATTTAAAAGCAATAAATTTTTCTTCATGCGTTAAGTAAGAGTCCTGAATTCCACCCAGTGTGTGATGGTTGTTTAAACGCATTAGGACCTGAGTGTTTTAAGATGTGAAAATTCTTGTTAAAACATCTTAAACTCTTTTTTTTTAAATGTTAAAATCTTTTTCTTATTCCTATTGTTCTCCTATTTCCAGTGCAGCTAGAACCATAAAAAAATGATCTAAAAGCTGGGTTTGATGTCATGTATGACAGATAAGATGGGCTGTTGTTTCTCTGGATCACTGGAGGGAGAAGGAAGGACGAGCTAGCGCAGTAGGATGTCGTTCAAAAGTCACTTACCCTACCTTTAATGGGAGCAAGGCACATTTAAGAAAAAGGCCCCACCGAACGTCCGTATCGGTAACGTGCAACGATGTGCACACGGAGTCACCTGGAGTTGAAGGTGAAGCACTGATGGTTTTGTTACAGATGTGATGGTGACGTATGAAGAGAAACGCCCCACGCAGTTACCTTTAAAGTCACATTGGACAGATCCATCAACCTGTGTATTCGTCAGGTTCTGTCACCAATAATATTAAGCTACATTCAACCAAAAAAAAATAATAATCTTCAATTGGAAAACAAATTTGAGGAAATGCCAAATATGCCAAGGTTTGGATTAAAAAGAAATTTACAAATGTTATGATCAAAGACCATTTTGTAATAAAATAAATAAAAAAAAATAACATGCAGTACAAAAAACAAGTATCCAGATTCTCTCCAAGTCAGTTTTGTTTTTCTTTAGTTTTAATTTAATTCCCTTGTTGTGAAAGTCTGGCTAGTGGCCGTCTTCGAAGTCTTCATCACACAGAAGTTAACTGTGGTTCTCTTGCTATGTTGTTGTGGTTTGCATATTTTCAGGCGGCGGTGTGTTCCTGCAGTTGCAGGGGAGTTTCTGGCCACTCAGGAATGACGTTTATAAAAAAGTGAGCTTTTTTTTTGTTAATTGCAGCTCATCAATATTCATCTGTCTTGCATGAGAAAAACTCTTAACTCTCGGCCCATGAAGTGCAGACGCCAGTTTAGTCACACAGTGATTAACGTGTCCAATGACTGCAGTCCAGAACCCAAATTCGTTGATGGATCAGAGATCTGCACAGGAAGCGTTTTACACTCTAAAAGTGGCGTTGGGTTATGTTATGCTCTGTTTAGGAGTCGTGGCTGTTTTAGTGAGGAAATTGGTGTAAAAATGGATTTCTGTTGTCGTTCACTGAACGGCCAGAGCCTCCAACGTGAACCTGCAGCGGCGCCGCCTGGTAGTTAGTATTTGCTTTATGTATTAGTTTAGCGGTTGTGCACGAAGAGCACTGCACGATGAAGAAAAAAACAAAAGCAAAACAAAAAAAGAATACTGTGCAACTATTTGGATTTTACCACAATTAAAGGTTTGGATTTGCAGATGTGATTGTTGTTTTGGTCTGTTTCTTCGCGCGCGTGCGATTTATGAGTAGGATTTAGAGATTAACAGCATCTGATATCAAGTTTTGAAAGGTATTTATTCAACATTAAACAGAATCTGGAGCATCAAATAAAATGGAAATAAAAATCATAAACAGAAAATCACAAAAATCCAGTTTGAAATCTAAAGTTGCAGCTGCAGTTTCTAAGCTACATTAACCAACTTTGCTCAGAGGTGGAAGAAGATGTTAAAAGTTTTAAAAGTCTACTGATGCATTCTTCTGTATTTGGGCATCTCCAGGATAAAGCTGCACATTTGCCGAGGCATGTTTTAACCACTGCTAAACTACAGCAAACACAATAGTAGCCTCTACAACTCTTAAATATCCAACGCTTCTCAGGAGTCTGGTAAATTTAAAGCAACAGCTGCTGCAGCCAAGGCAAGAAGAGCAAAACGGCCCTAAAATTGCAGATGACTTGAACATAAATAAATTTAATAAGCTTATAGGCATTACTAAATACAATTTATGAAGATGTTACAGGTCTGGACTGTTCTAGAGGTATGTAATAAAGTTTCATGCTTATTCTGCAGAATGTAACACTGGCTGTCATATACTTTCTTTGCATTTATATTAAAAAAATATATTTTTTAAAGTAACCATTGAGCAGGGCATATTGTAAAAATCTCAGGTCATTTCTTCTGTTGTCCAGGCTCAAATATGTTAAATATAAAGCATTTTTATTATTTAACTCATTTTAATTTCTTTTTTTTACAGTCGTTCTTTGCAGCAATACCACTTCTGACCACATGGGGGCGTAAAGAACTGCTGTGATGACGTAATAGCCACTGACAATACTACAACACTTAGGAATGGTCCAGCATGGCTTGTAAACTGTGCACTTTAAATCCGGAGAGGTGCACTGCGTTGCCTTCACACAACACAAACGGCCCATTGATCTGCTGCCCTCATGTGGTCAGAAGTTGTATTGCTATATAGATTAAAAATATTCAACAAAAAAGATGTGGATATTAAGATAAATTGATACAAGGTTGGTCGAACAGTCAACATTCAAAAGGTGAAAATTAAGGCTGGTGTTTGTTATTTCAGCTGTAAATCAGCCAAAAATACTGTCTGTCAACACGAAATCACTCATGTGCTGGCGGCGTTTTCAAGCTCCCCCCCGATTCGTTGGTCCTCGCTTGTGTCTGACCAGAAGTTCGGGTTTTCTCTGTACCACTTCACTGCAAGACAGAAAAGCAACACTTGGTGTAAAGTAAAAATGTCATCCCGTTGGGGGTGGGTGGTGCGTTCATTACTGTACCCGTCTGTCTGATGCCTTCAGGCCAGGACACTTGTGCTCTCCAGCCCAGCTGCTGCAGCTTCTCACTACAGATTGGATAACGGAGGTCGACCCGTGGCCTTCGGCGCCACCGAAGAAAAGCGCAACAGAAACCATCACAGCCTCACGCAGTGGTCAAACTGACAGCAGACCTTGGGATATTTTGATAGTTTACTCACCTGTCTGGGACAAACTCAAGCCAGTCATTTAACTCCGAGTCCGGGACGTCCTTCACCTTGAAGAGAAGCCACAAACGGCCATGTGAAGGCGCCCGCTGTCCACTCAGCATTTAAACTCAATTACAAACGCTCACCATCTTAACAAGTTCCTGTGCCAGCTGAACGATGGGAATCTCGCAGCTTGTCCCCACGTTGTAGACTTCCCCCACGAGCCCTTTCTCCATGAGCAGCAGGAAGGCGTCGATGGCATCACTGACGAACAGGAAGTGGCGGGATTTCGGGAGGGTTCCTTGAATGGTGCTGCAGCGGAGAGGAGACGATGTGAAAAACACAAACGCTGGACTGCAACTGCAACAGATCCTGGGAGGTTCAAACACACCAACCATTTCTTGTTCGTTTGCAGGAGGGTGACGAACCGGGGGATGACCTGAAAGATGAGCTGATTTAATGCTGAAATCAGGAATGTTCTCGTACATAAAACTGACTTGTGATCCTGGAAATGTTTCAGTGTTGCTGTATTTCGTATGAGAACATTTCACGATACCTTCTCGGTGTACTGCCTGGGCCCGTAAATGTTGTTGCTCCTGGTAATAACGATGGGAAACTGGCGACACAAAAACAAATAAAAATCAGAGTCAGACTTGAGATGTGAACTAAACTCACCAAACCCAACTCGTTTACCTGATACTGGTCCCAGTAGGATCTGACCAGGATCTCCGCAGCTGCTTTTGTGGCGGCGTACGGGTTGGTGGGCCTCACCGGGCTGCTCTCATCAAACACCTGAAGAAGAAACAACCACGGCTGAAGTCACTGCCTGATCCACGAGCCCAAACGTGCATTGGAGACTTCACTGCGGCGCCTGACCTGGTCCAGACTGGCGCCGTACACTTCGTCGGTGCTGATGTAGATGAAGCGCTGCGGCCGGTGTCGAGCCTGATGGGCAGCTGTCAGTAAGACTCTGGTCCCATCGATGTTAACCCGCTGGAAAATGGTTGGAGTCTGAAACGAGGACTCTTCAAGGGAAGAAAGAAAAAAGGAGTGAGAGGCTGGAAGAAGCTGTCATCCGTCTTGTGGTCGTAGGACACGTCAGATTTTAATAACCGATTCTCACCGACGTGCGTTTTCGCCGCTAGATGAAAGATGATGTCAATCTTTTCTGTGTTGAAGATATAATTCACCAGCCGGGAGTTGCAGACGTCTCCCTAATCAAAACAAGAGCACTTAAAGTAAATATGTTCTTTAAGAAACGGACATTCAACGAAGAAAGTGACTTATCTCTGAGCCTGAAGTCCGATAGTTGGGTGTCTGAAGTAACGGGTTCACACATTCTGACATACAACTTGTGGCATAGTTTTACAAGTCTGAAAATGTCTTTTAGTAGGTGGTTCTGGTTTTTGTGTACTCTGATGTCACAGACCCAGAAATGGGTGGGGTCTAGTTGAGTCTGGCTCCACCTCCTTTAGTCAAGGACAGAGCCATGAAGTCATTTCCACAAGTGAGCTGTGTTACTGTATCTGTGTGGTATTTTCACCAAAAGCATTTCACAAACATTTTATCAAGACTGAAGAACATTGTGTCAACTATATAAATATTTTAATAACACGTCTCCTTTTAGACTCAAAGCTTTTTACCTGGAAAAACGTGTAGTTAGACCTGTCTTCGATGCTCTCCAGACTCTTGGGGCTGCAGCAGTAATCCAGCTGCAACATGATGTTAATAGTGTGAATATTCTGGTAGTGGGAGGACGTAGATGATGTCACAGATAAAAGCTTACACTGTCCAGGTTAATAATCCTCCACCCGGGGTGTCTGCTGACCAGGGAACACACCAAATGGGAGCCACTGCAGAAAGAAATGGGGATAAAAACACTTAATAGAAATCTGTACAGACTTACCGCTACTGCAGCAGCTGACACATCCCTGTTGCTTATGTCAAAAAACGCAGGTATATGATCTTATTTTAGCCTTGATCGCCAACTTAAACTGAACCCACATGAATCCAGAGCCTCCAGTTACCAGAACAGTCCTGTCAAAGTCCATCGTCTGGTCCGCCGCCTGCTGCCACTACAGCTCCAAACAGACATTCATCTGGACGGCTGTGATGCCGCTATATCGAGATTAATGAACCAATTGATTCAGGAAACAGAAGTTTCATTTTCTTATCCTTTCTTCATACAGTAGAGCCCGTGTGTGGCGCATGCGCACGACGGTCGCTGCTTGTTTTGCGGCGATGTTGACACGTTGAAAGTGGGTGGGACATTTAGTCCACGGCCAATGCGTTCTGCATTGTGATTGCTCAAAGCCTATGACGCAAGAAAGCGACGCCCCTTTTGATTGAGTGAATCCCAAATCCATCAAACTGTCACAGGTCGCGAGCAGTGAGTGGGCAAGTTAACAGTTTCAAGTCGGCTGGTGTTAAGCTGCCACATCCGGATATTACCTTCAAAATAAATTGTATACGAGACGTGAAATAAACAACAGGAAGCACAAAACCATACATTAAAATGGAAACAAGCGTGGAAACCTGGAGAGACATACATTGAAAATAAGTAGACTAAACTATGTAAAGGTGAGTGAAGCAAATGAAATGTAAATTAAACTGATACTTAATAATTAGAACTCCACAAATGCTTTTATTGCGAAAACCAAACGTGTCACTTCCGGTTCCACCGTAGGTAACTGCGGAGATCTTGCTGCTACGACGTGCTCTTCTGACTTCGTGGCTCATTGAATCGATTAGTTCGCATTTATTTAGCCAATATCGTCAAACCGCGGAGGTGGAAATGTCTCGATTAACAGCAACTCTTGTAGCCCTGCTACTGCTCGGTTCGGACGTTTCTGGAAAAACTGTGAAGGGAGTTTTTAAGAGCGAAGCGGCGCGACAGCAGCAGGGCCAGTTCATCTCTAAATTCATGTACCAAGGTAACGATGCAGATGTGCAGCAGCTGCTAACGTGTCAGTCGTGGAGGCTTTCAGCTTCTCGCCCTTCTTAACAACTTTGTCTAATCGTGGCTATTCTGACTATTATCGTCATTGACGTTCAGTTGCTGTTATGACTGGCAGAAATGACTCGTATTTTTCACGAGTGCTTTTTTAAAGGGACATATTGTTAAAAGTTTTGATTTTTCTGTACATATTTGGGTGTTTTGAAGCGAGTACCAGTTCATCAAATAGAACAAAACCCTTCCCTAAGTCTAAGAAAAGCTGTCATTCAGCGAACTGCTTTATGTGTTCCTGTGATTCAGTATTTTTGGGGGCACAGATGCTACAAAAGTCACCCTGATCAATAAAGCCAGTACCTTTTTAAAAGGTGAAACAAATCTGGACATAGAATTGCAGTATTATTGAACGGGAAGCAAAAACTAGATCACGAGTTCCACGTGGAACGATTTGCACCATTAAAGCCGTGTGCTTCTCTAGGTGAGAACGGTGTGATGGCGTGCCGGCTGGACAACCCGTCCCTCGCTGTGGAGAAGGAGTCCCAGCTGCTGCTGTATCAGGATATGGACACAGACCTGGACAACCTGAGCTGCTCTGACAGGCTCGGCAGAGCCCGGTTCACCAGTAAGAACCTGCGCTCACCGATGCAGCACTAATGTCTGAAGGGATGCGGCTGTATTGATTTCCTCTTCTTCCATGTCCTGCTTTAGTTTCCCTCAGTCAGGAAGAGCACAACAAGACAATCCCTCGTCAGTATTCCCCCACAGCCTGGCAGGTCTTGTACGCTGACAGATACACCTGTCAGGTAACAGGAACTCATTTCAGTGACTTATTCACACACATTGGTTTGAGAGGTTGTAATGGTGACTCTGATATTGACTTTGTGCTGTGTTTTTTCTCCAGGACAGTGCAGTGATACCGTCTCTTGGCGATCTCAGTTTCACTATCCTGCTGTTTAATGCCGACTCTGCTGGAAACCCCCTGGAGCACTTTAGTGCAGAGGAGGCAGGTCAGAGACTCACTCGGGATGTGAATTCAGCGTACGATGGAGCTCAGGGGTGTGTGTGATGGGATGTCTTGCATTAGGAGGCCATGAGAAGCTGCGTCTCCGAGCAGCATAATTAAGTTTTTAGCAGAGGAAACTCACTGTCTTTAAATTAGGCCATCAAGCTGTTTCAGGTCTAAAATCTCGATTTTTCAAAAGGATAAAAAGTGTGTGATTGCTCACTGGGTTCCGATTACGTTGCACAGGTTCATGACTATGACGGAGCCACTACTTCACATCGTTCACGTGAGGCGAAACGTTTTCTTGACTCATTTTTGTCGCTCAGGTCTACACAGTTTCTACTTCCTCCTGCTGCTGGCCTACTTCATATCCTGCTGCATCTACATCCAGCCTCTGTTCCAGGCTCTGAGGAAGGGGGGTCCCATGCACACCGTCCTTAAGGTGCTGACGACCGTGCTGGCTCTGCAGGGCAGCTCCGCTCTCTGCAACTACATCCACCTGAGCAGGTAGACCCAACAGGGTTTTGTAATTTCTTCATTTTAAAATTTGTGAGGTGACCTTGGGTGTAGAAAGGCGCCAATAGATGAAATGTATTATTATTAAAAGCAGGGGTGAAACAGTTCCAAAAAAGTTGGAAAGTTAAGTAAAAGGAACATATAAATGAAATGCGGTGATTTGTAATGATTTGGACTTTGATTTTTAATGAAAAATGAAGGATTTATGAAATTCTCTGCAGTGTTTTCTGATGGCTCCGTGCCTTCTCTGCAGGTACTCCAGAGACGGTACCGGTCTTCCCCTGATGGGCAGCCTGGCAGAGTGTATGTTGTAACTCCTTTACAGATTTGTAAGAAATAAAAACACAGACATTCAGCATAAACTCACAGAGTTGTGAGTTTATCATGTGTGCACTCGGTGACCTTGTGGGGGGGTGTTGTAGATTTTGTGACCCGTTTCTCTTCTCTTTCTTGGCTCGCCGTGCAGTCTTGGATATGGTGTCTCAGGTGTCCATGCTGTACCTGTTACTGAGTCTGTGCATGGGCTGGACGCTGAGTCGGGGCAGGAAGCCTCAGTCCAGGCCTCTGCAGTGGGAGCAGTCTCCAGCCTCCACGGCTGTGGCTGTCGGTGGAGTCGTTACACAGGTACCGGCTGGAATCTGCTCCGGGATGTAGGAATCGTGTCGGTGTTCAGACAGGAGTCGCCTGCTTTTACCTGACTGTCATTTCCAGGGCGTGCTGCTGGTGTGGGAGCAGTATTCGTTGTCGGAGAGTGAACATCACAGCTACCACGCCCAGCAGAGCCTGGCGGGTCTTCTCCTCATGGCTCTGAGAGTGGCCCTGGCGTTCCTGCTGGCCTCCGTCCTCTACCAGATCATCTCCACTGAGAGGAGCACCTTGAAGAGAGACTTCTACCTCTGCTTTGCCAAGGTAAACACATGCCGCTGCAGCGTGAAGATCTCGTATCCACAGCTGCTCACGTGACCTCCCTTGTGCTCATTTGCTCTCTGCAGGGCTGTTTCCTGTGGTTCCTCTGTCACCCCGTCCTGGTCCTCCTGTCTGTCATCTTCAACGAGCACCAGAGGGAGAAGGTTTGAGCACAACAAGAGCTTTTACTATTAAATGGCTGCAGTTTATGGTATATTTTTAAATAGCGGATTCTCTATCCTCCTTCTCTGTAGGTGGTGACTATTGGTGTGATCATCTGCCAGTCCATCTCCATGGTGATCCTCTACCAGCTCTTCCTGTCTCGCTCTCTCTACTGGGAGGTGTCATCCCTCTCCTCCGTGTCTCTCCCGCTCACTATGTCCAGGACGAACCACAGGGGGCGCTACTGAGCACGGTTGCCACCACGATTACGAAGGAGGAGTGAGTGAACTGACCGTCCCACTGCGTCAGCGGAGAACGCCAGCGTGTAAACGACTAATCAGTGCTCCCACACTGCTGGAACGGTCCTGCTTTGCCACTTGAAAGCAAATTAAGAGAACAACCAGACGGGGATATTCACTGCAACGCCCTACCTCTCATATTCGACTGGAGCTAGTGTCAGGATTGTTATGCAGGGAGGAAGGTAGTCGTTCAAGACCACTTTGAGGTTTTCCAGGGGTTTTCTTCGGCTCCTGGTGGCACGCTGGACATGAAATTCACACAAGGACAAAGATGCATGGCCATCAGCTGGTGAGATACGGCAAAGATGTTCTCATGACAGGACAGAGGAGTGAGGGAGGATGTATAATACGCTGGCTGCGATCTGCTTACTTTAGAGGTTTTTTACAGACGTTCGCTTTGATTTGAAGATAAATTGCAGAAAGGTGCAAGAACAGGATGTTTTCAGGCCACTGTTAGGCTCTGGATTCAGGGATGCAGCTACGAGTCGTCTGCTGGCACAACAACAACAAAAAAGCATGCCTGCATTGAACCTGTTCAGCTCACTAAGTTCTTAATCTGCCAGAGACGTTAGATAAGGAGGAAGATGAAGCTTTATTCAGCCTAAGGAATAAGAGCGAGTTTAACTTGCTGTCAACATGCGGCATAAAAGACCCGGAGCGATTACCCGTCTGCTTCAAGTGGGGACTGGTTTGAAACTGCAGATTTCTGCTAATCTACAGCTGTGAGACTGTGTGCATGTTTGCATCTTTAAAGTCCTGTTATTGATTATTGAGGTTCTGCGATGTAGTTTTAATCATTAGCAGGTAGTCACATTGGTTTGCCTTTTATGGTGCGATGGTGACGGTGAATGAGCGGGTACGGGCGTCAGTATCCGTCAGGATGGAGATGCTCATGGATGCTGGGTTAAAACTCATGAATGAACTGAAAATATTAGAAAAAAACGACCGACGTATCAATCAGTGGAAGGTTTGAGGGCCTTCACGCCGCCGAAGGCTGCAGCATGTGCTCCTTAATGAAACGGAGACGGGTTTGCTGTTTGAGTCGCCAAAGTGATATTTTTGTAGTTGCAAATATTCCCTGCACATAACGTACACACTAACGCTTCCTTTCATGGTAGACAAAGTTATGAACTGTCAGCATGGGAGACCAGGAAAAACCTTCACCTGTTTGTAGCTGCAACACTGCATGACTTCAGCTGTTATTTTTTAAATATTTAATGAAATAGGCAGATCAGGAGAAGTCATACCGAACCTAAAAGCCAATTTAAAGGGAATTCCCATGTTTAAACACATTCCAATGATGGAGTCCCGTCTTTACGTTTCCACTTACCTTTTTTTAATGACATTAGTAGGTAAGGCAAATTTAAAAAAAGACTTATTTAAGGGCCCAGAACACGTCCTGTCATCTGATGCACTTTAACCTACAAGTTAAGGGCCCGAGATGTGGTAAAGTTGTGCAATTTTAGAAAAGAATATGCAAGCAATTGTTTTCTTTTCCCGTTCGTTTCAGTGAAGCCCCACCAGATCATTGATGATACCAATACTAGTTAGTATTAACTAGTACCAATACTAGTTATTTTGTACTGTTAAAGAACAAAGAAACGCATGAAGTGTTTGTGTCAGAGGAGTTCTGAGGAATAAAAATCTAAAAACACAGAAACTCATGACAGAACCTGCGTTTGTCACCGTTAAGTGTCGTGTTTATATTCACGTCTGACAGCTAGCCTTCTGGACCGCTCTCATGGTTTCTGGTTTTGTGTGCCTGCACTTTGCCATCTCCAGCTGTCAGTCAGCACTAGTGACAAAAAACAAAAAACGTCTGAAACTCATCGGTTTCTAATGTTCAAACTGACACTTGACCCAACTCAGTCACATTACACTTGAATATACAGCTTTTGTGGGGGATTTATTTATCACAAATTGTTCAAGCAGACTTTTATTTGTAGCTTTTGTCAGTTGGTTTACACTGAAACGGTGCATGTGTCAGTTATTGTGTTTTGTATTTTTTTATTTTGTCGCACAATGACAATCTTGTATTATGTACAATGTTTTTAACACAATGTAGTTCATCTTTAAAACTACTCTGTGTAGTAATATCACGTCTGACCACACGGGGGCAGAAGAATCAGCTGTGTTGAAAGAAGAGTCGCTGAAACCACCCGTAGGCTTGCCCTGTACAAGGGACGACAGGCTTCAAAACCAGTTTTCAGATACCAATGGGTCATGTGACTGAATGCTCCGCCCATTTTTATATGCAGTATATGGTCTTTCTTGTGCCCCCTGTGGTCTGAAGTGGTATTGCTACATGGAGGTGCTGTTAGTTGTGTTAAAATTTAACTACATTATTGTTTGGATGGGTTCAAGTTTTATATTTAAATTTCAATGCATTACATTTTTTAACGTAGCCTGTGGAAACATGGTACCTGTGATCATGCCAACTGTTTAATAAAATGCATTTCAAACAAAAGTGCCTTTTCATTTTTTTAAAAAGTCATCCTTGCTTGAGGTGGGCTGGTTATGTAACATAACTTTTCCAGGCCTTTTTTTCTTTAACATACAGCTGCTTCGATTTCTATATGTGTAATGAGGGTTGTGGAATCCTGTTTTTAGGTTGATGCTTAACATCGGAAGGTGATTATATATGATCTCCTAGCCTTTGCAGTCTCCCATCCCTACTGTCAGCCGTAGTAACAGTGGGCTCCCATCTCCTAAGAACTTTGCATGTCATTTTATCATTTTATCATTTTATTCCAGCAAGTGATGCACTGACAATAAAGAAACCAGCTTACAGAGATAGTAGTAATAGTGGAGATCATAGCAGAGAAAATGAGAAAGTCACGGTGCAATAAACCAAGCAAAACACAACAAAACCAAAAAAAAGGTAAAATCTAGAACTTAAAAAGTATTTTGACTTCTGGGTAGGTTTTTAGGTGATTTTTAGTAGGGTGACAGGGTGTTTGTTCTTTTGTGAAACTATATACAAAACAAAATACAATCGAATTTTTATTTGATAAATAATCGCAAATTAGCAAGGTGCTGCATGTACACACTACTATGTCCACATGGTTTTTATAAATCTAAACTTTTTACTGTATGGTATCTATCACAGCAGTTGACGTTTGGCCCCCTCTAGCGGCCACTATACAACACTGCAACCTGACTCTTGAATTATGATATAACACCACGCAAATTACTATTTCATCATGCTGTCGGACGTAATACTGAAAAAAAGCGTTTACTGACATTCAGCCCCTGAACTTTTTATTTAAATATTTGTTTGTTGGAGGTTTGGTAAAAGCCCGCCCCCTACTGGCCAACAGCGTGAACTCGCATCGTTAAAAATGAATCACTGTTCGCTACCTTCATTAGTTTACCTGTTTGGAGATTTACATGGATGTTTGAGTTACTTTAATATTTGTGAATATAATACAGACCCAGCCACACACTGTTGTAAAAAGGCAAAGTACAGTACCTTGATTTGATCAAAATTTGAATTGGGCTTTGTGACATCTTTGTCTTCTGACAAATATTTGTGATTCATGTAAGCCTGATAAGGTTTTTGCGATATTTGGCGGATTTTTTGTTTTTGATTTTTTTTGTAGGCGTTTCCAGTAAACACATTTCTTTCCGATATTTAGGTTTTGGGCAAATCTAGTGGTCATGGAAATGCGAGTTCAATTAATCTGGTTTAAGAAACAAAAGTAAGTCATACTTGCGGTCTGTTACCGGTAACTGGCTTCAATAGCAGGTTTACTTCCACGTACTCTGTCTTATTTTATTTCTGTCTCATCTTGGTTGACTAGATATTTGGACTATGGGATTTGACATTTTCAACCAGCAAGCTTAAGTTTGACATAGATTCGTGTGCTAAAAAAAACGGTTATTTAGGATTTCAGAGGTTACACATTTGCATATGATTTGTAAGGTAAAAGAAAAGCTATTTTTGTGAGTTAAAGCTTTAATAAAAATTTTGTTCAGAAAAAAATTAATCGCACCGTCACGAACAGGATTCGAACCTGTGCGGGGAAACCCCATTGGATTTCGAGTCCAACGCCTTAACCTCTCGGCCACCGTGACTACGAATCAAAATCACTTCCCTACTATTTATGAATAGTATACCTATACCATATCCTAAGCCTTTTCATACCGTTGGCTCTCAAAAGCTTTTAACGTTTCATTAAATTCACTAAAGACAAACACAAATCACAGTTTTATACGTGCGCGTATCAAACTGACTTCAGTGGTGTCCATTGCAGGGACACATTTTCTTATGCGTGCGAGAAACGCTGCCCGAAACCACCAGTTTTCAACAATGGTATTAAAATGTGCAAATGCTACAGTCAGTGTTTAATTGGTAATAATTTGGAGTGGCAAATATTATTTTATCATCGGAGTTTATTATGTTGAACAAGTAAATATTAATATAATCAAAAGAATATAAACATATATATATATATATATATATATATATATATATATATATATATATATATATATATATATATATATATATATATATATATATATATATATATATATATATATATATATATATATACTTTTTTTTTTTAACCAGTTATCACTAGAATCTTCGAGGAAGGTAAGGATGCATTAATAGAAAATTGTTAATGAAGACGTCGGAAATTGTTTCATAATTTATTGTATAAAAACAGCTTATCTCTCCTTTTATGTTAAGATATTTATTTATTTATTGCCTATTTATGTATGTATTTGGACACGGAATCACAGAAATTGGTACTTTATGACTGGTAACTAAACCTTTGTTGAAGCGATGTTTGTTTTTCCCGGTTTCTCCTGAATATCACACCGCCGACGTCTGGTAATATCACATTTCTATTGGTCTGTCAGTTAAAGTCCCGCCTTCTTCATGAGCATTAATAGCTCTGTGGCACAAGAAGTAACACAGAAAAACAAGTTGTCTAAATATTTCAACTCCGACAGCCGCAAAGATGATCAATTGGAAGGTAAATCATCGAAAATGGAGTGTTATACAAAGGCCAAATTAATCCTTTATTAATACCTTTTATTTGCTATTTTCCTTTTTCACATTTTACGGTACTGTCTCTAGGACAAAGCTAACGTTTCAATGACGGCTCATTTTGTTTGTCTTTCTATCGGCAAAACGTATTATTTATATAGTTCAGCTATATCACAGTTAAGTAGTGCATTTGAATTTCATGGAGTCTTTTTGTTGAATAACTGGTGTGAGTGTGTGTAACCGTTAACTGTAGGTGTCGTCAGCTCGTGTGGACATGCTTTAACATTAATTTTAATAAATCGGCTGTCACCTATTGAACAAAGTACGCCGAAATTAAGAGAGTTCTGTGCTAAGTAGAGAACCGGCTAATTAACTGGTAATTTTGGTCCTGTTAGTCAGAAATGTGAAACTTACAGAATTTTTGAATGAGATTTGGCCTGTGGAAAGTCCACTCACTGTGCAGCTGTTTCTCCCTTTCACATGCTGCCTCCCCTCTCTGTGACCAAATTAACTCCCACCTCCCACCTAAAGTAGACAGCTGAAACCCCTGGTGGCTGACAGAGGAGGGGGGAGACATTTCTCCAGGATCCCTGACTGATCCAGAACTTTCTTTGATCATAATAGTTCTTAAAATCAGCATTGTATTGTAGATATAGAGAAAAGAAAACAACCAGGGCAACACAGAATTGTACGTTGTGCTGATCTGAGGTTAAAAAGTGCACTATTTTTTGTCCTCAGGCATTGGACAACGTCCCCCTCCTTTTTTACATCTTGGCCCTCAAGACACTGCTCCTGTGTTTGGGCTTTGCGGGGGTGAAGATCTACCAGAGTAAGAAAGCAGAGGAGGCCCTGAAGAAGCAGCAAGCTGAGAAGAGGAGGCTGGCCCAACAAACACAGGCACTCATTGACAACTTCAAGGAAGACTAAGACAGGTTTGACACCATACCTCCTCAAAGCAGCTTTAAGTTCTTCCTCCAAATGTGTCAGAACAATAACTACGGAAACAGGAGGACTCGCTTCAGGAGATCGTTTATGGTTCCACTACAAGACCTGTTGATGATTATATATTTACACACATTGTGTAAAGATTGGACTTGAACTTTTTTTTTTCTTAGTATATATAAGAGGAAACTACAGTAAAAGGATACTCAGAAGAGGACTTTTGTCTCTTTCGTGAGGAGATGACCATGTGAAGCTTCAGTAACGCAAGCTCAAGCTCCCTGAGCGTCATCTGCTGATCTTCCACTCGCTTTGAGCTGAGAGCGTACGCAACCTGGAAAAATATGCTCCACTTTACCAATCCTTACTTTGATACGAGTTAGACTGCTCTGTTCGGTGTTTGCTGTGTAAAATGCTGTAAATCGTGGAGCAACTTTGTGCATGTTTTCTATCTGCATTAAATGGTTTTGAACCTTGGTTTCCTGTACTTCCTGGAAACTTTACTTTACACCTCTATTTTCAAACACAACTTTTTCACATAGAAGATTACAAACTGCCGTTTAACCACCTGGATGTACGACCACCTTGAATGTCAGGGTTCGTGGTGTCGTGAGCGTTTTTTTTAAAATAGTACCAATTTTGAGGTTTTTTCAGCAAAACGAAATAATTTAAGTATTTTTTTGTAAAATTTAAAGTTTTTAAATAAGCTTATTTTGACATCTGCTTTTACGATGTAATAGTAAGAGGAGACAACAAAATGATCTTCAAAAACAAGTTTTGATGAAGTGAATTTATTCAAGTTTATTCCATTTGTTTCACTTCATCACCATGCCATCTTTTATCTTCATCACAATTTCAGTCATGAGCACACAGTCAAATAGCTGATTTTACATTTTGTTTTCTAGTCTGTTTAACAAATGTTGAATTAGAAAAGGCATCATGTTTGTTTGGACACTTTTCAAGGTGAATAGGAAGCTTTTTTCCACATGTTATAATGAGGCATTTTGTGTCCAAATGTACACCTCTGTAGCTGCAATCGCTGCCTTTCCTAATAATTGTACAGTCAACAACAGGAAACTTGTCAGATTTGGTCTTTTGTTCATCATTCTTGTTTTTACATAATTTAACAATTTCTTCAGATTTTTCCAAAATGAAAGTGTTAATTGGTTTACAACATCCTCCTTTATTGATTCCCTTCATCTCTTCAGTACATTGTTCAGGCTTCATCCCTGGTTTGATGTGTTGCAATTTGAAGTGTTCATACTGCGTTTTGTAATTGTAATCCTGGTCGACCCGGAACGCATCAGAACCCAGGAGCACCAGGAGCAAACAAGCGATCTGCAACTTCATCATTCCCTGGAGAAGAAAAGCACACATTTACATGAGTCTTTCCTTTTGATATGTTGTTGAGGTTGTTGGTCTGCAGGAGGTTTATAATGATATAACATAAAACAATTTAGCAGAAGGCACGTTAAGCTTTTGTCAATGGTAACTCAGTCCAACTCTTTGTACATTATTAGACTTTCTTGTCTAAAAAGAGTTTGTTTTACAGAGAAACAAAGCAGTTCGAGCAGCTCCAGATCAATTCAATTATAACCAGTTATATTCCAGTTGAGTTCAATTTGTTATATCCTAGTTATAATCGATGACCTTCCACTAAAAACTGGTTCAGTGTGATTATATTCATATGATTTATGCTATAATATGTAGTTTATAAATTGGAAATACTCAGCATGTTCACCAGCGTCATTTCTACTCACCTCAGGCTTTGTTTGACTCAAGTGGTTTGACTGGTTTCCTGCAGCTGTTTGAAGTCCCTCTGTAACCATGGAAACCATGATCATATGTTTAATTGCTCTGTAAACTGAACTGCATCGCAAAGTAATTCTTTCCATTGTTTAAGAGTGTGTTTTTCAAATAATCCTATCAACTATTAGATCTTAGAATAATAGTCTTTTACCTGCTGATGGAGAACAGGAGACAAAAGTTCTGTCTTTTCATCAAAGATCCTCCAGCATCATTTAGTCCTCAGTGTTCACGTCGTTTAATACAAAAACAGCTGAAGGAGGAGTTTTCTAAGTAACCTATCCACATATCATATCTTCAGCACATTACCAAATAAAGAAATAACGCTAAGGTTGCACAACAATACGTATTATATTGATTACCTTAAAAACACATGATTGGTCATATGATGCTCTCATTACCAGTGCTTGTTATGTATAAGTAATGTGACAAACAAATGATTGGTCAGCCACTGCTGCATTCGTCTGAACTTTATGCAGTTTTGTACGTGCACATGCTGCCGTGCTCATGTTCTAATTTTGGCATGTCGCAGCGGAGATGAGCAGAGGTTTGACCACCAAAAAAAAGTGGTTAACTGAGAAGATGACACTGCTCCTAACCACGGTGACATGAAACGTTAGAAAGATGCGTGCATATTTTATAAGAAAATCAAGCATCCTGCTGCTCTATGAAGTGCAACTGTGGGAGGTTAAACTCTTGGTTGAGTTTATTTTATTTAATTGACCCTTCTGGTCACCTAATAGACTTAGAGTTCTCCCATTGACAAGCAATAATAGTTTCATCACCTGTAAATGAAAAAGTTAGTGTATAAATTGTATGTATAAATTGTATCTTTGTTGTCTCTCATGAACATTTGGTTTTATTTTTATTTTTTTATTCTTTCAACATATGAATGTTCTCAAAAATGTTGCAGTAACCATGACTTTAGCGGTGGCATTTGTGTTTTTTCTTTATTCTTTAACTTTTTTTTTTATCCACAGAGAGGTTGATGACTGGAAAATGACTAATTTGTGTCTGCAAACAGGTAAACCACACACAGAAGATGGTTCATGTCAATCTACTAATTCAAATGAGATACTCTTAAAAGTGCACATTTTATTAATTTGGACAAAAAAAAAAACTGTGAAAATAACATGTTTGCTTAGATGCTTCAAATGTGTTTAAAAAGCTGACAGATGTGTATTTGGACAGGGCTCAACTTGGACCTGACTCTGACTTGATCCCTGGGATTTTGACACGGGACTCAGACTAGAAGTTTCCAGTTTCTGGACTGACCTCTGTGGGTTGGCTCCAGAAGTTACTTAGATTTATGTATTTGTTTTTACCACATCAGGTAAAATTGCATGGCATAGCCAGTGGCTACGAGTTGGACCTTTGAACTCGGGTCAGTGGAGACCGACTCACTTCTGGAGCTACTCACCAGTGCTCAGTCTAGAAAATGCAAAATTATCTTTTCTGTTTCTTTTTCACATCTTGCTCACAAAAAGTCTAAAACTGCAATGATTTGAATGAAGAATATTTGTTCATTGTGAGAACACAGTTCCCCGCCATTCTGACATCCTCATCACCCTCTGTACAACCTCTTTGTCAGCAGCAGTGCAGCATCAAAAGTAAGTCAGTACTTGCTCTGTGGTGAAGGTCACCACCAGGTTTCAACATCTGCCAAAGCCTGTCATTTCCTTAGTTTGTTTTGTATTTAAAGCCAGCCAACCATTAAAAGCAGAAATCTTGCTTTCAAGATTTCAATGATGTGGAACATCGAGAACTCAACCGACCGTATGGACAGACACATGACCCTCACGTCCTACCAGGAGTCCATCGTGTATCTGGGAACAGACGTCTCCTTTGTGAAGTCTTCTTGTTGAGAAAATTTGGGCATTTGCATTGAGAGACCAGCTGATCCATGGTTTACTAGAGTCAGAAGATTTGCAGAGAGAGTCTGTCTCTATAATCATTTTAAGAGCTTTAATAACTATCATTAGTGATGTTTATATTGGTGAGAGGTGACATATTGAAAAGGTCACACCCTCAAACTTTTCAACACTTTTAAGACTTCCATTTAAGGGAAGAAAATTCTTTGTTAATGTGAAGCATTTTCTCAAACTTATTTCGTGTTAAAGAGCAGAAGCACCCTCTACAGTTCATGCAAAGGAAGCGTTTTGTGGACGCTGCACTTTCCTTACTGTCTGAAAGCCTGTTGGTGTGACATACATAACCTCTTTTTTAAATAAGCTTATTTTGACATCTGCTTTTACGATGTGATAGTAAGAGGAGACAACAAAATAATCTTCAAAAACAAGTTTTGATTAAGTGAATTTATTCAAGTTTATTCCATTTGTTTCACTTCATCACCATGTCATCTTTTATCTTCATCACAATTTCAGTCATGAGCACACAGTCAAATAGCTGATTTCACATTTTGTTTTCTAGTCTGTTTAACAAATGTTGAATTAGAAAAGGCATCATGTTTGTTTGGACACTTTTCAAGGTGAATAGGAAGCTTTTTTCCATATGTTATAATGAGGCATTTTGTGTCCAAATGTACACCTCTGTAGCTGCAATCGCTGCTTTTCCTAATAATTTTACAGTCAACAACAGGAAACTTGTCAGATTTGGTCTTTTGTTCATCATTCTTGTTTTTACATAATTTAACAATTTCTTCAGATTTTTCCAAAATGAAAGTGTTAATTGGTTTACAACGTTGACGGTCATTGATTCCCTTCATCTCTTCAGTACATTGTTCAGGCTTCATCCCTGGTTTGATGTGTTGCTTTTTGAAATGTTCATACTGCGTTTTGTAATTGTAATCCTGGTCGACCAGGAACGCATCAGAACCCAGGAGCACCAGGAGCAAACAAGCGATCTGCAACTTCATGATTCCCTGGAGAAGAAAAGCACACATTTACATGAGTCTTTCCTTTTGATATGTTGTTGAGGTTGTTGTCATACAAAGGTTTGGCGATGCGTGAAAAGTCCTGCACATCCGTCCTATAATAGCTCATAAACCCCAGAATTTGCCGGACTTCTCCGACTGTTTGTGGTTTTCTTTGCTTTAGTGCCTGCACCGCTTTAACATCCTTAGGATCCACTTTCACTCCATCTTCTGACACTAGACGACCGACATATCGTACCTCTTTGCGGGACAACTCACATTTCTCGGGTTTTAGCTTTACTCCATGATGTTGTAATGCCTGGAGGACTCTCTTTAGCACCTGGACGTGTTCATTGAATGACTTGGAGAAACACAATATATCATCAAGGTAGGGAATACAGCATTCGTCACGAAGTAAGTCTAGCATTCCTTCCATACTCCGTTGGAAGGCTGGTGGCGCATTTGACAGGCCAAAGGGAATCCTTACCCACTCATAGAGCCCCCATGGGGTGGTAAACGCGGTCAGGTACCTTGATCCTTCTGCAATAAAACCCTGATGGTAAGCTTTACCCTGGTCAAGGACCAAAAACCAGCTATAACCTCCAAGGGAGTCAGTAAGATCCTGAATCCGAGGAAGAGGGTGTCTGTCTGGAACTGTTTTATTGTTTAGGAGGCGATAGTCAATACGCAGTCGCAAAGATCCATCTTTTTTTCTCACACAGATGACTGGGGCTGCGTAGGGTGACTCCGACTTAACAATCCATCCTTTGACTATCAGTTCTTGAATGTACTCTTTCACCTCCTTGTAAAGAGGTTTTGGGATGGAGGCATAGGCTCTCTGGACTGGTGTGTCATCTTTAAGCCTAATTTCCATTTGCAGTGAAGAAATGCATCCTATATCTGTACTGTCCTGGGAGAATGCTGCACACTCTTCTATTAACACCTTTTCTGTGGCACCTGTGGCAACCACGGACGGCTTTGCTAGCTGGGATGGTGACATTGTCTGCCTACTCTCAATATGGCTGGCTCACAGTCCTTCTGTTGTGGCGCTTGAATAGAATTGATCATGGCCACTACCTGGTGTTCACCTACCCCAAACGCCCTGCGTAGAAGACTATGAAGTACGGCTGTCGCCTCTTTGTCTGACTCTTGTCTTTGGATGATGGCTCCAAGCACATTAGCACCTACTAGTGGCTGTGGGAGTGACAGTTGACTGACTAAAAATGGGGCTTCTACAGTGAGGTTGGGATCTTTACGGCCAGCCAGAGCAACTGTAAGCTCGACCCACCCATCATATGGAACTGCTTGGCCATTGACTGCGTAAACCTCAAATTCATCATTTAGCAGCTCTTGGAGTGGTCTCACTACTTGGTTAGGCAGGTATCTTTTGAACCACTGCCTGTCCACTATACTCACTTGTGACCCAGAGTCAAATAAAACTGTTACAGGATTGCCACCAATGAAGCAATTAAGTAGACTTTTCTTACCAACCAGAGGAACTTTGTTGTTGATGGAATTCTGACAGGAATACTCACATTGCTGCCTTTTGTTGTGCTTAGACTGGTTCCTCAGGTGCTTGCTGCACTGTCTTGTAAACTGATTTGTTGTTTGTGCAGAGGTAGACTTTATTGACTGTGACTGTGGTCCTGCACTGGCCCCTGGCTGTCCCATGACAGAGACCGATCCCAGTTTCCCTGAGTCCTGGAGCGCTTGAGGCATCCCACTGCTCTGTGCCCTGGCTCACCGCACACAAAGCAATGACTACACTCCTGTAAATCTTGCTCAGCACATTTCTGACACAGAAATGTTTTCTTTGGGGTCTTGGCGCGGTGTCTAGCCAAAAATTGAGGCTGTTGTGAGTTGTAGTCTCTCGTTCCATCAAAGTAGCTACCATGCTGGTTAAGGTCTCTACTTGCGCCGCAAGTTGTTTAATTGTGTGTCAGGTTTGCTGTTCTTTGACTACCCTGTCCTTCATTTCCACCACTGCACTGTGAGCTTGTATTGGCCTTTGACGACTGATTTGACCTAACCGTCGCTGGTGTTCGTTCTCATCACTGATTATCTTTGTGACCTCACTTAGAATTTCTTCATCGGTGATGTTAGTTTTGACAGTGAGGGGTCTTAGTCTTTGTCGCAGCTCTGTATATTTAACTCCCAGGCCTTGATAGACGGTGTGTAGGAAAACTTCCTGAATGGTTCTTGAATCGTAGGAAATGGCTGTGTTGGCATGTTTTGACTGGAAAATTAGTTTCTGCTTGAGTCCAATCATACGGTACAAATACTGCTGAGGTGACTCTTGGTCAGTCTGCCTAGCACACAATAACTCCTGGAACATCTCAGTGGTGGCCTTTTCTCCCAGGTGGGATCTGAGAAAGCCCTGAAGCTCAGGAAGAGGCAGTTCATCCTTGAGCATAAGCATGTCTCTAAAGGTCCCAGGTTTGACAATTTTCAGTACACCTCTCACAATTTCTGCTTGGGAGAATCCCTCTTTTATCCCCTGATTGATCTGTTTTGTGAGACAGTTGTAGCTCAACTCTGAATTCTTATCTCCAATCTGCCCTCCTAGAACTTTGAACTCTCTTTGAGACAGATAAGAGAGATCTTTAAAAGTCACTAGTGTCTCCAGAGGTGGTTGAGCTTGGCTTTGACAGCTGGAGGTAGCTGGTGGTTGGGGGAGTCTTAGTCTCTCACCCAGTGTATCATATACTTTCCTGAGCTCCTCTATTGATTTAGATTCTATGTGCACGTCTGCATCCACTTGAATGTCTGGGTGATTGTCAATTATTGGTGGGACTGGTGACATACTGGATGGGTGTGGGCTAGGTACGTTTGCTGTTGTAACTACATTGGCTGGTTGCATAATGGAGCCCCTAGTTTGAACTACCTGGTGAATCAGATCATCCAACACTAGCAATTGGCTCATACCCTCATCTTCAAGCTGTAGTAGAGTTTGAGAGTGCAGGTAAGTGGTTATGTAGTCCATACAGCCCTCTTTATCCCCTTCACTAAACTGTATGGTGTCCTCGTTGTCTGTAGAAAGGCTTAGATATCATCTCTGACTGGATCGCTGTTTTCTCTGCAGTGACCACAGCAAAACCAATTCAATCTTGAGTTGAAAATCAGTTGAATTTAACAAAAAATATACATATGTACATATATACATAGTTACGGTGTTCTGGAGATGTTGGAGTTGGTGACAAAAACGTCAGGCTTGCCCATTTCCTATGTAGATCAGGTGTTTGGAAATTTGACACTGGGGGAACAGCTCCTGCTTCAAGCAAGGGTTGTAGCTCAACTTGTTCCCATGAAGCTCTCAGGTGCAGAGTTTGCAGATTCAAACCTTATACCCACCCTGTTTTTAAACTTGTGTCCTTCTAGTGAAGACTGAAAAACTTGACAGGAAGCTTGTTTTGCATGTGACTAAGCGACAACAGATAAAAGTTTTTCTGTGCAACAGCAAGGAGTGTCCCAGAGTAGCACAGTTTGATACACAAAGGCTTTCACATGTAAAGGTTGTTGGTTCAGGTCAGTTTTAAAGGTATGTCCTTTTACTGATGACTGAAAACTGGACAGGATGCCTCTGCTGCACGCAGATACAAACATCTCTTCTACAAGTTGATTTTTTGAAAGCAAATCAGAAAAAAAATAACAAGAGATAATAAGTTATCAGTGCTACACAAACTTGTCTCCCAGTGTAGTGCAGTTTGGTACACTGAGGCTCTCACATGTGAAGGTTGTGGCATCAAGCCTCGTACCTAGATGTTTTTAAAATATTGGCTTTCTATAAAGGACTGACAACTGGCCAGGAAGCCAGAAAGGTTGAGCGGAATATAGTTCAACATGTTGAAGTGCTGCATGTGATGTAAAAGAGCTTAAGTTCGATTCCCCAAACTGTCCTCTTCTGTTGAAACAGCGCAAAACCCAGTTGATCCATTTTAAAGTCCAACTCTCAAAATACAAAGTTAAAAGCGCTATGAGACACAAGCAAAAGCTGTGGTACACGGTGGTGTGGAGGCTTTGCTCACGGCTATAAGGCGCAAATGAAAGGATGTTGCATGCGGTGATGCAGGATCTAGAAGCGCCAGAGTTTGATTCCCCCAACTGTCCTCTTCTGTTGAAACAGCGCAAATCCCAGTTGATCCATTTTAAAGTCCAACTCTCAAAATACAAAGTTAAAAGCGCTATGAGACACAAGCAAAAGCTGTGGAACACGCTGGTGTGGAGGCTTTGCTCACGGCTATAAGGCGCCAATGAAAGGATGGTGCATGCTCTGATGCTGGTTCAAGAACTGCGTGAGTTCAAGTCCCCCAATGGTCCACTTCTGTTGAAACAGCGCAAAACCCAGTTCATCCATTTTAAAGTCCAACTCTCAAAATACAAAGTTAAAAGCGCTATGAGACACAAGCAAAAGCTGTGGTACACGGTGGTGTGGAGGCTTTGCTCACGGCTATAAGGCGCAAATGAAAGGATGTTGCATGCGGTGATACAGAATCTAGAAGCGCCAGAGTTCGATTCCCCCAACTGTCCTCTTCTGTTGAAACAGTGCAAATCCCAGTTGATCCATTTTAAAGTCCAACTCTCAAAATACAAAGTTAAAAGCGCTATGAGACACAAGCAAAAGCTGTGGAACACGCTGGTGTGGAGGCTTTTCTCACGGCTATAAGGCGCCAATGAAAGGATGGTGCATGCTCTGATGCTGGTTCAAGAACTGCGTGAGTTCAAGTCCCCCAATGGTCCACTTCTGTTGAAACAGCGCAAAACCCAGTTCATCCATTTTAAAGTCCAACTATCAAAATACAAAGTTAAAAGCGCTATGAGACACAAACAAACACTGTGGTATACAGTGGGTTGGAGGCTTTGCTCACGGCTATAAGGCGCCAATGAAAGGCTGGTGCATGCCGTGATGCAGGATCAAGAACTGCGTGAGTTCGAGTCCCCCAATGGTCCACTTCTGTTGAAACAGTGCAAAACCCAGTTCATCCATTTTAAAGTCCAACTCTCAAAATACAAAGTTAAAAGCGCTATGAGACACAAACAAAATCTGTGGTACACGGTGGTGTGGAGGCTTTGCTCACGGCTATAAGGCGCCAATGAAAGGATGGTGCATGCTCTGATGCTGGTTCAAGCCTCCTTGTCAGTACCCGGATTACTAGGTGGGTATAGTGAGGTCAGTGGGGGCAGGCAGGCAGGCAGGGGGATGAGTGAGGTCAGTGGGGGGAGGCAGGCAGGCAGGCAGGCAGGTAGGTGGAGTGAGGTCAGTGGGCGGAGGCAGGCAGGCAGGGGGAGGAGTGAGGTCAGTGGGCGGAGGGAGGCAGGCAGGGGGAGTGAGGTCAGTGGGGGCAGGCAGGCAGGCAGGCAGGTAGGGGGAGGAGTGAGGTCAGTGGGGGGAGGGAGGCAGGCAGTAGGGGGAGTGGGGGCAGGCAGCCAGGTAGGGGGAGGAGTGAGGTCAGTGGGGGGAGGGAGGCAGGCAGGCAGGCAGTAGGGGGAGTGAGGTCAGGTAGGTGGAGGAGTGGGGGCAGGCAGGCAGGTAGGGGGAGGAGTGAGGTCAGTGGGGGGAGGGAGGCAGGCAGGTAGGGGGAGGAGTGAGGTCAGTGGGGGCAGGGAGGCAGGCAGGTAGGGGGAGGAGTGAGGTCAGTGGGGGGAGGGAGGCAGGCAGGCAGGCAGTAGGGGGAGTGAGGTCAGGTAGGTGGAGGAGTGAGGTCAGTGGGGGGAGGCAGGCACGAAGGCAGGTAGGGGGAGGAGTGAGGTCAGTGGGGGCAGGGAGGCAGGCACGAAGGCAGGTAGGGGGAGGAGTGAGGTCAGTGGGGGCAGGGAGGCAGGCACGAAGGCAGGTAGGTGGAGGAGTGAGGTCAGGTAGGGGGAGGAGTTAGGGGGGAAGGCAGGAGGAGAGAGCAGAATTTTCATTTTGTTTTAACACAAAATGAAAATTCTGCTCTCTCCTCCTGCCTTCCCCCCTAACTCCTCCCCCTACCTGACCTCACTCCTCCACCTACCTGCCTGCCCCCACTGACCTCACTCCTCCACCTACCTGCCTGCCCCCACTGACCTCACTCCTCCCCCTACCTGCCTGCGTGCCCCCACTGACCTCACTCCTCCCCCTACCTGCCTGCCTGCCTGCCTGCCTGCCTGCCCCCACTCCTCCCCCTACCTACCTGCCTGCCTGCCTCCCTCCCCCCACTGACCTCACTCCCCCCACTGACATCACTCCTCCCCCTACCTGCCTCCCTGACCTCACTCCTCCCCCTACCTGCCTGCGTGCCTGCCCCCACTGACCTCACTCCTCCCCCTACCTGCCTGCGTGCCTGCCCCCACTGACCTCACTCCTCCCCCTACCTGCCTGCGTGCCTGCCCCCACTGACCTCACTCCTCCCCCTACCTACCTGCCTGCCTGCCTCCCTCCCCCCACTGACCTCACTCCCCCTACTGCCTGCCTGCCTCCCTCCCCCCACTGACCTCACTCCTCCCCCCGCCTGCCTGCCTGCCCCCACTCCTCCCCCCGCCTGCCTGCCTGCCTGCCCCCACTGACCTCACTCCTCCCCCTACCTGCCTGCCTGCCCCCAATGACCTCACTCCTCCCCCTACCTGCCTGCCTGCCCCCACTGACCTCACTCCTCCCCCTACCTGCCTGCCTGCCCCCACTGACCTCACTCCTCCCCCTACCTGCCTGCCTGCCCCCACTGACCTCACTCCTCCCCCTACCTGCCTGCCTGCCCCCACTGACCTTACTCCTCCCCCTACCTGCCTGCCTGCCCCCAATGACCTCACTATACCCACCTAGTAATCCGGGTACTGACAAGGAGGCTTGAACCAGCATCAGAGCATGCACCAGCCTTTCATTGGCGCCTTATAGCCGTGAGCAAAGCCTCCAACCCACCGTGTACCACAGTGTTTGTTTGTGTCTCATAGCGCTTTTAACTTTGTATTTTGAGAGTTGGACTTTAAAATGGATCAGCTGGGTTTTGCACTGTTTCAACAGAAGTGGACCATTGGGGGACTAGAACTCACACAGTTCTTGATCCTGCATCACGGCATGCACCAGCCTTTCATTGGCGTCTTATAGCCGTGAGCAAAGCCTCCAACCCACCGTGTACCACAGATTTTGTTTGTGTCTCATAGCGCTTTTAACTTTGTATTTTGAGAGTTGGACTTTAAAATGGATCAGCTGGGTTTTGCACTGTTTCAACAGAAGTGGACCATTGGGGGACTAGAACTCACGCAGTTCTTGATCCTGCATCACGGCATGCACCATCCTTTCATTGGCGTCTTATAGCCGTGAGCAAAGCCTCCAACCCACCGTGTACCACAGCTTCTGTTTGTGTCTCATAGCGCTTTTAACTTTGTATTTTGAGAGTTGGACTTTAAAATGGATCAGCTGGGTTTTGCGCTGTTTCAACAGAAGACGACAGTTGGGGGAATCGAACTCGCTCTCTTCTTGAACCAGCATCAGAGCACGCACCATCCTTTCATTGGCGCCTTATAGCCGTGAGCAAAGCCTCTACACCACCGTGTACCACAGTTTTTGCTTGTTTCTCATAGCGCTTTTAACTTTGTATTTTGAGAGTTGGAATTTAAAATTTATCAACTGGGTTTTGCGCTGTTTCAAGAGAATAGGCAAAAGGCCATGTGGGGGACTGGAACTCAAGCTCTTTTACACCACATGCAGCACTTCAACATGTTGAACTAGATTCCGCTCAACCATACCGGCTTCCTGTCCGGTTGTCAGTCCTTTATAGAAAGCCAATATTTTAAAAACATCTAGGTACGAGGCTTGATGCCACAACCTTCACATGTGAGAGCCTCAGTGTACCAAACTGCACTACACTGGGAGACAAGTTTGTGTTGCACTGATAACTTATTATCTCTTGTTATTTTGTTTTTGTTTTGCTTTCAAAAAATCAACTTGTAGAAGAGATGTTTGTATCTGCGTGCAGCAGAGGCATCCTGTCCAGTTTTCAGTCATCAGTAAAAGGACATACCTTTAAAACTGACCTGAACCAACAACCTTTACATGTGAAAGCCTTTGTGTATCAAACTGTGCTACTCTGGGACACTCTTTGCTGTTGCACAGAAAAACTTTTATCTGTTGTCGCTTAGTCACATGCAAAACAAGCTTCCTGTCAAGTTTTTCAGTCCTCACTAGAAGGACACAAGTTTAAAAACAGGGTGGGTATAAGGTTTGAACCTGCAAACTCTGCACCTGAGAGGTTCTTGGGAACAAGCTGAGCTACAACCGCCACTGTTGCGCTTAAATCCTTAAGCAAACTCTTTTAATGAAACACTATTCGGGACAAAGTGAGCTACTGCAAGTTATCCTTCGTTGTCATTTTGTTTCTTATTGGATTTCAAAATATTCAACTTGTAGAAGAGCTGGTTGTATCAGCATGTTGTAGAAGAACTGAATCTGAACACAACCAAGTACTTCCATTAACACTGAATTCCTTAGTGACAAAACGTGACTCCTTTTCACAATGAAGTGGATGGCACATACCCTCCTCCATAACACACTACGCTACTTAGTCACATACAAAACGAGCTACCCTACAGGTTTTTCAGTCCTCAATAGAAGGACACAACTTTAAAAACAGGTTACAAAGTTTGAACCCGCAAAGTCTGCACCTGAAAGCTTTTTGGGAACAAGCTGAGCTACTGTGGGACACCCTTCACTGATCCATTGAAAACCTTTTCTCTGTTGTCGTTTTGTTTCTTTTTGGATTTCAAAATATTCCAACTTACTACTCCTAGTTATGTAGAATCCCTTAGGTACAAAAAGTGACCCATTTTCACAATGAAGTTGATAACCCATGCCCTCCTCCATAAGACTCCACACTACTTATTCATATGCAGCAGTGGATTCCTGCTCAGTTTTCAGTCCTCGGTAGAAGGACATAACTTTAAACAAGGTTTGGGTATAAGGTTTGAACACCCAAACTCTCCAACTGAAAGCCTTGTCAGACGAAGCTGAGCTACTGTGGGCCAATGCACGCTTATGCACTGAAAACCTTTTATCTGTTGTCATTTGTTTCTTTTTGGATTGCAAAATATTCAACTTGTAGAAGAGTTGGTTGTATCAGCATGTTGTAGAAGAATCTGAACACAACCAAGTACTTCTAGTTTTTTTGACTCCCTTACTTACAAAGAGTGACACCTTTTCACAATGAAGTTGATAGCAGACGCTCTCCTCCGTAACACATTACTCTACTTAGTCACATTCAGGAGTGGATTCATGCCTGCTTTTGTTGTCTGAAATATTCTCAGGTTCGTCGGAGGTAGGTATACAGAAAACACAGACAGGCTATGGTGCTAGAATATATGTAATTTCATCCCCCGCAGAGCATAGCACAATCAATACATAGGCGAAGCGTTCCATTTTCTCTTACCGTGACACACGGACTGTCCTGTTTCTTTCTGGATTTCAAAATATTCAACTTGTAGAAGAGCTGCTTGTATCAGCATATTGTAGAGCGAAGTGAATCTGAACACAATTTCTACTTCTAGTTATGTTTATTCCTTTAGTTACAAAAAGTGACCCATTTTGACAGCAAAGTTGATAGCACACACCCTTTTCTATAACACACTATGCTACTTAATTACTTGTGGCAGAGGATTCCTGCCTGGTTTTCAGTCCCTAGGACATTTATTTAAAAATGGTTAGGTTATAAGGTTTGAACCCCCAAACTCTTCACCTGAAATTCTTGTTGGAAAAGGCTGTGCTACTCTGGGATAACCTACCACTCCACTGAAAAGCTTTTATCTGTTGTCGTTTTGTTTCTTTTTAAATTTCAAAATTTTCAACTTGTGGAAGAGCTGGTCATATGAGCATGTTGTAGAGAGAACCTAATCTGAATACAAACAAGTCCATCTAGTTATGTTGAATCCTTTAGTTATAAAAAGTGACCAATTTTGACAACAAAGTTGATAGCAAACTTGCTCCTTCACAACACACTGGTCTACATAGTCACATGCAACAGAGGCTGAGAGATGGTCAAATATCTTCAAGATAAAACCAACAAAACGTTCACATGCTTTTGAGGAAACAACTCTTGTTTTTACATCTTTATTCATGTCGTTGAGCTGTTTATGTGTTTCATGCCAAACTTCTGACCCATAATGTTCTGCATGCTTCATATTCAATTTTTAATATAGTCTATGTTTTTTTTCTTTTTATCAAAGTGCTTATATTTCATCAGTGTGATTGGATTTAAAGTAAACCTTTATTTTAAAAACTGATATTTTGTGTTTAAAGAAACTTCCAGCTCAATTTTATTAAAACAAAACTGTCGCCGATATATCAGTTTCTGTGACGAACAGTGCAGAGCTTAATATTGACACCTGGTGGATGTGTCGCCATTGAGATTGTTTGTTTTTACTCTACAAAATTGGTATTTGTTCACTCTTAAAACAAAGCTGCAGCAAGAAAAATATTGTTTGAGCAATTATTTTCTACACAACCCAATTTGGTATGACTCAACTTTGTTTGTAGGGACACAACTCACACTATCACTTAAATTAAATTACATTGAGGATAATTATCAATTTAGATGTCACTACTTGGTCCCCTGGGCAATCAAACCTTATTTCACATTGTGCTCGTCGTTGATTACTCAGTGTCCATCATTAGACTTTGGTTCCAGACTAATCCTTTGACAGCCTGAAACGTCCTACGTGTCAGTTAAAAAAAAAAGAAAAAAAAAAATACACACCATAAGAAACTTTCAGACAAAACACCTTCTAGAACTAAAGAAACAAGTCCAATAACAAAGAAGAGTCTGAGTGTATGAAAGAACATTTAATCTAAAAAAAAGGGGCATCTCCAAGAAAAAAATAATTTGTGCAAATTGATTGCACATGTGCAGCATTTGATCGTTTAGAGCAAAATAAATAAATAAATAAATAAATAAATAAATAAATAAATAAATAAATAAATAAATAAATAAAACTCAGCCAATAGAGACCTTTAATAATGAAAAGTAAAATTTAATGCCACTGCACAAACTTTACTCGGGTGTCATTCTTCAACCCTGTATGGTATGAATGTTATGCAATATTACAAATTTTCATTTATATTCAGAATTAGAGGTTTGAGTCCAATAAATAGTGCATTAGAGGTTTCAGGAAGTGGGGCTGCACCGGATACATGTGAGGAACCTTGGTACAACTTGAGTTATTACCTGTGAGCACCGGTAACTGACTTGTCCTCAGGTTCTTCAGGTGGGAACCCCCTTGCACCAGTGTTTAGTTGGTCCCACAAAAACTTCTAGAAGGCTAAATGTTGATCTCCAGTGTCTCTAGTCACTTCCTGCTGTCAGTTCTCACTGCTCCTCACCAACACAACTTCCATTATCTTACCTCTTGCAGGCTCCAGGTAGTACCAGTGTTGATACTACCTTCTCTCGTCTGTCTTCTCAACGAGAAGACGACATTTGTGTCTTATGTAGCGGTGACCCATAAAGCGTCAGTTCCATGAGCTCAATCTCCCCAAACGTCATCTGCAAACAACCCATACAAAATGTGCACAATTTGGATGACAAATGGTTTTGATGCTGCATTTCCTGCAGTTATTTGTCATGTAAGCATCTCAGGTGGTGTTTATACTTGCCTTCATCCCTCTGGATGGTTCATTCCAGTCACTCCATCTCGTACATAGACTTTTACAAGGAGCAACAAGTTTCATTGCGTTTGTCGACTGAAACGCTTCAAAAAGTGGTTGTTGAGAAGAAGAATTTGGTCCAAGTTGTGGTTAGGGAGAAGTGACTAGTCGCATAAGGGAATATTCTGAAGTTCAAACATAGGTCTTATTAGATAGGAAAGACTAAACTTTTTTCAGACAGCAAAAGAAATGTGTGAAAACAGTTTTGAATTAGAAAATGAATTTTCATAAAAATGTAAACAATACTGGTGGTAAGAACATTAAAAAAATTAAATCCCATTTTAAGCCTCTGAAAAGATTGAAACATGTTGTTCCACTTAATGGTTACTGATGGTGCTAAAAGGATTTTCCTGCAGACAAACCGACAGACATAACTGTGTGCAACACGTGTATAGGAGGACTGCTGGTGCAGAAATATTCACCTGCATGCTGCCATCTCGTACTAAATCCATAAGTGGGGTACTGATATGAAAACTACTGTAAACCTTACGAAAAGAGGAGTTCACATGTGGTGGTTTTTCCACAATTGTCAAGGTGTACAGGAAGGTGGTCTCCACTTGTCATTTTAAAACAATTTGTCTAAAGGTTGACCTTTGTATTTGCCCATGTGGTCAAGATTTTTACACAAAAGGAAAGTCCTCAATTTCATTCTTGTCTTCATCTTTTGTTCCTGCACAGTTTTTCAATGTTTCCAAAACGAAGGCATTAATGTCTTTACAATCTCATCTTCTCTGGTTGATTTTCATCATCTCTTTAGTACATTGTTCAGGCTGCATCCCTGGTCTGATGTGTTGCTGTACGAAATATTCATGTTGTGTTTCTTTATCTTCATCTTCATCGACCGAGAGCACAACAGAACCGAGGAGCGCCAGCAGCTAACAAGAAATGGTCTTCTTGAGTCCCTGATGAAGAAAAACACATTTACAGAGTCTTTTTTTATCTTGTGTTAGAAGTTGTTGGTCTGCAGAGTTTTATAACAGTAAAACAATATTGGGCCTTTTAACAAAAGTCATGTTTACCATTAGTAATGAGTCCAGTCCACTGGTTCTTTGAACTGTAAATGTAAAACAAAACACCATTTTAGTCAAGTTACTATTATTCATATTCCAAGTAAGTTAAATGCATCATACCCTAGTTATAGTCCAGGTCCTTCCACTAAAATCTGGTTTAAGAGTGATTATATTCATATGATTCATACAAAAATCCTTTTATTTAAATTAAAAAAAGAAAAAAAAGAAATGAACATTGTTGGTTTACTCAGCATGTTTAACATTATTTCTACTTATCTCAGTCTTTGATTCGAGTGGTTTGACTGGTTTCCTGCAGCAGTTCAAGTCCCTCTGGAACCATAGAAACCCTGATCATGTGTTCAATTACTCTAAACTGAGCTGCATCTCAAAATTACTCTTTGTTTAATGTGCCCTTTTCTGATTTGTTAAAAAGAAAATCTAATTAATAACCCTATTTAATGATTACATGTTTGACAATATATCCAACATTGTAGGCTGCACATTAAATTTTAGTCATTTCAGAATATTGGTGCTTTTTTTTTTTTAAACATTCCACTTATTCAATCATTTCACCATTAAAAAATAGATCCTACTAGTTTTTATCTCCAATCTAACATCATATTTAACATTTCTATAAAACAATGAAAGAATAGATGCTTTTACCTGCTGATGGAGAGCAGCAGACAAAGGTTCTCTCTTTTCTTCAAAGGTCTTCCAGAACTAGTTTTGCCGTTTTTACAACCTTTAATACACAAACAACTGAGGGAGAAATTTGTAAGACAGATCACATCTTCAACAATTACAAAATTAAGGAAAAACTAAGGTTGCAAAGACACCCGAGTCATGAGGCAAACTACTTCAACCTTCTTACTGCATGTTTGTTAGCACAAACAACATAAATGTTAAGAATTGTTGGGTGAGAACCTAAAAGCAGGAGACTGATGCAGCAGGAACAGGAAAAAGGACAAAAGAAAAAAAAAACCTTAAATACAACACCACAGAATAGGAAGAAAACACAAACAGGCCAACAACAAGGATGAGAAAGCCAAGATAATATATACTCACACTGAAGAGACTCTGATGCAAACAATCTGGGAAGATTGGTCAAAGGAAGTCACTTTAGAAACAAACACTGGGACCCAGACTTTCAAAATAAAACAGGAAGAAGTACTACGACAAGGCCAAAGCTAAAGACAGAAGTAAAACCCAAGACAAGCACAAGACAAGAAATCCACAACCCAACAGAAACCCCTGATCGTGACTGTAAGCCTTTCCTCACCACTCCTCCGTCTCTCCTCTTCAGCTGCTCCAACTCTACCATCTCCTGCAGGCATATACTTTATATATAAATGAGGACATCTCTTAAATCATATTGCTCTGATTTGTATTTTAAAGCATTATTTAAGGATTTCAAACTCATAAAAACAAAGCAACAAAGTGTTTTAAACAACAGTGTAATATTTTATAAAGATACATGTTTATAATAATAAAACTGGGTCATCTTAAAAGAAAACAGAATTTAGTCTTCAAGCCAGATTGAAATCTTTTACGTTAAAGAGAGTCAGAATTTTGTATGTTTGTAGTTTTGTCACAAGAATGGGATCAGAAAGATTCTTTAGTTTCTTTAATGAATTACACAGTTTTATATAAAGTTGTTTACAGACAGTCATTTAACATGAGTGCAGCGACTGTGCACGTGGCGTAACAGATGGGTTTCAGTTAAAGCTGGGACTGCCGGCTCCTGTTTACTGTACTGATGGATAGACTAACAGAGGTCTGCAACACATGGGTTATGACATTTGCTGGTGACATTGTGAACTGCTGAGGGGAAAAAAAATCTTAGAGATCAGTAGAAAACGTCTAGTTTTCTGTTTGTAAGTCAGTGTGGAAGTGAAGTTCCTTGAATGGCCACAAGGGGGAGACACCGCACCAAGTCAGTCTCCACTGATCCTCACGTTAAAGAGTACAACTTTACGCCAGAAACATATTAAGGTCCTAGTTAAAAAATAAATAAATAAATAAATAAAAAAGTCACTCAATTATTTAAGCGAATAATAATAATTATTTAAAACACTGGAGGGCTTAGTGGTTAGCACTGTTGCCTCACAGCAAGAAGGTTCCTGTTTCGATTCCCAGCCCGGTGGGTCTTTCTGTTTGTAGTTTGCATGTTCTCCCCGTGCTTGCGTGGGTTTCCTCCGGGTACTCCGGCTTCCTCCCACAGTCCAAAAACATGCAGGGTAGATTAATTGATCATTCTAAATTCTCCCTAGGTGTGAATGTGAGCCCGCCTGTTTGTCTGTCTTGTATGTGGCCCTGCGACAGACTGGCGACCTGTCCAGGTGGACCCCTGCCTTTCGCCTACTATGTGTCGGGATAGGCTCCGACAGACCCCCGTGACCCGGAAACGGATAAAGCGGGTATAGATAATGGATGGATGGAAACACTGGAGGCCTTTAGTAGTGGTAACTGAGAACTGTGTTTCTGCAGAAATAAGTTCCCTTCTACAAGTGTCCATCAGTCTTACAACACATTACAATCAAAGAAAGTTATGTTCAGATAAGGTTCACTGTCAGCTCAAAGGTCAAATGAGCAGAGGCTTGGAGACTTAAAAAAACAAACATAGTTAAAAAAGCTTTTGAAGTTTTTTTAATTTTGGAGACTTTGCTAAAAGAAAAGCATCCTTTTCATAATATACAACATTGCACTAAGAAGTAACCACACAACCACATATAAATCACCTGACTACACCTGTCTCTTTTTGTATCTGACTGGTTTTCTCCACTATATTTGCTCAAGATATATTTAATGATTTTTAAGACCTGCGGTGCAGTTTCATCTATCAGATGTTTTATAATTAAATATATCCATGTCTGTCATTTAGAAGTATAAAACATTATGACATTAGAGAGCTTACTGAAGGGAGCTCCAATGTAAAGATAATTTAAATAAAATAAGACTAAATTAAAATTAGTGCATACAAGGGATGTTAAAGGAAATTAAAGTCTGCTTGAAATAACTGTTTTTAAACTATGTACCATATGTTTTCAGTATTTCTTAGATTTTTCTTAAAGTGGTAATACCATGTTTAACCACAGAACACCCAACAAACAAAATGCACCTAAAGTGGCTTTAAAAATCCCACCGTCATAAAATGGTCTTCACTCATCAGTAAATTGTTTAAGTGGCTCTTTTATGCCCCCGTGTGGTCAGATGTGGTATTACTACATAACGTGACGTAATAGTCAGCCACTACTGTTGATTGAAATTATCAATATACAATTATTTTTTTATTTTTTTCCAGTTTGGTTCAGGAGAATTTGATGATTTGATATTAGATAATAGCAGCAGCAGATGTGTCAGAGATCTACTGGGACCACATTTTTAACTTTTAAGCCTAAATGAGGCGCTGAAACCAAAAGCAGCTGCAGAGCAGAGCTGGAACATCATTTAAAAGAAAAGTGTCTGCAGGTGTCCAAAGATCCAACCAACGGGACTTTCCAGACATCATCAAAAAATGTATGGAGTTAAGAAAGACAAAAGAAGAAACACATTTGTTTATTCCATTGGATTCAGTCAATCAGACCTTCTTTCTCAAAAGTCGTCGTGTTACTGATTATATTGAGCTCCATACAGACGGTGGAGGTGAACAGGACGCTCGTTTACACACTGTATTACAATGTTAGCTCTGTACTGCCTCCCATTGTATTCACAAGGTACAATGCTGGTCCTCATACAGTCAACAATCCTAAAATCATAGCCTGTAATCATATTGTTTGTCATTCCTTTACACAAGCCCAAAATAATATAATCTCTTGTAATGATGAAAGTATTTCTTCCTTTGCATTGGTGGATGCTGTTGCCGTTGATATAAGCCATCTTGGTGGTACATTGTTCAGGTTCCATACTTGAACGGATGTGTTGGGTTCTGAACTGGCTGTACTGGTTAAACGAGAGCGCAGCAGAGCAGAGGAGCATCAGCAGAAAACAAGCCAACTGCATCTTCATGATTCCCTGAAGAGGAGAAAAAAAGACACGTTTGCATTAGTCTTTCCTCATCAAGTGAGGAGGTTGTATCTTTAAAGGCTTTCAGATCAATTTCAAATCATCAAAAAATTATGACTATGTGACTGCATGAATATAAGACTCTGTCAGACCACTGAACATACTTTCACACATGTACTTTGACATGTTGGTTGGTACAATGATGTTCACGCAGAAACTTTAAGACGTGGAGCTGAAATTATGGAGATTTTTGGATGGAGGTTATTCTTCACAATTCACTTTGAAACTTTGGCTCATCACTGTTGCAAAGATTGAGTCACAAGTAAAAACAAGAAAACAACCTTTTGTCATCAAAACTATCCCCAGTTGTAAAAGATGCATCTGTTTTCTATGCAGTATAGATTTTCTTTATTTTATCAGTGCAGACAAGCAATTTCAACATTTCAATCATCACTGACCTTATTTCTTGCTCGGATGTTGAGTAGTCGGTAAGTTTGCAGGTTGACCCGCTGTTGTTCAGGCAGATGCTGAAGTGAGTCAAGGCACCGCTTAAAGGAGAGCTGATGTCTTCAATGATGGAAGGCCTCCAAAGATGCAGCCTGGTTAGACTGGAGGCTTTAAATAATGACCCGGAGGACGGGAAGTATCTGATGAAATATTATCTGAACAAGAAACCTTTGATTAAGAATACAAGATATGCAAATGAAGGAATTACGGTGTAGATGTTGCTCAAGTGTACAAAGTCTTGATTAACTCAGCAATACAATGCAACAGACACTGTTGAGCAACTTGAAGTCTTGAGAAATAGTAAACTTTACTTCTCCAGGTGCTGGAGATTGTCCAGGCCCATCAAGCTGTATCCTACCTTCCACCAGAAGAAGTCGACAACCAGGACATCCCAGCGGTATCAAAGATGTACGAGCAGCATCAGCAACAAAGACACAATATGGATCTTCATGGTTCACTCCTGCGGGAGAAAAAAAACAACAACAAACTTAGAGATCAGTAGAAAACCTCTGGTTTTCTTTTTTTTAAGTCAGTGTGGAAGTGAAGACTACTGAATGGCCACAAGGGGGAGACACGGCACACGAGTTAGTCTCCACAAACTGGAGGCCTGCAGGTTTTCCAACAGCCGGCAAGTGCCAGTTTCTTAATTTGCCAGGTTTACGTCTAGATTTCTAAGCAAAGCCACAGTCGACTCTGTGAAACACAGTGATATCTTGTGTGAAAATATTTTCATGAACTCTAAATTTGAGCTGCTGTAAATTTACATACAGTCACTCACTCTCCGTGGTTGCTTAGATCTCAGGTTCAGCCAGAAAATAAAGGAGTTGAAGCTAAAAGGATAGAGGATTGATGGGAAAAAAAGCAGACAACTCATTCTGCACTTCCCCAAAGTTCATAAAACAAATACATTTTATCGCTTTCACAACATTTTTGCTGAGTAGTGGTGACTGAGAACTGTGTTTCTGCAGAAATAAGTTCCCTTCAACAAGCGTCCATCAGTCTTACAACACATTACAATCAAAGAAAGTATCCTCAGGTAAGGTTCACTGTCAGCCCAAAGGTCAATTAAGCAGAAGCTTTGAGACCTAAAAAACATCACAGAATGTTCAACTCCAGTGAATCTGGATCTTTATGGTTCACTGCTAGAAAAAACGGATTTAGATTAGAAGATGCGTTGATCTTTATCATCCATTAAGTTGAGCTGAGTTCCAGTAGGTCAAAACTAGACCAAAACCATTGGACTTGTCCAGTGTATCATGGTGATTTTATATATCAGTATATACTCAGTACCCAGTACTCCTGGGTAATGGAAACATCTCACCACATCAGATGGAGAAACACCACGAAGCTGCTTTTGTCTTTTTCATCAACGCTGTCGACCACTCTTTGAAGAAGCTGCCCCTACAAGAGTCGCTGCTCAAGCATGCAAAGTTTGTAGATGTTCACAGAAGTTACAATGTGCTATTGAAAATGCCCTTTACTTTGTTGAGAGGTTAGAATTTATTGATCAATTTCTGTTTATTAAAGACTCATCCCTTCTTTGCTTACAGCTTTGGGTGGCATCGGCATCAGACGATTTCCTTTAACAGATGTCTATTAAGACTTAATCATACATCTGCTGGACCCGGTCATCAATAATGACAATTAAGACGGCTGGCCTCGAGCCTTGTTTCAACTGAGAGCCCTCCAAAGAAATAAAAATAAAGATGTTTAAAAAAAAGCCACAAGCCAATAAAACAAGGCGCACAGAGGAATTATTGTAATTGAAATTGCTGTTTTTTCTTGTTCCTTTATATAGTTACATAGACTGTTTTATTTAGAAGTTGTTGGTACTTTGTTTCTGTTTCACTTTTAAGGCCAATTTATTTACCTTTTTATTTACATTTTCTTACTTTTGAGTGCTATATTTTATGATTAAACCTGCACAAAATGAGAAATGCTGTCTTGCTGATATATATACAAATAAAACAAGTAATGGCCTTATGGGCTGTTTCACTGTGTACTGACCTGAAAAATGTAAGAAGAGCATGAAATTAGACGAAGCACTGCCGTTCACGCCCAGATTGTGTTCTGGATGTGAGGCTTCAAGAGCACTCGTCAGGATGACATCATAGGGTATTTTTTAAGGTTTAATGATGAGGGATTGATTTCTGTTTGAAGTTTGGTCAATATTTAAAATGGTCTTTGAAAGGAAAAAAGTCCAGATACATCATGTAAATCAAACAAAGGAATATGATGACAGGGGTGTTAGTGACACCAGGGAAGTTTATAAAAACTCTCAGAATTCAACACCTGCTTATTAATGATCAAATAAAGACAGAGAAGATGAAAAAGATCAACATCAACAGCAACTCATATTAAGTGAATTTATTGAAGTTTCTTCCACTTGTTTTACTCAAAATATTCTCAGTTTTCATTGTCATTATTTTATCTTTAATGTTTCCAGAATTCATTTTTGAACAGACAGACAAATGATTTTTATCACATTTTAGATCATTCTGTTTAAAAAGCGCTGAAGTTACAACATCAGTTTGGTTAACAATGTGTAAGATGTACAGGATGCTTTGCTCTACATGTTACTTTAACACATGTCTGGTCTTGTTTCTTGTACGAGCACGGCTGATTTTTGCCAATCAGTTCACACAGAACAATTGTCTTATCAGTTATTTTGACTGTATGTTCTTTTTTATTAGCTTTACACTTGTCAACAATTTCCTCAGGCATCCCTAAAATAAAAGAATTTTTTTTCTTGCATCCATTTTTGATATTCTTCATCTCCTCATTACAATCTATCGCTTTCTCTTTTGGTCTTATATGTTGGTGAATGAAATTTTCCTCCGGTGTCATGTCTCGAGCTTGGCTCTTCAAGATCAGAGCAGAGCAGAACACCGCCATCAGCAAACAAGCAATCTGCATCTTCATGATTCCTTGATGAAGAAAAAAAAACACACACACTTAACGCAAAACACAAAATTAATAATATTGGACATATTTTTAACACTTTGAAGTAACTCAGAGACTTGTTGATTTTTTTTAGGGTAAAATTGGGGATAATTACATACTTTGTTGTTAAATATCAGACCAGTAATTGGCAACTAAGAAATGGGAGACATTTACAAACTAAACATTAGTGATAATTACCAAACATTATATTTCCTCTACTAACATTGAAGATTTTAACTATTTTCTAATCAGATTAGGTCACCTACCTTGTGTTTTAGCTCAGATGATGAGTGACTGGGTAGTTGGTTGAGCAGTGGTCCAGGCAGGACTTGGCTGGCTGAAGATGTTGAAGGTCTTCAATGAGGAGAATCCTCTGCAGCTGTAGACGAGCTAAACTGGGCTCATTATATACTTTCAGGGTGGCTGGATGACGCCTGCTTATCTGTCTAATTTGGTTAAAAAGGAAAACGTCACCGATCAGATCTTTAGATACAGTGGAGGTTGTGTCTGGAAATTACTGAAGAACTGTAGCTGAAAAAACATCACAGCAGCCACATCTGCAAGTAATGTCTTTCTGTTGTTTGTCGATGACCTTGTACCTCAACACCGACATTTGTTCTAGAAACAGTCATTTTCTTGATCCTGGTGAAAATGTCACTATAATAAATGCAACTATAAAAGGCAGCAGGTCTCAGCAGTGAAACGACTTTTTCATTCAATTCATTTATAGTGAGTCAGATATCTGAAAGATGATTTGAATAAATAAGAATACTTATCCACCGTTGAACACAGATAACCACAGTCTTACACATCTTTGTGTGAGAATTTGCAGCTTCTCTGAGTTGAGCATGTGTCCGTATAACTGCTGTCTCTCTTTGGAAACGTATATTCTGTATATTAAAATGTATGTGGGAACCAAAAAACAAGTAGGACTTCAGTGTTTTGAAAAAATGTTTTTTCTACATGTTGTAGTTCTGAAATAAGAAAATGTAACCCTGAAGATCAAAAGGTGTATGAAAAAACAAAAACTCAGGTATGCATTAGAGAATAGAATGCTCCTTCCCCTTTCCTCTGTCTTCTTTTTTATTAACACTCTATTGTCTTGTGTCCACTTTAAACACCACATCACCACCCTTAATTCTTCTCTCTTTTTTTTTTTTTACACACACTACAACATAGGCACCACACTGCACCACCACTGTCTCGTCTCTCTCTTTCTCTCTTTCTGTTTCCTTTTCTGATTTGATCACATACTACACCCGGTGAGTTTGGCCCTCTCTGGCAGAATTTAGTTATTTATTTATTTTTACTTTTTTTCTTTTATTTTTATTTTTTCTTTTTCTTTTCTTTTTTTCTCTTTTGTACTTCGCTGTACTTAAGGATTAATAAAAGAAATAATTAGACTGTCATTAGGGCCGGTGAAGGGTACACATCTGCACACACACTGCGCACACACACACACACACACACAAAAAAAAACAAAAAAAAACCCTTGATTAAAATGCATATATATATTCCTTTGGGTCTTACCAATTTGGTATCAACCAATAATATATGTGCAAACAAGGGGGGGTGTATGAAAACACCGGATCAGAAGTTTAACCCATGCAGAAAGAGAACTGAGGAACACAGAAGAGGTTAATGATTGATTGATTGATATTAAAGTTGTTTTTCCACTAATATAATAAAAATTGTTATAATGGGCCAAGGATGCAGTAATATCTGAGCTTTTCCAGTTTGCACAAGATTCTGTGTGAGTATAATGAAGAGAAATCTACAATCTGGAGAACAGAAGCTGACGTTTACAAGTTTACTTGTAACTACACACACACACACACACACACACACACACACACACACACACACACACACACACACACACATATATACATATATACATATACATATACATATATATATATATATATATATACACAACAACAGAAGGAAACCTTGTGAAAAGATAAAGCCACAGCACACACATATGAAGGTAATAGCTTTCTATACTTTTATGGTTTATTTGATTGTTACCGCAGTAATATTTGTCCTTAAAAAATAATTTTTTTCATGCTGATGATTCAGCTTTTGTTCACAGATTTTGATATCTAGAAAACGACTGGAATGATTTGAATACATTAGAATACTTATCCACCGTTGAACAGCAGCAGGCAACTCTTACAGAATTAAGTGCAGCAGAAACTCATTTACCTGGTGAAATCACATTTTTACATGCAGCTTTTGTTTGTTTGTTTGTTTTGTTTGAAATGTTTAGATGTTACAGGTGAGATGGAAGAGGTAAAAATCAAATGCGTCATAATTATTTGCTTTGTGCAGAGAAATCCAACGTTGATTTGTTTGGCTGCAGCAACAGCACAGATGTTTCCAGAGATGTTTTTTCTGGGAAAGAAAGTGATATCAGCTGAAGTTTAAAGCACGGTGGTACAAGTGTTAAGATGTGGGTTACCTCAAAAAACTTGTATTCAGGCGAGGGAGGGCGGGGCATGCATGCAATACGTGAAATACAAACATCTGTTTGGTCCATGTTTAACTGTAATGACAACAACAAAGCAAACAAATCATTCTGTATTTCCTCAAAGTTCAAAGATCCATTGTTTTTATATATATACATCTTTACATTCTTTACTGTTTTTGCTGAGTAGTGGTGATGGGGAACTGTGTTTCTGTAGAAGTAAAGATTGCTTCATCAGTGTTTTATATCAACATCATTCTTATATCATCTTATTATCATAAAACCACAATTTTACAAATTTGTCAACTTAAGATCAAAGGAGCAGAAGCATGGAAAAAAATAGATGACAGGAGACGTTTAAAATGTCAGATACCCTGCTGGAAGTTGTTTCTTCTTTGTTTAAAAAGAAAAGCTTACAGCTGCACCTCAGACTCAGACTCAATCACCCAGATAAAGGACCAACAGATGTTTCTAATCTTCATTTACAAAACCTTGACGATAACAGGACCAACTGTGGGGAATGCTTCAGCCAAGTGTTAATCCAATATCCAGAGGGCAGGAGAAGGTTGTGATTCAGGATACTGTTTGATCCAATTCTGGAAGGGAGATTTGTTGAAACTGTGTAAAAGTGGCAGGATTAACGTAGGGAATACAAATTCTGCAAGAGTCAAGCTGAACCTGATATCTTCCACTTTATTTATGAATCCGGAAGTTTTCTGGAAGGTCAGGATCAGATTCTTGGAGGACAATAGGGAAACATTTATAACAGTATTAATGACATTAAACAGTATTCTAGGACTGTGATCAATATTGGATATCAGTTGTGAGAAGTAGGCTGAGAAAAGGTGAATTTTAGTGTCTGGTTACAAATATAAACATGTTAACTTCAAAAGAATTGATCTGCAGTATTTCCATTAAACTTTTGGAGGACAGGAAGGAATATCAGAGGTTTGCAATTAGTACACTGTTACTTCTCAAAGAGAAACTAAATATAAAAATAAGTAAATGACAGGCTCTGACTTATCTAATATGTATTGTAACAGCTGGTTTATGACAAATTTTCAAGATGTAAACAGGAAGTTTCACCTTAGGGGACAACACGTCCCACAACAAAGCTTCCACTTTCCTCTTTTTCAGCTTTTTATTCTCAATTAATTCAGGAACGCCCTGCTAAATGTCATGTTAATATGTCTTAAAGCAAATTAAATCTTGTTATATATATTTAATGTAACCAAATACAAAATAATAAAATAATTAAAACAAAGTGGTGGCATATTTTTAGGTGCACCACAGTAACATCATTTCTTTTGTGCATTTGTGACAGTGAAAGTGAACGTGTCCTTCACCAGCCGGTGTCAAAACGTTTGAGACGTCAAGGCTGCTTCTTCGCAACATCAGTTTCATTCAGTTTAAAACATTCAAAAAAGAGGCTTCGAGAGCACTCGTCAGGATGACGTCATAGGGGTTTATCTGTTTCTTCTTATACAGTGAAGGTATAATCTTTTTTAAGGTTTAATAATGAGGGATTGATTTCTGTTTGAAGTTTGGTCAATATTTAAAATAGTCTTTAAAAGGAAAAAAGTCCAAATACATCCTGTAAATCAAACAAAGGAATATGATGACAGGGCTGTTAGTGACACCAGGGAAGTTTGATCTTTAGATACAGTGGAGGTTGTGTCTGGAAATTACTGAAGAACTGTATCTGAAAAAACATCACAGCAGCCACATCTGCAAGTAATGTCTTTCTGTTGTTTGTCGATGACCTTGTACCTCAACACCGACATTTGTTCTAGAAACAGTCATTTTCTTGATCCTGGTGAAAATGTCACTATAATAAATGCAAACTATAAAAGGCAGCAGGTCTCAGCAGTTAAATGACTTTTTCAGTCAATTCATTTACAGCGAGTCAGATATCTGAAAGATGATTTGAATAAATAAGAATACTTATCCACCGTTGAACAGAGATAACCACAGTCCTACACATCTCTGTGTGAGAATTTGCGGCTTCACTAAGTTGAGCATGTGTCCGTATAACTGCTGTCTCTCTTTAGAAATGTATATTCTGTATATTAAAATGTATGTGGGAACCAAAAAACAAGTAGGACTTCAGTGTTTTGAAAAAATATTTTTTCTACATGTTTTAGGTCTGAAATAAGAAGATGTAACCCTGACGATCAAAAAGTGTATGAAAGTACCGGATCAGAAGTTTAACCCATGCAGAAAGAGAACTGAGGAACACAGAAGAGGTTAATGATTGATTGATTGACATTAAAGTGGTTTTTCCACTAATATAATAAAAATTGTTATAATGGGCCAAGGATGCAGTAATATCTGAGCTTTTCCAGTGTGCACAAGATTCTGTGTGAGTATAATGAAGAGAAATCTACAAGCTGGAGAACAGAAGCTGACATTTACAAGTTTACTTGTAACTACACACACACACAACAGCAGAAGGAAACATTGTGAAAAGATAAAGCCACAGCACACACATATGAAGGTAATAGCTTTCTATACTTTTATGGTTTATTTGATTGTTACCGCAGTAATATTTGTCCTTAAAAAAGAAATGTTTTCATGCTGATGATTCAGCTTTTGTTTCAGATTTTGATATCTAGAAAACGACTGGAATGATTTGAATACATTAGAATACTTATCCACCGTTGAACACAGAAAAAACCACAGTCCTACATATCTCATGTTCTCACATAAACCCTTTATCTCATGGCACTAAAAGAACAAAGACAACAACGAAGCATCAATCATTCTGTACTTCCTCAAAGTTCAAAGATCCATTAATATATATATATATATATATATCTTTACTATATATATATATATATACATTTCTGTACTGTGTTTGCTGAGTAGTGGTGATAGGGAACTGTGTTTCTGTAGAAGTAAAGATTGCTTCATCAGTGTTTTATATCAACATCATTCTTATATCATCTTATTTCAAATTTGTCAACTTAAGGTCAAAAGAGCAGAAGCATTAAAAAAGATTGTTGAAAGGAGACGTTTAAAATGTCAGATCCCCTGCTGGAAGTTGTTTCTTCTCTGTTTAAAAAGAAAAGCTTACAGCTGCATCTCAGACACAGAGTCAGTTCAGTTCAATCACCCAGATAAAGGACCAACAGATGTTTCTAATCTTCATTTACAAAACCTTGACAATAACAGGACCAACTGTGGGGAATGCTTCAGCCACGTGTTAATCCAATATCCAGAGGGCAGGAGAAGGTTGTGATTCAGGATACTGTTTGATCCAATTCTGGAAGGGAGATTTGTTGAAACTGTGTAAAAGTGGCAGGATTAATGTAGGGAAAACAAATTCTGCAAGAAACAAGCTGAACCGGATATTTCCTCAGACTCAGGCTTATATGGAGTCTCGATCTGATTGCAAATGATCCCTTCACACAACTTCAGAATTTCACTAGCTCTTTTAATGATAAACGTTTTCATTGGCTTGCACACACTCAAATGACACAGTAGCTTGTATCAGGATGCGTTAAAGCAGGGAAACATCTCGAACATGCAGGACTGCCGCCCTTGAGGGCCGGATCTCCTCTGCTCTGCGCTGACACATTAATTTTCTTGTGATATGATGCCCTCGTGTGGTCAGATGGTGTATTGCAACAAGTTATTTAAACAGTTCTCAACAAATCTTTATAGAAATAGTAAATTCATTCATTGTAAGAGTCACATACGCTTTTCTTTGCTTGACTGAGTCGTGGTTGACTGGTTCACTACAATGGTTCAGATCCATCTATCAGCATAGATGATATTTCCAATTTTCTTTTCCAAATAAATATTGACATCACATGTTGATAACACCAAGATGCAAAAAAAGTACTAATTAGCGTCAATAGCCACAAGTTCTGTTTTATTCATTTTGAGATTTGACACTCATGCCTCACAGAAATGCAGAAACAGTCAGGGTCTGATCAAAAAACCACAGGTCTGAACTCAAAATAACGTCTTCTCCAGTCTTGGTGCTGCAGTAGTTCAACATAAATATTTGTTTTTATTCCGTTCCTAAATGATGCAATAACTATGACATCAACAGTAACACAGATTTTCAGCTCTACCTGAAAAGCCATTCTTGTTTTTACAGGAATGGTTTTTTTCATTGCTGCCCTCTGACGCTACACTCCGACTGAAGTGTTCCCGTCATTTTGTATGTTGTATTTTGCAGATCAACTTTTTCCTTAATCTTTAAAGTGGATTTAACTTTGGTTTACCAGCTGCACTGGAAAGGACAGGAAGATCCTGCAACAAGTGACGAAAACAGCAGAGAACATCTTTATAACCACCATATATTTTAACATCACAGTTCTGAAGTTAAGTAATGTCACATGTCATGCTCTTACCAATTTCTTTAAACTCCTCAGGTAAGCTAAATATGAAGTTGAGTTTTTTGTTGGGTTAATTTTTTTTCTTTAATGAGCGTAATCATTTTAGAAAAAAAAAAAATACTTGTGTCTTTTGTAGCGGTGACCCATAAAGCTTCAGTTCCATGAGCTCAATCTCCCCAAACGTCATCTGCAAACAACCCATACAAAATGTGCACAATTTGGATGACAAATGGTTTTGATGCTGCATTTCCTGCAGTTATTGGTCATGTAAGCATCTCAGGTGGTGTTTATACTTGCCTTCATCCCTCTGGATGGTTCATTCCAGTCACTCCATCTCGTACATAGACTTTTACAAGGAGCAACAAGTTTCATTGGGTTTGTTGACTGAAACGCTTCAAAAAGTGGTTGTTGAGGAAAAGAATTTGGTCCAAGTTGGAGTTAGGGAGAAGTGACTAGTCGCATAAGGGAATATTCTGAAGTTCAAACATAGGTCTTATTAGATAGGAAAGACTAAACTTTTTTCAGACGGCAAAAAAAATGAGTGAAAAACAGTTTTGAATTAGAAATGAATTTTCAAAGAAATGTAAACAATACGGGTGGTAAGCAGGTTAAAAAAAATTAAATCCCATTTTAAGCGTCTGAAAAGATTGAAACATGTTGTTCCACTTAGTGGTTCCTGATGGTGCTAAAAGGATTTTCCTGCAGACAAACCGACAGACATAACTGTGAGCAACACGTGTATAGGAGGACTGCTGGTGCAGAAATATTCACCTGCTTGCTGCCATCTCGTACTAAATCCATAAGTGGGGTACTGATATGAAAACTACTGTAAACCTTACGAAAAGAGGAGTTCACATGTGGTGGTTTTTCCACAGAATTCAAGGTGTACAGGAAGGTGGTCTCCACGTGTCATTTTAAAACAATTTGTCTAAAGGTTGACCTTTGTATTTGCCCATGTGGTCAAGATTTTTACACAAAAGGAAAGTCCTCAATTTCATTCTTGTCTTCATCTTTTGTTCCTGCACAGTTTTTCAATGTTTCCAAATTGAAGGCATTCATTTCTTTACAATCTCATCTTCTCTGGTTGATTTTCATCATCTCTTTAGTACATTGTTCAGGCTGCATCCCTGGTCTGATGTGTTGCTGTACGAAATATTCATGTTGTGTTTCTTTATCTTCATCTTCATCGACCGGGAGCACAACAGAACCGAGGAGCACCAGCAGCTAACAAGAAATGGTCTTCTTGAGTCCATGATGAAGAAAAACACATTTACAGAGTCTTTTTTTATCTTGTGTTAGAAGTTGTTGGTCTGCAGAGTTTTATATCAGTAAAACAATATTGGGCCTTTTAACAAAAGTCATGTTTACCATTAGTAATAAAGAGTCCAGTCCACTGGTTTGAACTGTAAAAATGTAAAACAAAACACCATTTTAGTCAAGTTACTACCATTCATATTCCAAGTAAGTTAAATGCATCATACCCTAGTTATAGTCCAGGTCCTTCCACTAAAATCTGGTTTAGGAGTGATTATATTCATATGATTCATACAAAAATCCTTTTATTTAAATTAAAAAAAGAAAAAAAAGAAATGAACATTGTTGGTTTACTCAGCATGTTTAACATTATTTCTACTTATCTCAGTCTTTGATTCGAGTGGTTTGACTGGTTTCCTGCAGCAGTTCAAGTCCCTCTGCAACCATAGAAACCCTGATCATGTGTTTAATTACTCTGTAAACTGAGCTGCATCTCAAATTTATTCTTTGTTTAATGTGCCCTTTTCTGATTTGTTAAAAAGGAAACCTAATTAATAACCCTATTTAATGATTACATGTTTGCAATTTATACAACATTGTAGGCTGCACATTAAATAATTTTAGTTATTTCAGAATATTGGTGCCTTTTTTTAACATTCCCCTTATTCAAGGATTTCACCATCAAAAATTAGATCCTACTAGTTTTATCTCCAATCTAAGATCATATTAAATATTTCTATAAAACAATGAAAGAATAGATGCTTTTACCTGCTGATGGAGAGCAGCAGACAAAGGTTCTGTCTTTTCTTCAATGGTCTTGCAGAACTAGTTTTGCCGTTTTTACAACCTTTAATACACAAACAACTGAGGGAGAAATTTCTAAGACAGATCACATCTTCAACAATTACAAAATTAAGGAAAAACTAAGGTTGCAAAGACACCCGAGTCATGAGGTAAATTACTTTAACCTTCTTACTGCATGTTTGTTAGCACAAACAACATAAATGTTAAGAATTGTTGGGTGCGAACCTAAAAGCAGGAGACTGATGCAGCAGGAACAGGAAAAAGTACTAAAGGAAAAAAAAACCTTAAATACAACACCACAGAATAGGAAGAAAACACAAACAGGCCAAAAACAAGGATAAGAAAGCCAAGATAATATATACTCACACTGAAGAGACTCAGATGCAAACAATCAGGGAAGATTGGTCAAAGGAAGTCACTTTAGACACAAACACTGGGACCCAGACTTTCAAAATAAAACAGGAAGAAGTACTACGACAAGGCCAAAGCTAAAGACAGAAGTAAAACCCAAGACAAGCACAAGACAAGAAATCCACAACCCAACAGAAACCCCTGATCATGACTGTAAGCCTTTCCCCACCACTCCTCCCTCTCTCCTCTTCAGCTGCTCCAACTCTACCATCTCCTGCAGGCATATACTTTATATATAAATGAGGACATCTCTTAAATCATATTGCTCTGATTTGTATTTTAAAGCATTATTTAAGGATTTCAAACTAACAAAAACAAAGGAACAAAGTGTTTTAAACAACAGTGTAATATTTTATAAAGATACATGTTTATAATAATAAAACCGGGTCATCTTAAAAGAAAACAGAATTTAGTCTTCAAGCCAGATTGAAATTTTTTACGTTAAAAAGAGTCAGAATTCTGTATGTTTGTTGTTTTGTCACAAGAATGGGATCAGAAAGATTCTTTAGTTTCTTTAATGAATTACACAGTTTTATATAAAGTTGTTTACAGAGAGACATTTAAGATGAGCACAGCGACTGTGCACGTGGCGTAACAGATGGGTTTCAGGTAAAGCTGGGACTGCCGGCTCCTGTTTACCGTACTGATGGATAGACTAACAGATGAGGTCGGCAACACGTGGGTTATGACATTTGCTGGTGACATTGTGAACTGCTGAGGGGGAAAAAGAAAAATTTTCGAGATCAGTAGAAAACGTCTGGTTTTCTGTTTGGAAGTCAGTGTGGAAGTGAAATTCCTTGAATGGCCACAAGGGAGAGACACCGCACATAGTCAGTCTCCACTGATCTCACGTTAAACAGTACAACTTTACGCCAGAAACATATTAAGGTCCTAGTTAATAAATAAATAAATAAAAAAGTCACTCAATTATTTAAGCGAATAAATAATAAATATTTAAAACACTGGAGGCCTTTAGTAGTGGTGACTGAGAACTGTGTTTCTGCAGAAATAAGTTCCCTTCTACAAGTGTCCATCAGTCTTACAACACATTACAATCAAAGAAAGTTATGTTCAGATAAGGTTCACTGTCAGCCCAAAGGTTAAATGAGCAGAGGCTTGGAGACTTAAAAAAACAAACATAGTTAAAAAAGCTTTTGAATTTTTTTTAATTTTGGAGACTTTGCTAAAAGAAAAGCATCCTTTTTCATAATATACAACATTGCACTAAGAAGTAACCACACAACCACATATAAATCACCTGACTACACCTGTCTCTTTTTGTATCTGACTGGTTTTCTCCACTATATTTGCTCAAGATATATTTAAGGATTTTAAGACCTGAGGTGCAGTTTCATCTTTCAAATGTTTGATAATTAAATATATCCATGTCTGTCATTTAGAAGTATAAAACATTATGACATTAGGGAGCTTACTGAAGGGAGCTCCAATGTAAAGATAATTTAAATAAAATAAGACTAAATTAAAATTAGTACATACAAGGGATGTTAAAGGAAATTAAAGTCTGCTTGAAATAACTGTTTTTAAACTATGTACCATATGTTTTCAGTATTTCTTAGATTTTTCTTAAAGTGGTAATACCATGTTTAACCACAGAAGACCCAACAAACAAAATGCACCTAAAGTGGCTTTAAAAATCACACCGTCATAAAACAGTCTTCACTCATCAGTAAATTGTTTAAGTGGCTCTTTTATGCCCCCGTGTGGTCAGATGTGGTATTACTACATAACGTGACGTAATAGTCAGCCACTACTGTTGATTGAAATTATCAATATACAATTATTTTTTATTTTTTTTCCAGTTTGGTTCAGGAGAATTTGATGATTTGATATTAGATAATAGCAGCAGCAGATGTGTCAGAGATCTACTGGGACCACATTTTTAACTTTTAAGCCTAAATGAGGCGCTGAAACCAAAAGCAGCTGCAGAGCAGAGCTGGAACATCATTTACAAGAAAAGTGTCTGCAGGTGTCCAAAGATCCAACCAACGGGACTTTCCAGACATCATCAAAAAATGTATGGAGTTAAGAAAGACAAAAGAAGAAACACATTTGTTTATTCCATTGGATTCAGTCAATCAGACCTTCTTTCTCAAAAGTCGTCGTGTTACTGATTATATTGAGCTCCATACAGACGGTGGAGGTGAACAGGACGCTCGTTTACACACTGTATTACAATGTTAGCTCTGTACTGCCTCCCATTGTATTCACAAGGTACAATGCTGGTCCTCATACAGTCAACAATCCTAAAATCATAGCCTGTAATCATATTGTTTGTCATTCCTTTACACAAGCCCAAAATAATATAATCTCTTGTAATGATGAAAGTATTTCTTCCTTTGCATTGGTGGATGCTGTGGCCGTTGATATAAGCCATCTTGGTGGTACATTGTTCAGGTTCCATACTTGAACGGATGTGTTGGGTTCTGAACTGGCTGTACTGGTTAAACGAGAGCGCAGCAGAGCAGAGGAGCATCAGCAGAAAACAAGCCAACTGCATCTTCATGATTCCCTGAAGAGGAGAAAAAAAGACACGTTTGCATTAGTCTTTCCTCATCAAGTGAGGAGGTTGTATCTTTAAAGGCTTTCAGATCAATTTCAAATCATCAAAAAATTATGACTATGTGACTGCATGAATATAAGACTCTGTCAGACCACTGAACATACTTTCACACATGTACTTTGACATGTTGGTTGGTACAATGTGGTTCACGCAGAAACTTTAAGACGTGGAGCTGAAATTATGGAGATTTTTGGATGGAGGTTATTCTTCACAATTCACTTTGAAACTTTGGCTCATCACTGTTGCAAAGATTGAGTCACAAGTAAAAACAAGAAAACAACCTTTTGTCATCAAAACTATCCCCAGTTGTAAAAGATGCATCTGTTTTCTATGCAGTATAGATTTTCTTTATTTTATCAGTGCAGACAAGCAATTTCAACATTTCAATCATCACTGACCTTATTTCTTGCTCGGATGTTGAGTAGTCGGTAAGTTTGCAGGTTGACCCGCTGTTGTTCAGGCAGATGCTGAAGTGAGTCAAGGCACCGCTTAAAGGAGAGCTGATGTCTTCAATGATGGAAGGCCTCCAAAGATGCAGCCTGGTTAGACTGGAGGCTTTAAATAATGACCCGGAGGACGGGAAGTATCTGATGAAATATTATCTGAACAAGAAACCTTTGATTAAGAATACAAGATATGCAAATGAAGGAATTACGGTGTAGATGTTGCTCAAGTGTACAAAGTCTTGATTAACTCAGCAATACAATGCAACAGACACTGTTGAGCAACTTGAAGTCTTGAGAAATAGTAAACTTTACTTCTCCAGGTGCTGGAGATTGTCCAGGCCCATCAAGCTGTATCCTACCTTCCACCAGAAGAAGTCGACAACCAGGACATCCCAGCGGTATCAAAGATGTACGAGCAGCATCAGCAACAAAGACACAATATGGATCTTCATGGTTCACTCCTGCGGGAGAAAAAAAACAACAACAAACTTAGAGATCAGTAGAAAACCTCTGGTTTTCTTTTTTTTAAGTCAGTGTGGAAGTGAAGACTACTGAATGGCCACAAGGGGGAGACACGGCACACGAGTTAGTCTCCACAAACTGGAGGCCTGCAGGTTTTCCAACAGCCGGCAAGTGCCAGTTTCTTAATTTGCCAGGTTTACGTCTAGATTTCTAAGCAAAGCCACAGTCGACTCTGTGAAACACAGTGATATCTTGTGTGAAAATATTTTCATGAACTCTAAATTTGAGCTGCTGTAAATTTACATACAGTCACTGACTCTCCGTGGTTGCTTAGATCTCAGGTTCAGCCAGAAAATGAAGGAGTTGAAGCTAAAAGGATAGAGGAGTGATGGGAAAAAAAGCAGACAACTCATTCTGCACTTCCCCAAAGTTCATAAAACAAATACATTTTATCGCTTTCACAACATTTTTGCTGAGTAGTGGTGACTAAGAACTGTGTTTCTGCAGAAATAAGTTCCCTTCAACAAGCGTCCATCAGTCTTACAACACATTACAATCAAAGAAAGTATCCTCAGGTAAGGTTCACTGTCAGCCCAAAGGTCAATTAAGCAGAAGCTTTGAGACCTAAAAAACATCACAGAATGTTCAACTCCAGTGAATCTAGATCTTTATGGTTCACTGCTAGAAAAAACGGATTTAGATTAGAAGATGCGTTGATCTTTATCATCCATTAAGTTGAGCTGAGTTCCAGTAGGTCAAAACTAGACCAAAACCATTGGACTTGTCCAGTGTATCATGGTGATTTTATATATCAGTATATACTCAGTACCCAGTACTCCTGGGTAATGGAAACATCTCACCACATCAGATGGAGAAACACCACGAAGCTGCTTTTGTCTTTTTCATCAACGCTGTCGACCACTCTTTGAAGAAGCTGCCCCTACAACAGTCGCTGCTCAAGCATGCAAAGTTTGTAGATGTTCACAGAGGTCAGAATGTGCTATTGAAAATGCCCTTTACTTTGTTGAGAGGGAAGAATTTATTTATCAATTTCTGTTTATTAAAGACTCATCCCTTCTTTGCTTACACCTTTTGGTGGCATTGGCATCAGACGATTTCCTTTAACAGATGTCTATTAAGACTTAATCATACATCTGCTGGACCCGGTCATCAATAATGACAATTAAGACGGCTGGCCTCGAGCCTTGTTTCAACTGAGAGCCCTCCAAAGAAATAAAAATAAAGATGTTTAAAAAAAAGCCACAAGCCAATAAAACAAGGCGCACAGAGGAATTATTGTAATTGAAATTGCTGTTTTTTCTTGTTCCTTTATATAGTTACATAGACTGTTTTATTTAGAAGTTGTTGGTACTTTGTTTCTGTTTCACTTTTAAGGCCAATTTATTTACCTTTTTCATTTACATTTTCTTACTTCTGAGTGCTATATTTTATGATTAAACCTGCACAAAATGAGAAATGCGGTGTCTTATATCTTGCTGATATATATACAGATAAAACAAGTAATGGCCTTATGGGCTGTTTCACTGTGTACTGACCTGAAAAATGTAAGAAGAGCATGAAATGAGACGAAGCACTGCCGTTCACACCCAGATTGTGTTCTGGACGTGAGGCTTCAAGAGCACTCGTCAGGATGACATCATAGGGTATTTTTTAAGGTTTAATGATGAGGGATTGATTTCTGTTTGAAGTTTGGTCAATATTTAAAATGGTCTTTGAAAGGAAAAAAGTCCAGATACATCATGTAAATCAAACAAAGGAATATGATGACAGGGGTGTTAGTGACACCAGGGAAGTTTATAAAAACTCTCAGAATTCAACACCTGCTTATTAATGATCAAATAAAGACAGAGAAGATGAAAAAGATCAACATCAACAGCAACTCATATTAAGTGAATTTATTGAAGTTTCTTCCACTTGTTTTACTCAAAATATCCTCATTTTTCATTGTCATTATTTTATCTTTAATGTTTCCAGAATTCTTTTTTGAGCAGACAGACAAATGATTTTTATCACATTTTAGATGATTCTGTTTAAGGAGCGCTGAAGTTACAACATCAGTCTGGTTTACAACCTGTAAGATGTACAGGATGTTTTTCTACACATGTTACATTAACACATGTCAGGCCTTGTCTCTGGTACAAGCACGAGGGATTGTTGCTAGTCAGATTACACAGAACAATTGTCATATCTTTGATTTCGACTGTATGTTTAGTTTTATCACCGTTACACTTTTCAACAATTTCCCCAGTCTTCCCCAAAATAAAAGAATTTTTTTTCTTGCATTCATCTGGTTTCTTGTTGATATTCTTCATCTCCTCATTACAATTTATCGCTTTCTCTTTTGGTCTTATATGTTGGTGAATGAAATTTTCCTTCGGTGTCACAGGTTGGCTCTTCAAGATCACAGCAGAGCAGAACACCGCCATCAGCAAACAAGCAATCTGCATCTTCATGATTCCTTGATGAAGAAGAGAAAAAACACACACTTAACACAAAACACAAAATTAATATTACTGGACATTTTTTTAACACTTTGAAGTAACTCAGAGACTTGTTAATGTTTTTAGGGTAAAATTGGGGATAATTACATACTTTGTTGTTAAATATCAGACCAGTAATTGGCAAATAAGAAATGGGAGACATTAACAAACTAAACATTAGTGATAATTACCAAACATTATATTTCCTCTGCTAACATTGAAGATTTTAACTATTTTCTAATCAGAAAAGGTCACCTACCTTGTGTTTTAGCTCAGATGATGAGTGACTGGGTAGTTGGTTGAGCAGTGGTCCAGGCAGGACTTGGCTGGCTGAAGATGTTGAAGGTCTTCAATGAGGAGAATCCTCTGCAGCTGTAGACGGGCTGAACTGGGCTCATTATATACTTTCAGGGTGGCTGGATGACGCCTGCTTATCTGTCTAATTTGGTTTAAAAGGAAAACGTCAGCGACCAGATGTTTAGATACAGTGGAGGTTGTGTCTTGAAATTACTGAAGAACTGTAGCTGAAAAAACATCCCAGCAGCCACATCTGCAGGTAATGTCTTTCTGTTGTTTGTCGATGACCTTGTACCTCAACACCAACATTTGTTCTAGAAACAGTCATTTTCTTGATCCTGGTGAAAATGTCACTATAATAAATGCAACTATAAAAGGCAGCAGGTCTCAGCAGTGAAACAACTTTTTCATTCAATTCATTTACAGTGAGTCAGATATCTGAAAGATGATTTGAATAAAGACGATTACTTATCCACCGTTGAACACAAAAAAAACCACAGTCCTACACATCTCTGTGTGAGAATTTGCAGCTTCACTGAGTTGAGCATGTGTCCGTATAACTGCTGTCTCTCTTTGGAAACGTATATTCTGTATATTAAAACATACATGTGAACCAAAAAACAAGTAGGACTTTAGTGTTTTGAAAAAATGTTTTTTCTACATGTTTTAGGTCTAAAATAAGAAAATGTAACCCTGAAGATCAAATAGTGTAGGAAAGAAAAGATCAGAAGTTTAACCCATGCAGAAAGAGAACTGAGGAACACAGAAGAGGTTAATGATTGATTGATTGATTGCTATGAAAGTTGTTTTTCTACTAATATAATAAAAATTGTTATAATGGGCCATGGATGTAGTAATATCTGAGCTTTTCCAGTGTGCACAAGATTCTGTGTGAGCAAAATGAACACAAATCTTCAATCTAGAGAACAGAAGCTGATGTTTACAAGTTTACTTGTAACTATATACTTTATATATATATGAAGGTAATAGCTTTCTATACTTTTATGGTTTGTTGTATTGTTACCACAATAATATTTGTCCTTAAAACAAACATTTTTTTATGCTGATAACTCAGCTTTTGTTTACAGACTTTCATATCTGGAAACCGACTACAATGATTTGAATACATTAGAATACTTATCCACCGTTGAACACAGAAAACCACAATCCTGCATATCTCATGTACTCACATAAACCCTTTATTTTATGGCACTAAAAGAACAAAGACTAAAGAGTTTGTACTCTAACATGAAAAATTTTGCCTCTTTATTTCCTCTTCTTGAGCAGCAGGTAAAAAGCAGACTTCAGCTTTAGTCCCCCACATTACAGGACTCTGCCTTTTGGAAATCCTTGAGGCTGATATTTATTCAACAGTTAATGCAAGTATTAGAAATGGACAGGAGCAGGAACACAAGGCCTTGTAGAGACCTTTGGGGACTGGTGCAACAGGAGATTAATCCACGTCACTGCTGGATTCAGGTTGTCCACACCTACAAACACCTAAGGTCACCAAACACTGATGTACTCTACACGAAGCGACAAACTTGTCTCTTTTTCCTACATAGTTTTTGGTCCTTTGCTGTTTTCAGTTAATCCTGACTGACAAAACACCAGAAGCTAGAAAAAGTTACGGAAAGACTCATATTGAACAAACTGACATCTATAACGGACAAAAGCCGACACCGTCTCCTCAGCCTGCAGACCAGACAGAGGAGGAAGCAGCAGCAACTCATTTACCTGGTGAAATCACATTTTTACATGCAGTTTGTGTTTGTCTGTTTGAAATGTTTAGATGTTACAGGTGAGATGGAAGTGGTAAAAATCAGATGCTTCATAATTATCTGCTTTGTGCAGAGAAATCAAACGTTGATTTGTTTGGCTGCAGCAACAGCACAGATGTTTCCACAGATGTTTTTTCTGGGAAAGAAAGTGATATCTGCTGAAGTTTAAAGAACGGTGGTACAAGTGTTATGATGTGGATTACCTCCAAAAAACATGTATTCAGGTGAGGGAGGGCGGGGCATGCATGCAATACGTGAAATACAAACATTTGTTTGGTCCATGTTTCACAACTGTAATAACAGAGCAAACAAATCAATCTGTACTTCCTCAAAGTTCAAACATCCATTGTTTTTTATATCCATTTCTTTACTGTTTTTGCTGAGTAGTGGTGATGGGGAACTGTGTTTCTGTAAAAGTAAAGATTGTGTCATCAGTGTTTTATATCAACATCATTCTTATATCATTTTATTATCATGAAACCACAATTTTAAAAATTTGTCAACTTAAGGTCAAAGGGGCAGAAGCAGAAGAAGACGTTTAAAATGTCAGATGCCCTGCTGGAAGTTGTTTCTTCTAAAAAAGAAAAGCTTTAAAAAGAAAAGGTCAGGATCAGATTCTTGAAGGACGATAGAGAACCATTTATAACAGTATTAATTACATTAAACAGTGTTCTAGGACTGTGATCATTAACGGACTAAACTAAATGAAAAAAATGAAATGACAGGCTCTGACTTATCTAATATGTTTTGTAACAAAAAAAAAGCAGAATTTAAAACATCATGCTCAAACAATTGATAAAGATGATGTACATTTGTCTTACAGGTGTAATTTATGTCCTGTCTACATGTATCGGCCATATGTAGTGCAGTCTAACTGGTGATAATAATTTTAGTGATAACTACACCTGTTTCTTTCTAATCAGGGTCCTGCTGGAGCCTGAATGGATGTTTCTTGTTGCCACATCTATAAAAACAGTTAAAGAAGCAACAGTCATTTTTTAAACCAAAAACCTTTTAGATTAAAACAGAATAACACAGAGAAGGAAGACAGGCAAAGAAGAAAGAGATTACGTTTATATTTTATTTTCTTGAGTCTGAGAGTCTGACACATGATCTAACTTGTGATATTCTGCCCTTTAGTGACAATTATTTTTTTCTTTAAGTAATTTTAACACGTAGACAAAACAGGTTCATGACAATTTTCCAAAGTGTACAGGACGCTGGTATTCCCATTTTATCTTCAGCCGAGTTTTGAGCCTTTGATTCACAAGGTTTAATATTAGTCCTTTTACACTCAACATCAAATATAGTCTCAGTCAGATTGCAAATTATCCCTTCGCACAACTTCAGAATTTCACTAGCTCTTTTAAGGATAAAAGTATTTATCGGCTTTTAAACACATAAATGGCAGTATTTTGAACCAGGATGTGTTAAAGCAGGGAAACATTTAAAACGTGCAGTATTGCAGGACTGCCGCCCTTGAGAGTCGGATCTGCTCAGCTGGTGATATGATGCCCTCGTGTGGTCATATAGTGTATTACAAGTCATTTAAACAGTTCTCAAGAAATCTTTACAGAAGAATGTATTTAATTAATTGTAAGTCACGTTTTTCTTTGTCTCTAGATTCAGTCTCGAGGGTCCGATTACCACCAGCCTCACTGTAGACTTCATTTTTCAGCTGATTTCCGTTTCTTCTCTCACAGCTATAAAGATGCAGCTTCTCTTGTTCATTTTTCCCTCTTCATGTTTTTGTCACTTTAGATTACTACATCTGTCACTTCTGCCTTTTTCTGGAAATCATCAACCAGCACCATATCTGACTGTTTAGTCATCATTTATTGGTTTAGATCTTGAAACAGGGCCGGCTCTTTCCTGCCTGCACTGTTTCATACCGGCCTGCAAAAAGATTTGACTGGTTTTGTCCCTGAAAAAAAAAAAATGCAGATCAATAATATTTGTGAATTGTACTCGAACATCCAGGTAATTTAATTGGCAACATTATGATTAATGCACTTAACTGTTCCAGGGACCAGTGATCGACTCAGTTGGACCAATAAAATATCTCCTGGAGTTTCTTGATGTGGGATCTGAGATAAAGGTCATTAGGGGAAGAAGCTAAAGTTCTCTTTACTTTCGTCCTGGCCAGTTTCATAGGTTCAGTTGTGGGGTTTTTTGTTGTTTTTTTTAATGGAAAAGCACCACAACATTTTTCCAGGTATGCGTGTGCTTCAGCACATGGCACCTACATGCTTATATGCATGCCTGACAAGGCTGGGACATGTTCTTAATGGGTCAACAGATGGTGTCCTGGGGTATCTCCTCACCAATCAGGACCAGGCCATCATTGAGCTCCTGAATTCGATGAACCGAAACAATGTCCCAGACATGTATTTTGGTTTAAGTCAGGTGAATCTGGGGGCCAATCAATGGTATCACCCTCTTCTTCCTCCAGGAACCCCGGCATCTGCATGTTGGCATATGAGGCCCAACATTGTTGTGCACCAGGAGTAACCCAGGACCAACTGCACCAGCGTAGGTCTGACGATGGGTCCAAGGATTTCATTACAATATCTGATGACTGTCAGGGGGCTGCAGCTTGCAGAGGTCTCTGTATCCCTCAGCAGTGCATTTTGCATAACAACTTTTTACTTAGTATTTACAGTGGGTTTAACTTTGGTTTACCAGCTGCACTGCAAAAAAGGACAGATAGAACCAGCAACAAGTGACGAAAACACCAGAGAACATCTTTATGACCACTATACATTTTAACTTCTCTGATGACATTGAGCCCCCAAAAGTATACATCAATTAGATGTTTAGTCATTCAATGGACAAATAGTACAGAGTAAGAACCAATCCACCCCCAGGAAGAAGAAAAAAAAAAAAGCTATAAATTAAAAGCACTTCTTGAGCCACTTAAATTAAGGCAACTTTATTTTTTTCCTACATGTAGTACTGAAAAATAACAGTGTTAAGTGCTAAGACCTTAAAGCCCTACAATATTTATGCACAAGAATTACAGAACATGTGTGACAAAGTACAACAAAGGCAAGATCAGCAGAGAGCCACACTGAAATACTCAAAATACTTTTTTTTTTTTTTTTTTTTTCCCTTGGAATCTGTATTTTATTCAAGGATAGTGGGCAGCTTGTGCACCATAAGCTCGGCACCCACGAGTCTTTGGATTCATGACATCCTTTGGCCACAATTAAATAAATAGCTCCAGGTTACATCGTTCACATGTAAACAAGACAGTTATTTACTCCAAATACTTAGTTTTTGTCCTCACCTTGTAGGCAAGAAAAGAGACACGCTGACAGCCAGTATCGTCTAATACCAGACTGGTCTTGGGCCGCTTCACGTCGGTCGGACTGACCCGTATCCAGGTCTGGACTGGACTCTGGTGACCTCATGCTACCCGACCAACTCAAAGCAAAAGGAGCCACCAGGACAGACCATTCAAAAGGAGGAGCGGTCCTGGTCTGAGCTGATGTCTCTTCCTGTTGGCGATCATCTTGTGGTTGAGCAGAGCAGCTGGTGCTTGTCTGTGATTGGCCATCTTCAGTTTCTGATTGGTGGACTGAAGTCCTCAGATGGTGCATGTGATGCAGAGACGAGTAGCTGTCGCAGGCAAAACTAAAACGACAAAAAAGGTGCGTTAAGTGTTTTACACACAAGTAAAGCCAAAATAGATGTACAAAAATATTTTTCCAACAGGCTGAAAATTGAATTTGCAGCGTATCCAGCCAAGAGTCTTTTAGTCCACGACTGGAGTACACTAGAAGGAGTAAATGAAGGACGAACCTGCTGAATGACGTCTGAAGGGAAGATGAGGAGGAGCAAGAGTAAGCCTGTCGGTCCTGTTTTTGTGGACTCTCCATGACAACGTAGTCATCCTGAGATATTCCAGATGAATTGTGGCTGACATTAGGGGACATGATCATGTACCCGTGGCCTTCCTCCTCCTCAGCCGACTCCCAGCTCTGCATCCTACACCCTGAGGCTCTGCAGGTGTTCCTTTTCATTCCCGCACTTCTGCCGGTCTCAGGTTCGCAGCTCTGCTGGGGTCTGGAGGGGCTGAGATGAGAGGAGAACCTTGGGGAAGATTCAGCCTTGGTTTCATCTGGTTTATGGGGCCGTGCAGGACTAGTCTGGCTCTCAGAGTTCTTGGGGTACAGAACCAGAGGACCAAGTGGTCTGACATTCATTAGCTTCTCTCTGTTTTTGGGTCTGCAGCGTTTTGAGGCCAAAAGACCTGATGGGTGATTGTGACTGGAGTTTGGGGATCTGCTGTAGTCTGGAAGAGCTCGTAGTGCTCGTACTGCCTCACGAACCGCTTCATGAATGTTCTGGGCCATTGCTGGGTTTCCTGTACAGAGTAGATAAAGACAAGTCACACATCTAATTTGAGGAAAATCTGAAGGAAAATTAACCCTGCGTTTAATCAAATTGACCTTGTTGTCTTGCCTCCATCCAGATTTCTCCAGGACCGTTTGGTGCCGACCTGCCAAGCTCCAAGAAGAACAAGCCTTCCAGGTGGCCAAATCGGCGAACGCTTAGCAAAGGTATTGTGACCGATGGCAAGTCATTACTGGCCCCCAGTCTCACCAAGACCAGTGACGTCGCTGTGAGGCAGAGGCGGTTCTCCCCTGCGAGAGGTTTGGAACCGCCCAGACCTCGAGGTTTCACCGTGACGGGCCAAACCTTCGACAAAAATGAAGGGGGCAGAGACCAAGCAGGGATGAAAAATTGCTTTACGCCGTATTACACTTTATTACAAAATAGGAGATAGGATAGACAGAACATTTTTAGTACAAGAACATTTAGACTTATTTTCCAGCTATCCCTTCCTGCTCATATTTTGATCTAACTCCTAGTTTATTTGAAAAAGTTTACGTTACGAATATTCTATAAAGACATCATCAAAATGTGTTGCCAAACAATTACTGTTCTTCATGTATGATTAAAAATGGAAAAAAGAAAAACAAAAAAAAAAAAAAACAGGTCCAACCTCTTTGAAGAAAGCTGCAGAGGGCAGAGTGCAATAGCCATCATCCTCTTCATTGACCCCTTCTCCATGCTCTTCATCTTTCTGCTCCTCCTCCATCAACATCTTCATGGCCACATACCAGTCTTCGTTTTGCTGTTGGTCCTCCATCACAAGTACCATCGTCTGATCTTTGGCGTACAGTGCCACCATGTGGCCTTTGTGGGAACTGCCGATCCGGCTCACTCCGAGGCAGCAGCGCAGGTAGATCACCCTGGAAAGAAGCATTTCAATGAATTTACCTTTAAATTAATGCGTTTATTGACTTGCAGCCTGAAAATAAGACGATGCTTCATAAAGAACAAACTAATAGAAATTATACATTTCCTTTTTAGTATTAATAATGAAATAAATCATTTAAAATTTTGCCACAAAATAATTATAGCTAAACAAAGCTCAATTAAAAAAAAAAAGAACTTTAAACTTATGACATGAATTGATTCCCATGGTACATCTACATTCAAACATTAGTAGTCATTTCTTTTACCAACCCTTGTTTGTTTGACCCAAACAGAGCAGTTTTCCCAGCAGATTTCTCCATGGCTGTGAACTTCTCCTGGCTCTTGTACCACTCAAGTCGGCTCGGCCCAGTGTGACTTCCAGCTCTCAAGACAAAATATCTCTTGTGGTTCTGCTCCAGCTTCCCCAGATAACCTTGCTTCACCACGTCACACTGCGGCCCAGAGGCTGCCATGAAGGCACCAACCAGAGGGCCCATTGGTGTGGAAGTCTGGCCGGTACAGAAGAGTTCCTCATACAAACGATATGAAAGACAGGAGCGCATCCTGGTGGGAGAGTCCCGAGAGTCCTCATCCTGCTCTGAGTGAGGATTATTCCAGGAAGGCCGCAGAGGAGATTCGACCGGCAGCAATGTCTGGGTGGAGCTGCAGCTGTGAGACAGGAGAGGAGAGCAGGAGGCACCTAGAGCTCCTGTTTGGTTGTCACAGACGTCATGCCCCTCTGCCATCTCCTTCACACAAGGTGAAACCTTCAACATGAACACAGGAAGAGCTTCAAGCAGGAAAATACTAAGATAATATAGTAAACAAAACAACGTAAACAAAAAAAAAAACACCTGATAGTAATGGGGGTCTTGACACCTTCCCAGACAAACAGTGTAACTTTTCAGTGCTGACCAGGATTAAAACAACAACCAAAACTCCTCCGCGGCGATGTTAATAACATCACAGTAAATGACTACTTCAAGGTTTGCTGATGTTGGTGTGACACCTTCCATCCTGAAGATGTCATCAATTGAAAAGCTTCAGGATAGAAGGTCAAACGTCTTCAAGAACATAAGAACATTAACGTCCAGTTGATTGTTTCAAACATTTCAAAACTACTTCCAGTCATAGTACGTTTCAATTGAATCGCTGCTAAATATACAAGCTTTTCCTTTAATGCACACCTTTTTGACCAGTATTTTTATCGTGCTTTTATTATTTTTATGAACATATAGAGCCTAATGACCAAAAGAAACTCAACTAAACTCTCTCTACTACAGATTTTTTTTTTCTGTGAATTCATAAAAACATCCCACGTTTGCATGTACAATGATTCCTAATTAGCTATGCAAAGTGTGGTCTGTCTTTCTTTCTTTCAAATAGTTGATTTTGCAGCTACATTTAAATCTCAAAAGCCAGTCAGATTTTAGCTCAGGTCTTTCAACAAAATGCCCATGTTATTCATCAAAACACACAACTGATTTCTTATCCTGAAAGCTTTTAAACTCCAAGCTGCATTGAACCGGTTTCAGAGTCAAAAACCTGCAGAGGGAGGGATTGTGCAGAAATCCCTTTCAAACTGATGAGTTGATAATAAGGTAAGTACGTAACGTATGACTTTATAAACTGAATCAGATTTTATTAGGCATTATATATTGTAACTAGATTGGAATATTTAGTTTGTACTTTTTATTTTTCACAAAAAAGGTGTTTAAAGTGGTGCCTAGTGAAGACATTCAGTGGTCCCCTCCAGAGCACTTCTGTGTAAACTTAATTTAAGTAATAAAGTTATTTAGTCAAAACATTGAGTAACAAGGTTGAATTCCTGAGACTGTTAACACAAAAATGAACAGAACAAAAGTTACCTGGAAGTTACGGGGTAGACATTACACCTAAAAAAAACAACCACTGTGTCAAAGATCGTAGTTAATCCTCTGAAGTCGTTTGATTCAGTCAAACAGGAGTTTCCAGACTGGTTTTCCGGAACTCTGCAGTAGGGCCTGCAGCTGCATACACCTGGGGCCAATCAGCGTGGCCTTCAGGAGCAGCTTGTAAAACCAAAATTCAAATAAGGAAACGGGAAAAAAAGGCTTATTGAATTATTTAATACACCCCACAGTTACAGCAATCATAAAAAAATTATGTTGGCAGTAATTAATGTTTTAAATGTGGCGTGAATTTATAATTATGTTTTAATTCCAAGCCAAAGTTCAATATAATTACAGTCTCTACAAGGTGCTATAAGGTATCAGGCAATGCGTCTTCAACGTCACTCTGACAGTTATTTTTTTATTTTAGCTTCTCCGTTGAGTCCCCATCATTGTACGATTACATAAAACGACCATGTGGAAAATAACTGTAATTTTTAACAGACAAAGGAAGTGGTGTCACATTGCTTTTTAACAGTTGTATCTGATGAAATGTTTGCAATAATGGGTGGAACAAATGGTTTCTGCATGTTTCGACATCAGCAACTTCTCACTGTGGGAACAAGCCGTAGTCAGGGCAGAGACAGCGGCAACAAACCTGGACGTCTCGACACTACCCTCGAACCTCAGGATGGCTGTCCTCCACGGTGTCTTCTCCCAGATCCTAAGCTTGGCAGTCCCCTGCCTGGTCATGAAGATGGCCCTCACGGGACTGGTGGCTGTGGTTTTAGGTGGGACTTTGAGGCTACTGGTGCGTCACGCCTGGTACACTCACAAGTTGTCCTGCTTCAAAAAGCCACCAACTCATTCATGGCTGATAGGCCACCTGGGCCAGGTACGTCAATAACATGCATCTTTGATGTAATTTATCGTCTAAGCATGCAATAAAAGAACGTTTAACTACAGGATTCTTTATAATACAGAATATACTTTATGTTGCTTAATATAACTAACACTGTAGGTCTCCACTTATCAATGCAATAATCAATGCAGAAATCCAGAAAATGCATTTTCCGTCTTTGAGTGCATACTTTAATGCATTTGCCAAATGAAAAATGTGGATATGACATGACTATTGAAGGAGAAACGCTGATAGTTGTTGTTGTTTATAATTATTTTATTATGCATTTAAAGGACCTTCATCCTTTCCGGGCAGATTACCCCCAGACTGAAGGAACCACGACTAGGACTATAAAAGACTTTTAATCCGTTGTTCTGTTTTCTGCGCTCATGTTGGAGAGACCTGTATTGGGTACACGCATGAACTACAGATCACAGACCCAGATATATCTGTCCTATAAGTAAATAAATATCCTGGTCTTCTCTTCCTCGATAATTGAACACGTAGTAGGGATAAATCAAAGAACGTAAGAAAATACCCTACACTATCAAACATAGTTGGAGACAGATTGCATTTCTAAAGGTCAGTGTGCCTGCTGTTCATATTAGTAGGGTTCTGTGACGTAACAGGCCCAGATCTGAGTGGAATTATCCGACTTTCCAATACACTAATTTCACTGGGTGGAGTCAGGTCAATTGGGTGACTCCACCCCCTTAAAGCAGCTGCTATGAACAGAGCTTTAAAGGCGTGTTTAGAAACAAGATCTTGTGCAGTATGTCTTTGGTATTCTGACCAAAGAATATCTATTTATATATAGATAAATGTATATTTCAGATGCAAAGCACAGAAGAAGGTCTCCTGCAGGTGGATGAATTGGTGCAGACCTACAAACACTCCTGCAGCTGGTTCCTCGGTCCTTTCTATCACATGGTCAGGCTCTTCCATCCTGACTATGTCAGGCCCTTGCTGATGGCATCTGGTAAGGCACAAAAGCAACCAGAGTAGTGAAACTGGCATCTACTTATTAAAAAAAAAAAAAACACCATTTCCAGAGATTAAGTGAATATTTTATGTTATTTTCTCTTTCGACCATGTTTTCACTACTTTGCTTCTTCAAGCCAACATCACAATGAAGGATGAACTTATCTATGGCCAGCTGCGTCCTTGGCTGGGTGAGTTACAAGAACATGTAATCAACTCTGGGTCCACATTTTATAATCATTAAAACCACTTCTGACTACATGGAGGTATATAGATCTGCTGTATTGACAAAGAGCCACTGGCAAAACAGTGTGAATGAGTGAAGACGGTCCGGCACATTTTGTAATCCCATTACATTTTCAAGCTGGGTAGAAAGATTGATTACTGCAATGTCAATAAAGATCAAAAAGGAAGCTCGGCAATACGTGGCTGCTGAAAAGTGTCCACACTGCTACCTCCCATTTGGACAAGCATCAAAGGAAAAAATGCACGTTTCTATACAAAATACATAAGTGCAGAACCACTTTTAGCACCATAAGTCACAGGAGCTGACTCATGTATTTGAGAGATATGACAACTGATACTGTTTTACAATCTAAGGTCAAATTAGGATTCTCACAACTTCCAAGTTTTACCTTCACATTTAAATCACCTGTTGCTTTTGTCCCAGGTCAAAGCCTGTTGCTAAGCAACAGTGAAGAATGGTCTCGCAGGAGGCGGTTGTTGACTCCAGCTTTTCATTTCGATATTCTGAAGAATTATGTTGCCACATTTAACTCTTCAACTGACACCATGCATGTAAGAAACTCTCACACACATATGCATGCAAGGACACACTCCAACACACACACAGGACAGCAAAGACTTTGAAGGTCTTCAGCAAATTCTTTAATAAAAAGGTTTTGATTGACTCTTGTTGTTATAATGGCAAAAAAATATCTAAATTTGTCAGTTATATTTTTATTAAAACACAAACACGGTATGGTGGTAAAAACTCATTTTGTGCATGTTTGAACCATTCTTTCATTCAGTCAAATGATGCCTTTTATCTGATTTTTTTAGGGTAAATGGCGCCGCCTAGTGGCAGAAGGATCAACCAACTTAGAAATGTTTGAGCACGTTACGCTGATGACTCTGGACAGTTTACTGAAATGTGCCTTCAGTCACAACAGCAACTGTCAGGAGTAAGAACTCGACAACTTTGTTATTTTATGAATTATGTGCCTACTATAGTTCTGGGATTTCAATAAACTGTCCTCTTTGCAGATCTTGTAGTGAGTATGTGTCAGCCATCATGGAACTCAGCAACCTGGTAATTGATCGTCGATTCAGGATTTTACACCACTGGGACTGGATTTACTGGAAAACACAACAGGGGAAACGGTTCAAACAGGCTTTGAATGTTGTACACAGGTGAATAAAACTGAATGATATTTACAAATGATGTAGCACAACTTATTTCAGCTGTAAAATTGTCAGCAATAACCCTCTCCTTAATTTCCTGTGAATTATGCCTTAGTTATGGTGGGGGAAAGGGCCGTGTTGGCCAAATGTGTACCAAACTTCATGAACTGGACCACTCTTGGCAGCAGCTTAAGCAGAGAGGCCCAAAAGTCCCTTTCCCAAGTCATTTCTTCAGGGAAGACGCCAAGTTAATCCCAGGCCACCAAAAACATACAAGCTCTCCAGTGTGTTCTGGGCCTGCCTCAGTGTTTTCTCCCAGTTGGACATACCCAAATCACCTCCCCAGGGCGCATGATCCCTGGAGCTATGTTGTCTTTGGAAACTGGTAAAGTCTCACATGCAGAATTGGTCCTGGGGGACAGAGCAGACTAAGGGCAATTCCACAGTCCAGGGGATATCTGATATCCCTTGCCTGGACTAAGGAAAAGGGAGCCCCACCCTGGAGCCAAGCATGGTTGAGGGCCTTGACAGCGACTACCTAGAGGTCAGATCTTTACCTATTGGATCCTGCAGAGCTCGGTCAAATGGGTTAAACCTCTTGTGGTCTCATCACATCTCGTGTGGAGGCACCACACAAGTCCGGCGCGAAGTGGTTTGGGCAGCAACTGAAGGCATGGGCTTTGGTGTGCTGACCACTGTCTGCTAAAAACTATCTTTGGACCTTTTGTATCCCATCCTTTTATATTAGACAGATATTTACTGGGTTACAACCTCGGCACATTTACATTTACTATAATTTAGATTACAATAATGTATCATCCTTTATGTACTATTTCAGTAAAAAAAAAAAATCTTTATTTTATTTAAGTATTTTTATACTGTATCCCGGGATTTAGGTTCACCAGGGAAGTTGTTCAGGAACGCCGTGCCCTTATTAACCAGCAGGAAGAGACACAAGCCAACCTCAGCACAGCACACCAAAAGAAGAAAGATTTTGTGGACATAATTCTGCAGTCAAAGGTAACAGGAGAAGAAATATGATCATGAACATAGTGAATGTCGAATGTTAAATGAATTTAACATATCCAGAAGTCTCAGGATATTATTACTTACTGATAAACAGTCAAACACTGTGTGTCACAGGATGAAGACGGGCAAGGCTTGTCTGATGAGGAGATTCAGGCTGAAGCAAACACCTTTATGTTTGCAGGTAAGATGGAAATGTGAGTAAACAGCCCTCTCTGTGGTCACAGGTGTTTAGTACATTGGCTACCATGCTGGAACAAGTCAAGTTGTACTAACAAACGCAGGATATTCCTGTTGAAATTAAGCAAATGTTCAAATAATGAAGTGCACATACATGTCTGTAGTAATAGATGTGAGCCAAAACATCAGTTTCCAAACTTCTCCTGCTCCAAACTGTTTATAGAGCTCTTTATATGGTTATCCAGTGCAGGAAACACAAGGTATACAACTAATTTGATCAATTTAGGAATTATTCTGAAGTCCTACGTAGGCCTGGATTTTAAAGTATTAGATTCATTTATTTATTTATTTGCACAGGGCACGACACAACAGCAAGTGCAATTTGCTGGACGCTGTATAATTTATCGCGACATGCAGAATATCAGGAAGAATGCAGACAGGAGGTGATGGAATTGATGCAAGGACGAGAAGGGCATGACATAGAGTGGTCAGGAAAAACACTCACGCATTGAACAATTAAATACACCTACTTACCACGACATTAAGACTTCAGTTCATAGAGGTGAGTCTGCAGACTACATGTGCACTGACGCAACTCTTCGTGTAAAGGGAGGATCTGTCCAGCCTTCCCTTCACCACTATGTGCATCAGAGAGAGTCTCAGGCTCCACTCACCTGTGCAGGCTGTAACAAGAAAGTACACCCAGGACATGCCACTGCCGGGGGAGCTCACAGTGCCAGAAGGTGAGCCGTTTGGCTGTTTGTGAGCCGTTTAAACAGATGAAAGACGTGAACCATGTCTTTTCATGGCCAGTTTCTTTTTGTTTCTCTTTAACCACAGTTCTTCATGAATAATCCACTTGGTATTCGCTATATTTCTGCCATAGTAATAGTGTATATCAGGGCATTACCATTCATGGAGACTTTCCAGAGTGCCAGTTTCCTCTAGGAACTGAAACACTAGATCTGATTGGTAGGGTGGTACATGATGGGAATTTCTATAAATCTTCTCAGGTGCTATTTGTTTGGTCAGCATTTATGGCACACACCACAATCCCAAAGTCTGGACAAACCCAAATGTAAGCGCTTCAAGAAGATGTTTCAGTTATACTTTCACTTTGAGTCAAGTCTCTTGTTTGTAATCTAACCTGTGTGACTTACTCTTAAACCAGGAGTTTAATCCTCTGCGTTTTGATCCAACCAACATCCAGAGCCGCCCTTCTCATGCCTTCATCCCCTTCTCGTCAGGCCCCAGGTCAAGTTTTGTCATTAAAAAAAGAGAGTAATGTAACATACTGTGTTGTTAAGCAAAATATTCACATGCATCCTCTCACAGGAACTGTATCGGACAGAAATTTGCCATGGCTGAGCTTCGGGTTGTTGTGGCGCTGACCCTGCTGAGGTTTCGTCTCAGCCCTGGCGTGAACCCTGAGGCCAGGAGTTGTACTGGAGGAGTTCGCCGTCTCCCTCAGCTCGTGCTACGTGCTGAAGGAGGCCTTTGGCTGCAGGTGGAGCCTCTCGATGCACCAAGCTTGAAGGCTGAATAAATGATCCAACAATCTATCTATGTCTGTGTCACAATGTAAGACATTTCAAACACTGCTGGGTGTTTGTGTTGTCATTTTATTTGCCTTATAATATATACATAAAACTTCATATTGTGATTTAAGAAATAAACTGCAATATTTTCCATTTGACTGTTGACATTCAAAGTTTTTACACACACACATACACACACATATATGGGTATGTATATATATATAATTTTTTTTTGTTTGTTTGTTTTGTCTTCCCTGACTCTGGGCATCTTGGGGAGGAAAAATGCCCCATCTTGAATTTAAATAAATTTTCCACTTTTACTTCCACTGCTGTAGTCACCGCGGAGGCGGAGCTAAAGCCCGAGGAATGTCCCTCTTTGGTGAAGTTAGTCTCAGATTGGATGTTCCCTTACGACTTCTATTGTTTTTGGGCACGTCTTACTAAAAAGTAAAAAAAAATGCGTTAAAATTGCCTCTTTTAGTACAGCAACAGTTTTAAGTTTCGCGTCACAGCCAACCGGATACCAACCGGAAACTAACTTCCTCACAGCTGACTGCCCAGCTCTCACTTCGATGTCGTCCATCTGCACATGGAGCCGCCTTTCCTTTTCTTTTAATTAATATTTCAGCTTTAAACTCGGACCGATATGCTGCGATCGTGTAAATAACCTCGTGTAACATGTTTATGCGGGTCAACAAGACAAGCCGCCCGGATCCACCCTCGTGTCTCACAGTCTAACAGACGAGTTTGCGTCGGGTTTCACCGAGATGTTCACCAGTTGCGTGTTTATTGTCCTTGTGGCTGCGGTGTCCGCACAAACTGGTGGGTTTCAACTCTCTTCTTACGTACTTTTATACATTTAAAAGTATATCTTGTTGTCTGCAAGTCACGCTCTCTGTGTAAGCTGTGTCGCAGTTTTGAACTCGGTATTTCGTTTATTTCTTTCTCCTGTGTAATGTTCCCACCCTCGGCGCAAAGGATCCTTCAAATGAGGATGGAAAAGATCCAAATAATGTAACAGCCATTGTTAAACTTCTTAAAATATAAGACGGTTAACAATGGACAGGAAATTGCAGGTATTATTGGGAAAACTATGGTGAAACTGAAAGCAGTTGTTTACACCAGAACTACAGTGAATGACACAAAATGCCTGTTCATCTTAAAACATTATTATCATGGAAATAAAATTAAATGTGAGGCGCAAGAGAGTTTGTTATTAAAAGAGACATAATAAATGTGTAATAAACGCTGCTACTATGAATGGACCTGCCTGCTTGGATGTCGTGTATGAGGCGGAGGTCTGGTTTTCCTTTTAGGAATTTTAATAGAACTGGAAAAAGGAAAAAGGCTTAACTGGAAAGTAAATTAACAACACTTTCGTTGATCAAGCGGCGGTGGAAGATGTGGTGCAAAAAGCCAGAAACGATAAGGACAAAGCCTCCAGGAGGAGATGATCAGTGAAGAACCTTTCTAACTGAATTTTCACCGCCGGCTTCAAAACGTCACGGTTAACAACCGTTCTTCAGATCTGACCAGTCGAGTCCGTTCACGACCCAGTTAATGAACATTAGCAGAAGAAAAACGAGGCTCTGCTTCTTTTTGTTTTGGCAGAGACAATTGTGTACGGGGAGGAGGGCGAGGAAGTTACCCTCGAACCCGACGCCGGCTCTTTCACTCCCCCGATCACCACTATTGGATGGAAAGACGATGGCAACTACGCCATGGGCTGGGAAGGACAGGAGGTCTATGGTTATCGCCATTTTAAAGGTATCTTTTGCTTTAGTGCGTCTTTGTAGAGGCCTGACACCAGCTGACGCCATCATCCTTTCTTTTTGTCCATAAGAGCGTGGCGACTTGAACCTGTCGACTGGAGGGATGACAATCAGGAAACTGGTTCGAAGCGACAGCGGGCTCTACACGCCAGAGATCAACAGCAAAAAGGGCAGTCCAATCCGCCTCAGAGTGATCTGTAAGCAGAAACATCAGACGCAGTTTGGCTCATCGATCAAAGCGCGGTGAGCTTTTTCAGACTGAAAAACACGCAGTTTAAGAAAGTCGTGTTTTTCTATTCCTGACAACGACAGCTGCTGTCCCTGAGCCCACTGTTCAGGAAAACTGCAATGAAAAGACGGAGACATGTGTCCTGATCTGCGCTGGAAACACAACAGGAGCTGAACCCGTCAGCTACACATGGAGGTCGGATGATCACGTGGTGCCAGATTCCTCCAACATGCGTTACGTCATCAAGGTATTGTCCATATCGTGTGAAGTACTTACGATCAGTGTCTCGACTGCTGTTTACTCGGATGCTGCGTTTGCTTTAGTTCTGCGACACAATCTGTCCATTTAACACTGTTTTTATTGCAACATCCTGTCACAAAATGAAAATTTTACTCAGATCCAGTCCGTGTAAAAATCCAAAATATAGGAGTCACTCTGCTTTACTCATCAAAACTAAAATATCCCTCTCCTGTGCGTAGCTTAGACAAGGCTACGGAGCAAATAAAGTATATTTTACATATATTCTTTTACATGTTGCTTATGTGGACGTTTTCATTGTTTTCCCAGACAAACAGTTCAAGCGTAAAAACGTTCACCTGTGAGCTGTCGAATCCGGTCAGTACGAAGATCAGCCAGGCCTTTACCCCTCCCTCCCCCCGTGAGTTCACACCACGTTTTTATGCATGTATGTCACTGTCGCTGTCAAGTCTACATGCGCACAAGTACATACAGGTTTACAAAAAGGTTTGTTGGCATCAAAGACGTGGATTCTTTGAATAATAATAACATGAGAACAATCACATAAACCATAATCTGGCTAAAATTAAGCAGAAATGCAAATATTGTGGTGTTGTACTTTGTTTTAAAGCCACACAAAGCTGTTTTGTTTTTCCTACTAAAATATCAGTTCTACATTTTCTTCAAGGAATATTTATCTTTAGGAAGTGTCGTCTAAATGTCCACTTATCTGTCATTCCAGCACCTCCAGACAAAGATGGGAAGCAGCTGAAGATTTCCACGGCGGTCGCAGTCTTCATCAGTCTGCTGGTCATTGTGCTGGTAATAGTTTTCGTTCACAAATGGAAAACAGGTGATGACTCTGTAATTATGTTCATCTTATCTGCATTCGTATTTTGTTTTAAAGTCTGAAATAGTAAACTGTGTTTTGATTTCTTCTTCCAGGAATTTGGTTCTTTGAAAAAGGTAACTGTTATTACAGCCACTATTCCAGCTTAAACCTTTCAACTATTGTAGCTGTATATTACTACAATTAGTACTAACACCTCAGGAAATGCATGATACACCTTGTACTACAAGTAAGACTACAAGTACTACCACTGCTGCTCTAGAGGGACCAAATCTATACATGTGGTGGAGATTTCAACTGAAATTAAGTTTCCTTTCTCTGCTGGTTGTGTCTCTGCAGCATCCATGCCCTGGGAAGCAGGTAACTAACTTACATAACTCATTTTTAACCTTTTTATGCCTTAAAAATAGCTGGAGGTATCAATCAAGGTGTGATTTCGTGCTATATTTTCCACATAAAAGTCCTTTTGTTTTTTCAGATTTCTGGAGGAAGAATGGGAGACCATGTAAGTTTCATATACGGACAGTTTTGAATACTTTTCTATTTTCTTTGACATAAAAGAGCAGACTTTCACGTGTCTTTATTGTCAAACCAGCGAGCAGCACGGCTGAATCCAACGGCAGAGCGGCCAGCCAGCAAAGTGAAGAATCAAATGGTACGACGAAAAGACGTCGCTTTATACCTTCGCATGTGTAACTCGTGTAACTCTTCTTCTTCTCTGTCATTTTGCAGAGGAAACGCTAATGCAGTAGATGGGCGAATGTTGGCCAGACTGAGCCAGTCTCTCCTGAGTGCTACAAACATCCATGGAAAGTTATGGGAGAAAAAAAAGTTGGTTTTTTTTTTTACATTTTCTGATGGGACTGAAAACGACAAAGTCAAGGGGCAGCGAAAACAGAAAAAAACCTGAGTGTGCAGCTTTTACCAACTGAGACCAACGATAGAAAAAGTATACTTCAAAGGGATTTAACGATGGTACGGGTGAAATGAGTCATAGTTAAAAGGAGCTGTGCTGCAGGGAGAAGCCACCGGAGTAGAAGCAGATCTTCCTGAGAAGAGCCGTTTTCAGATTTTCAGAGATTAAAAAAAACAAATCTCAAACAATTCCAGGAAGCTCATCAAAGTCGACTTTCCTGTGCGGGAATTCATACCTGACACCAACTGGCATCTCAGACTTGTTAAAGCGACGGCTGCTGATTATTTGTGATGTGAAGCGGCTTTCTCGTGACCTCGCAGGGCCGCAGGAACTCAACTGACGGGAGAGGAAGAAGCGAGGCCTTTGTGCGGGTCGAGTCGCCGGAGCAACTAACAATCGCAGCTTTGTACAGCGTTGCTGAGTCCCCTGTGGCAGCCACCTTACGTGTGTGTTCGTGTATGAGGGGGTTCAAACGATGAATTTCAGGACTTTTGAGTCAAGATGCTGTCGAATGGTCCCGTGGAGGTGTCGCGACCATCGAAACTGGGTTGAAGCATGACTTCCCATTCTGTGGAGCAGGGCCAGGGAGCTCCTTCTTTTACATCTGTTGTTTGTGCAGCAATGGTTGTCGCCTTGTACGTACTTGCAATGAAAGTAATGACAGTAGTTTTTATGCACTACCTGTACTCTAAAACGACTTCCTTTTGTCCGCAGGGGCCCTGTCTACACTTTAACCTAACTAGAGTGATGCTTTCAAGATGACAGCAGTTCAAAAAAGTTTTTTTTAAATGTAGTTTTACTCTATTCTCCCTCAAAACAGCTTCAGTCCATGTCATAAAAGTTTAAACCTGGTACCAAACACACTACACTTTGGCTATGTTTGCTTGGTATTTGTTGCACATTGGTGTTCAATGAACAATGAGATTTTTTTTTTTATATATATATAAGCTACGCATGTTTAATAAAAACCAGAAATATAACCTTCTGTCTATGGTTGTTCTTCTGTCCACATAATCTACATAATAATTCAAGACTTGAACCGCTTGAGGGCAGCAAATCCTCACTATCCGGATGAACTGATAACAGGCCGAGTCTTGTGCAAACTCACTCACTTGTTTTCTGCTGCATTTCAAATGAGCGACTTGTTCATGTGCAGAAAAGCTTTTTTATGGCTTTCTTTCCAAGATTTTGTGTCCTGAAATGGAAATTACTGTAACATATGCTTCTTTCTTTCTCACTATTAACCACAAAGCCTCATGAAGCATCAGATTAAATGAATTCCTTGTCACTTTCAGTCATGTTAATTTACATTCAAGACAGTTATAACTTCAAATTAATACCTCTAAAGATTTTTACAGCAAGGTTCAAACCAGGTCTTTGGTCCTCACTGTTTCACTCTCTGGGGTTTCATTAAATTCTTGTATATCTAGCTGCACAAACAGTCTTAACTAAAAGACCACCTGCAAAGAAACGCTAAACAGGACGCAGAAATATCAGAGAGCTCAAACTTTTCATGCTGCGTTTAGAAACAACACCTGACTAAACAAGAGACAACAAAAAAAAGTCAAGCATTGTAGTAAAAGTAACATTGACTACATGCACTTGTACACAACTATGCTTTGGCTTTTCAAATTTGGAACAGATCCCAGATCCCAGGTATCAAACCCTGCATGTGTGATTTTCCAACATTTTCCTTACCGGCTTGTTCTCTGCGAGGCGTCTGCTCTCAAATCACGTGCGCCGCCTGCACAGAGGTCCTGGTAACAGGTTCAAATCATATGTGAGCAAAATACGGTCTGTGAGCCAGGCGAGGCCCTTTGGCCTCCTCTATTTGGGCAGCAGTTTCCATAAAAAAATAAATAAAAGACAAGCGTTTCCCTCATTAATCTTGCAGCGAGCCAAGTCCAGACTTCATACTGCAACCTCTGTTTACAATAGCAGGGGGCGCTGTCTGCATTTAGAGGGGACTCAAAGTCACGTGGCCAAATACCGTCCGGGCGCCGGATTCAGGTCCGGATTCAGGTCCGGATTCTCAGCCCAGCACTTCTTAAATAAAAACCACATCACATAAAAATAAAATAGAAAACAAACACTGTGGTAAAGACGTTTCACCTGACAGAGTCAACACTTTATACCACTTTTTTATTAACAAACAAAGACAAACGTTGACCTAAATGTTGTGACTGAATTTCACTATTTATCATAAACATCCTTTTAATAAAAAGAGAGTCTGATAGTGAATGAAAAAACTGTCACTGATGTGAACAGAAAAAAAAGTTAACAAATATATGTGGAGAAAATAATGAAATACAGTCATGCTGTAAACAATGTAAAGCAGAAAAACCTTTTTAAAAACAGTAACTATATTTTAACTAACTGTTCAGTGTGTGGCCCTTTGACTACTTTATGTATATTAATGTGACACTATAAAAAAATAAATCAGCTCCACTTTAAATGGTAATATTTATCATTGATTTATTTTATTTTTGTTTAAAGAAAAAGTAACAAGGTTTGCTCATGCACCAAATGTAATTTATTTGTGAATAAAAAATAGACAATGTTTGATTTCTTTTTATACAGCATTCACACGTGGTCACATTCATTTTTCAGGGAATTATTTGATGTTATCAAAATAAAAACAAAAAATACACTGTGCATTCTGAAAACAAAGAACTACTCCAACCGTTCTTACAACTGCTGCAGGAACGATCTTCACCTTTACGACAATTCTTTTTTAAATCAAGTCTGCTGTGGACACAGCTGTTGAATCAAGTAACACTGCATTCCTATGTTCTCCACGGGACCGGGCCGGTCAGACTAAAAGCAGCCATCCTTCCTCCTCCTCACCCACTCTACAACTAAAAACTGAGGTACTAAAGTTGAAATGTTGGAAGGAAATTTTTCTCAAAATGTTTAAAACTGTAGAAATAATCTTCTGCAAAAAAATCTAAAGCTTATTCCAATGTATCAAATACAGATTAATAAAAGTGTCGTTTGTTCCTTCTTTACAAAAATTACAGCAAAGTTGGAAACTGTAAAACTGAATAAGCAAGAACAACGCTTAAAAACCTGCTGTTCATATTCATATATTTATCATGAATGATCTGATTTTACCACACAAAATAATTTTATCAAAAGGTGTTAATACTCAGAATTATTATACTATTAACTGTGCTCAAATAATCATAACTGTGAAGGAACCTTCAAGCACTTCATGTATGTGAATTACTAAAGAACAGAAAATAACACTCCTCTGGTCATGATAAAAAAAGACATTATTTCCTAAAGGTTTCTGCAGATTTGTACAGTGCAGGAGCGTCACACAGCATTTAAGGCACTTCTATGATTATTGGGCTCAAAGATGCCACCAAGCACACGTCAAGCTGTGAACGAAGAGTTGTTGGCATAAACTGGAGTTGTGACCCCAGTAGATGTTGATGACACGCTCGCCATTTTTAAGCCTAGACACTTTTCCCATTAGACAAAGGTTCCGCCTCCAAGTTTCCCGCCACAGGGCTGAGCTCCGTGGCCCCGCCTCCTCCCTGCCGCTGGTTTCTGAAGTGGCGGACGATCACAACGGCAGCGCAGACTAGGTAAACAACACTGGAGATGGCATGGTAGACAAAGTAGACCATAAACTGGAAAAGAAAACACAAACACAACTCAATCACCCTTCCAGGTTGAACCATCCTGCAGCCCCTACTGGTCATCTGATGAACTGCAACGTTCCCTTCTTCTATCTCGACTTAGAAAACTGGATATTGACCTGTGGGGTGGGGCATATCTGCAATCTGGAGCTATTAAATGATTGTACAAAATGATATAAATAAAACAACCCTAAACACATGGAAACATTTCCAAATAATCTGCAACAATGGTGTCAGTCCGCCTCTGCAATTCATCACATTTGAGGGTTCCTTATCAGCATTCCTACTTTCCTGCATCAACAAAGCAAAGGAAAGGACTCGGTTTCCTTACACCCACAAGAGTGCTTGTCCAAGTTTAGAGGAAAACTCCTTATTAGAATTCTGGAGAAGCTTTGCTTGAGTTGCAACAAAATCCACTTATCGTAAACCTTTAAAAGGCCCCTCATACATCCTCTTGTCTGAAACGAGTTCAGCTGTGATCCCTTTATGGACCCCCTCCCTAACAGCCCGTTTTCTACTGGCTGGCTAAGTCCAGGACTCTGTTTGTGAGCTGAACTGTTTGTACTTACTGGACTTGTTGCAGGCTGAAAGCAGAAATCAAAACATAAACGCTGGAAACAATCATTAGGAGCTCTTTGTGAAAAAGGAAGCGGGGGTTTTTTTTGGGGGGGGGGGTTACTTTCTGTTTGGGCAGGAGTGTCATTGCTCAATCTCGCTTTCATCAAAGAGGAAGCTAATGACAAAAATAAATTACTTTAAGGCAAAAGAATGTGACTCCTGGTGAGGATCACTTCTGAAAATGAAAAGACAGAAGTGGAAATTTGCCCCAACGGCTGAACTTTTTTATTTTCCCTGAACTCAACTGGGACTTGCCTTTTCTTTCTGGTGGGACAAGAGCTTCACATCTTTTCTTCCCTGTTGCTGGACACACTTATAGATTTTAAGCACTTATTCTGACTTTAAAGCTGCAATAGAGACCCGTGAAGCTTAAAGCTGTTAAATGTAGAGAAACATCACCTGCAACTGCACATCGAGGCCCAGCCCCCTCTTGTCTGAAATTATCAGGCTGATGATGCTCTTCAGTACCGTTCCCAAGAAGGTGTTGATGCCAAACACCAGGGCGCACAGCTCCTTGGTGAGCGATGATGCGATCTGGAAGCTGAGGAGACATAAATTCATGAAATGCACATCAGTCACCACCACTGAATTCTAAGAGGCGTTTTACTCTGCACTTACGTGGCGACGGGCACCAGGAACTGGTAGACGCCTCTGAAAAGGACGTAGGAAACGTAGCAGACCCAGATGTCGCCTGTGGTGACCATGATGAGCAGCAGACCCGCCTGGGCTGCCGTGATAACGCCGATGACCAGCTCTGACCAGACGTTCCAGCGGATTTTCACAAAGCCGGCCATGAAGGAAGTTACCGCACCTGCAGACAAATAACCATCGTTCACTCTCCAGTTACTCATTTTTATGTTCTGAAACTGTCCCATGTTAACATCCACTAACACTACTTTAAATCTACTTTCATAGTCATTTTCACTACTGCTGGGAACTACTGTTTCATTATATCTATTAGATACCTTGTTTTGCAATTATGGTTTTATTGCTCCCACATGACATCTCTGTTATTTAAACAATCTGCTACCTTTGTGCTTTACAGCTGTTTAAACCTCAATAACTGATGTAATCTTTTCAAAAGCAGATGACGGAGCTGTTTTATTGCAGACAACCCTTGTTCAAGTGTGGCCACTTTTTAAATCGCAGCATAACACATGTTCAAACATATATCCTTATCCTGTACTGAACATCAGTACTTCAGTCATGTGTTGTTTACCACAAAACAGGCTTTAGGGACAAAGAAAACAAGTAATTTGTGAGCCACCTGGGCAGGTTTTTGAGGTTTCTGGCTTTTCATCCACAGAACAGAACTCATTTCTAAGATGGGGTTGTGCGTCAGCAGAAACAACTCTCAGGACAAGTATTTGTGACTTGAATGTCTCACTCAGTAATGTCGAAGCCGCCTCCACTCCCCCGTTGTAAACTTTCTTGTTCTCAGTAGCAGAGCTGATTTTGCTCCACAGGATGTGGACGTAGAACAGCACCAGGTAGTAGCCTGTGGAGTTGAACACCCACCACAGGCACCAGAGCCTCAGGTTGGGCCTCTTCACCAAGTTTTTCACCTCCAGCAGCATCTGCACAAAAACAGAATCCTTCCAGCGTGACGCGGGGGGGCGGCCTACGTCTTTCGGGTTTATTTGGTCCAGTTCCGATTTGTTGGCTGCTGCCGCCAGCTCTTTCTGCTCCTGATTCTTCGTCCGGTTGAAATACAAGGAGCGCTTAGGCCAGGGCAGGCAGAAAGAGAGGAGCAGACCAAAGCTGACAAAACCCAACGAGATGGTGCTGAGGGTGTAGTAGGTAATGTTGCCTAGAGACATGCACAGCTGGCCCAGCACGGAGCTGGCGAAGACCCCAAAGAGGACCGAGGAGCGCGAGTAGCCTGCCACGCGCTGGTAGAGGACTGGACTGACCAGGGAGAAAATGTAGGAGGAGTAGGCCACGCGGCAGGCCATGGTAATGCCATAGAAGAACTCCATTAACTGCATCTGAAGGAGGGTGGTGCCCAGGAGCAGAATGACCCAGATGACCACCTGACTGACGCCCTGGACGATCAGGACCGGCTTGTAGCGCAGGAGATCCGTTAGCAGGAAGGCTGGCACCAGCACGGCCATGTAGGAGTACGTCAGCACCGGAGTGATCTCGTTGGTCACCTGGAAAACAGTGTCATGGATTAAAGCTTCAGCTTTAGTTCTCAAGATGCGACAGAACTTTTCTCTGCTTGTATCTTGATAATGAAGAGCTTCATCCAGGTTCGGACCCTTCCTGATTGACTAACTACCCTTCGTTAACTGTTTGCCCAGACAGGACGGAGCCCCAGCAGCCTGGAGGTCTGCAGTCACTTATAGCCCTGTTCCACTAGAAACGGCGGCGACGTCTTTAAATGAGACGACTCCGATCACGTATTCGACAACAACAATGGAGTATGTTTGCTCGCAGACTCATTTCAACTATACTACTATATGATTTGGATTGAAAGCGATGCTGAAGAATTCCCAGGATTCACTGCAAAGCTTCCTAAGTTACATAAAAGACATTTTAATTCAATTACTTGAAAGAAAAAACAACCTATATGGTTACATGAAGATCTGAACTGTGGCTTTTGCTCGTTGACAGCTAACCAGATTGTGATACAAGGTCATGTTCAATAAGGAAAACGGACATTGCTGCGAGTCCAGGTAGATTTTTACAAACCTAAAACAGTGGACTACTTTGAAGGAATGTGAACTTTGGCCACAGTAAGATGAAACAGTTAACTCCCCGCCGGGCACTCATTAATTCCACCTGACTGCAGAGAAGACACTTGTAAGGAGCTTTAGAGGTTAACTTTTTGTGTACTTTTGCTTCTAAAAGACTAAGATGTAACCCTTACAGGAAGCTCTCCCTTCACTTTCACTTGTGCTTGTAAGATAAGATTGTTACAAAATTGTGAGTGTTTATACACTCAAAACAGACGCATTTCCGGACGCCACTAACCTGCTGCCTGGTGAAGTTCTTCTCAGAGCTCAGCAGATTCGGTGTAATGAAGGCTTCGCCAGGCCTCACTGATGTCATAAACCCGTAGAAACACAAGAATATCACGGACCACTTCCACTTTCTGTCGTCTACGGCGTTCTTGGGGTTATCGTCACAGGGAGACTGGCCACCGGAAGCAGAGGGAGCCATCTCCTTGTCCTGGTCTTCGCTTCGCATTACGTCTTCAGATGGAGGCACGTTGCAAGCAGCCTCATTTTCCCCCTCTGATCTGTCCCTGCTCCCCTCGTTGTCATCTGGCTTTGTCATCTGGTTTGTGGTCACTCTGTCATACAGAGTGTAACTTTCCTGCAGCGTTAGATCACCATGGGTTTGTTCTGAGTTTGTTCAAAAGCAACTTTCTACTCGGAATGAGCGCAGAAAATGAAAAAGAAAAAATAGATCTTCACTCACTCACACCTTTCTTTCTCTCTGAGTCAGGGAGGACTCAATTGAAGAAAATTAGCCATTTTTAGAGGGTGATGAAACAGTAGTTAAAATGCTACATGCTTCTGATGACATGTAAGAAAAAACATTGACCTTTGCTCCATTCCACCTAGTGGCATTTTGTAACAGCCTGCTATCCAGCCGCCGAGTCTGGTGTCATTGTCAACCTGAAACGATATAAATGCCGTTAGTCAAGCTGTTCTGATGTTGTCACGTGCAGACGCTAAGACAAAGATGAGCTGGAGTTAGCTTCACTTTACATCAGGTGAATGGAAAGTGAACAGAAAACAGAAAACTAAATAACTTTTATTCTGATTGTATTATAGAAAAATAAAAACAGTCCATTAGAGGCGTGCATTATGATACTGGTAAGTGAACGGTATTAGCCAATAAAGCTTATAAAACAGAATATCAAAAACTGATAAGCAGGTGAGTCAGAGTATGACCCACACAGACAGAGATCGCATTTATTTACTTGTTTTGCAACATGTGAAATTAGGTGAATTGCTCTGTTGCTTCTTCTGCAGTCATGAATGTCTCCTTAAGAGCATCATCCAAACCTTTATCATCTAAAAAGCACCTACTTTTATGTCTGCATGTGCTATTGCACTAAGATAGGAGTAGGCACAATATAATAAATAGTGATTTTATGCCCATGATTAAGTTACAAATCCATTCTCAGTTGTGATGTTTTCACATAAGCAGATTAAAATCTGTCCAACAAACCATAACAGAAACAAAAGTAATTGCTTCACTGATTTCAGTGCACCGACGTCTGAGATCCATCAGCTATAAGACATCTATAACGGCGCTATACTCAATATTTTGCCAACGTGAATTTCAAAAGCTGCTTTGTAACATTATTAGATCTTTTGTAATTATGCATAAGATGAGGTATTACCATCTGACAGATTTGATAAACTTGTTTACCTGTGACAGTAAAAATAATAAGATCGAGAGAGTTGTCAGTGCAGGATAAACATATGCACACATTTTCCAGCCTTTATTGTGATATAAATAAATGTTTCTCTGCTTCTGACCCAAACTCTAGCCCCAACTTTAACCATTTATACCCAACCTTTACTGTGACATAATCTCTATTCACACGTTGGCTCTAACGCTAACCTCACCCTACCTAAAAACAATAAATAAAACAACAAAAGCGTGTAAATACACACACAACAACAACAACAACAACAGCACCTGACAGGTTTCAGACTGGAGTCGTCTGAACATGTATTTACAGTTAGCAGCTTGGCTAACATTACACAAAAACAAAGCCCTTTTCACGAACATGTTTATATTACGATGATAAGCGTTCATTACACAACCGACCAAAGGGCTTTCCAATAAGAAGGGTTTAATTAGTTGGTACATGTCAAATAAATAAAATGCGTAAAATAATATGGACATTACCTTATCGTAGCTCGTGGGATCGGGGACGAGCTCCGGCGCGGGGCAGCTCAACGGTACTCTTTGGCCGTAATGAATTATGGGAACTGTAGTCTTGCGTTCTTTCGGTGACACTTTTTTAATTTTATATTTTAAAAAAAATGAAAAATCTAATCAAAATATAATTTACGAAATAAACATTTTTACAGCGTGGTTTACAAAACAGTTTTGGTCTCAACAGCAAGATTTTGTATCCGTTATTTTTTATTTTATTTTATTTATTTATGTATTTTTGTTACTGCGTCAGGTAAAATTATATACAGCAATTAAAAAATAGAGGCGTGGACTTTTGATTGACATTTGGCTTCGCCAATAGCTGTCATGACCTGTGAATAAAGACCTAACAGATAATAATCATAAAGAGAATGCGTTTCGTTCTGCTGTTAATTTTAATTTAAAACAGACAAAAAACAAAGCTGTGAGGTCAACTGGGGATTCTAAATAAACGTGATGGGTACGAGCATGAGCAAGCATGGCTGTGTCTCTGTTTGCTCCATGTGATAGCGACAGACAATTATAGTTCAAAAACTCCATAGTAGAATACCTTTACCACAATGGCAACGAAAGATGATAACTTAATTTTTTACAGTTCATATTTTTATTTTGTCATATGTCTTTAACTTGCCATGTCTTGTGCTTAATGTTCGCCATCTGCTGGACATATTCTACCCGTACAACAACTACCACCAGTCCTGTAATAATATGTTTGGGTATCAATTATATGTGAAATCTGCAGTCGTACTGCAGCTTTTTGTGTCACTATGCTTTTGTAAGACTAATTGGATATAACAAATTCAAATGGCGGGATGTCCTATTGAAACCCATGTAAGCTATTGGCTTTTCATAAATTATGTCTGATAGTTGCTTTTATTTTTCATTGGTGATTTATTTATAATTGACTCTTTGTATTTGATTGACACTGAATGCGATGATCAGAGATTCAAAGGATGAGATACAGTCAGAGTAGGGAAAATGTAATGTTTATTGAGCAAAAGATGACTTGTAAAACTTTTGGACATTTTGGATTTTCAATAAAAATACAGCTATAGGCAAACCTTTGGGCATATAATTGTATAGCATATGTAAAGCAAAAGCAAGAGTCAGACTGTTTTCACCTCAGTGGAAGATGAGTAATGAACATTGACTTAAGATCAGATCAGAAACTGGAAAACTGAAGTTATATTACGCGTGAGACCAAAAGGTGGCAGCAGTGACATTCAATTAAAACCTAGACCATTAACAAGTATTTATTAAGTATGTACAGTAAAAGAAACAAAGAAATAATGCTTTTCTACTTGCTGAAAATAAGTCCATCAAGCTTTTAGAGAACAGTTCCACTTCCAGAGCCTTCTGAAGTGTGAGATTTTGACCTGCTGAACTTTAACCCTGACATCCACTCCTGTCTGAATTTCCTCTGAAAAAGAAGCAACATTTTCTTTCTGAACTTCTGTCCTACAAAGGCGTAGAGGAAAGGGTTGATGCAGCAGTGGATCAGACCCAGGCTGTTGGTTGTTACCAGAGCTACGATCATCGACTTCCTCAGAGCGCAGTCATCTGGTATGAGTTTGGCCTTCAGCAACGTGTCAACCACCATGGTTATATGATACGGTGTCCAGAACAGCAGAAAGGCAACTACCACAGCTATGATCACACGCATGGCGCGGTGTTTCTGGAAACCACGGGTGTGCAGGAGCCTCACAACGATGATGCTGTAGCAGGTCAGCATGAACATTAAAGGGACCATGAAGCCAAAAATGTGGCGAAAACCATTAGTGGCGAGCCTCCAACCCGTGGCACTGCCAATGTCAAAGATTTCAGTGCAAATCAGAAATTCTGGCCTGTCACTGAGCATTTGGGCATTATTGAAAAGTGCAGGCAGAGCCAGGGCCCAACCAATGACCCAAACTGTTGCACAAATGACACTGCTGCACATCTTCTGGCGATTCCTGAGAGCCTCTTTGGCATGCACAATCACAAGATAGCGATCAATGCTAATACAGGCCAAGAAGATGACGCTGGTGTAGAAGTTTGCATCCATGATGAGGCTGAGGAGCTTACACAAAAAGTCTCCAAAGATCCATCCTCTGATCAGTGAAACTGCAAAGAAAGGGAGTGTAAGACTCAGCAGTCCATCTGCTATTGTGAGGTGAAACAAGTAGACGTCCGATGGAGTCAAAGCCTGTTTGCTGGTGCTGATCACCCATCCCACCAGCAGATTCCCTGGAATTGCCAGTAAGACAATAATAAAGAGGAAGGCACACAGGATCAGACTTGGTGTAGGTTCCAGCAGTTTTGGCACACATGGTTGCCGCTTTGGATCCAAATCGTATGGACCGGCAGTGTCATTCTCATACTCGTCCAGAGGTAAGATGTAGGTGAGAGACATGGCTATGGACACAAAACAAAAAAAGAGCTAACATTACAGCTTCTTTATTAAGGCCGGGCCCCAACATTGCACTGTTTGCTTGTGCAAACTAAAGAATCTGTGCACATCCACACAAAAAAAACAGTTTGATTGTGTGTTTCATTCGCCTCTAAAGTGAAAGGTTGAAACCAATTATAACTGAAATCACTCTCAGGTTGATTTAGTCAGAAAACGGATATTTCCTAACACAGTAATTCAAACAGTATTTCAGACAAAACGGGGAAACGAACTGCTGCATTAAGGCAAAAAAGTAGAAAAAATGTGTCTGCTGAACACAGAAATGAATTTTTCTTGATTAGAATAGTTAAAACCAGAAACTTTCTAATTCTTATGAAACAAGGTTTTTTTTAAACTTTTTTTTAAGTTACTTTTTACTTACAGACACCCTATTTACACATAATTGTTCATTAACTAACACCAATCTACATTAGTCTCCATGAGCAACTGAGCATAGGAGACATTTATATCCAAAACTCACAAGTGTGATCAATTCAAAGAGCTCATCACCTCATATTTTAAAAGTGACACAAAAACAAACCACAACAGATTAACGTACCTTCTGCGCTGGCTTGACCGAACCCTTCAGAAATGACGACACAACCAAATGAGTCTGTCTCAGTGAGCGTATCCTTACAAATGACACAATTTTATTTTATTTTTCTTCCTAGACAGTTGACCTAATATCCTGTTACCGTCCCCATCGTGTTACTGCGCGTGGTGGTGTCATTGTCATTGCAGTGTCCGTGCTGAAATCTGTTTCTAGGAGACGACACTTTAAGTTAATATTAATATTTACAGGTTTCTAAATGTTTGAGATTTTTACAGTTTAACAGGTCAAAAGGTCAACATGTTGTTTTACACATGCGCGCGTGCGCACACGCACACACACACTGTTACTGTTACTGGGATACTTGAGACCCTTTTTGTAAATTATTTTAAAACTGAATGAATCATTTCCTCTTTATAGACTATAAACATATATTTAAATAAAGCAGTAAAAAATATATTTTTTTATGATTTTCTTTCAAAATAAAGCTTTTAAAAGGAGACATAATGCAGACAGAGTTTATATGCGGCCCCCATGCGAGCTAAATGGGTTTGTCTGCAGGTTTTGTGGTGGTCCCACTTGTGTTCAGTTCAGTTTGGCTCAAACATATGACATATGACAGTACCTGCTCCAAGCTTGAAACTTCCCCTCCTGTGATGACTGGAAAGTGTTGCAGGATCTCGTTGGGCAACAAGCTGTGTATGTAAACCATTTCGCAAATTAGCAGGTTCATGACGTTAGCTGTGAAACTTTCTGGAAACGAAATGCTGAAATGTTCTCATGTTCTCATGTTCAGTTAGAGTTTCCAAAGCTGCTGCTCTGCTGTTTTGGTTTTTCACACAAACTAAGTCAACAGTGAAACAATAATTATTCTGCATAAATGCATCAGAGAATTTGTTGTTATTTCTGTTATTTTAGTGAGAAATTCCTGGGTAGGAGGGATGTTACAAGACGAGACAATACTCAGTGAGCAAGAAGAAAAACATTTAAAGTACATGTCTGTAATGACAGGGGGGAGGATGCCCCAGTCTTTCCTCCTCCTCCTCTTCATCATATGGCTTTAAAGGTAAATAAATGTCCAAAAAGCTTCTATTGACCTCATGTTTGACTTTCGTCAGGTTTTGAGAGGTAATTTGTACACGTTGCACAATGCATGGCTGTCAAAACTGCCAGGTAGCACTAAATTAATGCCAACTTAGTAAACAACAGCACTGTCATGCCCCATCCGGAAGAAGGACAGTTCCCCAACAAGAACAGCCAGTTTTTAGTTTGTTTTTCAGGTGAACGGTTTGGACAAACTGTTTCTTTCATTTTCATTCTCAAACCTATTCTTTGTAAGCAAAATATAAACACTAAAACACAAAGCAGCTGAGTTACTGATGAAGAAAAAAATACTAGGATGAATCATTGAGAAAAAAGAGAAAGGTAAAAGAAAAATAAGAACTCCTGCCAATGGTAGTTTTATTTTCAACAGTGTACAAAAACATCAGATATGTTTGAACATCTCATTCAAGTGGAATGAGCCGTGACGGTTTGCGTGTTTGTTGCGCCAACAGTTCTTCATGTACAGATCCTGTGGTCCACTTGAACCTGCCGTTTTCATTTTAGAAAACATGCAGATAGTTTGGTGGTGCTGGTGGTGGTGGTGGTGGTGGTGATGGCGGGGGGGTTTGGCACAAATGGTCTTCCTGTGAAGGCAGGCCACTTCTTTGGAACTGATGCATGATGGGTATCTGGATTCCTGTCCATGCAGATGCAGACCAAACATTTTCCCTACAACCGACTGATTACCATCGTCATGCTTTGATGTTGATGCTGCGATTTGAGGTAGCAATTGTCTTGTACACTGAAACAGCTGTCTTTATTTCTTTGTCATAACAAAAACTCAAGGAAATTCCTGTTAATTCAAAGTCCTATTCATGTTAAAACTGTTTTGCCTCTTGACATTTTTCTGATTTTTCTTGCACGCAAGTGCACGCACAACGCCCCTTTGCTGGATACGTCACTGTAATATTGACTTTTGTTTAGTAAATTGTGTTTAATTTGTACAATGAGGCCTTCAAAGGAGCTTTCTTTATGTAGAAAAAGCAGAAAGACTTCAGAAACATGGATAACATTTTAGACAACAAACATTTAATTGTTATTGGTTGTGTGCATTAAAGAATTCCTGTCAATGCAGAAAAGTAGCAACTCTACTCCAACTACCTCCCAGAACTACTCCCTTTATCTCCAAAGGGAAGTCCAACAACCCTTATGAGGAAACTCTTTTCAGTTCCTTGTATCTGTGATTTGAATATATTATCTATACCTGTCTTCCTGTTCAGGGTAACAGAGGTCTGCTGTACACCTTGGAGAGGTAGTCAGGCCATCAAAAATGTTTTGAGAACTTTTCACAAGTCTGAAGATGACGCACAGCGAATTTCTTGATCCATGTAAGTTTAAAGAAATGATTTAAAACAATTTTTTCTTTTTACAAACTTTTCCTCTACATGGTCACTGGATGAACCATCCTAAAAATCTTTGACATCAGCTTTAAAAAAATAAATAAAATGAGGAAATCCCTACAATAAAATTTAAAATGTAAACACCAGTTTTTCCAAAACTCTCACTTAATCTTTGTGAAAAATGGTTCAAAAGTTTTTCAGTCAGGGTTCAGATGCATCATAGCACAGAAACAGCTCTGGTTGGAGTCACGAATGACCTTCTTATGGCCTCATATAAGGGATTAGTCTGCTACGGTTATGTTGGGATGAAGTGCAGGCAAGCACAACCGTGTCCCAAACAAAACTTTTTTTTTTGTTTGTAATTACAAATTTCCAAATTTCGGTTACAGTATCTAACACAAACAAAGCCAATTCCATTCCAGTCATTTGCATTGAATGGCAGAGCCTTTTCTGATCTCAAAAGTGAACCATTGACTGCAGACTGGTTTTGTAGCTGCATAACGTTGAGCTGGCCCAGTCCACTTTATTGTTTTCTCACAGAAAGAGAAACCCAGATCCAGACGGACCGGTTTTAAAACTCACGCACCACTAATGTCTGAATTACTACTTGATTACTGAGTATTAAAACTTCTGATCTAAATTTAGATATAAACAAAGACGGTAAAAAAAAAGGAAATAAACAAACTAAATTATTTTCATTATCAGTGTTGCTGTGTTTTATGTTATACATTTATTTATTTATTGTAAAAAATTAAGTGTCCTACAATTCTTTTTTTTTTAATTAGCCTTTAGAGATTGTTTTTCATCCCAAAGTTATCAAGTTTAAAATTGACAAAAAAACAAACTCTGTCCATAAACTAACTTTGATTTGAACTTATAAATACTGTAATCATTACTTTTGATAACTGATTTTTTGTCTTCAGTATTTCTCACCAATGGGCCTTTTGTTTGTACTTCAGGTATTATTGTTATTAATATTATTTTCTTTTTGCTATTTGGTGACCCAGAGTTCATCATTTTGAATTTTATGTTTGACACAGACGAACCTCTGAAACTCTGGCTCATCTATACTTAACTCCATCTTTTTTCTTTTTTTAAATTTATATGGATCTCTCAGTGAAAGAATACCGGACGGGTTTTAATACTCATGCACCAATAATGTCTGAATTACTACTTGATTACTGAGTATTAAAACTTCTGATCTTAATTTAGATATAAACAAAGACGGTAATAAAATGAGGTAAAGAAAAGACTGCTGTGCACGCGATGGCATACCAGGAATACATGAAGTGAGATCAACCACAGAGTTCTTTAGAGGCACTTTGTAATCTTAGTTCAAAAGAAAAATAGTTGATGTGGTTGCTTTTCATTCCTAGGATTATTATTTACCAAGATCCAATTAAGCCTCTCCCCAACTTACACAATAACACACAAAGGTAATCCGAGGTGGCCGCACCTACATTTATCTTTTATCTTTATAAATGAATACGGATGATCTTTTAGGTTTTATACACTTTTATATCTTTTATACCCATCACTGCCAAATGTTTGTATTTGCTTTTTTTTTTTTTTTTTTTTTTTTTTGCTTTGTATCACAAAAAAATCAACCTGTTAAATGACTTCAGGGGCTCTTAGCTGGAATTTATCCAGATCTTTCATCCGGATTGTCCAGATTATTCAGCTAGTCAAAAAATAAATATCGAAGTGAGAAATAGAAATGTGTACATCAACTTTGAGCAATATCACCTGTTGTCACACTTACCTAATTGACCTTGAGGTCTCAAAGTAAGTGAGGCCGGTGAGTCTTGTCTCCTTCCATCCATCCAACCATTCATCATCTTTTCCAGCTTATTCCTGTTCGGGGTCACGGGGGTCTGCTGGATTGTGCTCCAACTGCTTTCTGGGTAAAACCATGAGTTCCCCAGACAGAGTCCATCATAGGGCAAGGTCTGATCCTTGGTCTTTGGTCCCTTGTTTCTACGAGAGGCAAATTTATGTGACAATAAGGAAAAAAACACTGCAATGAGAATTTGAAAAAGAAAATGTTTTCACTTTACTAAACCGGTTGAGCGGAAGATGCGGCCTGCGATAACACAAATGTTACAGATAGTGAATTATTGACCAAAAACTCAAAAATTGTAAGAAACAAAAAAGACGGATGAGAAAATTCTGTTTATATGGATAAGATTTATAATTTAAAATCACTTCCAGGGATTGTACATGTAATTTATGCATAAAATAGCACTTCACTGTGTTACATGTATATTTCCAACATAATCATAAAAACCAGTGTAAAGCCACGCATTCAAGAACGGGTTTAAAACTAGAAAATTGAATTCAACTATTTTTTATGCCATGTTCTGTGATTGCCACTTTGCTGTGGGTGGCGGATGTTGGAGAAGCAAAGTTATGTTTCACAAGAAAATATACGTTGAAAAAAAAAGACTTTCTTACATTCATTACATTACTCACATACCACTTTAATTCTAGTAAAAAATTATTACATTCACAAGTTGCTTTATTATGTTTATTTGTCAAAGGGAACAACTGGAAATGTTTAATATTAATCCATTCACAAAAGGCCAAGATGCACACCGGCAGGGAACCTGTTATTAATATACCCGTTTAATATTAACACAACAATCAGGTTTTTCGGCACAAACGGCGTTGTGCCTGTGTGTGGTTTCTTTTCATAAAGCCTCAACAATGTATGGAATCAAAAATAGCTCGTGGGAACTGCAGTATTTATCTGCTTTTTTTCAAGAGGGAGAGTATGACAGCCTTTAAACCTTTGGTGATGTTATTTTAGCTTAAAAATTCCTTACATGTTGTTTCTGCTTGCAGAACAGTAACACTTAGTGTCTTTGTTAAATTGCAATAACATGATAGATTTTGCTCGCTCTCAGAGCTTATAGTGGTGCCCCTTCTGGCCCTGTCAGTCTGAGTAACTCAAAGCAGACCTTAAGTGTCATTTCTGCTAAAAGAGAGAAGATTTACACTGGATATTTGGACCTTCAGGGTCTTCAAATATCAAAGTGCAGTCACAAATATGTTAAATATAAACCGTTCATATTTCATTTCTTAATTTAATGAATATTATTGTTGTATTTTAATTTAATCTTAAATAATATATAATAAATAATATACACGACACTCGTACTGGATCAGAACTCAGTTTCGATCAACATGCAAAGCTGAGGTATCAGAATTGGTAATGGAAAGGAACTAAGAACGTATCAGAACATATTTCATGTGAAGTTTGATGGAGGGATATAATTCATATTTAAATTCATAATTATAGCTCTATAGGTCTGTGATGTCACAGAACCTTACAGTTCTGAACTGATCACTTATTGACACATTTTCAGATTCAGACTACCTAAAACTACGTGAAAAAGATTGCGTTATGTCTGATTTTTTAAAATCACTACTCACTTCAGACACCAACATATATTCTGTCAGTCACTGAAATGATATATTCACACTATGAAGAAGGTAGTGCAGGCAATATTTTGACCGCCTAAGTCGTAAGAGGTCCTGAGTGTAAAGTACGCGGAAGTGACAGGCGGAAGTAGCTTCGACGGAAGCGGTCTGGTCTGTCAAGGGAGGAACAAAATTGCAGAATTTGACACAAAGAGGGTAATCCCACCAAATAACACCCGTCTTTCCCCCCTTTTCCTCGACACCGGCGTCGGCTGCGATGATCCTGTTAGAAATCAATAACCGCATCATAGAGGAGACGCTGACGTTGAAGTTCGACGCCGCGTCCAACGGGTGAGGATCCACGAATCATTGTTACACCTGCTAACCGCGCTAACGGCGGCGAGCGTCCGCCTCGGCTGCCCCGAAAACGGCGGCTGCGTGTGGAGGCGCCGCCGGGGCACGTTAGCGGCTCTCCGCAAGTCACCTAAATGGCCTTAATGTGCGCGAGCCGCCGTCGGGTTTCGGGATGAATTGGTCCTGTTGTCCGCGGCGGCTGCGTCGCCTTAAGCTGGGGTGTGTCTGCGCTGGCCGTGTTATGGCAGAAAATGTTACCCAGTTTAATTTGACCCCCCCCCCCGCCGGCGGCTTCCTGGTTGCCGAGAAAGGCAAATTAAACATTTTGTGTACTTATGCTACGGCTGACATATTATTTTTTTTTAAAATATATTTTAACATTTTTAGAAATCTGAAGAGCACGGACCGCTATACAGCTGATGTTAGCAGCTACTTTATAGACGTTAACTGTATTTACCAGAGGTCACACTGCTTTACGTAACCCGACACATTTAATAATCTGTTAAAGTTAAATTCACTTTTACTTTTTACTTTTATATATTTTTTTTCCATTCCCTAACACAAATCCACACGCCAAATGTCTCTTCATCCTGTTATTACTCGCTAATTGAACTAACATAACCCTTATCCAGTTGTACAACAAAAAAAAAAAACGGCTTTTGCATTTGTTGAAAGACTTTTATCTTATGTGCTTTTTATAGTTCTGCACAAACGTTAGCGTCTGCATGTCAGCTACAACCATCGCTCCTGTTTCCCGCTTCCGCGTTCCTGCAGTCAAGCTGAGTCAAGTCTCCAAGAAGCTGCAGGAGCTCGGAACAAATATTTTGCAGCTGTAACAAGTATTTTCAGCATCCACCCTAAAAAACGTAATTTACTACTGCGTAGTCCTCTTACAGGAGTTAGAGGAAACGGTTTAAAAATAAACTTGATAATGAAAGCTTTTGCATATTAAAAAAAAAAAAAATTAAAATATGAAAACAGAAAACTAGGCTCCAAACTTCAGTTTTTCTTTAGTCAGTGCACTGATGATACATTTCTTTTATTTTGCATATTTTTAACATATTTTTTTTTCTTTTTTAACTTTGATCTGGAAAAAATGTAAATGCCCCAACATTAATCTCTGTACTGTACCTGTACTGCACATTCCCAAACTACCTGACAGTAATTATTTTAACTCATCACATTCAGATTATTAAAGCGGTTAAAAAAACATCAGACAATTGCACTTCCTCTGACTATCTTGAGGAAGCTAATGCGATGATTAAAGTCATAAATATATTTGCAAAGCCAAATGCAATTAACGGCTCTGTGGGCACATTTTGGTTTGAAGCCATGTGAAAAAAGTTAGTCTTTTTTTTAATTTATTTGTTGGAGAAAAAGCCAGTGGACAAAGGTGTATTTAGTAGCACTACTCTTACACTGAGGGGGGCATAAAACAGACAAAAAACACTGCCAAGTACTTGGTTGATACTTGCCAACAACCTTTTGACAATACTATCAGCTATAATGACATCATGGTTTAATCAGCAGTAGAGACCCGTATTTACAATGAAAATGGTTGGTTTTCTGACGAGCCACTACTCCATGAGCTGGGAAGTGTAATTTTGCTGTGTCTAAAGCACAGCCTAACTTGAATGAGTGGTTTACGTATAGATGGGCAGCATTACTAAATAACGGTGGTTTACTTTTGTTTTCCTCTAACAGAACCAAACCAGAGGCCGTCGATGTGACGTTTGCAGGTGGGAGCCTTTCTATTTACGTTGATCTTTTTAGCTTGAGTTTTCTGTGTTTTAAATTGCACCACATGGTTTTTAAAATGTGAGCTCAGCAGAGCTTTAGATGGTCAGTGAGGAATGTCTGAGATACTCTTATCACCTGAAGCGGGCAGCGGATTTAGTGTTGTTCTAGTTTAGAGGGAAAGTTGTTTAAATCACACTAAATAACTGCTTGTGCAAATTTGTTAATATGTAAGGAACTACATAAGAATGTGTTCTATTCTTACAACTGTCTACGTTTGCATTCGTCAGGGTTAAAAGAAGTTTCAATTGTCCATGTAGCAAAAACTGTGTCAAGATCCCAGAAGAGAAGGGGGTGAAGCTCAAGAGCGACATTTGCCACCTGCAGGTGTTAATTTTGTTCCTGAATCCTGCAGATTTCGATGGCGTCTTGTACCACATCTCCAACCCCAATGGGGACAAGACCAAAGTGATGGTCAGCATCTCTCTGAAGTTCTACAAGGAGCTGCAGGAGCATGGAGCTGATGAGGTAAAACACAGTCCGTAAGAAAAAAGAAAAGGAAAAAAAGTCTCAGCTGATGGTCTAAGAGAGGAATGTTGTTGGTTTTTTGTTTGAAATTCAGCTTAGAAAGTCTTTAAAGTGCACCCAACCGACAGTTTTGTTGCAATGTAGTGAGAATAAACTTAAACATAATAGAAAGCAACAGTCACTCTCATTATGTGTTTTTACTTTCACTGATTGTGTACCTGTGAAAAGCAAACATGATCACTGCCAAGCGCAGGAAAGAATACAGGAAGAGTAGGTTCAACTTCTGTAAAAATCTCTGATAATTTGAGAACAATAAGGTCTTCACTGCTCTCTCTCACACACACACACACACACACACACACACACACACACACCTACACACCTACACTACAAGGGCTCTGTTGCCATGTAAGGAAGAAAGCAGCTGCCGAGGCTTCTGGCAGAAACAGGAAGTGAGCTCGTGTGAGTCACTCCAGGCGAGGAAGTGCTGACTGTGAGCTACAGACGCTGTGTAAATGGCTTGGCCTCCATCCAGCGACTTGTTCCATTAAGCTCAAGAGTTGAGGGGTGAGTGAATGACTCTACAGTGCCACATTCAGCTGGTTTTTTTGTCAGAAGTCAGAGAAGAGGTCATGAATGAGGGCGGCTTAAAGGGCCTGTTTATTCTCCCACGTTCTTGTGTTCTTAGCTTAGCATGTGTGGCTTGTTTGGAATCGCTGACAAAAGAAAACTTGTTCTCACTGGAGCAGAGCTTAGGTTCGCAAAGTTGAATTTGAATAAACACCCCCCCCCCCCCCCCCCCCCCCCCCTTCCTAAAAAGACTTCTAAGAAGATGAAGAAGGATGGACAAAGCAAACATAGTCATTTGTTTAATTTCCATAATTTCCATACCCAAACCTTATTTACATATTGCTGCTGTGCACCTCAGATCCTTACAGAACGACAGGCATCTGTTTGAGAAGAAGCCCCTTTAATCATCATGTGTATCTGCCCTCTGCTCTTCTTGTGGTTGATTTTTCTTTTAAACATCTTCTTTAACTGTGTGGGTTGTGAAAATCAGTGGAATCACACATTGAGGAAATCAAAGAGTTGTTTTAAATGATTCTTTTTTTTTTTTAAAGGTCACCTGAAATGTTAAGTTTCCTTTTTTTGCATCAAAGCAGCTGCAGGATTGGGACTTGCGCTACACGTTTATACAGACTTTTAATGCCAAACACACACTTGCACATTATAAATAATTAAAGTATTTAATTGAACTACTTATTTTGTCTTGCACCCTAAGAATTTATCTTTTTATTTCCTTTTTTTTTTTTAGCTGTATGTTGTATTGTGGTTTTTCTATGAAGGTTAATTCTAGAAGTCAAATTTAGGGAAGTATGACACAAATCACGCCGATATTTTTCATTGCAGCTGCTCAAGAGGGTCTATGGGAATTTCCTGGTTTCTCCAGAGGCTGGTAAGTTCTCAAGCTTTCTGTCCTTTTAACACATAAACCCTTTCAAGAACTCTGAGCATCTTCCAGTCCAAACAGCAGTCTTGAATGTCAGCTTTCATGAGATTCTT